>CM062294.1:388737982-389337982 GCA_031216915.1 Pictodentalium vernedei
TTTGCTTTAGTAACGTGTGTTGATACCTATATAGATAGTCCTGTGGTGTAGAATGTATCCCACAGGATGGTTCAATTTGTCTCTTCTTCCTCTAATATCAAGTACACCTACATTTAAAGTGAAGTTGAGTGCTTACCAGGGCTTACATTTCGATGAGAATACAAAAATCGATTTGCGCAAAGATTCATGCGACAAGCGAGAATCCATGTAGATTCATGAAATATATGGAAATATCCTGACACTTTGTCAATAAAATTGTACAAATATGGCTGTCACTGGAACCAGCTTAATGAGCCGGTTCCAATGACATCCATATTTGTAAGATTTTATTGGTAAATATTGTTTATTTTTTTTAAATTGCCAAATTGAGTGTATGTTTTAAAAAGAGCACCGCCTAGCAGGACAATATACGCCCATTTTGTATTTTTGAAGGGTTGTGGTAAGGATGGGGGTGAGGGTGAAAATTGTTTGGACCAACCCCATATTCGAACTTGACCTGTATTTTGTTGTGATTAAACAACATACCAAGTTCGGAACCAATCGGAAAACAAATAATAAAAGTTATCATCCAGAAACCAAATATTTGATGTATTCTATGTCCAACAAGGTCCATAATTCAGGGGAACTTCGAAGTTCAAACTGACCCATATTCGAACTTGACCTGTCTTTTGTTTTGATTAAACCACATACCAAGTTTAGGAGTCAATCAAAAAAAAATACTAAAGTTATCATCTGGAAACCAAATGTTGACGAACGGACAGACCAACGGATGGACAAATGGACAGACAGACAGACTGATTCCATAATTCGACGGTTTTTCAACAGGCGTATAAAAAATCAGTTAGGCCATACTAAAGTTATAATCCGGAAAACACAAAATGCACAAATTCAAGAGGAATAACTCTGGAAAGGTACATGCGATTTTGGCTGAAAGTGAACCGGAGCTATGCTTTGTGGTCATAAACAAAATCTGAGAAATTGAAACAAATTAGTCAAGGCACACTAAAGTTATCATCTGGAAACCACATAACTCACAAATTTACAATCATTCAAGGGGAATAACTATGGAACGGTACATGCGATTATGGCCAAAGGTGAACTTGAGCTGTGCATTGTGGTCAAAAACAAAATCTGAGAATTTGAAAAAAAATCAGTCAAGGCAAACTAAAGTTATCATCCGGAAACCACAAAATCCATAAATTTGCAATCATTCAAGGGGAATAACTCTGGAAAGGTATACGCGATTGTGGTCAAAAGTGAACTTGAGCTGTATTTTGTGGTCAAAAATAAAAAAAATGAAAATTTGAAATAAATCAGTCAAGGCAAACTAAAGTTATCGTCCGGAAACAAAAAGTTGGGCTAAATTCCCATAAATAAAGGGCCATAACTCTACTGCAAATGGGCCGCTAGGAACGGAAATTGAACCCATCCTGTATTTTGTCATACTAAACCCACATGCCAAATTTAACTCAGCTCAAACCATTACAACTAAAGTTATCATCCGGAAACGAAATGTGTCCATGGACGGACAGACAGACAGGTGTGTGTAAAATCAACATCTGAAAAATTTGGTGTCAATCCGTCAAGGCATTGACACCAAAATTTGGTGTCAATCCGTCAGGCTTTAAATGAACGGAAACCAATTTTTTTTCAAAAATTGTGTTTTCAAAGGGCCCTAACTCTGCAGCGCATGGACTGAGAAACATCAATATCGAACTTGACCTGTATTTTATTGCTACAAACAACATCTGAAAGTTTGATGTCGATCCGTCAAGGCATTCGACTTTAAATGAAGGGAAACCAATTTTTTTCAAAAGATTGTTTTCAAAGAGCCATAACTCTGCAGTGGATGGACTGAGAATAGCCATAACTCTGCAGTGGATGGACTGAGAAATACCAATATCGAACTTGACCTGTATTTTATTGCTACAAACAACATCTGAAAGTTTATGTTGATCCGTCAAGGCATTCGACTTTAAATGAAGGGAAACCAATTTTTTTCGAAAGATTGTGTTTTCAAAGAGCCATAACTCTGCAGTGGATGGACTGAGAAATACCAATATCAAACCTGACCTGTATTTCATTGCTAAAAACAACATCTGAATAATTTGGTCCCAATCCGTCAAGGCGTTCAGCTTTAAATGACCGGAAACCAATTTTTTTAGAAAAATTGTGTGTTCAAAGGGCCATATCTCTGCAGCAGATGGACTGAGAAACACCAATATCGAACTTGACCTGTATTTTAATGTTAAAAACAACTTCTGAAAGTTTGATGTTGATCTGTCAAGACGTTCGACTTTAAATGAACGGAAACTAAATTGTTTATGGACAGACAGACAGACGGACAGACTGATAACATAATACGACCGTTTTTTAAACGGGCATATAAAAATTAAAAAGCTGTGTTGGGGAAAGGGTTAACATGTCTTATCAGTATACAACATGGGTTCAACCATGGTGGCATCATGGGATTCTGGGACACTCAAAGCAGAATCTTGCAACCATTTTTGTGAGAATTCAAATGGATTCTGCCAAATTTAGATGAAATATCAGCCCTGGTTTACTTCACTGATAATACTATAGTGGACCTTATGTGGTGAAAATAACTATGTATTGTACAAGTGGAATTGTAACTTATGAATGATTCTACAGATCTTTCCTCCTCAGTCCCATACCACAGTTGGTGTGCACCAACGGTTGAAAAATTTATTTATTGGAATTTAACAACACTTTTGACAGCCAAGGTCACCTCGTGTCAGACAGTTTTATGGGTGGAGGAAAACGGAGTATCTGGAGAGAACCACTGAGCACAGGTGACCAACTGCCAGATTCCCATAACGTACTAACTCCATACAAGCAGGGTCAACATTGGTTGAAAACAAGTGCACCATCGATGTGCTGTACACCTTAGTACACAGTTCCACCGTGCCCCTATGTGGGCAATCAGGATTAAGTGAATTGCCCAAGGACACAACGCAGTTAACCCTGGTGGGGGTCAAACCGTAGAGCTTTCGGTTTGAAGTCCAATTCCATAACCACTGAGCTACACGCTCCCAACTGTTGCTGTAAACATTGTGTTTATTTACAGTGAAAAGCCTTCAAAATTATAAATTCATCTCTCCCATAAACCCATTCCTTCTTATTAGTATTAATGGATATCTCATATCATGAATAAGATTTTAGTGTTATTCATTTAATGCCACTCATTAAATATGAGTTCACGAATAAGAAACTGAAATTAAAACACTGACAGCCTTTTGTTTTCAGGATACTTTTCCCCCACTGTATTTTTACCATGACTTCCCCAGTACAAACTCAACCAGAAAAAAATTTTATGATGCTAAAACAGGTAAAGGGACATGTAAAAGTGCCAGTAACTCCTGGTATTGAGTAGTTTCGAAAACCATTGTACTAATCAAATAGAAGTTGTACCGCAAAAAAGCGAAGAACCCTGACTGAAACTACCGTATTTACTCTATGTATTGGGACACTCTATGATTTGGGACACACATTTTTTCCAGAAAACTATATTTTTTTTATGCTCTAAAGTTTGGGCCATTCAGGAGATTTGTTTCCAGTTGACCCGTCGCTAGTATTCTTGAGTAACTAAAAATTTTCATTTTTTGTTTCCAAAACATAGCTTATGATCCCTCATTGGAACGAGCGCAATGCGCACGTTCCAATGAGGGATCATAAGCTATGTTTTGGAAGCAAAAAGTGAAAATATAAAAAAAATTGGACGGCGATTTTTGTATACAGTGTTGGAAAATGAATCACACACAACTTTATTCAGCATCAAATCAATACCAGGCTGTGTTCTTTTCCCATTTTCTAAGAATTGGGACACCTGTGAAAATAATTATTTTTAGCTGTCCCAATACATAGAGTAAATACAGTAAATAAAATAATTGGATTCTGGTGTGCAAAATAAATCACCTCCATCTCGTGATTTTAGCAAGAAACATGCCTAAAAACACCATATAGTGTACCATCAAAATGACTAGATATAGAGGTATACATCATGAATGATATTTTGCATATCCTAGTGACTGCTTGGCACTATTGATAGCTAGCCGAATGACATCATAACTTACAATATGGTGTTATAAGTTAATTTATATATGTGCTAAATGGTACCAATATTAATTTATTAATTTTAACGTAAGTCTAGAGACTTAAGAAAAGATATAAAAATGCATTAACCCATCATGGCAAAAGGAGGTAAAATATGAAATATTAAATTCTGGAACGGATGACTAAGATTCCAATTGGCTTTAGTATGTGACAGTGTTATACTTTTAGTTCCCCATTCAAAGTTGCAATTCAAAGTTTTTTCTATTTTACCCTGACTGGAAAAAATCCTGCATTAAAAACGTCAGAATAAAACACATCCTGGAATTAAGTGAATTTTCCACCCCAACTGAGTTACTATTGCAAATTTTCAGCTCAAGAGTCCTACCTCAATTTGTTTCAATTAAAAGTATTTCAAATTTTTCAGCTGGTACAGGCTGAAGGAGTGTTTTCCTTCTTTTTTATGGAGTAAAGTTACTTTCAGCTTTAAAAATCAATATTAACCCTTGAAAATACATTTATACCCTTGTTGCCCATTTTAGAGGACTTCAATCCCCAAGGATTGGTGACTGGGTCAAGTATTACCAATAAAAAAGAGCATGTTTACGACAGTAAACACGTATTGCTTCACTTCACAGAGTTCCCATGGTGGTCTACTGGGGTAGGTGTGTCATGATCCAATCATAATTTGATCACAAAAGAGGCAGCATTTGTGATCACAGCACTTTGTCAATTTTTTCAGATAAATTAGGATACAATATACACAGAACAACAAGTGTCAGTGATAGGGCCCTGCGAATCGGGAAATTTATGTTCGAATCGAATCTTGAATCGAATTGGGACTGATGTCGACATCGAATCGAATCGGGATAAACTTGAGAAATAACTATAACTGGCATTATCTTGTGCAGAAATGTCCGGAAAGCACTGCGAGAAGAGATCGTTGACATAACTTGACAACTTGGCGTTGTTTTAATTTTCTTTCTCGTTGAATGCCCATTCAGATGTTCACTTGGCCCGACAATAAATTCAAGACAAAAATATGTCCGGAAAGCACTGCGAGAAGAGATCGTTGACATAACTTGACAACTTGGCGTTGTTTTAATTTTCTTTCTCATTGAATGCCCATTCAGATGTTCACTTGGCCGACAATAAATTCAAGACAAAAATATGGACAGAAGTTAAGGTGTAACTGCCCAGAGACATTTGAGACAAACCACTAAATTGAAACATGAGAATTAAAAGCACAAATGTAATACAAGTGGCACATTAATATCCATGGGTTAAAGTCGACTACAGCCGCTAACTTCACGAACGTTAGCATGGCTAAATACATGTACATCTTATAGGAACCTCATTTTATTATAATGTTTGGTTGTTTTTGTGTTATCAGGATTCGGGTCTTGTAGATTTCAGTCCGTTCTCAACTCAATAACTCAGTATACATCAAAAGCAGCGAAGGCGTTAAACTGTGTTAGTTTCTGCATTAGTTAACTTGAATACTGACGCAGGGCTCATTTACACAAATTGCTTTTACTTCATTCCAACTTCCAAGCACCAACGCCAAACAATGCAAAGAAACTAAAGAGGTTTTCCTCCCACAGTTTTCTAACATAATAATGGGAGCGTTCCAGGCGACATGCCCCCATTATTGTGTTAGAAGATTCTGGGACTGGGCGCGGGCCTCAGGCCCATAGCTGGATATTTCGGTAGTATAGATGGGGCATGAACAGGTTACAAGTTAAAACAGCTCCAATTTGCAAAAGACACAAAACGAACGTTTAATTTCCTGTTCTAAAAACTCAAAATGTACATGTATAACAGGTACAGATAAGATATTGAAAACTAAAAGGAACAAGAGGCCCCAGGGGGCCTGAGGGCGCTCACCTGACATGGTAGCCTAAATATCAACCCAGAGAATTGATTTCCACAAGTTGCATCTGCTCCTCCTAAGAAAAGCTGAAACCAAATATCCAAATATTCTGACCAGTGGATCTAAAAAAAGATTTTTAAAGAATATTCCTCATACTGAACTAAGTCATAATTCGGGCTCCCACAGGGAGCCCATATATGAACCCAGGGACTTGGCTTTAACAAACCTGAATCTCACACCCCTAAGGATTCTGCACACCAAATATCAAAACATTCCGACTGCTGGATCTGAAGAAGAAGATTTTTAAAGAAAATTCCTCATTTTGAACCAAGTTACAATTCGAGCTCCCACAATCAGCCCAAATATGGAACTAGGGACATGGCTTGAACAAACTTGAATCTTACCCCCCTAAGGATGCTGCATAAAAAATATCAAAAGCATTCATCTGCTGGATCTAAAGATTTTTAAAGAAAATTCCTCATTTTGAACTAAGTTGTCATTCAGGCTCCCATAGTGAGCCCAAATATGAACCACTTGGCTTGAACAAACTTGAATCTCAGCCCCCAAGGTTGCTCCATGCCAAATATCAAAACATTCCAACTGCTGAATCTGAAGAAGAAGATTTTTAAAGAAAAATTCCTCATATTGACTAAGTTATAATTTGGGCTCCCACAGGGAGCCCACATATGGACCCATGGACTTGGCTTTAACACACTTGAATCCCCCCCTCCCCCCAAGGATGCTACTCACCACATATCAAACCATTCGGACTGCTGGATCTGAAGAAGAAGATTTTTTAAGAAAATTCCTCATTTCGAACAAAGTTACAATTCAAGCTCCCACAGTGAGCCCAAATATGGACCTAGGGACAGGGCTTGAACAAACTTGAATCTCACCCCCCTAAGGATGCTGCATACCAAATATCACAAGATTCTGCCTGCTGGATCTTGAGAAGAAGATTTTCAAAGAAATTTGCCTGAAATGCACTAAGTTCGAATTTGGGCTTCTATCGTGAGCCCAAATATGAATCCAGGTGGCTGATTTGAACAAACTGGAATCAGATCCACCCCACAATGTTGCATACCAAATATCAAAAGATTCTGCCTGCAGGATCTGGAGAAGAAGATTTTTGAAGAAATTTGCCTGAAATGCACTAAGTTCAAATTCGAGCTTCTATAGTGAGCCCAAATATGAATCTAGGGAGCCGATTTGAACAAAATAGAATCAGATCCACCCCACAATGTTGCATACCAAATATCAAAAGATTCTGCCTGCTGGATCTGGAGAAGAAGATTTTTTAAGAAATTTGCCTGAAAAGCACTAAGTTCAAATTTGGGCTCCTATACTGAGCCCAAATATAAACCCAGGGAGCCGATTTGAACAAACTTGAATCAGATCCACCCCACAATGTTGCATACCCAATATCAAAAGATTCTGCCTGCTGGATCTTGAGAAGAAGATTTTCAAAGAAATTTGCCTGAAATGCACTAAGTTCAAATTTGGGCTCCTATACTGAGCCCAAATATAAACCCAAGGGGCCGATTTGAACAAACTTGAATCAGATCCACCCCACAATGTTGCATACCAAATATCAAAAGATTCTGCCTGCTGGATCTGGAGAAGAAGATTTTCAAAGAAATTTACCTGAAATGCAGTAAGTTCAAATTTGGGCTCCTATACTGAGCCCAAATATAAACCCAGGGGGCCAATTTGAACAAACTTGAATCAGATCCACCCCACAATGTTGCATACCAAATATCAAAAGATTCTGCCTGCTGCATCTGGAGAAGAAGATTTTTTAAGAAATTTGCCTGAAATGCACTAAGTTCGAAATCGGGCTCCTATACTGAGCCCAAATATGAACCCAGGGGGCCGATTTGAACAACCTTGAATCAGATCCACCCTCCAATGTTGCATACCAAATATCAAAAGATTCTGCCTGCTGGATCTGGAGAAGAAGATTTTTTAATGTTTTTCCCATTGCCTACAGTGTTAAAAAGTGCTGACTCAGCATTTTTTCAAAGTCCCGAAACTGTACCCTATGATAAAACCGATGGCAATTTTTTTTTACCAGTTCTTTCTGTTGGTCCTAAGGAAGCTTCACACCAAATAAAAATTCTCGGTGCCGTGCAGTTTTGGAGATATGGGCGTTTTAATTTTTTTCTATTTTTAGCTCCTGCGGTTCCCACGGGGCTACAGGAAAAAAAATTTCTGCATAAATTAGGTACTTATGACCCAATAAGCCCTCACATAAAATTTGGTTCAAATTGGCCTCTCGGTTTAAAAAATAGAAATTTGGGGTGGGGCCAAAATTTTTGCTCCTCCCATAACATCGCCAAGTATAGACCTACAAACTTCTCTTGAACAAACTTGAGTCTACACCTCAAAAGGAAGCTGCATACCAAATATCAAGTCTCTGCTATTGCTGGTTCTTGAGAAGAAGATTTTTTAAGAATTGGAGCATTTTTGCCCCACCCCTCTGCTCAATATGAGCCGAAACCTAATTTGCCCAAAAATCAAAATGCCGCTATATAACCCCTACTCACATGAAATTTCATTAACATGCGGCCAGTGGTTTGGAAGAAAAAGACCCAAACACCACCTTCACGCCGGACGACGGACGACAGACGACGGACGCCGGACGATGGACGACGGACGACAGACGAAAAGTGATCAGAAAAGCTCACCCTGACTTTCAGTCAGGTGAGCTAACAAGTTCACAAATCACAACCTGGGTTCAATTAAATAGTATACAACTTTTACAATTGTAATTTCCGAAATTGTAAATGTTATGTGCCACAGGAAATGGTAGAAATTGTTTGCTGGTCCCCTAAGCGACGTGGATGTTTACCTTTGGGTGAACTGCCTCGTCGCTTGATGTACTATCAATTTATCAAACAATTTTGACCATTTACTGCAGAGTATAAACTTTCAATTCCAATGATTACAACTGTAGAAGGTTTATATTATATTGTTGGTCCCTGCTGAACGTTGGGACACAGTACAGACCAAAACAATTAGAATCTCAGTCTCTCAGAACAACAAATCTACGTTCTTCTTAGTCCAGATCAACAAAGATGCATTCTGATTCGACAAACTTAGTCTTTTGTCAGTGAGAACGTTACCAGCAGCAGAGTTAACACGTTCAGATGAGGTATTAGTGGCTTGAATTGACAGAATAGAGCCTGCAGCTCTTGACAATAATGGGAACTCGGAATAGGAACTCGACCAAAAATTCAAAGGATCACCATCCTGTGAAAGAAGAGGTCTTGCTGTGTAAGTTTCAATTTCCACATTCAGCTGTTCACATAGACTCAGGTGTCCTTTACGGCTAGTAATCTGCTGTTCAGCTCGTCTCGCACAAGAAAACATCAACTGCTTCAGACTTGTATTAGAGTCTGATTTTGATATTTTAGGTGGTGTCTCATCTAACTCGGTGGAACTGTCACTCGCGCTCTGCGCTTCAGAGATATCACGTTGACTGATGGTTGGGCCTTCAAGATTACGAATTCCTTCAATGAACAACTTTGCATTCTCGAAACACTCAACCGAACTCTTGGTATTTTTGAATCGTGGATCTAGCAGAGTTGCAGCATTGAGTTCTGGGAGGCTTGGATCAAACCTAGTCGAGATCTGTTTGACAAGCTCTTGTTGGAATTCCTTCACACCTTTGGCCTCAGTCTTCTGAAGCTGATCCTTTAAAATTGAAATACAAGGAACAAACAATGACAGACTCACACTGCTGCCAGTGCTTAAGATTCCAGTAGCTTCTGCTGGTGGTCTGAGTATGGGAATATCAAACTTGAGGGTGTCAGCCATTGCTGGAGTTAAACACTGAGGTGGATCCGCTGCACATCGGCATCGTGCTTGACACTCAACCAAGGCGAGAGATATGGGTGTTGTGTTAGCTTCAATCCACTCCAATAGTTTGAAGGTGCTACTGAATCTGGTGACAGCGTCTAGTGGGGAGTTACTCTCTGCTAGGCCTTGTTCCTTTTGGTGTTTGTGCAAACACTGTAGTCCAACACTAGACGAGTTAAAGAAGTTGGCCATTCTGGGCACCAAGGAAATTAGTTTCTTGATCATTGCCTGCACATCAAGGGCTGCATTAATTGCCAATTGTAACTTATGGGCAGCACACCCGAGCCATCTGAGATCGAGCATTCTTACTGTAGCTGGCATAACATTCGTTGTGTCAGTTGTGGCAAACAATATTTTGCTGTTGACATCTAAATCTTGTTCCAGCAGCTGTTCACGTATTTTATCAGCTGTACCTTTGACAGTACGGTCAGCATCTCTGTCCTCAAGGTTTATGACTGACAGACAAATACTGAGTAATTTCCAGTCAATGGATACATAATGGATAGTTATGACAAGGTAGTTGGTTTTATTATCAGCTTTCCAATGATCAAATGTTATATTTATTTGATTATTCTTACTTTCTGACTTTATTTTGGCTGTCAACTTTTCCTCCAACTCGGTTTTAAGGTCTCCTAATTTCCGGGTCAGTGTCGTTGGGTGGGGTGGGGTGTAGATACCATCGGTAAGAACCATACATGGGTGTCTGAAACTCTGAATCCCACACCAGCTGACAGTTCGAATGGTCGGCTGTCGGAAACGATGAATCGAAGTACGGCATTGTCATATTTCATTCTAACGCTGCTGTTTATTTTGCGACGGGCAAAGGCAAAGGACCCGAGATTTGTTTGAAGGGTTCCTTTTGCAGAGGA
Organism: Pictodentalium vernedei; assembly: GCA_031216915.1. Taxonomy (NCBI): domain Eukaryota; kingdom Metazoa; phylum Mollusca; class Scaphopoda; order Dentaliida; family Dentaliidae; genus Pictodentalium; species Pictodentalium vernedei. The sequence goes on from CM062294.1 coordinate 388,748,657, forward strand.
AGTAGAACCATTAGCCAATACACTGAGTGTCTGTGTCACTCCCTTTGATGCCTTTGATTCATTAAACTTTTGTCGCGCTTACTGATGGAGAGACAAATGTTTTCGTTCCAGGTGTACCCAAAGATGTGATGTAGTACCACGTGCCTGTTTTGTTAAACTTGAGTAGCAGGCATTACAAACAAAGCAGTCTTTTTTAGCCTTTTCATCAAACTTCACTGTGAAGTATTCTCGTATAACAGAAGAATGAGAAGATGGTTGCTTAACTTGCTTTCTACTGCTAGTAGCCATGATGATCACTATTACCACGCTTCTAAAAAAGTATGAGACTAAACGAACGACAGAGCCGCTGAGCAAACAGGATTCCACAAATAACTCTCACACAAATTTCTGGAAATCTATAAATAGCGAATTAGCGATGTGTGTGGTTTTCTGGGAATCTGAAACTGAAAGTGAAACGACTGAATTTTGCAATGAATTTGACTATTTTTCAGATAGAAACATTGAAACTAGAAGAGTTCGCTCCTTATTTCAACCGATGTCGACATTGTCAAACACTGATTGTTTTCCTCGAACCTTCATTTGACTAACGAATCGGCAAACTATTCGAGATTGTTATACGAATACCAAAGCGATGTCGACATCGAATCGAATACTCGAAGCTTTGCTGGACCCTAGACAGTGAATGGGTTAATCAATATGGCATGAGTGCCAGTGCAGAAGGATAATCCTTCCATGATGGCACAAGTGCCATATCAATTAACCCATTCACACATGCCTGTCATTCTGTGTTTATTACATGCCTTCACGTCTCAGGACACTCAGCAATTCATTTGACAGCTATCAACAAGGTATTTCACAATCGGTTCAGTTTCGGGTGATCAATAGTCTCCTAATATTTACAAACACATGTGCAATTTGTGGGGAATTCCTGCAGGAAGATTTATAAATAGGCCAAATATGTGGTGTATGTATGTTTGTACTATTGGAGTACATGCAGATTTGAGCTAGTTCTATTCAATTTGTTATCATTATACAGCTAATAATGATTGGTTTGAACTCTCCCTTTTAAACTTTAGAAATACTTCTATACACAAAGATGTTTTTATTTACTTTATTGTCTTTGCGATAGCTTATTAGAATGCAATCACTTTGTTTAAACTGCAAGGCTTCCATGATTGTAGGCAAATGGAAATTCCAAGTAGGCGGGGTTATATTAACCCTTTGAACCCTAGCAGCTGCTTTTCCAGCCAGGAACATGAAACGTCATTAAATAGGATGGCTGTTCAGTAAATGTGTGGGGTAGATCAATCAATATTTTCAACATGCCGCCACGAGGCTGCATGTTGAAAATATTGATTGGTCTACCTCAAATAATGAATATGTACTCTTCTAATTGCTGCCATTGAACTGGCATAGAAGATACCACTAGAGTTCAAATGGTTAAGTTTTGACAGATGACGTGATCGTCTAAAAATAGTCTGTCAACGATTTCTGTTTGGCACATGTGTATGGAATGCATTTTCATTTTCCGCACAGTTTTGTGTTGCTGTAGACAGGGATTTCATAGAACAGACGTGCAATAATATCATTTATTGGTGTTTACTGTAACTGCCAGCTTCTATGACCATATGAAATGCATGATTCTGGGTAAATAATCAGCAAATGATAAGGTAAGATGGTCAATGACATCAAAATATGCTTGATAACTGAAATGACTGGAAAAAAAAATAATGCAAATTATTAAAAAACAGGAATAGTTCAATGAAATGGGTGAGTTTATAGTTTGTATAAATATGACAGTTAATATTAGTGTGGTTTCTGAAGTTAGTTGAAGCTGTATGCCAAGAATTAATAAAACCATAATCCATTTAATTAGAGCTACATGTAGATAAGGACTACAAAATCAGACAAAATAAAATATAAAATAACATTAAAAATTTCTAACCTATAGTACTCATAGAGTTTAGGTACTCAATTGCCCTCCACTGTGTTGATAGAACAAAGATTGGGGAGTTTAAACCCCATGTAGGCCATGTTATGCTGTTACTCCTCCAACTCCACAATTAATTTCTTCCACTTTACTTCTCAGTGGCAAGGGTTAATTTATGAGCACATTTTTGATGTACCTCTCAGTGACAATATATATTTAAATCCTTTATCTGACGTGAGTGAAAGATGACATTTGTAAAAGAATATCTTGAATAACTAAATAATTTCATTTTGCCACAATACAATAGCTTATGAAGTTTTCATTGGAAGAAGCAGGACAACTTACTTTCCAAGAACAGGGAAATTATTAAAATAAATTTTTGTGCCATTATTGTGGGGTACAAGATTATGTGAGAATTTGATTCATTAAAAGATTTCTGTTTTATGAACATTTCGTCATCGAGTCATATTCTGTGAACAGTCCCTTAAAAGAAAGCCAAGAATCATTTAAATTTCTGGTATTGAATATGATTGTCTTGTTCTGAAAGAGATGTCTGCAGTAGAAAGGTCTCATAGAATCAAAATGTTTTGTAGGAGTAGTGAGGAATACTACCAACACATTACCATGTGCATGGCACAAAGTCAGTATATTAAATAAACCAAAACATATGATAAATTCATCTTCAAATGTTTTTTATTCTTGACACCAAACAAGAAAAGGTTTACCAAAGTTCAACAAAATCCATTGGGAACTTATAGAGAAGCAGTCCAGACAAGATTTAACTATAAAAAAATTAAGGGACATAACTACGACAAGGTTCGTGGACAAGAATGCCATGAAATGTGCATGAGGACTTCATACTTGGAATGTTTTTCCATGTACCACAAAAGCCAACTGTCACATGAAGAGAAAGAAGTAATTTGCAATGGATAGATGGACACAGAAAGATAACACTATGTTTATGTTTACTGACATAAAAGACTACTTTCAACATCTATGTTTATATTATGGCTGCAACAGAGGCATGGAGGCAAGTTTAACCCTTACAGGTCTATTTCTGAAACTTATGACCTAAGAACAGATGCCCTTAATATGCCATCAAGAGGAGGACCTGCTGCCAACAGACAAATTACCTAGGCAGTGGTTTCTAGTCAGTCTTGGCTGCTTGCTAAGGTAGCCAAGACTTGACTGGAAATCACTGCTCAGCCACTGGACATGTACAGGCTGAGGTCAGGTGTGAATTCAAGACAATTGTCAGGGCCCTTGAGGGTTAATCTTTTATTCCTCTGCTGCCCACTTGTACATAGGTATAGGTATTGGTCACTGGATTCTATTTGGGGGGGGGGGGGGGGGAGGGGGGACCTGCAGCTGCATGGAATAAGCTGCAGTATTCTAGGTTTATCATCTCTTTGAAACAACACTGGACAACATCTCAGTCAAGATCTCATACCACCAGTCTGATTCTGTTTGTAATTCGTTGCAATTATGGTCTGTTTGTTTACCCAGTTTTTATGGAAATTTGCATGCAGGCAATCATTGATGTAATGTGATGAGACTTTACTTACAAATATGTACAGGTATTCTTTCCTGTCCTAGTGATAGATACTCCAAACAAGTATTTAATTCCACATTTTCCACATTAACCCTTTTCCAATGTAATGGCCAAAAACAGCCAGTGATATTCACATATCCCACCATTTAATTTTCATTATTATTTTCATTTTTTGTCTTAAAAACATAGCTTATGACCCCTCATTGGAACGAGTTCATTGAGCTCATTCCAATGATGAGTTTTTTTACGCAAAAAATGAAAAAAATGAGTTATTCACAAATTTTGTTTGCAAGTGTTGCTTGCCTTTAGTGTTAGGTAAAGGGTTAAAACAATATATTAATGTAATTTGAGGAACTACCCATCATAATCATAAAACTGAGGTGAATCTTCATTTCTGATTGTATTATTATCAAAATATCAGTCAAATCAATTCTTGATTGAGAAACATTTCTAGCTTTGATTCACAGAAAATGAATAGTCCAGAATATATCAGCTGGTCTGAAAAGTGAACTGTTGGTTTGCTTTTCCAACCAACTGAAATATTCCAGACAAGTGAATCTAAACATAGACAATGACCTATTTGAGAGCTAGACTGGTTCCAGGCCATAACCGTGTCAAATTTTGTGCAGAATTATATTGGTGATCTGAAAGCTTGCATCTCAATATCACTTTATTTTTCTCTTGCTCTAAAAACAGAAAAAAGGTACCTTAAAACATTAAGGTAACCATTTTTCAGGTTGCCTTAATTTCCAATTTGCAGTCCTGTATTACGTAAGTTGAAGGGTTAATAGACAGGAGCCTGTAAGATGAATGAAGAATGTTTGATGATGATGGAAGTTACAAGAAAAGTTAACGATATATTACTATTTATAAGAAACCACTTGTAAGGCAAAAAAAAAGGAAAAATTATCCAATGTGAATAATTTATTTACTGGGGTTCACATTCAGCAGTATTGGCTATATAATGACCACACACAAGTATGAAATCAAGTTTAGCCAATCATTTATACCTATACTGCCACTGCAGAGGACTTTCCTGAGAAGCATTAGTTTCTGGGTCCTATTGTACCACAGTAAATGAGCAATGGTCCTTGCTCCTCCCTGGGTTCCCATAGGAAACATTAACAATGAATTGTTTGTTTATTGAGTTTTGGGACCACTTTCACCATCTCTGACTATATTATGACATGTGAAGTTTAACCCAACAGTTATATAATATAATATGCCCTATTAGAGAGGACTCACATTTAAGATCACATCTCTATTAATAGCTTTCACGTTATCAAACCCCATGGCTTCAGAGAAGTTATTGACTTGATGCCATCTTGAGGAGGGAGAACAGTTTGAGTGGCGATATATTTCACAGACATACCAGTAATCCACCTGTACAGAAATCAGTAATAACCCCTTATTGGAACGAGCTTGTTGAGTCAAAATGTTGTTTTTGAGATAAAAAATGAAAAACTAATCAAATTTGAATGGCGATTTTTATGAATAACATTGATAAGTTTGAGAATTACGTTTGGTATTGAGGTAAGTATTGTCTTCTTCTTTACAAAACAAATTAACATTTCAAATACTTTTTTTTTCGAAAAAAGTTGTTTTGTATTGTAAAATGATTTGGGTACTATTTTTTAACATTACTGAGATGTAAGTGGAAAGCTTGCCACCATTTATGGATGTTTTCAAATTTATAACCAGAGCGAGTCCATGAATGGGAAGAATAAATTAAGCACCAGATGGCAGTTTAATTTATTCACACACTTTCCAAAGTTACCAGATGAATTATCATTTACTTCATGATCTTCCAACTACAAGTTACAACAATAAATCACAGACAACAGTTTTACGACACCACAAAGCCACAAAGATTTTTGATTATCGCATCCCAATATTATAAACCGTTTCACAATTGGGTGCTTGTGTGGAAATCATACACTGTGGGGGAAAACAGATTTCTACATAAAACAACACACTCCTTTTATACAGTGGAACCCTGTTACTTGAATAGCCACTTCACCAGAGAAAATTATTCAATTATCAGAAATATTCAATGTTCTAGAACTTTGTCATTTTCCTGTATTCTTGTAATAACCTAACATTTAGTCTATTATGTCTTGTCTGATCAAGATTCACAGAGCTCAGTCAAACAACACATAATACAGTGGGGTCCTGTTAACCAGTGAGAATTAATCAATTAACAGGAGTATTAACTTAACAAGGATTTGATCACTTTCCTGTATTCTGGACATAAACTGAGTATTTATTCCATTATATCTTGTTTGACAGAGCTCAAAGAGCTCTGTCAAACAAGATATAATAGATTAAATGCCTGCATTGGATGAACTGAGGCCAAACTGGGTGATATACATGGGTATTTCAGTGACTGTCAGGGTAATTTCTCGACAAATTGCAAGATTTTTTATTCAATTAACAGGAGTTTACTCTATAACCTATATGCAATTAACAGGGCAAATTTGTACTGAAGGTATGATAAATGGTTCTGTGTATTGATGACATATTCACTTAATAGGAATATCCAATTAAAGATATGCAATTAAGTAGGAACCACTGTATATTAAATGCCTGTATTGGATGTACTGAGGCTAGATAGGTTGATAATCGTCAGAGTAATAGTTCAATGTATCAAAAGATTTTTTTTTTATTTGATTGGAGGAATTTACTCTGCAACCTACATGCCATTCATTGTCAGGTTAAATTTGTACTGAAGGTGTGGTAAATAGTGTGGTGTTTGGAAATTATATCAACAGGGATATACAATTAAGGGATATCCAATTAAGTGGGCTCCACTATATCTGTTTAGAGAGGCACTACAGAATTGATCACAAAGTATTATGAAATATTACTTTTTATCAGCTCCTGCCAGGCACCTGCAATTGCAGAAAAAACCCTATTTTTTTTAAAAAACTGTAATATGTGGTAGATTTAATAAACAGATCTTTCAAACTGAAGAGCATATCTCTATGCCCTGGATTTATTTTCAAAAATGTTTTAATGTCTCTGAGAATCTTATTTTGAGTTTACTATGGAGGAAAAAGAAAGCATACGCTAACAGTACAAATATACCAACTTTCGTTTCATGTGTTAAGAAAGAGTATAACCCTCACAAAAAAATGTCTGACACAAAATCAGGGTATTAGTTTTTTTCTATTGACGGTGCAGTAATTACTTATACACAAGTTATAGACATATTACTAGCCAAAAATTGTGAGTTTGCACCTAAGCTGCGACAAATGGTATAAATGAAACAAACTGTAAGTCCATCAAGGGCAATAACTCTTACAAAAATACTCCAAATGATCTGCAATGGCTAGACATCAATAAGATGCACTTGCGACCCAAATATGAGTCCAATGTCATAACCACTGAGCCATCATGCTTCCACCAAGTATTTAACCCTTTACCCAACGCAGACGATATCAAAATTTATTATTTTAAATATCATTTTTTAATTTTTTTCAAAACATTTCAACAAAACCATATCATGTGACCCCTCTTTGGAACAAGTTCGACAAGCTCGTTCCAAAGAGGGGTCACATGATATGGTTTTGTTGAAATTTTTCGAAAAATATTTTTTCAGCTGCTGAATTTGCATATTACGCGGGTGGATGCGGGCGGATCCGGGCGATTCGTTGGGTAAAGGGTTAAAAGTTAGTTACTGAGTTTAAAACCTTTTTGGTTACTGATGGACAGACTGACCGACAGACGCTGCCACATACACAGCTGCTTGTCGCAGCTAAAAAACATATGAACAGGAAGAGTTCTCTTAACAATACTCCTTTGATGTCAGACTCTACTGGATTTCCCATGGAATGAAGTCATGGTTGCATTACATATTACCTAGGCAGTGGTTTTTAGTCAAGTCTTGGCTGCCTTAACAAGCATCCAAGACTTGACTAGAAATCACTGCTGAGCTCCAACATCAAGAGGCTGTGGTCAGATGGAAATTACCTAGGCAGTGGTTTTTAGTCATCTTGGCTGCCTGTTACCGCCAAGACTTCACTAGAAATCACTGATGAGACACCATATCAAGAGCCTGTGGTCTGGTGGAAATTCAAGACGACTGCCCAAGCCCTTAACGTGAACATAAAAACTCTAAAGAAGACTAAATTCAGAAATGATTGATAGTGGCAGGTGTCAATTTTGAATGTACAGTAGTTTTTAAAGCTTGCAGGTGATAATACAAAACATTGACACATGTTATGATGCATTTAAATATGTTTTATCAACTCAGAATAATACCTACATTGACACTGGCTAGACATCAATAATAGACACTTGCATACCAAATATGATGTCATTCCACCAAATATTTTCTTTATTCTTTATTGGGGTTTAACAACAACAGTTTGGACAGCCAGGGTCATCTTGTGTTGCACAGTTTTACGGGTGAAGGAAGCCGGCAAGAACGATCGAGCAGTGGTGAGCAACTAACAGACTCAACATACCAAATCATCACAAGCAGGGTTAGCAAGGTTGAAGGCCGGTGTACCATCAACATGCAGTATGCCTTAGTACACAATGTCACTGGGCACCCCCGTGGGAAATCAGAATTAAGTGCCTTACCCAAGGACATTACACAGTTGCCCCTGGTGGGGATCAAACCGTAGACTCTCTGGTTTGAAGTCCAATGCCATAAGCACTGAGCCATCATTCTTCCACCAAGTATTTTAAAAGTTACTGAGTTTAAAACCTTTCTGGTCACTGATGGAACAGACTAACCAAACGACACTGCCACATACACAGCTGCTTGTCGAAGTTAAAAACCCTATGAACAGGAAGAGTCCTCTTAACAATACTCCTTTGATATCAAAATCTACTGGATTTCCCACGAAATCAAGCCATGGCTGCATTACATATTACCTTGGAAGTGGTTTTTAGTCAAGTCTTGGCTGCCTTAACAGGCATCTAAGACTTGACTAGAAATCACTGCTGAGATACCACATCAAGAGCTTGTGGTCTGGTGGAAATTCAGGACAACAACCCAAGCCCTTAAAGGTGAACATAAAACTCTGAAGGAGACTAAACTTCAGAAATGATCGATAGTGACAGGTGTCAATTTGGACTGTTCAGTAGTTTTCAAAGCTTGCAGGTGATAATACAAAACATTAACACATGTCATGATGCATTTAAATATGTTTTATCAAATCAGATGTTTTGAGTATTATGTAAGTATAGTAACTACAGTAGCTTCACCCCATGGCAAATACTGGAAATTAAAATCAAGGGACAGAATAACAGAAACAGCAATATAATTACTATCTTTCCACTATGATGGATGAATAAGTAGCATGTCATTTCAGAAAATCCTATGTTCTCTAATGAACTAAAGCCTTCAATAAATGGGATTTATTTTTAAATAGTGGACTACAAACCTACTAGAATCCTGACCAGTCAGCGTTCAGTGGAGAGGATTCTACAGTATTCACACACTATGGTGATAAAAACAAACTGTTCACACTACACTTGTGTTACAACACAGAAAGACAAGACAAAGTATGAGATACTCAAAATATAGTTATACCACTCACATGCCACATTTGCCTCTTCTGTTTTGTTTCAATTTCACTCTTACTAACAATTTTAAATATCAGGAGCAAATTTCCTTTTTATAATATCAGGGCTTATATTTCGATGAGAATCCAAGAACCGATTGACACAAAGATTCGTCCAACAAGAATCCATGTGGATTCTCGCAGCCTCTCTGACAGGATTTGCATGAAAAAAAATGGAGTCAATTTAACCCTTCACCTAACATTTCAGCAGCAATTTAACAAATACAAAAGGCTAGGCTAACATGACCTGAAATATTCCGACACTTTGTCAATAAAATTGTACAAATAGAGCTGTCATTGGAACCAGTTCAATGAGTCGGTTCCAACGACATCCATATTTGTAAGGTTTTATTGGTAAATATCATTTATTTTATTAAAAATTATCGAATTGAGTTTATGTTTTAAAAATTAAAAAGCTGTGTTGGGTAAAGAGTTAATATGTCTTATCAGTATACAACAGGGGTTCAACCATGGTGGGCTCATGGGATCCTTGGACACTCATTGCAGGTGTGAATTCTTGCAACCATTTTTGCGAGAATCCAAATGGATTTTCTTAAATTTTGATGAAATATAAGACCTGAATATTGTTAAACATGACTAGAGATTGATACAAAAACTTCTTGAATAACAAAAAATATTGAACCACAATTGTTGTGTGTATTCAATGTTACCTGATACAATACAGATATTGAAAAATGTGCTTGATGTACCGCTCAAGGAATCTTGCCAACGTGCCAGAACATCATGTAAGCCCGCATTTGTTTAGCAATTACACATCCGATTGATGTTATGACATTATTGACGCTACAACATGAATGAAATACTTTGACACATATCATGTCACATAAGAAAGAAAACAGACCGTAGAAAGGGGGTATTTTTCATTCATTCACTTAATTTAAGTTTAATCGTGGTATAAAAACTGAACACAACTCTGGTAGAGTACAGTGGACAGGAATCTATGCCATTCGTGAAAGAGTTGGAAAACAGCAACTCAGTTCATTGATTCTTGTCCCCCATACTCCACCCTCATTGTATTCTGTCTTATTCATTTTTTGTTAACTTATGACCCCTCAATGGAATGAGATCATCGAGCTCATTCTAATGAGGGATGTTAACTGGTAGAGTGCTGGAAGCCCATATTTGGGCTTTATTCTGAAGTGCAGGTGCTGCAACTCAATGGCTTCATATTCTGTGGATGTGCTTTCATATTATTTTTGAATTGAAATTATTTAGTCTGTGAGGATTTGCCTTGTTACAATTTATGGGAGAGTGCCACTAGGCACTCTCACATAAATTGTAACAAGGCAAAGAGAAGTGGACAAATTTGGATGACCAAAAATACTTTAGCAATCTACCAGTTAAGCTTTGTTCTCCTGGCAAAAAGTTTGAAAAATAAAATCTGAATGACCATTTTATCAAGGTAGTCAAAAAGATCACAGCTGCCATGATGAGGATGCTTTCAACTGAACAAACTTCTCAAGGCAAAATGAGAAATGGACCATCAGAAGAGAACACACTCAATTCTCGCTGAAATGATCTGTCTAATTCTTATGTGTTCCAAACAAAAAATAGTAGAACCTGACGTGATTCTTCGGAAAGTCTTGCAAGAGAGCTCCTTATTTCTTTGTATACTGCTCGCGGATATTCCTGCCCAGGACAGGAAATCACTTGCCACTAAAATAAGTATAATTTGTTAACATTTAACAAAAATCTCTCCTGCAAATTGTATCAAGTTTTTTATCAGAGATTTTTTAAGACAAATTTTAATGAATTTTTCATCAAATTAAGTCATGACTGCTTTAAATTTCAAGCACATCTATGCCCTTTCAAGGGCATGAACGAATCATGTTTTATTGAGCTGATTTGGGAAATATCATCGTCAACCCCATGCATACCAATGTCAAAATACAGAATTTTCAAATATTTTTTTTCCCACTGTGCAACAAGGAATTTAACTAATTCATTCTTGTTTGACAGAGCTCACTGTGCTCTGTCAAACAATCTTGAATTGGTTAAATTCCTTGTCTCATTAGGAGAAAAATTTGCAGCATGAAAGTTCAGTATTCTGACATCAGTGTGAATCAGGTTAAAGGGGTTCTTTAGCCTAATAGAATAAAATTACAAACATCCTTTTTTGTTGATAAAATACTGAGAGGAAAATGTAGCAATCTGAAGTGGTAATCTAAGTTTATTTTTAAAATAGTGAAAGCAGACACTACATGTTCAGAAAAGCTCAGCTGTGACTGTAAAGCATAATGTGTTCATGTCCGTTACCGACACTATCTCGATTGGACAATACTAAACAATATACAGACCTCTAATATGCGTTCCTTTATGTGGTTTAGCGGTGGCACCTACGTAACACACAGCAAGAGTTAGAATATTCATGACAATAATGAGAAAAAAGGTCACAAAAGGTTAAAAACCTGTTTCTCAGGCCATACTGTATAAAAATCTCTACAAAAGTTCAGCTTTTAGTCTGGAGGTCGTTTTGAAATTTCTGAATAACTTTGTTGTACTGGATTGTTGTGATGGACCAGAAATGTCAACTGTTTTTCGTTGAATGAATCTTGAGATTTGCAGTGCAATCTCAACGAATACTTGGCAAATGAATAACATGGAAGATGGAAGAGTGTTGGGGAAGCACAGACATAAAAATAAAAATTTATATTTTACACCCACATTCATTTATTTATTTACTTGGGTTTTGACAACATTTTTGACAGCCAGGAACATGTCATGTCAGACAGTTTTATGGGTGGAGGAAGCCAGAGTACCTGGAGAAAACAACCAAGCAATGGTGAGCAACTGTCAGGCTCCCCAACATACTAACTCTACACAAGCTGGGTTAGCATTGGTTGAAGACAAGTGCACCATCAACATGCAGTACGCATCAGCACATAGTGCCTCCATGCCCCCACATGGGATCATGGTTATGTGCCTTGCGCAAGGACACAATGCAGTTGCCCTAGCGAGGATCGAAGCATGGCCCTTTCGGTTTGAAGTCCAATGCTGTAACCATTGAGCCACTGTGCTTCCATTTTACCTCCACATATTATTGATGAAACAAGACCAAGGCTTTCAAACAGGCTTGCTTAACATCTGGGACAACCAAGATTTAAGGGCTATTAAAAGTTGTAATAATCTCCAACGCACAACAAGTTTTGGAATAATAATGCTGATTATAAAAGTCCATTTATTTGTCAGTGGAACTTTCAGGTTAAGAAATACTAAAGTAATTATTTCAAACTTTACTTAACAATGAAGCAGCCAGAACTATTCATAAAAATTTCATATTTTATTATTTTTCCAATATTGGCCTCCAAGACTGAGCTTATGATCCTTCATTGGAATAAGTTCTTCAAGCCCTTTTCAATAAGGGTAATAAATGATGTTGTTGAGGCAAAAAATGATTTTCATTTATTCAAGAATTCCCAAGTAAAACCTTAGTGATAGACATATTAGGTGAAATGTTAGCCCAAAAAGTAGGACAAATGTTTTATTTTGGTGAGCATCCAGATTTCGACTTTAGCACGCCCAAAGGGAAACCAATATTTTCACTTTTTTTATGAACACTGGAAAATGCAATGTGGTAATATTTGTTAACACTTTCTCTAATGAATCCATGCCATCCTTCTGTGTAATTTACAAATTAAGCAGTTTAAAAAAATATATTTTTAAAAACATTTCAACAAAACAATATCATGTGACACCTCATTGGAACGAGCTCATCAAGCAAAATTTGAAAAAACAATAATTAAAATAATAAATTTTGATATCTTATTGAGTAAAGGGTTAACCCATTAACTTACACAACTAGAGGACCCCACTTGCCAAAAATGTTTTTGTATAAGTAATACTATTCATTTTTGCCTTCAAAACAAAGCTTATGACCCCTCACAGGAACATGCTCCACATAAGCAGTTTCTAAGAGAATGCCATATAACAGAATATAATCAGGTAAATTTAAAAATCTCCAGAACTTATCTGCATATTTTATTTTGATTGATACCACAACAAATGTATGATGCAAAGAGTAAGAAAAGCCAATCAGTTATGATGTCTTCCATTTAAAGGAACTTGCACTCCAGGCACTGGTACCTGCAGCCTCCTATTTGAGTGAGTGGTATAACTTTTGTACCACAATAAACAAGCATTGCTTCACTTCCCAGTGTTCTCAAGGAGAAATGAAACAGTTTAAACGAGAAGTGATCTGTCTGCATTTCTTTCAGAAGAAATAGAAGTTGAGAAACAGTTTTTTACAGTTTTGTGGCCTAACACATAAAAAGAAGATGCTGGTCAGTAACATAAATCAATAGAAATTTTCAAAACACAAATCACTGCTGTTATAATTGTAAAAGACATGTCAAATAAACATTTTGCATACAATGCCGACACCTGAATCAGATACTGTATCCTTATGTTTTTACTGTTTATTTGTTTATTCAAATATTATTTGTTAGGCCCCACAAAGTAGATCTGTTTCTCAGGTCATTCTTTGTAAAGTTGCATGCGGGCAAGTGTTTTTTTATTTTATTTTTGTAATTATATCTTTGCTATCAAAAGTTCAGGTTCTTGGTTTGTTTTACGTTTTAGGCCCTCATAATGTACAGAACAGCATGGGTGGTAGTGTATTTCGGCCCCTGAGAGCAAGAAGGCTTTGCAATTCTAAAGCATTGCAAAGCCTTATTGCACTCAAGGAACAAATTTATCAATTTTATTAACTTGGCTAGAATTTCAGACATAAACTATTTAATTTTAATTGTTTAAGTTTGCACTCGTTATACAAAAAAGAGCATGCAGCACCCAAAAGGACCATGAAGAAGGGCCTAAGAAACAGATTTTTTAACTTTTTTAGGCCTTATTGTTCATTTATTTATTCAAATAGTAATCGTTACCCAGTTTGTTAGTTTCCAAATATGATAAATATGGCAGCAGTTAATTCCATATTGTGGGGGGAGAGAAGACTCTCTCCCAATATGGAATAAACTGACATCATACATACTATAGTTGGTCACAAATAAACTGTACAACAAATATTTGTTACGACTACTTTTTCTTTACACAGAACTAACAACTGTGAAAAATAATAAATGAGAGAATTCTTACTTGTTTAATGTGAAGCAATTAGCATCTGCTGACATTTTGAAAGATGAATGAAAAAAGTGAAAATCTCTCTGTCAGCCAAGTATAGGTTTCGATTAACTCTATAGAAGTAACCAACAGCTTGCATGTGACATTCTAAAACCAGTGCAATTTTCACAAACTTGTAATGAGGAAAGATATGTAATATAATATAAACCTTTACCTAACAGATCTTATACTGAAAAATTTCCATTCAAATTAAGTTATTTTTAAAATTTTGCTTTCAAAACACAGCTTATTACCATTAAACTAGAATAAGCTCATGGAGCTTGTTCTAATAACAGGGCATAAGCTATGTTTTAAAAGCTAAGAGAATTGTAATTGTAGTTTTCTAGATGTTAGGTAAAGGGTTAAATATTGAAGTTTATAATACTTTCTACAGACAGTTTTATCAAAGGAGAAAGAAGATGAAAAACCTAGAAATAACAATAGAGCAGCTACATGTGAATATTAACCTCCCACACACTGATGTCGCAATATAAAATTCAGGGTTCCCACAGACTCTTTAATCTTTATTATCATATTTTAATTACAAGATTTTAGAAACAGGATATTACACGAAACTCTGAACTACAAGTCCTGTGATAAAACACTTATATACAAATTTTACAAAAAAAATGTTTGTAGACTGTTTCTCTTGGGCTGCCATAGCCATGACGTTGAACAATGACACATTCTAAAGTTTTTCAAGACAATTTTCGATTCCAGCTAAACTGAAGGACTTTCATGATCTTGAAGATACAATATTTTTTTCATGGGGTTTCAAGGTTGTGGCAACCCAGAAATTTCAAGCCACAAATTTTCCCCATAATACAACTAGAAGATTTAACTAATCCAGTTTTGTTTGACAGAGCTCAATGTATTGGCTAAATTCATAGTTGCATTATGGGAAAAATTACTGCTTCAAATTTCAGAATTTTGACATCAGTGTTTTGAAGGTTTAAATTTACTTCCTCATCATGAGCAAAGACTGGTCGTAATGCGCATTGGCTAAAAGCATACGTACTATCAACATGGATGAAAATCTCAACAAAAGCTAAATGCACAATGCATTATTTATTTGTTTATTGGGGTTTAATGACACTTTTGACAGCCATGGTCACCTTGTATCAGACAGTTTTACGGGTGGAGGAAGCCAGAGTACCTGGGTAGAACCACCAAGCAATGGCAAGTAACTGTCAAACTCCTAATGTACTAACTCCACACAAGCAGGGTTAGCACTGAATGAAGACAAGTGCACCATCGACGTGCAGTATGCCTTAGTTCACTGCTCCACTGTACCTCCAAATCAGCAATTAGGATTAAGTGCCTTGCCCACAGACACAATGCAGTTACCCCTAGAGGGGATCAAACTGTGAACCTTTTGGTTTGAAGTCCAATGCCATAACCACTGAGCTACCACACTCCCAACAGTGCCACAATACTCCTATAAACCATGTGGCATTGATTAGAAGTCTGATTTACTAACCAAAGAACCACCATCCTGCTGTTCATTCACCAAGCTTTATACACAACTGTGATCACAAAAATGGACAGAGAATCCTGATCAGTTCACGACTGGGTAGTGATCCAATGAAAGTTTTTTGTCTGCTCACCTCCCTGCAACACCACAGACCCTCAACCATTGAAAAAGAATTACAAGGGCACTGTTTTTTTCTGCTGGTGCGGTCTTTTGCAGTACAGCAGAACTCTGTTAATTGAATAGTCACTTTGCAAACGGAAATTATTCAGTTAACAGGAGTATTCAAGTAACAGGAATTTGGTCAGTTTTCTGTATTCTGGAGATGAACTAAGCATTTATTCTATTATATTTTGTTTGACAGAGCTCATGGAGCTCTGTCAAACAAGATATAATAGATTAAATACCTTACTGAATGCAGTGAGACCAAATAAGTCTATCCAGTGATTATCAGAGGAATTTCATGACGTATTACAAGAATTTTTATTCAATTAACAAGAGTTTACTCTATAACCTATGCTATTAACAGGTCAAATATTGTATTAAAGGTATGGTAAATGGCTTTGTGTTTAGAAGTTATATATATTCAATTAACAAAGTTATTCAATAAAGATATATCCAATTAAGTGGGAACCACTGTATTTTATTTACGAAATCTAGACTCTAATTGTATTGCAATGTGAACATGAAAAAGACCGCTTCCATGAAAACAGTACCGCAGATTGTAAAACCAGCTTACTGATCCTTTACCTAATCCATAAACCAAAAACCCAGTGCTGCATTCTATATTTTTAATTTAATTTAATTTTTTTGCTTTCAAAACATGGTGTATCAGGCTCTCACTTGAATAAGCTTGTCAAACTCACTTGAGTAAGAGTTGTAGCCTATAATTTGAAATCAAAAAGTGAGTTTGGGAGAAATAAGTTAACCTTGAAAGGCCTAATTCCGACTTTAATCACATTTTTTCTACAACAAACAGGTGCCCCAACATGCAGTTTTGGGGTAAGCTTGCATGTTACATTCAAAGTGCCATTGGTGGCCAAGACTTGCCAAGAAACAACTGCAAAGTCATAGGAAGTTTTTGCAAAGTAATGCAAAAATGTATAAAAAATCTCAGCCATTAAGGGTTTAGTGTCAAATGACAGTCATGTTGGGTAATGGGTTAAATATTTTAGTGCTAAGAATGGGGGCTAGGTTACCCAGTATACCTTTGCCGAGTTCTGAAGATATTTGTTGTTGTAATCTACTCTCCCTGTACTGTTGCATTTAGGTGAGCTAAAGGCAACTATTTTCCACGAAAATCAATGCTGGAGATATTGTCAAATAGTGTCTACTCTGAACATAAATACCACAAAATTGAACTAAATCAAATTGTTAGGTGAGAAAGACAATACTTTCATTTGAGGAGCAGCACCACTTTATGAAAACATAACAGCATCAGAGGAAATGGGAGGTAGGCGAACAATAAAATTTCTCTTTTATTTTTCCATTTCTGATAATACCAGTCTGACATGATTCTTGGAATGCTCTATCAAGAAGATATTTAGTAATTTATTGGTGTTTAATAAGGTCACTTGGAGAATCTATGACTGTATCATGGCCACAATACAAATTAGAAGTCAATTTTGGTCAATCGTTTACACCAATGCTGCCCACTTTAGAGAACTTCTACACCGGGCAATGGCCATCAGGTTATATTTTACCACCAAAACAGAGGTTGTTCACCACAGTAGGCAAGCTTTGCTCTACTTCCCGGGGTTCTCACAGGGACAATCGGATATTATCAATAATGAAAAAAAGACAAAATGTTTGTTCAATTTTCCAACATTGCATTTAAATCATTACTGTGCTCACCCACTCATGAGATATAAATTTCTTAATATAACACAATACATGTAGGGTGGAATATCAGAAAAACACCCATACGCTGGAGTTTCTAAAGGACTATATTTTGAAGTCCTGTGAAAATGCAAAAGAAACTCCAGAAAAGTTTCAGCCAATGGACCTCTGGGGCTCAACCCCAAATGTCTTTTAAATGAAACTTAGCTCATGGTTTTTACAGGATATGAGTACTGCCAAAGTAGAACCTTCGTTCTGTGTGTGTCTTAACCCTTTACCTAACATGAAAAGCAGACGACACTTGTAAAAAAAATTCTTGAATGACTACTTTTTTCATTTTTTGTCTCAAAAACATAGGTTATGACCCTCATTGGAACAAGCTCGATGAGCTCGTTCCAATGAGGGGTCATAACCTATGTTTTTGAGGCAAAAAATGAAAAGATAACGAAAATCTAAATTTTATAGTAAATTTCCTTTCTTATTATACCTACCACAATTGTTTACTACAGGCTTGCACTACAGTGGAAGTCCCTAACTCGGATAAAATACTCTCTATTTTTGTCTTTCCCAAGCAATTTGGGAAAGAAAAGTGGTGCAAAAGCACCAAGAAAAAATAAGCCAAAACTGGGTCGAGTGCAACCGGTGCAGACCCAGTAGGGACGCTCTCTCCCAAGTACAACTCCACGACTTCCGTTGCCAGTGCGCATATACTGTCTCTAAAGACTCATTCTTTTTGAATCCGTCAACGTTAGAGTTATGTGATCAGCGGGGAGGAAAGATTCTTTACCCGTAAGGAAGACGGGAGGGCCTCCATGTAAACAATTGTCGTAGGTATAATAAGAAAGGAAATTTACTATAAAATTTAGATTTCTTATCAACCTACTCACAATTGTTTACTACAGGCTGAATAGACAATAGGCTGGAGGGAATCGCATAACCAACCCACACATAACCCCAGTGCACTGGAACCGTGAAGCAGAAGGAAGAGGTCCCGAGGCTTATCAACCATAACGTCGCAATCATTGGTAAAGGACAATGAAAGGAGACATATGGACCTGTGTGACACACAGACAGAAAAAGGGCAGTAACAGCACAAGGCTGAAACTGACCTTCAAGAAGCCTAATGGCTATGGCAGACAACAGCCTGAGCAGAAGAAAGAGGACCCAGGGCAAAAAGGTCCTCCGACTGCTCCTGCAACTGGCGCAGATAAAAGGTGGTGAAAGTAGAGGCATTTCTCCAGTAGGCTGCCTGCATAACATCCGACAACTTGACGGAGTTAGAATAAGCCCAAGAGGTGGATAGTGCCCGCACCTCGTGGGCAGAAATACGATTGGTAATACAATCGCCAGCTGCTAAACGACTGTAAGCCATATGAATAGCAAGACAAATCCATCGAGAAATGGATTGAGGAGAGATCTTCTGTCGACCCGGAATAAGAGACAGAAAAAAACATTTTCTGCCTTTCCGTATGAAACGTGTCCGATCAATATAAATGCAAATAGCACGGACCGGACAGAGCAAAGGGCGATTACCCTCAACAGAAGGAAGAGCCCTGATACAGATAGGAGGAGGAGTAGTATCTGGTAACTGATTCTTGGCCAAAAAAGAGCTATCAGTGGTAAAAGTAACACTGTTGGGAGAGCTCCTAAAAAAGGCCGGGTCAACCGAGAGGGCGTGAAGCTCACTAACCCGTCTGGCCGAAGTAAACGCCATCAGAAAAGCCGTCTTATATGTGAGAAAATGCATATCCACCTGGGATAAAGGTTCGAATGCCTCCCCCCCCCCCCCCCCCCACCCCAAGCAGAGCAGCACCCATGAAAGATTCCATCGTGGGGTAAGCTGCAAAGTCCGAGGCCTTTTCAAAGAAAAGTGCCGAACAAGCTTGGAGAGGTAAGGATTAGTGCTGATACGACGCTTCTCCACATAAGAAAAAGTCTCTGAAAGCATGGACCTGTAACCCTTGATGGTAACAGGCTGGAGACCCCGAGAATCAAACAGATATACCAGAAACTCCGCAATCTGTGAAGTCAAAGGATTTGCATAATCAACAGAGTGATCAGCACACCATCGACAGAAGACCTTCCATTTAGCTGCATAACCTAAACCAGTGGAGTGCCTCCTTGAAGAAGAAATGCACTCCACTGCTTGTCTCAAAAAACCTCTACGGAGGAGACAGGACCTGACAAAAGATATGCGTGAAGGCACAATGAAGATGGGTCGACGTGAAACCTCCTCGGGCAACCTTGACAAAGAAGGTCGTGACGTAGCGGGAGACGTGCCGGAACCACCGCCATCAGTGAGCGGAGCTGATTGATCAACACCCGCTGAGGCGCCAGGGGAGCGATCAGAATGATTAGACAACTGCAGGTTCGGATTTTGGCAAGAACCTGAGGCAGAATCGGAACCGGCGGGAAGGCGTAGCCGACTAGACCGTTCCAATCGAGTGACAGAGCATCCACGGCAAAAGCCAGAGGATCTGGACATGGGGACACGAAAGTGTCCACCTTATGGTTCCAACGAGTCGCAAAGAGGTCGATGTGGGGACATCCCCAGAGATCGCAAAGCGACTGGAACACTGCCCTGTGGAGCATCCACTCGGTGGAAATAACCCTGCCCTGTCAGGACAGGGAGTCGGCTAGGACTTTCAGATGACCGGGAATGTGACGAACAACCACTCCAAGCAGTAGAAGATCCCGAGCGAATTCGTGCATCGGAACCGAGTGCGTGCCGCCCTGGTTCCGAACGTAAGCAACCACTGTCGAATTGTCGGACAGCAGAAGGACCTGGCGATTCAACAGGTGAGGGATCCACTGCCTGAAACTCAGAAGAAGAGCAAGAAGCTCCTTCTGGTTGATGTGTAGAGCTGCTTGATCCTGGTCCCACATCCCGTGTAGGGAAAGACTGAGAGGATCCAATGTCGCACCCCATCCGAGATCGCTGGCATCTGCCGTCAGAACGCGATCGGACGTGGGTAAGTCCAATGGAACACCCTGCGTAATCCACTGAACATCTGTCCAGGGAAGAAGGTGAGGATAAAGAGATTCTGGAAACGGAAGCACCTGATCCAGAGAATCTACATTCGGCCTCCAACGACTGAGCAGAAAGTGTTGGAGAGGTCTGACATGCAGCCGACCTAGAGGAATGAGATCCGTCACCGAACCGCAGACACCGATCAGCCGGAGAAAACTCCGAGCGGTCGCGGACGTGGACTGGGACAGACTCAGAGCAAAAACTGAGAGAATCACAGCCTTGGCCTGGGGAACCGATACCAAATTGAATTGGGTTTGGAAAGCCATCCCCAGATGACAAAACAACTGAGAAGGGACCAGGTCCGACTTCTCCTCGTTGACTCTGAATCCTAGCGACGTGAGCAAGCTCAACAGAGTGGCGACATCCGACTCCAGTAAGGCAGCATTGGAATGCCTCTGGAGGATATCGTCCAGATATGCCAAAGTAGTCACCCTCGACTGTGTGCGATGGAACGCTATCACATGTGACATCAGTCGGGTGAAGGCCCAAGGAGCCAGGTTGAGGCCGAAAGGCATGGCCTTGAACTGGTAAACTCGCCCCAGAAAAGCAAACCTGAGATACTTCCGTAACGCCCGATGCATCGGAACGTGGAAGTAAGCGTCTCGCAGGTCGATGCTGGCAGCGAAATCTCCCTGGTGAATTGATTGGCGGACCAACCTGAAAGTCTCCATGCTGAACTTGGGAGCAATGATAGACTGGTTCAGGATACTCAGATCGATAACCAGTCGGAGTCGGCCGTCCTTCTTCGGCACCAAGAACAGGCGGGAATAGAAACCCACTGACTGAATGTTCTTGACAACCTCGATCGCCCCCTTTGCCAGGAGATTGCCAATCTCCATGGACAAAAGTTCCCGACGTAAAACGTCTGAAGGAACTGTGGTTGGAAGAGGCACCCTTGACAGAGTGGGGTGCCGTCGGAAGGATATGCGCAGCCCGGACCGAACAACATCTAACACCCATGGATCGGATGTGATGGTGGCCCAATGGTCTGCGAACTCTGCTTTCCTTCCTCCAACCTGGGACGAGTCGAGGTGAGGACCTTCATTTCGAGCCCAGACGAGGCCCGCGAGAGGAGAAACCACCTCCTCTACTAAATGAAGAATCGTGAGACTTCTCTCGATTCTGCCGACCTTTACCCTTACCCCTTGAGTAAGAAGTAGAGGCGGCGGCAGAAGGACCAGCCTTTTGCTTCGCAGAGGAAGCAGAAGGGTACTTGTTAGGCTTGTAACGGCCCTTGCCTCTCCTAGAAGGCTGATCAAGCTGACGAAACAGCAGCTGATCTTTGGAATGACATAGGACGTCATCCCGGACCGTCGACACGGAACCATGGAAAAGTTGCGGACCTGCCAAAGAAGCAGATCAAAGAGCAGCACGCCGCTCCTCGGGAAGGGATCGTCCTGTGTCCAGCACAGCGTCCCTTCGAACTAATTCCAGATTAGCCGTGTTACAGGCATGCGTGTGAGTAAGATGCATAAGCACCTTGGACAGCACACGCAAAGGAGCCTGTACGTCGTCAAACTTATCTGGAGGCAGATAAGCAGCCAAAGCTGAGACGACATGATCTGAGAGAGAAAGCATGCCAAGCATCTCTCTAGATAAGCCCAACGTGGACTCCAGAGTCGTCATTGGAATGACAGCAGACTTGGGCTTGGAAAGCCCGAGGGAAGTGGAGTCCTGATCCAGAACCGTCAAAGTCTGGCAGACCGACGAATTGGCGGAATCGTAGGAACGATAACGCACAGGAGGCAAATAGGTGTCAACCCTGGTGAAGAACGAAGTCTTCAGAGCCTTGGAATTCAGCTTGAAGTCCAATGCTGAAAAAGCTTCAACCACCTGTACCGACTGGCACAGTCGAAGGCGCCCAGAAGCAGGTTGCTCCATAGGCTGTAGGTGCGCGACCGATGATGACGGCCTGGCTGACACTGTCGACTGGTTAGTAGGTTTGAGATCAGGCAGAAACCCAAACACAAAGTCAAGAACTGCCCCCAAGTCCGAAGACTGCTGGCCCTCGACATCAAGCATGTCGGACTCCTCCCCAGAGTCGGAAGACACATAGCCCATCGTGGGCAAACCAGCCGACGCCTCCCATGGTGTCGGGACACCAGGGGAATCAGAAACCGGCCTGTTTCCAATCCCGGGAGGCGGCGCCATAGGAGGTGCCTGGAAACCACTCGTTGATCGCTGGAAGCAACAGGAAGGCTCTTTGATAGAATCTGAGTGAGTAAGGAGAGGGCCTCCCTAAGCTCACTGCCCGTATTGGCCGGTTCGATAGGGGAGCGAACCGGCAAAGTGGCTTCACCTCTGACCCTCTTAACCAGCGAAGGGTCACGATCCTCCAAAACACCCGATGCGGGACGACGGGCGGCAGCCGAAACATCTGAAGGCAGACGTGTATAGGGGTATGAGGCACCCCGAGGATCAATATAGCGAGAACTCATGAGAGTCACCGCGGACCTCTGTGGGGCAGAAGGTCCAGGCTGCACAAAAGGCGTTGGTCCCTCAAAACTGGTCGTGTGGCCAGAATGAGTGGACGGAAACACCACGGAGTTCATAGTGTCTCCACTAAGAACATCCGAATCCAAAGACACAACTGTGGTGCTCGATGGCGTAGAGACCACACATGGGTTCGGCCGGCAGCCCCTTCCAACTTCACCGAGTTGAAGTCAGGGAAGGCTGAGGCTGATATCCCACGTCTACAGTACCAGACATTCCTGCAATCCCCTGCAGCGAAAAGCTGCGGCCCGCTGAAAACGACGACGAAGCAGACGGACCAGCAGTGGTAGTAGTAGATACGTCGGGAGTCGTTGAGGCTGGTGGAATAGTGGAGAGAGCACACCTGCTCGGCTCCGAAGGAGGAGTCACAACCCTAGTGACAGCCTCAGATGTCGAATGGAGGGGGACCATAGTCCCGGAACCAGGCACCTCTTCACCAGAACACTCAACGGCTTCCGCAGTATCCACTACAGGAAAAGACTGCACATCCCCCACGGAGGAGGAATAACTCTCACGAGACAAGGTCAGCTCAGGAGCCCCCGAACGACCACGTTCTCCTTTCCCGCGGGAGCAGGAGGCACGGCCACGAGAACGAATGACACGGTTAACTGACGCCCAGAAAGTGGATGACCATGATCCACAGACACCACATGGCCACTCGGTCGAACACCCATTACAGGAGGAACAAGAAGAATGTAAATCGTCCACATGCTTTGGCAGCAGACATTGCCCACAAGGAATTGTCCTCGGCATGATAGAGGTAAGAGGAGCAAAGAAGGTGAAATCAGAAAACAGAAGAACACCCCCAAAGAAGAGAGAAAGGTGACAGAAACAAAGACCCCAGACGGTCGACCGGGAACCACACAACAGGATGACTACTCTCAAAAGAGAGAAGAAAAACTGTAGGAGTGGTATCCCGCTGACACCTAACTCTAACACAATTAGAAAATTTAGCAAATTAAGCATTAACAATAATTGTGAAAAATGATAAGTCCGAACCGCATGGCACACGAAATTCGCACGCGACTTGAGAGAGAACAATTAAAATACATTATGGATATATAATATTGAAGAGAATATAAAGAAAACTGTTCCTGAGAATACAAAGGATACACTGATGCACTATGAATCAGGAATCATCAAACAACGAGCTGGATAAACACTGATAAGCGTGCAGAAACATCTCGACACAAGGCGGATGACAAAAAGAATGAGTCTTTAGAGATGGTATATGCGCATTGGCAACGGAAGTCGTGGAGTTGTACTTGGGAGAGAGCGTCCCGTACTGGGTCTGTGCCGGTTGCACTCGACCCAGTTTTGGCTTATTTTTTCTTGGTGCTTTTGCACCACTTTTCTTTCCCAAATTGCTTGGGAAAGACAAAAATAGAGAGTATTTTATCCGAGTTAGGGACTTCCACTGTAGTGCAAGCCTGTAGTAAACAATTGTGAGTAGGTTGATAAGAAATTAATTGGCGATTTTTTAGACAAGTGCTGGCCGGTTTTGGCCGTTACGTTGGGTAAAGGGTGAAGCATGTAATCCACTCTTTATGTACTGTAGATATGAACTCAAACAATGTAGATAACCTTTATATATCTTTTTAACCATTTACAGTTTAACAACACTGTGAACAGCCTGGGTCATATCGAGTCAGGCAGTTTTAAGTGGGAAGAAGCCCAAGTACCCAGACAGAAGCACTGGGCAGTGGCAAGTAACTGTTGAAGTCTCTAACTATCCAACACAAGAAGTTTATCATCAGTTGAAGGCAAATATACCATCAACATGTAATATGCCTTCATACACTGAACAACATACTCCAACTCGGGCATTTGGGATGAAGTGTCTCATCCAAGAATACAAAGCAGATAATGTCGGTCAGGATCAATGCTTGGAACTTTTGATCTGAAGTACAATTCTGTAACCAGTGAGGCAAGATGTTCATTCCCAACCCTTTACCTAACATGACTAGATAACACTTCCAATAAAATTTCTTGAACAATTACAAATTTTCATTTTTGCCAAAAATCATTGCTCATGACCCCTCAGTGGAATGAGTTTGATTAGCACATTCCAATGAGGGGTCATAAGGTATATTTTTCAGACAAAAATCAAAAACATAATAAAATTTGAAAGGCAGCTGGTCTGATATGGTCATTATGCTAGATATCGGGTTAACAGTAGAATCTTTGATAACCGATGTCAGAATCAACAGGTGTGCATGCTTAAAAAAAAGTCAGTGCTGTTTATCATGCAAATAGTATCAAAATCTTCAGATTCAAAGCACATAATTATTTTTCAAAGGTAAAACGAAGCAAAGATTTTTTAAAAAAATCATAATCTCAACTCTCAAAAAAATTAACTGTTACAGATAAATATACATTCACCTGAAAATAATTGAATATGAAGTTATTTCAAGTTAAATCAAATTACGGATGAAATTCAACTTTTGGATAGGATAGATGCCAATATAAATATAATATGTCTTTAATAATTATCTCACTTAACCTTTTCATAATCAAAATTGCCAAAATCCAGTTGTTAAGAGCGCTATATATAAAAAGGAAAACTGAAATTAAAAAAAAAAATTTGTTCCGCTTCCACAACATAGCTTGGGACCTCTCAAATTTTCATTCTGCACATTAACCCTTTACCTAACAAATTGGCCTGCCTGCCCAGGTAATTTACTAAATGAGCGGTTAAAAAAAATTATTTTTCAAAACATTTCAACAAAACCACATCATGTGGTTCCTCATCTTTTGTTAAACTGTTTTTGCCTAAAAAAAACATGGCTTATGACCACTCAATGAAATAAGTTCATCATAAATGACAGATATGAGGCATAAAATGAAAATTTTCAATTATTCCTGAGCATTTTTCATGTAACCGCTGTCTTCTAATAGTATTAACATTTTACCTAACAAATCACTCACATCTACAAATTGTTTGTTGGTGGTTAACGTCACATATTTATGCACAATGGCTAAACGTGACACAACATGGCGATGAAGTCAAGGATAGTCAATCGTTGATCAACATGTTGCCCATTTTAGAGGACCTTCACCCCAAGCATTGGTGACTGGGTCCTATTTTACTAGTAAAGCGGAACTGGTTTACCGCAGTAAACAAGTGCTGCTTACTTCCCGGGGTTCCCACGGGGAACATCTACAAATAAAGCATTTGAAAAAAATATATTTGTCAAAATACTTCAAGAAAACAATATCATGCGATCTTTGACTGGAATGAGCTCATTGAGCTCGTTCCAATGTGGAGTCACAAGATATGATTTTCTTGAAAAATTTTGAAAAAAAAATAATTAAAATAATAAATTTTGATATCCTGTGCATTGGGTATAAGATTAAGCACTGTAACTTTATGGAAGAATCTTTAATGAGAGCCCATACTGTGCTTGTCAGCTCACCCCTGGCACTTGACTAGTCAATGAAGAAACCTAGGATAAAAACCTGACTATTTGTTTAATATTTTTAATTCAGTGATAACATTAGCCATGTTTATATGCATTAGTATTTTACAGCCACTTTCAGCATGTATTCATTGGCTATATAATTATCACAACACAAGTATAAAGTCAAGTTAAGTCAATCATTTTTACTCATGCTACCCATTTTAAAGGACTCCAACTCAAGGAATTGTCCAACTATTGTCCAAATATAACAGCAAAACGGAACTTGTTTACCACAGTAATCAAGCACTTCTACATTTCCCAGGGACCTCATAGGAAAACATTAGCTCTACACTACACATCTAAAACTGAAGGCTGAAACTTTGATTTTTTTTGTCAAAGTAAGTTGTTGGGATAACCAAAAGAAAATTTCTCCAATTTTCTTTCATTGATAATATCAGTCTCTAATCTCTGGGAAAGTTTTCCAAGAATCAATTTATTTATTTATTAGTATTTAACCCTTTACCCAACGCAGACGATATCAAAATTTATTATTCTAAAAATCATTTTTTGAAATTTTTCAAAAAATTTCAACAAAACCATATCATGTGACCCCTAGTTGGAACGAGCCCATCGAGCTCGTTCCAACAAGGGGTCACATGATATGGTTTTGTTGAAATTTTTTGAAAAATAATATTTTTTCAACTGCTGAATTTGCATTACGCGGGCAGATGCCGTCGATTCGTTGGGTAAAGGGTTAAGGTTATTTGTTTTTGCACAATGGCTAATTGTGACTGCAACATGGAGACCAAGTCCAGTTTATTCAATCCTTTATAACCTTTAGAACCATGTTGCAGATTTTAGAGGTCTTTCACTCTAAGCATTGCTGACTGGGTCCCTTTTTACCAGTAAAATGCTTGTTTACCATAGTATCCAACCACTGCTTAATTTCACTGGATTCACTAGGAGACGAGAATCAATGCCAAACTGGTATTGTGAGAAATGCAAATTAGAGAAGCAAAATATATAACCAACAACTTTTGAGAGTTCCGATGGCGGATGATTGACCCATTTACTCACAGTACTGTGATCTCAAAAGTGGAGGACACAGAATTTCAACTGAATATCAACTGTGTTGCAATCAAAGTTGAAATCCTCCATCTGCTGCTTTCATCCCTGCAAAACTACGGAATCTCACATGTCCAATAGGAAATATGGAAACACTGAATCTGAGATTTGGGGAGTGCTGTGGCTCAGTGGTTACAGTATTAGACTTCAAACCAAATCACAGTTCGGTCTCCATCAGGTATAACTGTGTTGTGTCCTTGAGCAAGGCGCTTATACCCAAATGCCCATGTGGGGGTACGGTGATGCTGTGTACTAAGGCATACTGCACATCAATGCTGCACTTGTCTTCAACCAATGCTTACCCTGCCTGTGTGGAGTTAGTAGCTGCAGGCTTGATTTGGCAGTTTTTTTGCATGCAATCTTGTTTTTGCAGTATTTTAATTAGACAAAAGGCCCCAAGGGGCCTTAATCGCTCACCTGACAAATTGGTTCAAAGAAGTATTTTGAGTCACATTCAGTTAGTTCTGGTTCATCAACACTACAGAGGAATGAAGCTGTGAAATGATTCATAACTCTGGTGTCTGTGAAATTATTCATAACTCTGTCAGATGATTATTATCATAGGTCCTCATGACTGCTTCCAATTCTATCAGCTGTAAACAAGCACTGCCCAACTTCCAAGGTTGTTATGTCACTGCAGTTAAAAAGGCAAATTTTAAGGAAAAACAGTATTTATTTATTTATTGGTGTTTTAGGTCACATATTTTTGCACAATGGCTAATCATGACCTCAATATGAATATCAACTCAAGACCAGGCATGAGCGTTAATAAGCCATGTTGCCCATTTTAGAGAGGGTTTGCACCACCCAAGCATTGGTGACTTGGTCCTATTTTACCAGTAAAACAGAGCCTGTTTACCGCAGTGAACAGGCACTGCTTCACTTCCCGGGGTTCCAGTAAGTAGGTAATGGATTTGAGCAAATTTGAACCTAACCTGCCCCAACCCCCATAGAGAGCCCAAATATTAAGCCAAGGACTTGAATTGAGCAAACTTGAATCTGCCCTTCCTAGTAATGTTGTATACCAAATATGAAAGCATTCTGACTGATGGATCGGAAGAAGAAGATTTTTAAAGAAATTTTCTCACATTGCACTAAGTCAAAAACATTAACCCAGGAACTTGCTTTGAATAAACCCTGAGATGTTGTACATCAAATATGAAAGCATTCTGACTGGTGAATCTGATGAAGAAGATTTTTGAAGAAACTCCTTCATATGGCACCAAGTTGAAATTTGGACTCCTATAGAGAGCCAAAATATTAACCCACAGACATGATTTGAACAAACTTGAATCTTATCCCCCTAGAGATTTTGTATACCAAATATGAAAGCATTCTGGCTGTGGGATCTGAAGAAGAAGATTTTTAAAGAAATTTCCTCATATTGCACTAAGTTAAAATTCGGGCTCCCATAGGGAATCCACATATTATATTGTATACCAAATATCAAAAGATTCAAACTGATGGTCGGGAGAAGAAGATTTTTAAAGAAATTCCTTCATATTGCACAAACTTGAAACTCAGGCTCCCATAAGGAGCCCAAATATTAACCCTGGAACTCAATTTGAATAAATTTGAATCCGAACCCTCTATAGATGTTGTATACCAAATATGAAAACATTCTGACTGATGGATCTGAAGAAGCAGATTTTTAAAGAAATTTACTCATATTGCATTAAGTTAAAATTCAGGCTCCCATAGAGAGCCCAAATACTAACCCAGGAACCGGATCTGATCAAACTTGAATCTGACCCACCTAAAGCTGTTGTACACCAAACATGAAAGGATTCTGACTGGTGAATCTGAAGAAGATTTTTAAAGAAACTCCTTCATATTGCACCAAGTTAAAATTCGGGCTCCCGTAGGGAATCCACATATTATATTGTATACCAAATATGAAAAGATTCAAACTGATGGTCGGGAGAAGAAGATTTTTAAAGAAATTCCTTCATATTGCACAAACTTGAAACTCAGGCTCCCATAAGGAGCCCAAATATTAACCCTAGAACTCAATTTGAATAAATTTGAATCTGAACCCTCTATAGATGTTGTATACCAAATATGAAAACATTCTGACTGATGGATCTGAAGAAGCAGATTTTTAAAGAAATTTACTCATATTGCACTAAGTTAAAATTCAGGCTCCCATAGAGAGCCCAAATACTAACCCAGGAACCGGATCTGATCAAACTTGAATCTGACCCACCTAGAGCTGTTGTACACCAAACATGAAAGGATTCTGACTGGTGAATCTGAAGAAGATTTTTAAAGAAACTCCTTCATATTGCACCAAGTTAAAATTTAGGCTCCTATACGGAGCCCAAATATTAACCCAGGTACTTGATTTGAACAAACTTGAATCTGAGCCCCCTAGAGATGTTGTATATCAAATACGAAAGGATTCTGACTGGTAGATCCGAAGAAGATTTTTGAAGAAATTTCCTCATGTTGCACTAAGTTAAACTTTGGGCTCCAATAGAGAGCGTAAATATTAACTCAGGGACCTGATTTGAACAAATTCCAAACTAATTACCCTAGAGATGTTGTATACCAAATATGAAAACATTCTGACTGGTGGATCTGAAGAAGAAGATTTTTGAAGAAATTTCATTATATTGTACTAAGTTCAAATTTGGGCTCCCATAGGGAACAGAAATATTAACCCAGGGACTCGATTTGAAACTTGAATCTGACCCTCCCCCTCCCCTAGAGATGTTATATAACAAATATCAAAAGATTTTAATTGATGGTTCTGGAAAAGATTTTTTAAATTTTGTTAAAACAATTTATGGGTGCTGTAAGAGTAAGGCCCCTTGTGGTCCCTGTGGACGTGGCAACTTTATTTGAACAAACTTGAATTGACATATGGTAAGAAACATGCACATCAAATTTGGTTCAATTCGGCCCTGTGGTTTATGAGGAGAAGTCGATAATGTAAATTTCACGTAGTATGGATGGGCGATGGACAGAAAGTAATCACTTAAGCTCCCCTTGATTTTCAGTCTGGTGAGCTAAAAATCTTAGCCTTGTGGTATAAGTGTGTTGCAATCTGATCACAAGAGACTGATTTTGTGATCACAACACTTTACATTGTCTAGATTAACTCTTGACCTACAGAGTATTTTCAAGATATTTTTCGTTAAATCTAGTCATGGCTGTTGTAAAGCAGCCATGACTCAATTCAATGAAAAATTCATCTAAATTTAACATTGGTGAAAAAATCCATTCAATTTACCACAGGAAATTTTGATTAAATAAGCTCATATTATCCTTACTTCAGTGGGAAGAGAAATTCTTCCTGGGCATGAATATCTGCCAGCAGCATGAAAGGAGTTAACCAAACAAATTTTTGGATGATCCCTGAAAACAGTTTGAAATGAAAAAATAAAACAGGTAAAAATAATTTTGGCAGAATTTTGATGATAGGGAGATTTTTTATGGACTTTTAAGGAAATGAAAATTGAGTTTAAATGATCTATAACCATGTGAGTGACTATGATTTATACTGAAATCTGTATCACCACACCCATTAAATGGGATCAGTGTGGCTTTCTGTAGGTTAGAAGAATTATGTTATGTTACCCCATTTGTCTACAGCAGGAAGTTATGTTATGACTTATTGTTGATAGTGACTACTGATATTTTTTACAGACAATTGGTTATAAAGAAAGAGTCAAAGACTTCTTATTATCATTGAGCAGAGATGGAATTGCAAAGAGGTTAAGGTTAGGATTAGGGCAGAGAAAGATTTATGACAACTATGCCAAAACTGCCCCCTCCCCGCACTCAAATACTTGTTTTATTAGCTGTATGTGTATTTTAATTAGGTCCAATTATATAGCCTCTGATCTACGTATCTGTTAAAGGTATTTTTCACCACCATGACACTACATCTCTATTTATGTATATGTAATGATGTATTGGTATTTAAGGTTACTTTCAGCATTTATAGTTATATCATGACCTCAAGGTAAGTATGAAGTGAAGTTTAGCTAATCATTTATACTCATGTTTTCAAACTTTAGAAGACTTCCATGCCAGACATTTGTTACCGCATCCTATTTGACGAGTAAAGTAGAACTTGTTTACAAGTAAACAAGCACTTCTCCACTTATAAGGGTTCCTACAGGGAAACAGTAAATTTGAATTGCAAGAATAACAGAAAATGCTGCCAATCAGCACCAGAGTCGCAACTATGATGAATTATTGTGAAAAACTTTATCTTGTAAATATAAGAATCTGATAATACCAAACCTGATATTATTTCTTGAAAAGCGCCAAGAGCTTTCCAAGAATTAATATCCGGTCTCTGGATTTATCATTAAAAAGAAAATTTTAATATGGTCTTTCAACAGATTATTCCAACTACTGCTGTTCGCTTTGTGAGTTGAATGGAAAAAAAATAAAAATAAAAATAACATGCAAAACTTTTCAAACGGTTATCACAAAACTTGTTATTATTAAGATGGATATGCCAATGAGCTCAGAAATTAAAACAAATATGCATGGTGCACATGTTTTGAGTTGTAGAATTAAACTTACAGTTTTCTGGGGATTCATCCGATCCATCCTCACAATCATTGTCCCCATCACACATCCAACCATTTGGGTAACACACACCAGCACCACCACATGTGAAAAACTGCGCTAGGCACGTTACTTCAGCTGTAAAAAAAAAGACGTTTTCTTCATACACTTACTTATTGCAGTTTCAGCAATGAAGACTACATTGCATTGTTAAAAAAATAAGTATTTTTCAATAGTGACAAGACCTTCGAAAAGAAAGGTGCAAACTTCAAGAATATTTATTTAACTGGTAAAGTGCTAAATTATTTTTCAAGAGTGATTTTTCTCCACGATGATTGGCAGAGGAAGACTAAGTTTAGCAAGACTTCTGTTAGAAATAACTGATTTGTTTCAAAATTTTTAGAGAATGCCTGTTGACACTCTCCAATAATTTAAAACAAAACAATTTATATTAATATTTTTTTCAGTTGTGAGCAAACAAGTTAATGCATACAGGGTAAAGCCATGATATAGTGGTTTCTATCACTCAACCAGTTACATGACACATACTAACCATATACCAGTATATGCCTGACAAAACTCAGGGTTTTATTTCAAATATTTTGCGGAAAGAGTCCACGACCTTTTCCACTGCAGAATTGAAAAAAATTTGCATCATAACAGACTGAAATGGGAATTTCTTCAAGTAGTTAACAAAATAAACTTTTGAATACTGACTGGTCAACTGTTACAATATAAAAATAAGAATAATGTTAACAGAAAGAAATTTGAGAAACAGCAACAATAACTAGAATTTAACTATTCCGAAATTTAATATAAAAAAAAATAATATGAAAAGAAAATGACACAAAAATCTTTTATACTATTTGGTTTACAGAAAATATATACTTATTTAACCCTTTACCCAACGTAAGGGCCAAAACCGGCCAGCGCTATTCTCAAAAATCGCCAATTAATTTTCACTATTTTTTTCATTTTTTGTCTCAAAAACATAGGTTATGACCCCTCGTTGGAACGAGCTCGTCGAGCTCGTTCCAACGAGGGGTCATAACCTATGTTTTTGAGACAAAAAATGAAAAAAATTAGTTATTCAAGAATTTTTTTTGCAAGTGTCGTCTGCTTTTCACGTTAGGTAAAGGGTTAATCCAAAATAAAGTTTAATAGAATCCAGTAATCTAGTGATGAAGAAACTTCCCAGCTGGTATTATAATGTCCAAGAATATGTCTGCAGAAACAGTATCCAATAAGTTGTAATGAAAAGTTCACTAAGCAAGAGGCCCCAAGGGGCCTTAATCGCTCACCTTCCAAAGTGGTTCAAAGAAGTATTTGGGGGTCACATTCAGTTCGACATGGTTCATCAAAACTATAAAGGAATGAAATCATGAGAGGCAAGATTTATGGAAAAACACTATGGAATGGATTTGAACAAGCCCCCACCCCACCCCCACACCTAGAGAGCCCAAATATTAAGCCAGGGACTCAAATTGAACAAACTTGAATCTGATCCCCCTTGAGATGTCATATACCAAATATGAAAGAATTCTGACTGGTGGATCTGAAGAAGTTTTTAAAGAAATGTCCTCACATTGCACTAAGTTAAACTTTGGGCTCAAATAGGGAGCCAAAATTTTAACCCAGGGACCCAATTTGGACAAACTTGAATCTGACCCACCTAAAGATGTTAGATACCAATATGAAAGGATTCTGATTGGTGGATCTGAAGAAGAAGATTTTAAAAGAAATTCCCTCAGATTGCACTAAGTTAAAATTAAGGCTCCCATAGGTAGCCCAAATTAATAACCCAAGGGCTCGATTTGAACAAAATGGAATCTGACCCTCCCAGAGATGTTGTATACAAACTATGAAAGGATTCTGACTGTGAATCTGAAGAAGATTTTTAAAGAAATTTCCTCATTGCACAAATTTGAAATTTGGGCTCCCATAGGAAGCCCATATATCAACCCAGGGACCAACAAACTTGAATCTTACCCTCTAAGAGATGTTGCATATCAAATATGAAAGGATTCTGACTAGTAGATCTGAAGAAGATTTTTAAAGTTAAAATTTCGCCTCAAATATCAACCCACGGACTAGGATCGAACAAACTTGAAGCCAACCCTTCTAGAGATGTTGTATACAAAATATGAAAGCATTCTGACTACAGGATCTAAAGAAGAAGCCCAAATAGTTACCCAGGTAACCAATTTGTACAAACCTGAAACTGCTGACCCACCTTGAGGTGTTGTATACCAAATATGAAAGGATTCTGACAGGTGAATCTGAAGAATATTTTTAAAGAAATTCCCTCATATCGCACTAAGTTAAAATTCAAGCTCCCCCGGGACCCGATTTGAACAAACTGGAATCTGCCCCCCCCCCCTCCCCCTTATAGATGTTGTATACTGAACATGAAAGGATTATTACTGGTGGATCTGAAGAAGAAGATTTTTAAAGAAATTTTCTCAAATTGCACCAAGTTAAACTTTGGGCTCGCTACAAACTCAGGGACCCGATTTGAACAAATTTGAATATGACTCCTCCCCCCCTTAGAGATGTTGGTGGATATGAAGAAAAAGATTTTTAAATAAATTTTCTCATATTTCACCAAGTTAAAATTTAGGCTCCTACAGGGAGCCCAGTTATTAACCCAGGGACTCGATTTGAACAAACTTGAATCTGCACCCCCCCCCCCCCCCCCCCCCCTTCCCAGAGATGTTATATACCAAATATCAAAAGATTCTAATTGATGGTTCTGGAAAAGAAGATTTTTTTTAATTTTGGAAAACAATTTATGGGTGCTATCAGAATAATGCCCCTTATGGTGCCCCCTGTGGGCGTGGCAACTTTATTTGAACAAACTTGAATTGACATATAATAAGGAACATGCATGTCAAATTTGGTCCAATCCGGCCCTGTGGTTTATGAAGGGAAGTTGATAATGTAAAGTTCGTGCTGGACAGACAACAGACATCTAGATGACAGACAAAAAGTGATCACTTAAGCTCCCCCTGACTTTCAGTCAGGTGAGCTAAAAATTCAGCAGGCTCCAATAAATTCCAATAAAGCACTCAGCAAAATTCAAATGGACTTAATATCCAATAAATATTGGTGCCAAAGGTATTTTTAAAATAATCCAGCAGGATCCTGGATTTTCTCAAAAGTAAATTCTCTTTTACAAGAAGAATAAATTCTCTTTAAAATTCTCTTTTGGAAACACTTTTCCAATACACAAAGAAGCACAGATTCTCAAAAATATTCCAAAAAATACTGAAGAATATATAAATTCTCAACTGCTTCTTTAATAATGCACTGTCCTGTAATAATAATCTCCAATGTTCAATGAATGCTGAATGTAACAAATGACTTCTCAATGCTGTAAAGAAAGCCTTGTGGGATAAATAGAATGTCTTGATTCTGTTGACAGAGGTTATTTGTATAGTCTTCAGACAGAAAGTTCCAGAATAAGAAATTTCTCAAATGATCTATTTTATATTAATTTTTTGACTGGTTGATTAAAGTCACCTCATTAAGATTCTAGATGATTCAAATTTTATGTAAACAAGGGTGACCTACTTAAACAATCAGTGAGCTTGGAAGACAGACAAATTTGTGTAGGTTTATTTCCAAATCTGTTGATTAGAAAGTCTCCAGGAAGCAATGATAATATCTGAAATTGTAGAAGGAGATCGCCTCTGCACAGTTATGAAAAGAACGATAAAAATATTGACACCTTGACTGTCAGGAGTTTCCTCAATTACATCCAAGTTCCTTTAATAACTTATGAAAAAGGCACCAGAATTGTAAGGGGATATTTTATTCTTTTTTAACCCTTGGGTGCCTAATTCTGACATTCATCACATTTTACGGCAAAAGGTGTCTAGGGAAACTTGCAAATTACATGAAAGTACCTTGGCAGCTGTTTCTTGGCAAGTCTTGGCTGCCTATACAGGCAGCCAAGACTTGCCTAGAAACAACTGCAAGGCTACAGGATGTAGACTTTCAAAGTATAGAAACAATGTATAAAACTCTCCAGGCCCTAAAGGGTTGAGAAAAAGAAACATAATCTTTGATGTGATAAATTAACCTTGAGACAAAAAGAATAGAAGGTACTGTAATGATCGGTTGTGCAAAATTTCAATGTATTCATTCATAAGCTTTAATTCTATACTAAAACAGAAAAACCTTATTTGGCAAAAAATAGTGTGAACATCAGAATTAAAACCTCCCAGCTCAAGATGACTCAGTAACTTCACAAAAGTCTAACAGATACTGAACCCGACTCAGCTTTTCTAGCTGGATACTTAGGCTTCCTCCAGACCACCTGTAAAACTGTTTGGTATGATGATACCCAGGCGGTTGAAATAAATAAACCAGAGGCTCAAGTGGGCCTAAAATGCTCACCTGGCTCAAATTGTCAAAACAGATGAGTGTATCAGTAAGTGATCAGCAGCAAGAGCAATTTTTTTGATTTGCCATGACACAACCAAAGGCAACTTTTTTGGCCATTCATTTCTGCTGGTCCTAGGAAAGCTTCCTAGCAAGCTCTGTTCGAACAAAATTTCTGTGTTTTAAACTACTGTGGTTTTTCTCTAGCCCCACCCCACCTCCCCCCCCCCCCAAAAAAACAACAACAACAACAACAAGAAAAAACAAGCGAATCAATTTGAACGAACTTGAATTTGACACCCCTAAAGATGTTACATACCAAATATGAAAGGATTCTCACTGGTGGATCTGAAGAAGAAGAATTTTCAAGAAATTTTCTCATATTGCTCTAAGTTAAACTTTGGGCTTCAATAAAAAGCCCAAATATTAACCCAGGGATCTGATTTGAACAAAATGCAACCTAACCCTCCCAGGGGTGTTGTACACCAAATATCAAAAGAATCTGACTGCTGGATCTGAAGGAGATGATTTTAAACGTTAATTCCCCATATTTCACTAAGTAAATATTTGGGCTCCCTTGGGGAACCCAAATATTAACCCAGGGACTCGATTTGAACAAATTCGAATCTTACACCTCTAGAGAAGTCACATACCAAATATGAAACGATTCTCACAAGTGGGTCTGAAAAAGAAGATTTTTTAAGAAATTTTCTCATATTGCACTAAGTTAAAATTTGCGCTCCAATAAAGAACCCAAATATTCATCCAGGGATCCCATTTGAACAAACTTGAATCTAACCCCCCTAGAGATGCTGCATACCAAATATCAAAAGAATCTGACTGGTGGATCTGAAGAAGAAGATTTTTGAAGATTATTCCTCATATTGCAGCAAGTTAATATTCGGGCTTCCATAGGAAGCCCAAATATTAACCCAGGGACTCAATTTGAACAAACTTCAATCTGACCCCTGTAGAGATGTTGTATACCAAGTATCAAAAGAATCTGACTGTTTGATCTGAAGAAGAAGATTTTTAAAGCTTATTCCCCATAGCACCCTAAGTTAATTATTTGAGCCTAAATATGAACCGAGGGGAGGGGGGAGTCGATTTGAACACATTTGTATTTGACCGTCCTATGGATGCTGTATACCAAATATCAAAAGATTCTGATCAGCGGTTCTGAAGAAATTTTTTTTTTCAATTTTTAGCTTAACTTGACAAAGTCAAGATCAGCTGTTGCCATCACGCGTGCAGAAGTCTGTTAGTCTGCGAGTCTGTGAGTCTGTTAGTCTGTTCACATTTTCCTTTAGCACGGGCTACACCCCGTAGTTCTTGTTTGATCGTCACAAAATTTCTTTTGCAAGTTTGGGGCCATGTCTATATGAGAACGTCCACTTTTGGTTGCAATTGGTCAACCGGTATGGCTGCCCGAGCCCAAAACCATTAGCGCAGTCTACAGGTCGTATTTATGAAGGGATTTCATTGTAACCTGGTTGGATGCCTCTGTATAATGCCTAGATGAGAACATCCCCTTTTGGCATGATCTGTCAACCGTGATGGCTGCCCAAGCCTGAAATCCAAAAACTTTTAGCACAGTCTGCAGGTCATGTTTAATATGGAGGGATTTCATTGTAACTTGGTAGGATGACTCCTTATGATGTCTAGATGAGAATTTCCCGATTTGGGCGTGATCTGCCAACCATGACGACTGCCCGAGCTCAAAACCTGAAAAACGTTTAGCACAGTCTACAGGTCATATTTATTGAGGAATTTCATTTAACTTGGTGGGTTGACTTCATATGTGCAGATGAGAAAGTCCCCTTTTGGACGTGATTGGGCAACTGTGACGGCTACAGGGGCCCGAAGCTCGAAAACCTTTAGCACAATCTACGGGTCATATTTATGAAGAGATTTCATTGTAACTTGGTAGGATTACTCCAAATAATGTCTAGATGAAAAAGTCCCATTTTGATTGCGATGATTCAGCCTTGATGGGTGCCCAAGCCCAAAAACCTTTAGCATAGGCAAAAGGTCATATTTATGGAAGGATTTCATTATAACCTGTTAGGTTGACTCCATATAATGCCTAGATGATGACAACCCCTTTTGGTCATGATTGGTCAACTGTGATGGCTACAGGTGCCCGAAGCCCAAAAACCTTTAGCACAGACTACAGATCATATTTATGAAGGGATTTCATTGTAACTTCGTAGGATCACTCCAGATGATGCCCAGATGAGATTGTCCCCTTTGGTTGCGATCATTCAACCATGATGGCTGCCCAAGCCCGAAGCCCGAAAACCTTTAGCACAGTCTACAGGTCATATTTATGAAGGGATTTCATTGTACCTTGGTAGGTTGACTTCATATAATGTCTAGATGAGAACGTCCCCTTTTGGACACAATTGGGCAACTGTGACGGCTACAGGGGCCCGAAGCCCGAAAACCTTTAGAACAATCTACAGGTCATAATTATAAAGGGATTTCATTGTAGTTTGGTAGGATGACTCCAAATAATGTCTAATGTCTAGATGAGAACATCCCCTTTTGGTCGCATTCATTCAGCCTTTAAGGCTGCCTGAGCCCAAAGACATTTAGCATAGTCTATAGGTCGTATTTATGAGAGGATTTCATTGTAACTTGTTAGGTTGACTCCATATAATGCCTAGATGATGACATCCTCTTTGGTCGAGATTGGTCAACTGTGATGGCTACAGTTGCCCGAAGCCCGAAAATCTTGAGCACAGTCTACAGGTCATAATTATGAATGGATTTCATTGTACCTTGGTAGGATGACTCCAAATAATGTCTAGATGAGAACGTCCCATTTTGGTCGCGATCATTCAGCCTTGATGGCTGCCCGAGCCCCAAAACCTTTAGCATAGTCTATAGGTCATATTTATGGAAGGATTTCATTGTAACTTGTTAGGTTGACTCCATATAATGCCTAGATGATGACATCCCCTTTTGGTCATGATTGGTCAACTGTGATGGCTGCAGGTGCCCAAAGCTCGAAGATCTTGAGCACTGTCTACAGGTCATATTTATGAAGGGATTTCATTGTAACTTCATAGGATCACTCCAGATGACGCCCAGATAAGAATGTCCCCTTCTGGTTGCAATCATTCAACCATGATGGCTGCCCGATCCCAAAGCCCCGAAAACCTTTAGCACAGTCTTCAGTTCATATTTATGAAGGGATTTCATTGTAACTTGGTAGGTTGACTTCATATAATGTCTAGATGAGAACAGCTCCTTTTGGACACCATTAGGCAACTGTGACGGCTACAGGAGCCTGAAGCCCGAAAAGCTTTAGCACAGTCTACAGGTGACATTTATGAAGGGATTTCATTGTACCTTGGTAGGATGACTCCAAATAATGTCTAGATGAGAACGTCCCCTTTTGGTCGCGATCATTCAGCCTTGATGGCTGCCCGAGCCCAAAATCCCAAAACCTTTAGCATAGTCTATAGGTCATATTTATGGAAGGATTTCATTGTAACCTGTTAGTTTGACTCCATATAATGCCTAGATGATGACATCCCCTTTTGGTCGTGATTGGTCAACTGTGACGGCTTCAGGGGCCCGAAGCCCGAAAACCTTCAGCACAGTCTACAGGTCATATTTATGAAAGGATTTCATTATAACTTGGTAGGTTGACTTAATATAATGTCTAGATGAGAACGTACCCTTTGGACGCAATTGGGAAACCGACGGCTACAGGGGCCCAAAGCTCAAAAACCTTTAGCACAGTCTACAGGCCATATTTATGAAGGGATTTCAATGTAACTTAATAGGATGACTCGTTTTGGAATAATTTCACTGTAACTTGGTAACTTTCGTTGGTAGAAGTTAACTGTGAGGGCCACATACATCATTAACTGTGAGGTCATATTAACCCACCCCTCAGCTCTTTAGTACAGTGTACACCTCATATTATTTTTATCAAAAACATAGCATACAGGGAACAGAAATTAACATATTCCCAATTATCACAATTCTTGTCTTATTTCTTAATCCTTTCATAAACACTGAACATTATCCTTTTCATCAAACACAACACACAAGTTAAGCTACAGTGTCATTGACACTTTCATTGCAAATATGCTGACTCAGTATTTTTTCAAACGCCCCTACAGAACAGCCTGACACAACAGATGGCCGTTTTTTTCTAAAAATCCATTCTACGGTCAACAGGATGTTTCATACCAAATAACAGTTCTCTGTTACATGTAGTTTGGAAAATATAGGCATTTGAATTTTTTTCTATTTTCAGCCCCTGGGGTACCCACGGGGCAACAAAAAAAAAATTGGGGGCATCAATCAAGTACTTTGGACCCACTTATGCTACATGCCAAATTCGGTTCAAATCGGCCCATCGGTTCTTGAAGGCCCAAAATGGGTATGTGCCCACAGAGAGCCCAAATGTTGATCTACCAACTTCTCTTGAACAAACTTTAATCTTCAACACCAAAGAGAGTTACATACCATATATCATGGCAATTTCTCTGCTGGTTCATGAGAAGAAGATTTTTAAAGATTTTTAGGTTTTGGCATCATTTACCAGAGTCCAAAGAAGGCAGCCGCTTCATTTGAACAAAATAGAAAGGGTATACCCCAGGGATGGTTTGTGCAATATATGTTTGAATTTGGCTGAATGGCTGTGAAGAAGAAGCCAGGTTTGCAAAAGTTAACGGACGATGGACGCCAAGTGATGGCAATACTTCACACTGGCTTGCAGTCAGGTGAGCTAATAAATAAATAGTCATAGCATCCATACTAAGAAGTGTTATTTTTAGTAATAATGACAGTGACCTACTAACACAAATCCTTAAAATCAATAAGATTCTTCTCCACAGGAATCCTGTAAGCTTGGTGGAAATACACCATAGACTAGAATTCAAGTTATTGTCCAGAAACCAATTTTTGACAATGTTCATCATAGTAACTCTCCAATGACCGTTGACTTTATGGCTGCAGACTTTAAGGGTCTTTTCTCCTTTCCTGTAGGGGTACCTAACCTGTTAATTGGGTGGACAATTTTTCACAGTACCAGATCTTTGACCATATAGATTCCAAAGTCAAAAGAGTTCTTCTCTTTCCATTTGCTGATATTGTTTCCAAGTTTAGTTCAGCTGTGATAAAGAGAACTAATTATTGCATGGAAACCAAAAGATCCTATTTTTGTTGGTGATCTTGACTTTTGGATGAACCTAAAAACCAATAGAATAATTCTCATATAACATCTACATTTGGCAGACATACCTTTAGTTGAACAGAAGTTCTTACTCAGAATCCAACTGTTTATTTCCACCTGGCTGCCTACCCACCAGACCTGTTCACCTCGGAATATAACCATCAGTGAGATTTTGGTGAGCTGTCAGGGAAAGTTCCATGCTTGTAAGGGAGATTTGAATGTGAAGTGAACACATCAATAATTTACATTTCATGCTACCCATCCCCACCCTTACTCCATCCTAATACATTATATTTAAATTTATTTGAACAAATTAAATATTTGGCAATAAAAGAAAGCAAATAGTACATGGGTACCACTAGATCCAGCTCTCAGGGCTTGTTCCAATGACATCTATAATTAAATATTTTTCTTGACAAAGTTCTAAAATATTCCAGGTTTTCTGAGACCTGTATCAGTTTATTATTGTTTATTGTCTTAAGTAACAGACATAGTTACATGACAAATAGACACACAGTTTTGTGAAAAAGGCACAAACAAGTTACATTTTACATACTTATATATATATAGATGTATATCATAGAGACTCATGGCACTGTCACAGCCACGCCTTCAGTCTCACCTACACTCACATTCGTCCGTACCTCACCTCACCCATACACACCCTACATACTCTCCGATAAAGACAATTTAACAGCTGGTGAACGGAGAACCCTCACGAAACTTCGAAAAAATAAGACATTAGCAATTAAACCAGCCAACAAAGGTGGGTCGGTAGTTGTTCTATCTCGGGATAATTATATAAAGGAAGCCATGAGACAACTCAGCAATACTAAACATTATAAGAAAACAGATTCACTTATTTGGCCTAGTAATATCGAAAAATTCAATAAGATCTTAAAATTTCTCCTCGACGAAGGTCACATTACCAAAAAACAATTGAAATATTTAACAGCTAAGCTCAGTGCTCAAACAAGACAATTTTATATCCTACCAAAGATCCACAAGGACCGTTCTTCATGGACAGATGACTTAACTCCACCCGGGAGGCCAATTGTATCAGATTGTAATTCGGAATCTTATGCGATCTCGGAATTAATTGATTATCATCTGAAACCTATAGCAAATAGACATCCGAGCTATCTAAAAAATACACAGGATTTCCTGTCAAAAATTTCGAAATTGAAAATATCGAAAAATGCAATTCTGGCTACTTTGGATATCCACAGTATGTATACGAACATTGATATTGATAAAGGTGTTAAATCAGTTAAAAATGCATTTGAAAAATATCCGGATGCGAAACGCCCGGATGAACAAATTTTGGATCTTTTAGAGCTGAGCTTAAAAGGTAATGACTTTCAATTCAATGGAGAATATTTTCTACAAATAATGGATTGTCCTATGGGCAAAAGATTCAGTCCTAATTTTGCAAGCATTTATGTAGTGGAATGGGAGGAAAATGCCTTAAGCAAATGTGCAAAGCATCCTCTTGTATATCTCAGGTATTTAGATGACATTTTTATTATTTGGGAACATTCAAAAGAAGATTTTGATGAATTTTTAGAAATTTTGAACAATCACGATCCAAATATTAAATTGAAAGCCACTATCAGTGAAAATTCTGTTGATTTTCTCGATGTGACCATGTATAAAGGCAAGCAATTTCAGGCGTCCAGTCATTTAGATTATAAAGTGTATTTTAAACCAACTGATTCACATCAATTGTTGCACACAAAATCATTTCATCCTCAATATACATTTAAAGGTATCATCAAATCACAACTCATTTGTTTCTACCGCAATTCAAGTGATAAGGTAAATTTCAATAAGGCTTGTTCTATTCTATTTGGCGCCCTCAGATCGAGAGGATACTCCCTGCGCTTTTTGCATACCTTAAAATCTCAAACTTTGAAAAAGCTTGAAAGTCCAGCTGAAACCTCTGATTTCGAACCACTGAAGATTGAACACAACAGACCGTTGCAGAATGATAGTGGCATGGTATTTAATTGCAAAAAGCCTCGATGTAGATTGCATACTTTTATGCCTCATCAGAAAGAGGAATTTTCTTCCGAACAAATGAAAAATCATCAGATCCGTAACCCCCTCCATTGTGATTCACCAAACATTATTTACCTTATCACATGTAAGCGCTGTCGGAAACAGTATGTTGGTCAAAGTCAAAATCCTTTCCGAGAACGTGCTACTAGACACAAACAGGATATAAAACATAATGCTGA
This sequence comes from Pictodentalium vernedei, assembly GCA_031216915.1. Classification (NCBI taxonomy): domain Eukaryota; kingdom Metazoa; phylum Mollusca; class Scaphopoda; order Dentaliida; family Dentaliidae; genus Pictodentalium; species Pictodentalium vernedei. The sequence continues at coordinate 388,792,561 of CM062294.1, forward strand.
TGCCCCAGTAGCACAACATTTTAACCTTCCTGGCCATTCTTTGGATGATTTCGATATCCATCCTATTGAACAACCACCAATTAAAGACACATTAGAAGAAACAGATGAATTTAGAAAAAAAATGTGAAGCTTTTTGGATCAATACACTTCAAAACCTCTGGCCATTTGGTATGAACATATCAGAGGGCGGATGCGAAAGGAGGTCCATCATTCCTTTCACTTTAACGTACAACAGAATGAATATCGAAATAGCAAAAATGTTAAAAGATGAATTCAATTTTACCAATGCTAAATTAAATGAACCTTTGAATCTTCGACCTGTCATCGCCTATAAGAAAAACAAAAACTTGCGGCGTAACATCCTTGTAAGGACTAAATTAGAGCCCATCAATGAATAACATCAATTTTTGCCAGTCAGTTTAACCAGTTCCTAAGCTCATCACTTAGTTTAAATCAATTTTATGTACTTTTTTGTCATGTTTGAAACCAATCAGGGTTCAGTAAATGAAAACAATTTTTCGGCAGCATATTAAAAGAAAAAAATGTTTCAGTAGGAAATGTCTGTGCCAGTGCGATTTTTTAACCTCAAACACACCACTCTCATGCACACAAGCCCCACCACCACCACCCCTCACCTACTCTTACACACACACACCCCTTTCATGCACACCCACCCACCCACCACACAACACATTGCTCACCTAATCGTGCATACATACATTCCACTTGCCTGTGTGCTTTCATATAAATTCTCTTTCATACAAACCTACTATCATAAATGCTGTAGTAAAACAAAGCTTCAAAAACAAATCATAGACAATACCATAATGCCAAGGTATTGCGAAAATAAACATTTAAGAAAGCTGTTTGGTACACAGCTGACGTGTATGTTGCGAGAGGGCTTCCTTAATTACCCGCTGGTTTTCTCATCCACGTGTTTCCGGTATACCCAGTTTGCATATGTCATAGCTCGGGGAGTTATGTCATGGTCGAAATATGCCATCAACATGTGGAAGAGTTCGGTATCGGACATGAAGGCGACTCCGGGGGCAATATGCTTAACTTCAGTCAGGAGTTCCATTCTTTCTGCACTGTGTAGTGGGCAGTCCATGAAAAAGTTATATTCATCTCCCACCTTATCACTACACTTATGACACCACCATTTGCTCCGTGGAATGGGAGGCCTTTTGTGCCTCCCTAATTCTACATTAAGCCTATGCTCGCTTATTCGCAGCTTTGTAAAGGTTTGCTTCACCTCAGCGGTGACCACAATTTCTAAATAATTTTCTAGTTCAAACTCTTCTTTGATTGAACAGTATAATGATAACTTTGTAGAGGACAAGATCTTGCCCCTCCACCAGTTACGATATGCCTCTTCCAGACGTTTGGAAAGTGTTGTTAAACCTTTTTTTGTGTTGAGTGTTGATTTGTTTTCCCAAATGTGTCCGAAATTTAAATATTGCAAACAATTTTTAACTCCTTTGCCCCACGCTGAACTTCCCAATTCTGATGCTTCAATGGAGCATTTGTATGCGAGACTTTCAGTGTCCAAGCTTTGGAGATGCAGCCAATATTTGATAATACGACCGATGATGGAGATACTTAAGGGATATATACCAAGTTCCCCTCTCACCGCAAGGGTACTTGAGTATTTTGTAACCCCTAAAATTTGTTTGTAAAACCTTGACTGCACTAGGTCATGATTTTGTTTGTCGTATTTCTCACATATTTGGTCGGAATGATGAAGTTTGGGAAACTGTAGTGCATCAACACCCCAAACCTCACCCCTGTATGTGAGGACCGGTGCTATAAGAGAATTGAATAGCTGTATACAATTACTGGCATGGAGGTCGTGCAGAGGCAGCTTTTGCTTTATGAGATAAATGGCTTTCAAGCTTTTATTAGCCAGATGCTCAACATCAATATTTCCAGAAGGCTTAAAGTGTACACCCAAATATTTATATTTTTTACACGTGTCGACCGTATGGCCTTTATTGTAGAACATTTCTTTGAATAACTTCCCAGATTTATTAAATATGATGATTTCTGTTTTCTCCCCATTCAGAGTCAATGACCACTTATCCAAGTACAAACCCAATTTATTGAGCTTGCCTTGGAGCCCATTGGCGCTGGATGAGAGAAGCACTAAATCATCAGCATACATTACATCAAACAGTGAATATGGGAATCGCCCAGCTCTATGTAATCGTCATCCCCTTTGAAAATATCCGGAAGATCGTTAATGTACAGATTAAATAGTTTCAGGCTGAGGACACACCCTTGCTTAACCCCTGTGGTGGCGGGAAAGGCCTCTGTTATTCCACCTGTAAGTTTCACAGAGAAGTTGACCTCTTTGTACATGTCAGCTATAGTTTTAAGGAATTTACCTCCTATTTCATAATTTTGAAGTTTTTGGAGCATACCGCTGAGCCATACTGTGTCAAAGGCTTTTCTAAGGGCAACAAAGCAGGTGTGCAGGTATTTTCCCGACTTAAGGTGTTTATCTCTTATGTGCCAAAGAATTAAAATTTGGTCTGTTGTTCTACAATTTGGCCGAAAACAAATTTGGCTTGGATGGATGATTTGCCGTTTTCCAGATGTTCCAATAACCTGTTGTCAAGGATCTTACAAAATAATTTGCTGATGCAACTTGATATAGCAATGCCCCTATAATTAGACGTATCGTCAGGGGGCCTGCCCTTATGAAATGGCTTAATAATATTGTGCCGCCAGAGCTTCGGGAATTTGGTGTCACAGAGAATTTTGTTGAACAATTTCAGATAACAACTGGCCATGGAAGGTAATGAGCACTTGATCATTTCGTTAGTAACCCGATTGTCTTTTGTCATGTCGACATGTGGGTCAGGTACCGAGGATGGGGCTTGTTGCATCAGATTCCGAAAATGTTCCAACCATTTTTCTGGGAAAAAAAGACTAGATCTATCAGCAGATGTCACGTCAGACTTACTGAGACTGTTAATTGTGTCCCAGAAAATGTCAGAATCTTTGGTTTGGAAGGAGGCAAGTTTTTTTAGGAAATCATTTTTATAATTTCTATTCTTTTTCCTAATGAGCGTTTTGTATTTCTTCTTTGCTGTTTCATACTGAATAAGAGCGTCTCACCTTCCATTTGCCGTTCTAACCTCACACGCACGTTTATTCAGGATTTTTTTATATTCCAAGCATTCCTCATCGAACCATTTTTTATGCCACTTACATTTAACGTTCCCCTTCTTCGATTTTGTGTTACTGTCCTCTTTATATGAGTCTGGTAGTGCAGAATGTCGCAAATCACTTAAATCGCTGCACATAGCATCAACAGGGGGTGTCCCATCCATGCTAAAGTCACCCTCAACGAATTTCCAAAATTGTTCGGTCATGTCTCTTGAGCCAAGACGTTGCCTGTATTTACTAACAAGGAGTGAGACCCATTTGTTTTGTCAGGGGAGCATTTGGAGGGGAACATTTTGCTCAGGGGCACAAGGCAGAGTGGCATGCAACGTGAGTGTTATTGGGCACCTTCTTCTGCAAGGAAGCAGAAACAGCGCACCAATCAACAAATGAAGAGCCATTGTACCTATGGCAAGTAAATTCCCCTCTCGAATCCCCGAGCGTTCTTCCGTTTAACAATTTGATACCGGATGACACACATAGATCTAAAAGTAGTCTGCCGTGTTCGTTGGATTTGGTCTTGTCTTTAGAATTGCGGCTAAGGAGCCTATGGTCTGTCAAATAGTTTGGGGGTAGAACAACAAATTTTGTGGTGTCCTCCGGTATAAAATCGCAGTCATCGGGATGAACTCTTGTATTTAAATCCCCGATGAGAACCACTTGGCACTTCTGACTGTACCTTGATATTTCATTTTCAAGAGACCCGAATGGGTTTTCATTTCCTGGTACATGTTAAATGACTGAATTGACAGGAGCAATATATGCTGCACAAACAAACAAGTTTGCCTCCAAATTGAAGAACACCTTGTCCATTTTGAACCAGATGAAATGTTTGGAGGCCGACCTGTAAAAAGTTATACCTGGCTGAAGATGTGTCCAGATAAAGATGGCTAATCCCCCTTGTTTATTGTGAGGTTTCTCTGGACAACCGTGAGTGACCACAGAGTACCTAGGTAAGCAAAGACCTTCATCGATGTCGTTACAGTGGGTCTCCCCTAAGCAAATTATGTCACTATTTAATAAGCTTGTAAAACGCTTGTCACTTAATTTGCAGTTCCTTGTCCTCCTAATTCGTTCGTACATACTATTTATATTGTAATAACTGAGTATAAGTTTCTGAATGTTCATAATTACCAAACACAACAAGTGAATGTTAAACCCTTTGCAATAAAATGCGTAATTGTATCACTAAGTCGGAGTCAGATTGTTTGTTCTGCCAAGGTGTATGGCCAGTCAATTTAGTATCGTGGTAACGAGAGTTTCTTTGCCCTCTGGGCCTGGGACGAGAATACTTTAAATGAGGAGCATGTGATTGATAGCCACGCTGTGGATTATTGGATTGCTCGTCTTTTCTTGGAAGGAAGTGTACACTTGAGATCAAGTTTCCAGCAAGCTTAGCAGTTCCCCGTGGTGACAGGTGTTGTCTGTCTTGTGCAAATAAAGTATGAACTATCTCTCCTCCAGAAGAAAGGTTACTATTATCACACACAGTTACATTTGGGTAACGATTCAAAATTGCAGTCACACAATTATTAAAGCGAATTGATCTGTGTTTTAAATGGGCGTCACACTTATCGTCATTGGGTGTCACTAGTGACACTATCACATGTTTAGCTTTTAATGATGCTTCGGAAATTACGTCTGTAAAATCACAAGCATGTTTCATGTTTTTCGTCGTCCTCAAAATTCTCTTTCTTCAAGTCATTGATACAAACGTGGGTGATTAGTGTGTGACAATAATCTAAAGATTTCAGTCTTTCTTGCAGACTCTGAGTTGTGTAGACTGTTTCCGTATGAAATTCTCAACCTTGAATCTTTTTACGAGTTTCCGACCCTGAATATTTTTGCCAATGGAGTTGTGTAGAAATACTACAACCATGGGTGTTGTGAGTTTCTCGTGGTTTGATGATAGAGTTGAGTTGCTCTGAGACAGATAATGCTGACTGGAGGTGTTCACAGACTGTTTTGGCTGACATGGAACTGACGTGGGATGCTTATATTGGGTAGGTGGAGTGTCGGGTATGGTTGTCCATGCACCACCCATGATATCGCTTTGTAGTGTTACTAGCCTGTCGTGAAGCGAGCTTATTGTGGAAACCTTTTCAGCTACAACAGTGTCTAACCTGGCATATTTTAGTTCATGCGCACTATTTTCTTCCGTTAATCTGTGCAATTTGTCATTGTGAATTGCTATTTCCCTTTTGTGGTTGACTTGCAGTTTTTCGGTTTCTTTCGTATGAAGGGAGATTTGTTTTTCCAATTTGTGAGTAAAGTCCTGCTGTCGCTCCGCCATCAGTTTCGCGTACCAACATTCTGCTTCTTTTATTTGCATTTCATATTTCTGAGATAAGTCTTTTCCCTATTCTTTCAGTTGTATTTCATGCTGCTCACATAACCTTTTCTGTTGTTACCCCAGGGCATTAGTCGTCTCACACGGATTTGCTTGTTTCATTTCTGTTTCACTAGTGTTGTCCAAGCAGTAGGTCAATTTATCCAACTTTCCAGAGAGAGCTTCAGCTGCCAAGATTGATTTATGCATGTTCATGGTTGAAAAGATACTGGAAAGGTCGTTTATAATTTTCACCATGTTACTTTCTAGAATATCCATGCGATTAGTATTTTAACTCAAATCGTCCTGCAGCTGGACGAATAAGCTATCGGGTTTCAGACTTATCCCATGTTTCGTAGATCTCTTTACTCCAGAACATGAGATATTCTCGCATTCAGAATCTCCATGGGAATGCGGGTGTGGAAGTTTGTCTGTTTCAGTGGTGTGTATAACTTTTGGATATGTAAAATCAATGGGTGAATCTTCAGAGGGATTTAAGATAGAGTTCACAATCTGTAATAAGATGGGAAATTCTCCCCGACCCCAATTTTTATTAAATTCATTACCTTGCACTGTAATCAAATGGGTACCGATAAAAAGACAAATAGCAAACAACGTATCCATATCCTCTCTTACTTGAATGTAAATACTGGCAATATCGTCCTCATTTTCATGTTCTCTAGAAGGTTCGTCGAACCACTCACACTCCAAACAATCCACATTACTGGCCTGAACAAAATATCGGATACACAACCCTCGAATCCATGCAAGAATATTTCCTGAGCCATTGTTCAGTTTGAAAGATAACATTTTAGCGGGTGCTTCGTAAGCCTCTGGATCTATTTCTTCATAAAGAGCTGTCCTTGCTTTACCTGACGGTTTGTTTTGGGGTGTGTCCTTAATGTTCAAATAGTTTCTCAAATGTTGAAGAGCCTCCGAGTAATCATTTCTGTTTGGAAATGGCAAGGTAAACATTGTACTCGTGCTGTCTGCCATACTGAATCAGCTTCCAGTTACTTCACACAGTCTTCCACAAATGTTTATTCTGCTGTTGGGTAAAGGAACAAACTTTCAGCGGCAGAAATTATATTCTATGCAGTAAACCACTCACCTTTTAGCTGTGGGTTAATATACCAATAGCATGATTTTGGAGGGCATTACGGTTTACAGGAATGAGTAACAGCCAGAGGGTCGATTAACAGTCCGAGGACTGTTAATCATTCCTGGAGGGCCGTTAATAAACAGGGACGCCCAACAAAATCTTGTTATTACTATTATTACCACTTCTAAAATGGTTAAATCCAAAGATTCTTCATCAACAACAGTTTGAGGGCTGTTAATCATTCCTGGAGGGCCGTTAATAAACAGGGACGCCCAACAAAATCTTATTATTACTATTATTACCACTTCTAAAATGGTTAAATCCAAAGATTCTTCATTAACTACAGACAACTTGGCACAAGACAAAAGTCAAAACACGCATGTCGTCTGTTTTTTTTATAAACAAAATGTCACATGCTCATTTAAATATTCATTTAAATACTCATTTGAATATATTTTGTTCGCCTCAAAAATATGACTTGGTAGACTGGCCTCCTCCTGAAAACTTTACAACCCAAAACTTGTAATGAGCTATTTACACTCACCTGAACTCTTCCAAATCTATTAATTCATGACCAAATGGTGAAAGTTCACAAATGTGTGATATTCATTACATTTATATGCGCATTTGAAATTTCAATCGGAGCTGAGGCGTTTTAGAAATATTTATCTGGATGTGGGCCATTAACCAGGTTAACACACAACTTCCGGTTTGAGACTGCGCATTATACACTTTTACCGTAAAGGTAAAATCGTTTTAATCTGCTAGAGAATGCCCTGTGAAGTGGTAATAATTTTGGTTAACATCCAATTGTTACTTCTTCAAAACAAGAGGCCCTAAGGGGCCTGAGGGTGCTCACCTGACATGGTAGCCTAAATATCAACCCAGAGAATTGATTTCAAGAAGTTGCATCTGCTCCTCCTAAGAAAAGCTTATACCAAATATCCAAAGATTCTGATCAGCGGATCTAAAAAAAAAGAAGATATTTAAAGAATATTCCTCATATCGAACTAAGTTATAATTCGGGCTCCCACAGGGAGCCCATATATGAATCCAGGGACTTGGCTTTAACAAACTAAAATCTCACCCCCCTAAGGATGCTGCACACTAAATATCAAAACATTCTGACTGCTGGATCTGAAGAAGAAGATTTTTAAAGAAAATTCCTCATTTTGAACTAAGTTACAATTCAAGCTCCCACAGTGAGTCCAAATATGGACCTAGGGACATGGTTTGAACAAACTTGAATCTCACCCCCCTAAGGATGCTGCATATCAAATATCAAAACATTCCAACTGCTGGATCTGAAGAAGATTTTTAAAGAAAATTCCTCATTTTGAACTAAGTTATAATTCGGGCTTCCACAGTGAGCCCAAATATGAACCCAGGGACTTGGCTTGAACAAACTTGAATCTCACCCTCCCCCCCCCCCCCCCCCCCCTAATCATGGTGCATACCCAATATCAAAAGATTCTGCCTGCTGGATCTTGAGAAGAAGATTTTCAAAGAAATTTGCCTGAAATGCACTAAGTTCGAATTCAAGCTTCTATAGTGAGCCCAAATAGGAATCTAGGGAGCCGATTTGAACAAACTTGAATCAGATCCACCCCACAATATTGCATACCAAATATCAAAAGATTCTGCCTGCTGAATCTGGAGAAGAAGATTTTTTAAGAAATTTGCCTGAAATGCACTAAGTTCGAATTCGAGCTTCTATACTGAGCCCAAATATAAACCCAGGGGGCCGATTTGAACAAACTTGAATCAGATCCACCCCACAATGTTGCATACCAAATATCAAAAGATTCTGCCAGCTGGATCTGGAGAAGAAGATTTTTTAAGAAATTTGCCTGAAATGCACTAAGTTCGAATTCGGGCTTCTATAGTGAGCCCAAATATGAATCCAGGGGGCCGATTTGAACAAACTTGAATCATATCCACCCCACAATGTTGCATACCAAATATCAAAAGATTCTGCCTGCTGGATCTGGAGAAGAAGATTTTTTAAGAAATTTGCCTGAAATGCACTAAGTTCGAAATCGGGCTCCTATACTGAGCCCAAATATGAACCCAGGGGGCCGATTTGAACAAACTTCCATCAGATCCACCCTACAATGTTGCATACCAAATATCAAAAGATTCTGCCAGCTGGATCTGGAGAAGAAGATTTTTTAATCTTTTTCCCATTGCCTACAGTGTTAAAAAGTGCTGACTCGGCACTTTTTCAAAGTCCTGAAAAAAGTACCTTGTGATCAAACCGATATGGATTTTTTTAACCATTCTATTCTACTGGATAAAAGTAAGCTTTATACAAAATAAGAATTCTCTGTGCCGTGTAGTTTTGGAGATATGGCAGTTTTAAGGTTTTTCCTATTTTTAGCTCCTGAGGTTCCCACGGGACAATGAGAAAATTTTTTTTTGCATCAATCAACTACTTATGACCCATTATCATCTCATATCAAATTTAGTTCAAATCGACCTCACGGTTCTGAAAATAGAAATTTTAGGCGTGGCCAAAATTTTTGCCCCTCCCATAACGAAGGCAAATAATGCCCGACAAACTTCTCTTGAACAAACTTGATTCTAAACCTCAAATGGACTCTGTATACCACATATCAAGTCTCTGCTACTGGTGGTTCATTAGAAGAAGATTTTCAAAAAATTTGGCCATTTTCCCCCACACCCCTGCTCAATATGAGCCGAAAGCTATTTTGGATAAAAATCAAAATGCCCCTATATAGTCACTACTTACATGAAATTTAATTAAAATGTGGCCAGTGGTTTAGGAGAAAGAGGTTCAAACACCACCTTCACGCAGGACGACGGACGATAAGAAAAGCTCACCCTGACTTTCAGTCAGGTGAGCAAACAACATGTTTTTCTTGAGATACTAGAAAATGTGTCCTCTCCTTTTTCATGATTTAACTACTCATCGATGGGTGATTACATGGAGGGAGATTGTCATTGATGAAGGGGATTTGGAATGGGGATGCAGTAGATTGCAGATCAAGTGGATAACTGAATAAAAACTGAGTGGATATTTGAACTAAATAAATGAAGATATAGTGTTCTTTTTAGTACCATTATTTATCAGGAATCATTATTTCAGTGAAGATGGATGCCAAGAGGTGATGTGTTTAAGTCACCTATTTTCGCTTCGGCACTTGTAAATTGGCCATGCAGCTCAATTGAAATGAATAAAACAAAAAAAAACAACAACATCGATATCACTGAAATATTTATTGGGAGGGGGGGGGGGTGGGCATACCCCCACGGTGGATACTGCCAAACAATGACAAGAGAAGAAATAAACCATGATACTGTGAAAGCCTTTCCCATAAACAATCATCATTTCAAATTTCATTGAGATCTGATAACCCAAACCAGAGATATGAGGCGAACAGACAAAAGAATTGGCTATTTTAGGAGGCAAACAGCAAAATTATTGTCTTCGTTTTACAGCCAAAAAATTAATTTACCTCCCCCCTCCCACACACCCCCGAGGTAACTGTAAAGGACAGAAACACTTGTCACCAAAGTCTAATGACGATCGGACCATCCACATTGGAGATATAGAACAAAGATGCCAAATGTGGGGAGGTGATTTGCGTGTATTTTCTTTGTTTTTACAGTCTAAAAAGTGAAAAGTAAGAAATATTATTAGAAACTCATTTGAAAGCCTTTCCCATAAACATTCTTCATTCCAAATTTCATTGAGATCTGATAACCCAAACCTGAGAAACGAGGCAAACAAACAAAAAAATAGGCTATTTTTGTATATTCAAACGGCCATAACTCACAGAAAAAATATTTCAACGGCAAAGCGGCTGATGCTCTTTAAAGATCTCATTATAGTGATCATCTGTATGAAATTTCATCAAAATCTGAGCAGTAATGCTCAAGTTATAAATTATAAGTTATTTTGGACTTTTTTAATGCAATGTTAGACTTTTTTGTTAGTGAGGATTTAGAAAATGTCTGACCTGTTTTGCTGTACATGTACATGACCGGACATTTTTTGCAGATTTGTAATAAGCCTAGGTTTATTGCAGGCCAGGCGTTGGTGAGCTAATGGGGATGGACACCCCCTCTCTTGTTTAATTTCCAGAGGTCTGATATAGAAAGCTAAAAATTTATTAAAACTGTAACAAGGATAAAGGGAAGTGGACCAAAAATATTTTACCTGTACAGTTGACCTCATCCTCACCATTGGGACAGTCTCTTTGACCATCACAATGCCACTGACTTGATATACAATGTACATTACTGTTAGGAATTGGAGTATCACAACGGAATGTATCTGGTGGACAAGAATCTGAAAATAGAAAAAAAAAATTAAATAGAAATTTGGCAATATTCTATAGGGCAGCAGTGATTCACCATGTGCCTGAATCTAGGATTGTCGCAATTATTTGATAAGCCGACTATCCGTCGACTGGTGCGGAAGTCAATGGTTTTTATTTTTAGTCGTTCATTGTTCATTTTTAAAGTGATAAAAGCCAGGTTTAAATTTTACTGTGTATTGAGGCGAATGAACAGTTAAATTATTAACTTTTGAAATGTACAACTAAAGTTATTTGTAATATCTCATGGGCTTTATTTTCCACATGATTGTACAACAATGTAATTTTGCATTGAGCCTTGCCACTTGATCAATCTCTGTTCTCTGTAGTATTAACCAGCACTCTGTTAATGAGTACTAAAGAGTATCATTCAAACAGTGTATGTTTGAATAATTTGTAGCTTGTGAAGTCCTTGCAGAGTAAATAGAATCTTCCGTCTTGTACACTCAAACGACCCCACTGGAACAATCCGAACTGCGAAAGTGAGAAAATTGTCACAAGACTCACAACAGTCAGTTCACCTGCAGTACTAAGTTGTAAATTGTGTAGGAATGGAGGGAATTTTATGTTCGAAATTTCTGGAAATCACTTATAGAAATGAAACATTTAAACAAATGTTCTTCTATTAAAATTCCTCACATTGATCAGAGATATTCTGGGGTTTCCATTTTATTTCAACAAAGAAGTGGACACATTCAAACATCGTTAGTTTTAAATTTGTTTTGTAAGTATATTAGAGATGGTTTGTTGAATATTTGGGAAAGGACTCTTAATCAACTAACAGTTGATTAATGCTGATGATTAGTCAACTACAAAAAATTGATAGTCGTGACAGCTCTATCTGAACGATACATTCCTCACAATTCAATACGAATCGTTGTTCATTATGTATCACGATAACGATAAATACAAATAATGTCCAGCAAAACAGTTGCTTGTATTTTGAAAGCTGGTACAGTGAAACCCCATTATTTGCATACCAACTGTGATAGTGATAACTGTGTGATTAAATAGGTTATTCAAATAACCAAATTCCCTCTATTTTTCTGAATACTTATTTGATTACCCTTCATATCTTGTTTGAAAGAGCTCACAGAGCTCAGTCAAGCAAGATACAAGGGATTAAATGGTTAGAAAATATTTTCTGAGGGAACAAATCAGTGGAAAATTTATCCTAAAATCAAGTTGCTAAATTACTGAAAACCACAGGTAATATCACATTGAGAAGTTATATATTGTTGAAACTGTGCATTCAAAAAATTGTATTAAATGAAAGATACAGAAAATGAATATGTGTACTGTCATCAAAAGTGTTTGCAAGTTCTCGCTTTATGCTAGGAGATATAATGTGTTTCATGATTTGTATCGAATCGTAGAGAATCAATCGTAATACATATCGTATCAGAAGGGAAGCATATCATTACAGTCCTAGTATTCCAAAGACTGCCCTTTAATCTTCCATCAGATATTTTCCTACAGTTTTGAAAAATGTTTGTCTGATAGTTGAAATAACAAAATACTTGTTGCTGGGCATAATGCTTCAGGGCATTTTATACATTTTCTTTCAAATAATGTGTATCAAGGCCATAATCAGAAGTTTAGTTGAGAATCAAATGTAACCCATCAGAAATTTTCCCTCAGCGTGGTGTACATGTCTGAATCATGGTCTTCAAAAACATCATTTCCACTTTTGAAGATGGCACTAGAGATTTCCCTGTTTCTACTTTTTTAAAAATGATTATAGAAAACAGTGTTGATTGGTTGTTTTTCTTGTTGTTTTGACATCTATATATAATGTGGCAAGAGCTGTGTATTTGTAATCGCGACTTCTTCGACGAGGCTTGGGGTGGGAGGATGAAATGAGAGCCTTTTGTTTGATATGTATTGTGTATTCATAAATATACAATAAGCATACAGTGTGTAAAAATAGATTTTTATTTCACGAGATGGATTAATTCTTTATTTAACTGGCAAGGTAATTCTTTCTTTAGCTTTGATAAATATATATTTTCACACATGATCTACGTATTGTTTTTATCCAATATGCAGAAGTGGAAGTAGGCTAATAAACTGTACTTCACCTTAACAGATAGGTTTTTTTTTTAAATTCCAGAGCACAAAAGGCAAACAGCAATGCTCTTTCCATCAGTTTCCTCATTTTTTGTATTCATTTTTGCATAATACTTTGAGACCAAATAATCACTCTTCATTTTAAAAGTTTAGTCAAGTTGTATTCCTATCACCTATTGAGGGCCTGACCCCATTCACACATTAAATTTTCCAGTAATTTTGTACCCCAATTTTTGGATACAAGGGCCATAAGTTGGAAGGCCTTATTCATTCACTTCCTGTGGATGAGTCTTCTCCATCTAATCATCCATAGGGCATATTTTGGCTAGTATTTCACCCAAATGAAAAACAAATGGACAAACTTACACCCTTCACCTCACATAATGATGATATCATCCAGCACTATTCAACTATTCAAGACTCCCCAGTGTACTAACTCCACACAAGCAGGGTTAGCATTGGTTGAAGACAAGTGCACAATTGACGTGTAGTGCGCCTTAGTACATAATGCCACCATGCCCCCACGTGGGATTAAGTGCCTTGCCCAAGAACACAATGCGGTCGGTGCAGGTGAGATTCAAACTGAGGACCTCTCGGCTTGCAGCCTGCATCTCTACCTACTGTGCAACCATGCTCCCTTTTTCAGTGAAAAAAACAAATGAAAACATCCAGTGTTTCAAGAAAGTTTTTACAAGTGGACCTCGCCCAGTTTAGTTAGTTGAAGGCTTAAAGGCCACACATCCCAGGCACTGATTACTGAGGTCTACAATACACTAAATCTCAACTTGTTTACCATAGCAAACAATCACTGCTCCACATCCCAAAGGTCCCATAGGGGTGTGTATTCACTGCCTGCGTGACTGTGTACCATATCACATAGTATGTACCATAAATGAAGTGAAATCATCTGCTTGAGTTAATCCCATTGTTTATGTTATAAACGATAACAATGTGTGTACAGAGCTATTAAACTGCAATCACCTCTGCAGGATATAGGTATTAATAGCCCTTCAGTTTGGTATGAAGCATTGCACCAATTAGATTTCTTTTGTACTCAGAACTGGCAGAGTGATTCTGCTTCAATTAATATATACTACCAACGTCATTCAAATGCATGTTATTTTTTTCACGGTCTAGCTGATATATTTTTCAGACAAGAGTACCAATGAATAGATGTAGGGGCAACCAAATGGGCCCAGCCAAACAACCAATACATGTATCTGGAAAAATGTTCAGCACACCAGTCTCAACTTTCAATGAATAATGTTGGAGCTGGGTGGTGGTTTTTGTGTTTTCCAATTCGGTTCTGGTTTCAACATGGGAAACCGAAAACTGAACTGCCAAACCCAGCAAAAAACAGACAAACAGTTTTAGTGTGTTTGTGCATAAAATGATCAAATGATTGTACTGGGAGGGAACTGGACTAGTGGCCCCAATGAACACTTGTCACCGAGTCTATCCAGCAAAGGTGCATATACGTCAGGTTCTCATTTGTCACATTTTCTCCTATATTGACAATGATATATTGGAGATGAGTCAATAATGTGACAATGAAAAGACAACATAGATTAGATGAACTTTATTCATTTGTTACCTAAATTTAATTCTTCGGACACAATAGGATTAGCAACTGATTCCCCAGAACCCCTAAAAATAATCAAAGGGAAGATATTTTGAACCCAATGGAGATACTTTCAGACAGGGCTTTTTTGTTTTTTGTGGTGAGTGGTGTCATACAAACTGTTGTGGATTTTTTTCAAGTTAGGGAGCCTCAAGTCAAGTGTTATTTACTCTATGTTTTTAACACATACAAATACTGAAACAAAACCAAGGTTTTTTTCTGAGACCAAACAGAAACAGAATCTGAAAAATTAAAACCTCCCAGCTCTGTAAATTTTTCTTGTTTTATTTAATCTTCAAGTTAATTTTCTACATTAGTCTTTTGATTTTTTTTTTTTTTTTTAAAACAAGAGGCCCAATGGAGTCGGTGATGCTCATTTGACCAAAGTTGTTAAAGAAGTATTTAATTAACATACATGGCTCAAGTTATTTAATTATTTGTAACTCTGTTGTCCATTCTGGATGCTTTTTTTCTAGGATTGGCATACTACCACAGAAATAATACCCAAGTTTTCAGTAATGGGGGAGTCCAAATATCAACCTAGGGACTTAAGGATGAAGGATGCCGTACACCAAATATCAAAAAATTCTGAATGGTGGTTCTGGAGACGAAGATTTTGAGAATATTACCAATTTTGTACTATGTTAAAATTTGCCTCCCCCAAAATATCAACCCAAGGACTTAATGTGAACAAATTGAATCTGAACCTTCCAAGGATGCTGTATACCAAATATCAAAAGATTCTAACTGTATCTCAAGAGGCAGATTTTTAAAGAGTATTCCTCATACTGGACCAAGTTAAAAAAAATTTAAATTTTATAGTAAATTTCCTTTCTTATTATACCTACGACAGTTATTTACTACAGACTTGCACTACACTCACTAACTCAGAAAATATACTCTCTAGTTTGATCTTTCCCAAGCGATTTGGGAAAGAAAAGTGGTGCAAAAGCACCAAGAAAAAATAAGCCAAAACTGGGTCTTACGCCATCAGGCGCACACCCAGTAGGGGAAGCTCTTCTATTAGTACAACTCCATGACTTCCAGAACCAGTGCACAAGCAGTAACTAATGAATCATTCTTTGAGTCCGCCAACATTGGAGATATGTGATCAGCGGGGAGAAAGGATTCTTACCTGAATAAGAAGATGAGAGGGCCTCCATGTAAACAATTGTGGTATGTATAATAAGAAAGGAAATTTACTATAAAATTTAAATTTCTTATCAACCTACCTTACAATTGTTTACTACAGGCTGAATAGACAATAGGATGGAGGGAATCACATAACCAACCCCCACATAACGCAATTGCACTGGAACCGTGGATAGAGGAAGAGGTCCCCAGGCCTATCAAACCATAGCCTCACAAACATTAGTAAAAGACAATGAGAGATGAGGCGTATGGTTCTGTGCGACGAACAGAACAGACAGAAAAGGGCAGTAACAGCACAGAGCTGGAACTGACCTTGTGACTAGCCTAATGGCCAGGGCAAAGAACAGCCTGAGCAGAAGAAAGAGGGCCCAAAGCAAAAAGGTCCTCAGACTGCTCCTGCAACTGGCGCAGATAAAAGGTGGAGAAAGTAGAAACATTTCTCCAGTAGGCTGCCTGCATAACATCTGACAACTTGACAGAGTTAGAATAAGCCCAAGAGGTAGAAAGAGGCAGAAATACGATTGGTAATACAATCGCCAGTCACTAGACGAGCGTAAGCCGTGCAACTAGCAAGACAAATCCATAGAGAAATGGATTGAGGAGAGATCTTCTGTCGACCAGGAATAAGAGACAGAAAAAATTCTTTCCTGCCTTTCCTAATGAACTGCGTCTGATTGAGATAAATGCGAATTGCACGAACCGGACAGAGCAAAGGGCGGTTACCCTCAACAGAAAAAAGAGCCCTGATACAGATAGGAGGTGGAGTAGTTTCTTGTACCTGATTCTTGGCCAGAAAGAAGCAATCAGTGGTAAACGCAACAATGTTGGGAGAGCTCCTGAAAAAGGCCGGGTCAATCGAGAGGGCGTGAAGCTCACTAACACATCTGGCGGAGGAAAAAGCCATCAAAAAAGCCGTCTTATATGTGAGAAAACGCATATCCACCTGGGATAAAGGTTCGAACGGCACCCCCACCCAACCCCCCCAACCCCCAAGCAAAGCAGCACCCAAGAAAGATTCCATCTTGGGGTAAGCTGCAAAGTCCTGGGCCTTTTCAAGGAAAAGTGCCAAACAAGCTTGGAGAGGTATGGATTAGTGCCGAAACAACACTGTCCCACACACGAAAAATTCTCCAAAAGCATGGACCCGAACCCTTTTATGGTAATAGGCTGGAGACCCCGAGAATCAAACAGATATACCAGAAACTCCGCAATCTGTGATCTCGAAGGATTGGCATAATCAACAGAGTGATCGGCACACCATAAACAGAAAACCTTCCACTTAGCCGCATAGGCTAAACCAGTGGAGTGCCTCCTTGAAGAAGAAATGCACTCCACTGCTCGTCTCGAAAAACCTCTATGAAGGAGACAGGACCTGACAAAAGATATGCATGAATGCACAATGAAGTCGGGTCGATGTGAAACCTCCTCGGGTGACCATGGCAAAGAAGGTCGCGACATAGAGGAAGACATGCCGGAACCGCCGCCAACAGAGAGAGGAGCTGATTGATCTACACTCGCTGAGGCGACAGGGGAGGGATCAAAATGATTCGATAACTGCAGGTTCGTATCTTGGCTAGAACCTGAGGCAGAATCAGAACCGGAGGGAAGGCGTAGCCAACCAGACCATTCCAATCAAGCGACAGAACGTCCACGACAAAAGCCAGAGGATCTGGACACGGGGACACGAAAGTGTCCACCTGATGGTTCCAATGAGTCGCAAAGAGATTGATGTGGGGACGACCCAGAGATCGCAAAGCAACTGGAATACCGCCCTGTGGAGCATCCACTCGGTGGAAATGACCCTGCCCGTCGGGACAGGGAGTTGGCTAGGACATTCAGACGACCGGGAATGTGACGAACCACCACCCCGAGCGAGCAGAAGAAGATCCCGAGCCAATTCCAACATGGGAACCGAGTGCGTGCCGCCCTGGTTCCAAATGTAAGCAACCACTGTCGAATTGTCAGACAACAGAAGGACCTGGCGATTCGAAAGGTAGGGGATCCACTGCCAGAAACTCAGAAGAAGAGCAAGAAGCTCCTTCTGGTTGATGTGAAGAGCTGCTTGATCCTGGTCCCATGCTCCGTAAAGGGAAAGACCTAGATGATCCAACGTCGCACCCCATCCGAGATCGCTGGAATCTGCTGTCAGAACACGATCGGACATGGTTAAGTCCAATGGAACCCCCTGCATAATCCACTGAACATCCGTCCAGGGGAGAAGGTGAGGATGAAGAGATTCTGGTAACTGAAGCAGCAGATCCAGAGGATCGACATTTGGCCTCCAACGACTGAGCAGAAAGTGTTGGAGAGGTCTGACATGCAGCCAACCTTGAGGAATGAGATCTGTCACCAAACCACAGAGACCAAGCAGCCAGAGTGTACTCTGAGCTGTCGCAGACGTGGACTGGGACAGAGTTAGGGCAAAAGCTGAGAGAATCACAGCCCTTGCCCGGGGAACCACTAACGTATTGAACTGAGTACGCAAGTCCATCCCCAGATGACAAAACGACGGAGAAGGGACCAGGTCCGAATTCTCCTCGTTGACTCTGAACCCTAGTGATGTGAGCAGGCTCAACAGTGTGTCGACATCCGACTCCAGAAAGGCAGAATTCGAATGCCTCTGGAGGATATCATCTTGATATGCCGAAGTAGTCCCCCTGGACTGTGAGCAATGGAAGGCTATCACATGCAGCATCAGTCAGGTGAAGGCCCAAGAAGCCAGGTTGAGACCGAAAGGCATGGCCTTGAACTGGTAAACTCGCCCCAGAAAAGCGAACCCGAGATACTTTCGCGATGTCCGATGAATCGGGACATGAAAATAAGCACAGGTCGATGCTGGAAGCGAAATCTCCCTGGTGAATGGAACGGCGATCCGACCTGAAAGTCTCCATGCTGAACTTGGGAGCAGTGATAGACTGGTTCAGGATACTCAAATCGATAACCGGTTGGAGTTCGCCATCCTTCTTCGGCACTAAGAAAAGGCGGGAATAAAATCCCACTGACCTAATGTTCTTGATGACCTCGATCGCCCCCTTTGCCAGGAGATTGTCTATCTCTGTGGTCAAAAGCTCCCGACATGAAACGTCTGAAGGAACTGGAGTTGGAAGAGGCACTATTGACAGAGTGAGGTGCCTCCGGAAGGATATTCGCAGCCCGGACCGCACAACATCTAACACCCAAGGATCGGATGTGATGGAGGCCCAATGGTCTGCGAACTCGGATATCCTTCCTCCAACCTGGGACGAATCGAGGTGAGGACCTTCATTTCGAGCCCCGGCAAGTCCCACGAGAGGAGAAATCACCTCCTCTCCTATATGAAGAATCCTGAGTCCTCCCTCTAGCCTGCCGACTCTTACCCCGTGAGTAAGAAGTAGAAGCAGTGGCAGGAGGATCAGCCCTTTGCTTTGCAGCGGAAGCAGAAGGGCGCTTGTTAGGCTTTGGACGGCCCCTGCCTCCAACAGAAGGCTGATCAAGCTGACGAAGCAGCAGCTGATCTTTAGAATGACATAGGAGCATCATCCTGGACCGTCACCACGGAACCATGGAACAGTTGCGGACATGCTAAAGAAGCAGATTGAAGAACAGAGTGCTGCCCCTCAGGAAGGGAACGGCTTGTGTCCAGGACATGCATGAGCACCTTGGACAGCACACGCAAAGGTGCCTGTACATCGTCAAACTTATCTGGGGGCAGATAAGCAGCTAAAGCAGAGACAACGTGATCTGAGAGAGAAAGCATTCCCAGCATCTCTCTCGATAAGCCCAACAGGGAATCCAGAGTCACCATAGGAAGAACGGCCGACTTGGGCTTGGAAAGCCCGAGGGAGTTGGAGTCCTGATCCAAGACCTTCAAAGTCTGGCAGACTGATGGATTGGCGGAATCGTAGGAACAATAACGCGGCGGAGGCAAAAAAGTGTCAAAATTGGTGAAAAACGACGTCTTCATAGCCTTGGAACTCAGCTTAGAGTCCAAAGCTGTAAACGCTTCAACCACCTGTACCGACTGGTGCACGGTCAAAGGCACCCAGAAGCAGGTTGCTCCACAGGCTGTAGGCACCTGACCGATGATCGCGGCCGGGCTGACACTGTCGGCTTGTTTGACGGTTTGAGATCTGGAAGGAACCCAAACACAAAGTCAAGAGCTGCCCCCAAGTCAGAAGACTGTTGGCTCCCGACGTCAGGTATGTTGGACTCATCCACTGAGTCGGAAGACACATAGCCCATTATGGGCAAACCAGCTGACGCCTCCCATGGTGTAGGCACACCAGGGGGATCAGAAAGCGGCCTGTTTCCAATCCCGGGAGGTGGAGTCACAGGTGGCACCTGGAAACCACTTGTAGCCTCGCTGGAAGCAACAGGAAGGCTCTTGGACAGAACCTGAGTGAGCAAGGAGAGGGCCTCCCTAAGCTCACTGCCCGTGTCGGCCGGTTCGACGTGGGAACGAACTGGCAAAGTGGCTTCACTCCTGACCCTTTTAACCAGCAAAGGGTCACGATCCTCAAATACACCCGAAGCAGGGAGATGGGCGGCAGCTGCAACATCTGAAGGCAGATGTGTATAGGGGTATGACATACCCTGAGGATCTACAGAGCGGAAACTCAGGAGAGTCCCCACGGACCTCTGAGGGACAGAAAGTCCAGGCTGCACAAAAGGCATTGGTCCCACAAAACTGCCCATGTGACCAGACTGCGTGGACAGAAATGCCACTGAGTTCATAGTGGCCCCACCATGAACATTCGAATCAAATGAAAAAACTGCAGTGCTCGACGGCGGAGAGACCACAGTAGAGAGTTCAGTCGGCAGCCCCTTCTGACTTCGCCGAGTTGAAGTCAGGGAAGGCTGAGGCCGATACCCCACAACACACTACCAGACATCGCTGCAGACCCCTGCAGGGACAAGCCGAGGCTGGCTGAAATGATGACCGAAGACATTGCAGACGGAACAGCAGTAGCAGCAGATACGATGGTAGCTGTTGAAACTGGTGGAAAAGGGGAGAAGGAGGCGTCACAACCCTAGTGACAGCCTCAGATGTCAACTGGGGAGGGACCATAGTCCTGGAACCAGGCATCTCTTCACCAGAAAACTCAACTGCTCCCGCAGTATCCACCACGGTTAAAGACTGCACCCCCCCCCCCCCCCCCCCCCCCACGGAGGGGGTATAACTCTCACCAGACGTGGTCGTGTCAGGAGACCCCAAAGGACAGCATTCCCCCCCCCCCCCCCTTCCCCATGTGCGTGAGGAACGGCCACGAGAATGCACCACAAGCATGGGCAAAAGGCATTGCCCTCAAGGAACAGTACTAGACATAACAGAGGTGAGAGCAGTAGAAGAAAAAGGTGAACTCAACAGATGTAGAAAGTAGAACACCCCAACTATGAGAGAAAGGTGGCAGAAAAAGGACCGGCGGGAACACAACTGAACCCAGACGGCTGACAGGGATAAAAAAACAGAAATTCTGCCCTCAACAGAGAGGAGAAATCCTCTCCATACAGCCCCTATTGACACCTAACTCCAATAATAACTAGAGGATGGCCACCAAAGGGTGGCTGATTCCCCCGAAAAAAGCCTTGATAGCCATTCCAACCTTATTCGCGACACACCCTCTGGTTGTGGGCAATAATAATACCAAGTATCATTAATATCCTTGAAGGCTGTAAGAAGTTATGGAGCGGACACGTATTCCGTCTACGCCCGGATGGACAGACGAACAGACAGACAGACGGACAGACGGACGACGTCACAGCTAGATTCCCCCGAATTTTTTTCGGGGGAAAAATAATAAGAAATTTCTCAACCGAAAAATTTATGTCCGAACCGCATGGTACTCGAAAGTCGCGCGTGACACAGAAAATATATAAAATACAATGAAAATGTGGTTGAAAATAATAACGAGAATATATAAAACACAGTCCTGTTATTATACGATCCTCAGATCCATAATTCCAGTCACAGGTAACCATCATCAACGAGATGAATTTTCAGTTTCTCAATTGCAAATGGATGTCCTACCACATGGGCAGATGAAAAAAGAATGGTTCAGTAGTTACTGCTTATGCACTGGTTCCGGAAGTCGTGGAGTTGTACTAAGAGAAGAGCGTCCCCTATTGGGTGTGCGCTCGACTCAGTTTTAGCTTATTTTTTCTTGGTGCTTTTGCACCACTTTTCTTTCCCAAATCACTTGGGAAAGATCAAAATAGAGAGTATATTTTCCGAGTTAGGGTCTTCCACTGTAGTGCAAACCTGTAGTAAACAATTGTAAGGTAGGTTGATAAGAAATTCGAGATCCAATAGGGAGCCCAAATATTAACCCAGAGGCTTGATTTGAACGAATGTAGACTGAGGAACTTGCTTGAAAAAACTTGAATCTGACCCCTATTAAGGATACTGTATACTCAATATCAATAAATTCTGAGTAGGGGTCATGATTAGACATTGTGCATAAGTATGTGACCTTAAACACCAATAAATAAATAAATAGTGGATCTGAAAAAGAAGATATTTCCCCATATTGCATTAAGTTAAAATTCAGGCTTCCATAGAGAGTTCAATTAATAACTGATGGGTTTGATTTGAACAAATTTGATACTTACCCCTATTAGGATTATGTATATCAAAGATTCTGACTAGGGTTTGTGGAGCAGAAGAGTTTTAAAGATTATTCCTCATATTTAAAGATTATTCCCCATGTTCAATGTTGTCACGTGATTTGAAACATGTTGTTGAAAATGTGCTCCCACTAAAACAATAAAATTCATGGATTAGGATACAAAAGCATAGTTTGTTTATCAACTAGAAACCAGAAAAACAGTAAACTTGTTATCTTGTAGTTAATTACTACAGAACTAAGGATTGCAGAGGAATCAAAAACAACACAATGATCTGCTTGCTTGCACAATGATAGTGCATCCATCACTGGATTTCAATAAGAAGAATTGTTTAGGAAACTTGCCCAATGTGATAAAGATAATCGGATTAAAAACAAAATATTAAACAAGGTTAAACCAACAGAATTCAACAGTCCAGTTGTTCATACTCAAAGAGTAAAAGTAGTAAACGGTAAATGGACTGACAAACCGTGTGACATGGAGTTTCTTGTAACTGCAGACAATCTTGCATAAAGGAGGACTGTTATAAGTAAAATTTGTTCGGAAGAATATAAAATGGAGTCAAAAGATATAGCAACGATGCTAGTTCAAATCTCCCTGTATTATAAGAGTACTCATAATAAATTTGTTACAATATGCTTATACAATACAGGAACTATTCCATTTCAGGAAATCGACACTTGTGTGGTATGGCGGGATATATTTTTCAAAAGACTGAAGGAATCAGAAGACATGTTAAATGCCTTGCAGGATTCTACTGACACTGTAGAGTGTCATAAAATATGTGATTCCAATTCAACGATGAATGAAAGTATTCCAATTTACCAGCATTCCCTCGTAACACCCAAGCTATCAGCGACAATGACAAGGACGTTTCTCTGTCAAGTGGAAAAGACAGTTGAACGCAAAACAGTTCACATAGAGAAATTTGAGCATTCACTAAGTTTATTGGATAATCTTGTGTGTAATGCTGAACTTGACATTACAGACCTTAAAGAACAAATTGAACAGAAATTGTAAACAGAAGCACAAGAACAAACAAGATCGTAAATGATGTGGACTCTTTAAGAAACAATGTCCGTTCTGAAGTCTAGTTTCAAAGTTATTGATAACCTGGATGCAGTACAGAATGATGCAATCGTTTCATGCTCCGTCTGAGTTTGTGGTACCTCTTGCATCTACAGAGATGAATTTGAGGAATTAAGGACAGCTGTTCGTGTGCTAACTAATAACACCCAGCCCACGACAAATATTATACAAAAGTGTGCTGAAGCCAATACCCCTCCTTACCAAACTGTAAAGGCCGACAGAGGTGTTAACACGGCAGGGGGTAACATCAGCCACAAACAAAAGAAAACAATGACTGAGCACACGCACACAAAAATATGTCACAGGTGTTAACAAAGCAGGGGGTAAGATCAGCCACGAAGATGATGAGTGCAAATGGCAGGGTTCCCCCAGAATATTGAAAACAAAATTCAAGGACTTTCAAGGACCTTTTTGAAGAAAATTCAAGGATATTCAAGGACCGCCTCGAGGCTGAAACGTCCAAAGGCCGAAACGTCCCAATGGCAATACCCCCTTTACAATAAGTAGTCAATTGTACCTCGGTTCACAAGTTGTGAACCGAGGTAAAATTTACTACTTATTGTTTGTCAAGCAAACAGGTGCGCACGTTTTCATCACTGTGGCAACTGTTTCATCTGCTATGAAAGCCCTCATTTCAGTCGCATCTGTATCCACCCAAGATCGGGCAAGTGCGAATGGTTTCATGTCTGGGTTTTTTTCAAAGTATTGTTTGGCATATAAATTTGTTTGCGAAGTGCACAGTTCAATAAAATCATTGTCAAAACATTTACTGAAAATGTCCAACTCACGCTTGTTGCCATCCACAGAAAACTGAATGCCCGTGGGCTCGTCAAATGTTTTTAACCATGGGTGGTGGAACGAATCCCCCAAATTCAATGTTTTGTCAACATGAACACACGTGCTTGATTGATCAGCTGATTCGCCGGCATTTACATTTTCTTCCAAATTGCTTTCACACGACTCGAATTCGTCAGACGAGTCTTCATTGATATTTCATATGAAAGAATATCCAGGAAAACCGCCCTCATCTGAATCAGAATCCTCAATAATGTCATAGAAAGTTGATAAATTATTTTCAATTGATGACACCATTTTCCAAACAAAGTTGAACTGGGATGTTTTGTCCCCCTGTCGGACAAAGTATTGGAACATGTGCGTTACTTTATATGGAAACGCATGACGATTCCGGTGGAAATCAAAAGGTTTTCATTGGTTGTTAAACATAATTCGACCAGGGAAGCCCCACTCTGTACTAATAAACATGAGCCGACCGAGTGCCAAGAGTTAATTAATATTAATAACACCTACTTGTTTGGACTTGTCAACAAATTTATTCGTTTCTTTTCGGACCGCTATTATGCTTGTGATAAATCGGTGATCAAATTCAAGGACATTCAAGGACCTTTTACTGATATACCTTGTTTTCAAGGACTTTCAAGGCCTTGAAAATAGCGTTTCAAATTCAAGGACATTCCAGGTTTTCAAGGACCTGCGGCTACCCTGAATGGCGACTGAGTACACACACAAAAAATTATGCCGCAAGGCATTCCGGTAGAAACACAAAATTTCCCAATCTTCGAAAACGGAACATAATACTGACCAACTCAATAGTGAAAAGGCTTCTGGGAAACTGTCTGGATCACAAAAAAGAAACGTGGGTACATCATGTACCAAAAGGACTAGAAGAACTTCTCACATTTGTTAAAGAGACTGAAACAAATAGAGACTACAAGTCACTTCTTGTGTTCACTGGTACAAGCATTACCGACAGTGGTAAGTCCATTTGTAATATCAAAACAGCATTCAACTCCCTGTCTCAAGAGATAAGGTGTTAATTCCCTGAAGCGTCAGGTGACATTCTGTAGTGTATTGCCATGCTTAGACTCGTCAGATAAAAACAATAAAGTGACGCAAGTTAATGCCTCTATTCAAGATCTGTGCCCTACAGGTGACAAACTGAACTATTTTGATATCACACCTATCGTGTTCAATAATAACAGGGAAGCATGTAAGAGCTTCTTTTGTGACAGGAGTCGATTCCTTCATACTCATCTAATTGTGCCTCCCCGGTGAAATATGGAAATCAGATAAATTCAACGGGAGGTGTTAGAACGAACAAGTATGATAGCTGTGCAACAGTTCAACTCCAGCATTTTCACCAGACAGTGACTTAATGAATATCTTTTTATCGGAATTACTCAAAAAGTGCCAACAGACGCAACAGTTCTCTCACAGTCCATAAATAAATTGACTATTAGCTATGAAACACATGAATGATATAAAACTTTGCTACTGGAATATACAGGGTTTTAAAAACAAGCTTGGAGACAACAAACTACAAAGTTTAGAATTTCTGAATGTTGTGGAAAGGTTTGATATCATAGGTTTAGTGGAAACATGGACCCAAACTTATAGTGTTGTCTCCATAGACGGATATGTTCATTACTCAAGCATACAATGTCATAAGCGAAAGGTTGGGGTGATAGACTATGTTCAGAACAATATATCCCCCGGGGTAAAATTCATTTCGTCAGAAAGTGAAGCCACAATTTGGCTAAAACTCAATCGTAAATTTTCCATGATAGGTCGCAACATCTATATTTTTCAGGCATACTGTCTTCCAATAAATTTGTCTTTATTCCAGCCGGGCTCGAAATATGATACGCTTGAGGTAATGAGTAAGGAAATCCTGTATTATAGTTTTCGTAGGAGTATTATCCTCCAGGGTGATTTGAATTGTAGAACAAGAGATAATCCTGATGGGTGAATACACGTCATATCAATACAACGGAAAACTTACAGTAAATTATGCATTTGTCAGTGAGTCACTTCTTAAGCATGTGCCTGTGTTTAAGGTAAACCCGCTCAATATCCTTTCTGACCATTGCCCAATCTGGTATACAGTAGAACCTGTCTTGAGAGACCATCCCTTTTGCTGAGCAAAAGTGGTCTCTCAAGACAGGTGATCTCTCATTACTGGTTTGAGATTTTTGCTAGTCAGTGAATGATCAACCAGGGAATACTTGTTGCAGAAATAGAGAAGAACTGATTTTTTAACTTTTTTTATTATTGTTTTATGTTAATTCAGTTTTAATACAAGTACAAAGGCTTTGTTTAATAAAAATAACAATGTAATTGAAAGCCAAGTAATATAATTTTCAGACAATCTACAGTGAAAGATATTTGTCATACATGTATATGCTTTCAGATATTAAGGTTTCGGGTGGACAATTGTCCTGACTGACAATTTCACTGTTGGGCAGATGTCCTGTTACATTTTTGAACTATTGATTTCTGTACACAATGCATTGATCTTAACTGGCTGAGTGCTGGAAGCCACTATCAGGGCTTTCAAAACAATGAGGGTACCAGAACAAAAGCCATCTTTTTCCTTGCTCATGTTTCCTCTTCAGTCAAATACAAATGATACTTTGTTTTGTAATAAAACAAATTTTGAATAACAAATTCAGGCCACCCCCAAAAATCTAACCTTCAACCAGTTTATTGATTTTAATACTCTGAAATTGCCAAAAACTGATTTTCCGGTCAAGTCACTATACGCATACAATGGTTCAAAAGAAGATGCTTTTTTTTAAAATTGAGAGTATTTTCCTCCAAAACTCCCTCAAATTTAACCTACATCGGTTCAGCCATTTTGGAAGGGCAGGTGCAAACATGTGAGTGATGACTTTCGCTCGTCCTGTCTTTCAGTCAGGTGGGCTAAAAAGAATGTTCTTATTAGAAAGAAATTACTGTGACAAATCAGCTGACAAATCAGCAGCCGGCCAAAGTGTTATTAAGAGCTATTGCACTCCTAGGCAGAGGCACCAGAAGCTCTATAAAGAGGAAGGAACTACCTTGGTTTGGCCCAGTTGGAAAAAACAGTTATAATAGTGTATTGGCAAATGTACAGTTACCTTGTAGTGTCTCATAAAGATGAGCATGCCACAGTGTAGTCACTGTCCAGTCTTTTTCTCTTACTTCAGCCATCTTTCAAAATGAAGGCAAGCCTTCAGGTTGGAAGATCGATGAAGTATAACAGACTGAAGCTGAATTTTTTAACTCATTGGATCACTATAAACATGTCTGAAAAAACATGAAGATACATATGTCCCCTGGGTCCCTGGGCCCCTCTGGTTCCGCTGCCTCTGCTCCTAGGCAATTGCAAAGAGGCAATTTTTTGCACCAGCGTTTTTTAGAATGCCAGATCTGGTTAATGCAATCATGTATACAGGGGATGTATCAAATTTATAAACCTCATACACTAAATTCAATTTGAGGCAAGGTTCACCACAGCTGAAATCGAATTCAGTCAACATGATTTTATAAATTCTGTATTAACCCCCACCTTGCCATGCCCACTTTTACCATATATGGAGGATCTATATTTATTATCTTCTGTGGGGAAGTTTCATAAGATTTATAACAGCTTTAATTTTGAAGCTCTTTCCAACAATTAATTAGATAATAGTGTTAATCTATGCAGGCTAGATCATGCATAATATTGCAGCAAAATACACAAGAAATATCCGCGATCAGCAGGAAAAGTATAATTAGATGAGATCCTTTGTTTCTTAGGTTGTCATCATTGGGAATAGAGGAAGGGTTAAAAGGCATTACTTGCTTTTATCACTAACAATTCCAGATAAGGGGCTAAGGGGCATTGCTCTAAATAAATCAGCTGTCAAGACTTCACATTGATAAAGAACAAGACAAGGACACTCAAAAAATTATATTCATTATCTCATAATTGCAGAATACAGTAAATCCTCTCTCAACTGACAAACTTAATGTATATTAAGGCAGTCTTGTGTGTGACAAGACTTCATAAAGTGTTCTTCTAGCACTACCATAAACTCCAGTAATCATGGGCTGTAAATCAGTGGGGAGTGAAGAGCAGCTAATTGTAATGACAGTCTTCTTGTAATCTCAATCTGTTATCTTATCCATAGACACATATGCTGTTCACTCTAGCTTGTTTGGAAGGCAAATTACAACACACTTGACCTATCACTGTACTTTTGAAGAAAATTGTGGGAGTTCTGCAGTAACCTCGATAACCTGAGATGACCTTGGTAGGCTGCACTGACATGAATGAACTGTTTTCATGTTTAACCTGACTTAACTGGTAAAGTGATAAATTATTTTTGGTCATCAGAATTTGTTCTGGTGTCTTTGCATTATTAGAATTGATGGGAGAGTGCCTGGCACTGCACAGAGCATATCTTAACAGACAAAATACATTCACTTCAAAAGTAAAATAAAGCACATCCACAGAATGAATTTATTTATATTTATTTATTTACTGGGGTTTAATGACACTTTCAAAAACCTGTCTCACCTTGTGTTGGAAAGTTTTACGAGTGATGGAAGCCAGAGCACCTGGAGAGAACCACTGTGCGGTGGCAAGCAAATTTCAGTCTCCCCAACATACTAACTCTGCCCAAGCAGGGTTAGCATTGGTTGAAGACAAGTTACATCAAAGACACTACTGACTTAATTTCCAAGATTAGCCAATTTGAATGCAAGGAAGACACCTTTCTTCTTGTCACTATGGATGTCACCTCATTTTACACTAATATTCCAAACCAAAAGGGACTTGTAGCTGTAGCTAAATGCCTACAGAAACACAAACCAGACTTCAAGTTCAGCAATGTCGGCCAACTTAACCTTCTCAAAACTGTCTGACACAGTAACAATTTTGACTCCAATGGAGATCAAAACCTTCAAATTTCAGGTACGGCTATGGGCACCCCCCTACCCCATCCTTCGCCAATATATACTACTTAAAGTTTGCTAAGCACCAAGTATATCCAACTACCTGGTTTACGTTTTAGTTGAAATATTGTAATGAAAAGTGTATATATATTTTATTTAATTATATCTTTAATGATTTAAGTACAGAAATTAAGATTTTATTTGTGTTTGACATTATTTTTTACCATTTGAATATGATAACCATGGAAAATGGATATTATTGATAAAAGAGGAATTTTTCCAATTTCCCAAAAAGTTGACGGAGCAAACTGGTATGGGTTCAATATCGAGTATGAGACCCTTTACCGTTAATTACAGCTTGACAATGCCTTTTCATGCTCCCAATCAGGTTCCTGGTGCCTAGTGGTCCTTTGTGGGATATTGTTCCATTCTTGGACCAGCATGGCACCAAGCTCCTGGACACTTCTTGGCTGGAAGTGGACGGGCTGAAATTGCAAGCTGCAACTCATTCCAGACATGTTCAATTGGATTGAGGTCAGGGGATCTTGCCGGCCAGTCCATACGCTCAATCCCCTCCCTCTGTCGACAGCATGGGAAACATGAGGATGGGCATTATCGTCCATCAGAATGAATCTATCACCCACTGCACCTGCATACAATCTGACGTGGACATCCAGGATCTCATCAATATACAGTTGTGCAGTCAATGTGCCTCATTCAAGGACACAGAGCTCTGTACGTCCATCCCAGCTGATGCCGCCCCAGACCATGATTGACCCTCCACCATAGCGGTCACGCTCAGCAATATTGGCTGCATGGAATCACTCTCCTGGTCTTCTCCATACCCAATAATGCCTATCTGTATGGTCTAGGCAGTACCTGTACTCATCTGTAAAAAGGACATTGCCAATCTTCTCTGGTCCATCCAATGCGGTCCATGGCCCATTCATATTGTGCCTGGCGGTGGTTCTGGGACAGCGGAATGTAAATACATGGTCTTCTCGAGCGGAGACCACCTTCGTGCAACCTTGCCTGGATAGTCTGCGTCAAAACATTTACCCCGGATGCAATCTGAAGATCACTGCAAAGCTGGTTTGCTGTGGCAAAGCAGTTCCTACGGGCCTGAATGATCAAACACCTCAAGCTGCAGATGTTGCCCTGTCGCTGCCACCACCATGCCATCTTACTGGTGTGCCATACTGCTGAAATCTTGCCCAGGCTCTGGAGATCATGGTATGGTGCACACCAAGGGCTTCACCAACCTGACAATGGACAACCCCTTGCTCCACCATCCCTACAGCCCATCACATTTCTGCTTCAGACAAGTGTCTTCTTACATTTGCCATATTCAATCATTAAATCACAAGGGTTTGTGTTGAAATGAAGACTGAATACCCTACACATGTCATGTACATGTAGACAGTACACGAAAACATCATGAAAAACAAGGGGTACATGCTTTCCATAACTGTCACAAAAAGTCTGCCTGTCAAGAGAGCTAATGTAAACACTGGGGGCTATCTCAATACATTCCTCAATCATATCTACCAAAAATATGGCAAATATGTCACCAGCAAATTTCACAATCATGTGTCAAATGTTTGGTGCTTAGCAAACTTTGAGTAGTATATTTATGGGTGAATTTGAGGAGAAGCTCCTAAACAGGGCACCCCTCAAACCGGACATGTACCTCAGGTTCAGTGACAACATTTTAATGGTATAGTCACATTGGAGAAGTGGTCCTCAAGCAGTTTCTAAAATACTGTAATGAGACCCACAACTCCATAAAATTCACAGAGGAATATTCTGACCTTTCTGTCACATTTCTGGACACAAAGGTCATCCGTAATGGGAAAAGGCTCCGTACGGACATACAAACCAAAGAAACTGACACTGACAGTTATCTGGATTTCAACTCCTGTCACCTTTACCCTTGTAAAGCCTATGGACAACTCCTGAGGGTCCGCTGTGTATGAACCAATGAGGACGACTTTGACAAAAATGCCCTCAACATGATACAATATTACAATGACAGGCACTATCCACAAGCCATACTTCAGGAAGCCTTCATCAAGGAAAAGGGTAGGGACAGGGACGCTCTGTTCATACCCTGTGCCAATAAAGACAATAACAGAATACCATTTGTCATCAACTATCACCCTGACAGTTATTCCTTATTCAATGAAATAAAGAAACTCTGGCCCATTCTCCAACTCTGCGACACGTGCAATGAACTTTTACCAGACTTGCCTCTATTAGCGTTCCGTAGAAATCCAAACCTATGCGACATTCTAGTTCGGTCAAAAATTGAGCATCCACCTCCTTGACCACAAATCAGTGGATAGAGCATTCTCAATCCTTTCTGACCCAGCAACATCACCAATTGCCTAATCTGCTCCAGGTCAACCAACAGCAATTGGTTCCTAGCTTCGAACACCAAGCAGAAGTTCAAGTCAAAAGGTAGACACAACTGCCAAAGCAGAAATGTGATTTACCTCTTGACCTGCAACAAATACAAAATACAATATGTCGGGGAGACTAAACACGCATTTTGTGTCCGTATCTTGGAACATTTAAGGAACATCAGAAACAAACTTGATAAACCTGTCAGCAAACACAATAATGAACTGGACCACTCATCCGACAATTGGATTTCCGTATTATTGACATCCAAGAGACCCTGACCTCGACCAAAACACATGAATCATGCGTGATAAGGAACTACATTGGATCTTTATCTTGAAAACCGCACATCCTTATGGTTTGAACAGGCTTGACTTTTAGTCTTTATTTTGTAAGTAGCTGGTAAACTTTTAGCCTGTTCCATTATGTCAATGTGATTTATTGGCTAGTGATTACTGGTAGGGATCAATATTTTTCCTACCTGCATAGAAGTGAACATTTCAGAGGGCAACCGAGTCACACTCTCAGCCTTTAATTCTCATCAGCCATGATAAACGTTATCAAATGCATGTGTATCAATACAACTATGTTATGCAGTAATCACACGCCAGGCACATCAAATGAAGTCCCTGACACCTCAAAAAAATTACCCTTTTACAATTCACTATTGTGAGAGACAGTGTGACCCTGGTCACCTACACACACTAGCATGGGCGACAACCAAGCACCACAACCCTAGTCACAATAAGAGGGGAGGCAACTCTTACCAAACTTTGCCAAGGGTATCCCCTAACCCCGAACATGACCTTTTAGAGGAATAACAGTAGCAAGGGAGGCAATCCCGCTCTTAACATTACCATTCACATTTACAGGGCATACATACACATTCCAAAAAATGGAGTTTGTCTGCAACCTTTGCTCCAAGGCTTATGCACATCGGTAGAGCCTGGAAAGGCATATGCACATGTCACGGTGATAGTTTGGATTTTCGATTTTGTTGTCTAAAACTGTATATATTTTCGATAATCTTTCTCAATCAGGCTAAATGTAAAGCGTAAAGATAGATATATGACGGACCCCGAAAACCAATTTGTCACTTAACTGGTAGAGTGCTGGAAGCCCTATTTTGGGCTTTACTAAAATGACAGGCAATAACTGTCTGTAGCTACATTCTGCCTGAGGAAGCCTTTATTGTCCCTGATATGAATCACATTTTTTATACAATACCTTGCTCTCTGACATTTAATTGGATAGTTCCTATAAGACACTATCCAATTAAATGTAATAGAGCAGTACATGATGAGCTTTGATTTGTTGTCAGAAAAAACTCAGCACTTTACCAGTTAAAGAGACCAGCAATAATTCAAGCGCTGCTAATTAAGCATGAAATTTAATGTCCATTATGGCGCACTTGTTGAATGCCACATGGGCTACCTGATAACTGATAAAAGGAGTAAGAGAGATGGTGTTCTCCTGTAGTCATTATCTGTGTAATTATGGCCAGTTAATAGGTAATTGTGGTGAAAACAGTACATCGCACATGTTCTGAACACACAACCATATTATGCATCTAGCACGTCACCGAATGTCAGGAGATACCAAAATGCGAGACTTTCAAAGGAACTTAAAAGAGAATATTAAATTAAGATAGATCTAAGTGACTAAGTTCAAGAAAAGCAATTGAACTGAGAATTGATGGTCTGGCTATGGAAATAAGAATCGAGGGGTTTCTCGAAAAATTTATTCCAGTCTGAAGGTGTGTAAGGCTGTGGGTCGTTGCGAGTAGATGGGGATGTCCCATGCTATAGGTTAGAGGAGGTGCCGCATCGGTGCGAAAGTAAAGGCACATTGTGATGTAGAGGTGCCACAGTGCTCATATTTAGAAAAGAAGCAGTCGCGGGCCAAGTCGGTGGCCATATATGAGAATAGGATCAGAAACATGAAGTACGAGCTCGGGGAGCTATTCACATTCAGGTAAACGGCATTACCTCTTGTAGGATGCAGGACATACATAGGCAGGGTAGGCTTGCCTGTATGAACATTATTCTGAGATAAACATAGGGGAGAGTTTAACCCCATTGGTGGCGACTGCTTGAGTGAAAAGCATCCAGTAAAGCCACAATAAGCTTGTGGACATGCGACGGCAGTGGAAGAGTGACATTCTGTCACTTGTTAAAGGGAAGGCGAAATTCTGATTTTGGACTTACTGGTGTAGCTGCTAGCTGGCTATCATCATACCTCAAGAATAGACAGCAGCATGTATCAATAAATGGTAATCTGTCAAAAGACTTCCATCTTGAATGTGGAGTCCCACAGGGCAGTTGCCTTGGTCCTGTTCTGTTTCTATTCTATATTTCAAAAATGTTCACCATCATTGAATCTCACCTGCATGACGTCCATGGTTATGCTGATGACACACAGATCTGTTTCTCTTTTCGACCATAAATCAAGGATCAAACTAAAGCTCCAGAAACTATTGAATCATGTATTTCGGACATTCGCACATGGATGATTTCAAACAAATTAATGATAAATGATGATAAGACTGAATTCCTAAGAATCGGTTCATGACAGCAACTCACTAAAGTTGACATCAATTCAGTGAAGGTAGGCGATTCCGCCATCAGTGGAAGTAACAGTGTACGTAATCTTGGTGCCTTCTTCGACTCTATCATGTCTATGGACAGACATGTTACAAATATGTGCAATAAGGCTTTCAGGGGTCTATACAAAGTTAAACAGATAAGACATTTCCTCACGAAAGACTCCACAAAAACCCTAGTTCATGCCTTTGTAACTTTACATTTGGATTATTGCAATGCTTTACTGTTCAACCTTCTACAATATCATTACTCTCGTCTGCAGATGGTACTAAATGCATCAGCCCGAGTGGTATGCAGGGTATCACGATCTCAATACATCAGTCCTGTTCTGAGGGATATGCACTGGCTGCCAGTCAAGTACAGAATAATTTTCAAAACTTTATTATTAGTTTTTAAGACACAAAACAACATGTCACCAGCCTACTTAGAAGAACTCCTTAATACCAAGAATGTGTGTCAATACAACCTGAGGTCCGATGGTAAAATGCTACTACATGTTCCAAAACATAGGTATAAGACATTTGGAGATAGGTCATTCTCATTTGCTGGCCCTCACTTGTGGAATAATTTACAAGAACACCTAAAAAGACTGTCAAATGTCAACCTTTTCAGAAAAGATCTCAAAGCATACCTGTTTCAAAAAGCCTTTAAGTGATGTTGTGGACTGTAAGATACTGTATATATTCCGTTCGTATATTTGCACGAGCTCAGTAACATGTATAGCGCCTTAGAATATGGTTCTATATCTTCTGAACTTTAATTTTGGCACTATATAAATGTGTATATTATTAAAGTGACAATACGTTAGCGGCTGTGCTGTGGCAGTCATAGAGTGACATTCTGTCACCTGTTGATTAAAAACGTCCGGTAAAGTGACAATAAGTCAGTGGCCATGCGGCGGCAGTGAAAGAGTGAAGGGAAGAGACGACCAAAGCACAAACACCAGTGAAAAGGAGGAAAAACCAGCAACAACAGAGAATGTGGGCCTGCAAGTGACTCAAAAACTGTGTGGGTAGGGGGGTGATTAACGTTTTGTTTTCTTATTCTTTTGGATTCCATGGAAGTCACAAATTATCATATTTATTTTTATATATATGTATTAAAATTGTTTTTGGTGAACCCTTGTTGATTCATGCTTTTTGATGAAAAGTCACGGAACCCTTCAGGATAAGAACCACCCCATCAAAAGTGAAAAGGGTGGTTTCGTCACAATGAGACATATGTTCACGCACGGATTCAGGCGACACTCCTTGAGTTTTGGCTGAATACGCGGCATGAATCTATTTCTTCCAGCAGCGAAAAAGCCTGGTTTCCAACAACGCACAACCTGCATGGATGTGGGTCGGGTATTTTGCTCAAATTACCACAAACAATTCGTACGCAAAGGAATACCTGAAAAAACAGCAGGCTTCTTGCACAATGACCTTAGTGGATGCCAGGACTCAGACTATTGAGAAAGCGTCCACTTGTGCCGATGATGACCCGACAACATCACTGTCCACAGAAGCCCTCACAGCTGAGATTCTACGCAAATGTGCTGAAGAACCTCAGGACTAATGTTAGGCTACTTAATACCAGAAACATCCCCCCCCCCCCCCCTCCCAGTAAACATTACCTCCGACCCAAACGGTCCTAGTAACAAGTCCAGGCTAATGCCCAAGTAGGACCCACCCCTCCCATGACCTCTGACAAAGAGGTCACAGGTTATAGTTCAACAAGAAGTGGCAATTTGACCTTTTGACCCAGAGGTGGTGCAGTCGCCCCAGATGGCTGCATCCACCATGTTACCTCAGGATGACCCGGTCATGTCCTCACTTAACCCTGTCATGAAACCCTCTCAAGGGGGTATAAAAGGGAATGGGCAACAGTGACCTCTGGCTTTCATGCCACCAAAGAAGAACGCAACAGTTCGAAACTAGTTTGGCTCAGCAAAGCTCGACTTAGCAACACAATAACCTTTGAACTTAGGCTAACCTCCATTATATATATTATATTTTTTACATCTCCAACTTTCTAATCTGGCACAAGCAGAGTTAACAGCAGTTAGACACCAAGTGTACCATCAATGTGTGCAGTACACCACTGACAGTCAAGACAGCCAACCTGGCTATGTCATTCCCCAACAGTATATATTCTATATTAAAAAACAAACAAATAGTCATTCATTACTGACAGACCTGTAGAAATTGTGATTTGTGAAT
The DNA here is from genome assembly GCA_031216915.1 of Pictodentalium vernedei. Lineage (NCBI taxonomy): Eukaryota > Metazoa > Mollusca > Scaphopoda > Dentaliida > Dentaliidae > Pictodentalium > Pictodentalium vernedei. Next base: position 388,828,966 of record CM062294.1, read on the forward strand.
ATTGCATTTTTCAATGTGATAATATAACTTAATGATTTACTATGTATATTCTTTTTTTGAATGTCAACTGTTGAATAAATAATCTAATTTATTCTAATCTAACCTTTAGTACACAGTGCCACTGTGGCCCCACATGGGTAATCAGGATTCAGTGTCTTGACAAGGACATAGCATAGATCATACAGGGCAGGATCAAACCTTTGACCTTTCAGTTTAACCCTTTATCTAACATGAAAAGCAGAGGACACTTGCAAAAAAAAATTCTTAAATAACTAATTTTTTTCATTTTTTGTCTCAAAAACATAGGTTATGACCCCTCATTAGAACGAGCCCGACGGGTAGTCATGACCTATGTTTTTGAGACAAAAAATGACAAAATAATGAAAATTAATTGGCGATTTTTTAGAATTGCGCTGGCTGGTTTTGGCTGTTACGTTGGGTAAAGGGTTAAAGTCAAATGCTCTAACCAATAAGCTACTGTGCTCCCTCTTACTCTGATATCAAAATTTCTAAATTTGAAACAGTAAATTTTTCCCATAAGGGAACTAGGAATTTGAGCAATTCAATCTTGTTTGACAGAGCTTATTGAGCTTTATCAAAGAAAGCCGAATTGTTTATATTCCCAGTGGCATTATTGGAAAAAAATTTGCTGATTGAAATATGGGCATAAGTGTACAGAGTATTAACCCTCTGAAGCCAAATGGCTATTTTTCCCAGTCGAGGATCGTGATACGACCTGAATTCAAGAGATAGTTGCTCAGTGAATTTGTGTGGTAGACCAATCAAGATTTTCAATGTGCAGTCACAAGGCTGCATGTTGAAATATTGACTGATCTTCCCCCAAGTAACAAATATAGACTCTATCAGTTGATGGCTCTGAACTGGACATGGTATGTACCATGAGGGTCCATAGAGTTAAAGTAACATAATTTATTTGCTTGAGTTCCACAACTGATTCCAACATGAGATGTTCAAGCAGCCCAGTTGCTAAATCTAATTTGGAATTTGAGTAAATGAGATCATAAGTGTGCAGGGCTGAAAAATTCCACCCTAAGTCTATTTTTTAACAAGGAATTGAACTCTGCTGTACGATAAATAAGCTCAGAAGTTTGAACAAAAATCTGTGCCAGTTTTGAAGACATTTAGCAATTTGGGGGTTCGGTGAAACAGTTCTGAAGCCCATCAAATCAGAGATACTAAAAGGATGTATTTTGGCAGCAGAATGTGAAAAGTTGAATTTTTTGGTTATTTCTGTTGCTTTTCATATAAATAAGTTCTGATTTCTCTGAAAAAGTAATTCTATTACCATTTTGGTTATTGACTCAGTTTCCATTCTTTATTGTGTTATTATTGTTAGGAGAAAAAACTGTAATAACATACAAGGAAAGCGATAAACAGGAAGCTACATATTATTTCTATTCAGTGCAATGATTGGTATGTTAGTTGACTTTTATTTCGTTAACTCCTGGAACACTGATAAACACCTTGGCTGCTGCTCAAATTTGGTTGCAGATCAGTTATTTCACCAGCAATTTTGCTGAGGAAATTAAACAAACAGCACAAAAACAAAACACTCCATGTAAAATTCTAGACAAGTGGTTCATCAGAAACGATTTTAAAATTTTCATAATCTCTCTTATTGACTCAATCGCGCTTGACAACATGAGTTAAAGCCTCGTAACAGGGTGGGGGAAGGGGAGAGGGGGGAGTAGCACATTCCAATGAAGGGTCACAAACCAAACTATGCTTCTGAGGCACAAAATAATGCAAACTGAATGGAGATTTTTGTGAATAGCGCTGGCCGGTTTTTGGCATTGGGTAAAGGGTTAAGGAACCTTTTAGACAATTTTTAGAGAATTCCAAGCATATGCATACTGAGTAAGACTTCTGATTCCTACAATACAGATATCATATAACACCCAGAAGCTGAATTCGAGTCCACTCGCCTTCGATGCTGTACAGTTGTTTGATGTAATAGTGAATCTAAGCAGTTGTTTTCTGTCAGGTGTCGTCTGCTTATTCAGGCAGATGATTCTTGACTTAAAACAACTACTAGGACATAAGTCTTAATACCTTTTAATGATAAATAAATTCTTTTTATATTCCAAGACTTGAGAGAGTTAAAACACTGAGGCATTCTTAAAAATCAAGAACTTTCAAGGCCAATACTGTACACATTTCAAGTCCTTTCAAGGCTTTGAAACACACATTTTTCACTTCAAGGAATTTCATTGTTTTTGAGGACCACAATTCACCCTGAAAGTTTAAAGAGGAAATTAATTCTTTACCAAACGAATCAACAGCAACCACCCACATAATTTACAAAATGAGTAGTTGAAAAAACCCACATTTTTCATAAAATTTCTAACAAAACCACATCATGTGACCCCCTCATTAGAATGAGCTCATTCCAATGAGGGGGCACACACATGATATGGTTTTGTTGAAATGTTCTGAAAACTTTACAAATTAAAATAATTAAATAAATTTTTATATCATGTGCGTTCGGTAAAGGGTTAACCCTTTACCCAACGAATCGCCCGCATCCGCCCGCATAATATGCAAATTCAGCAGTTGAAAAAATATTATTTTTCAAAAAATTTCAACAAAACCATATCATGTGACCCCTCGTTGGAACGAGCTCATTGAGCTCATTCCAATGAGGAGTCACATGATATGGTTTTGTTGAAATTTTTTAAAAAATTAAAAAAAATTATATTTAAAATAATAAATTTTGATATCGTCTGTGTTGGGTAAAGGGTTAACTGAAAATATTTTGAAATGCAGTCAATACTTTTATCTCAACACAGTTTTTTGTGCAGAATTACAAGAAAGAATATTCTTTCAGAGTAGTTCTTGGGTAATTTGCAACATCATAATCATTTGAGAGGATTTCATCACTTCACCCAAACAAGGAAGGAAAGTTTTAATGAATAAATAACTAAATCTGATAACAAGGGATATTTTATTTGAAAGAATCTCACACTGATGAACATGACACTGTATATCATTAGCAGGCTATTTTGTACTTGCAGATCAGAATATTGGTATCAAATGTTCTACCAATCAATATCTCCTCATGAATTTTAATGATTTGTTTTCCATTTGAGATTTAGGAACAATAAATTTGTAATATTACATATGTAGCTCTTCTAATGCTCACAACACTAAGATTATCAATTCACCCCTCTGCACACTGATGTGAAAATGCAGAAATTTCAAGCTGCAAAGTTTTCCCGTAATGCAGCTGAGAATTTACCCAATGAGATCTGTCAAACAAGACTTAATTTGTTCATTTCCTAATTGCATTATGGGATATATTTCCAGGGTGAGATTTTCAAAATCTTTTAGCCGGATTTCACCTTTTTAGTTCTTCCATAAATATGTAGTAGATAAAAGCTTCATCTACTAATTTCCAAAGTTTCAAACAAAATCCTATGTACAGTCAAAAGATAGGGTGACCTCTAAATATTTTTGGTTTTCATGGCTGAGGTCAAAATTTTAAGTAACTGAAATTTCAGTTCACTTTTGCTATCCTGATCAGAGCCTTATCTAACTGCATACCATGTTTCAATATTATATTGTGACTGGTCATTTTCGAGAACTTTTGTCCCCCTCCATCCTTCTCTCCATCCTCTTTTTTGAGTCAAAAGAAGTGTGATAAAAATAATATCAAATTGTAAAAGTACACAACTTAAGTAAATCCAGAGTGCAGAAAATGTTTGAAGAATGTTTATCAACCATGGCAAGAAGAGGACACCTGCAAAAACGTTTTTGAATATCTAAATGTTTTTCTATTTTACCTCCACAATGTAGCACATGATCACTCATTGGAATGAGCTTATGGCCACTCACTGGGATGAACTCGATGAGCTCATTCCACCGAGGAATCACAAAAATTAGAAGAAATAAACTAATAAAGTTTGAATGTCAATTTTTGTGAATAGCGGTAGCCATATATGGGATTATGTTGAGTAAAGGGGGTTAATTTAGGGAAACCTGTGTTATGTAAAGCAGTTAGGTATCTAAATATTTATTTAAGTGTGACTGTTTTCATTTCACAGAACATGCCTTTAATGATCAGGTTTATCTTTTCAAGTATTTCACCATTTTATATCCATCAAAACACATGATCATCTGCAAATAATAAGAAGTACCTGTTTCCTATATTTCTAAAGGTCAGAGATTGCTTTCTCCAGAAAACCACAAGTTTCAATTTCTGTTTGATAAAATTGGATAAGAAATTCCAGAAAAGCAGGTGATACATTTGTCTTGATGTTAGGAGCCAGTTGTACCATTAACTCTTTATCCAACGAATCGGTCACATCTGCCCATGTAATATACAAATTAATCAGTTGAAAAACATAGATTTTTCAGTACATTTCAAGAAAAAAAAACATATTAAGTGACCAATTCATTGGAATGGGGCTCATCAAGCTCGTCCAATGAGGGGGTCACATGACATGGTTTTGTTGAAATTTTCTAAAAAAAAAACCCAATAATTAAAATAATAAATTTTGATATCCTATGCATTGGGTAAAGCGTTAACCCAAATGAGACCCTCCAAGTCTACAATAGTAAAGCCCACTTAATTGGATACTTTGGCTTTTCTTAATTCAATAACTCTGTTAATTGCTGTATATAACTTAAAAACACCAAACCATTTACCAACCTGAACACTGATTGCATATAGGACAAATAGTAAAATCCTTTTAATATTTCACCAAAAGAATGGTCCGCCTCCGGCCACGCAATTTACAAATTGAGCATTTGAAAAAAATAATTTTTTTCCAAATATTTCAACAAAACCATATGATGTGACCTCCACACTGGAAGGAGCTTGATGGAGCTTGTTACAATGAGGGTGTCACATATGATTTTGTTGAAGTTTTTTGAAAAATTAAAAAAAAAAAATTCAAATAACAAATTTTGACATTGTGTTGTTGGGTAAAGGGTTAATTGAATAATAAATCTTATGATCTATCAAAGAATTATTATGACCTTGGCCCTGCTAATCTCAAATTTAAGATTGAATCGAATCAGACTGAATCGAATCAGTCAGAGGAGTTTAAATCAAACTGAATCTCAATGCTCTTTTTATGTTGCAGATATTACACCTCACAACTGTAAGCATTGTCAGTGTCCACTTACTGGTACAGAGGAAACCACTTAATTGGATATCTCTTAACTGAATAACCCTGTTAATTTAATATAATTTCCCAACACAAAACCATTTACCATTCATCCAGTACAAATTTGACCTGTTAACTGAAGATAGGTTTTTGAGTAAACTCTTGTTAATTGAATAAAAAATCTCTTAACATGTCGAGAAATTACCCTGATTCTCCCCAGTTTTCCTTTGTTTATAGACCTATTTGGCCTCAGTACATACAATACAGGCATTTAATCTATTATATCTTGTTTGACAGAGCTCATGGAGCTCTGTCAAACAAGATATAATAGAATAAATGCAAAGTTTATCTCTAGAATACAGGAAAGTTACACAATCCCTGTTAATTGAATATTCCTGTTAATTGAATAATTTTCATTGGCAAAGTGGCTATTCAATTAACAGGGTTCCACTCTACTGAATGCAACATGACTCATCTGCTTGGTAAAATCCATCAAAAAAAAGAGAATTACCCCCAGTATACCAGAATGTAGTGAAAATATTTTCAGAAGTGGAATTTTAACTCTTGTATTATTAGATCTCCTGTCCAGGCGACAGGACAGTAGAAGAGTTCAAGATGAGACACCTGGCTAGATTTTGAGAACAACTCAACGATTAAAAAGTTTCTTAATCTGCATGACTCAAACTGAAGCAAATCATCAGGCCGATTTTGAATTGAATTGAATTCCAAAACTTCACAGGGTAGTACTCTGACCACTGATTTCCTGGCCTACATTCATAGCCATGACCAAATTTGATGAAAAAGTTATGAAGATTACTAAGTGGGTTAAGAGTTAATGTTCGGAGTTCAATTTGAAGGAAAGATATCGTATTCATTGTGTGTTGTTTCACCAAAACAAATTCCCAATTGGACCCTACATAACGCAAATTTTAGGAATTGCCTGGGCCCCGGACCCTTTCCCAAAGAGGGCAGAGGAATCCCTGAAGATGATTTATACACATAAAATAATTGATGGTTCCACAAATAATGCTATAAGCTTGTTCACCGATACATCAATGCTTTCATTCTGACATACACCAACTGTGCTGTTTCCTTGGTGAAAGCTCTTGATCCCAATTGCCCACGAGGGGGGCATGGTGGCACTGTGTAGTGTGTACTAAAGCGTACTGCACATTGATAGTGCTCTTGCCTTCAACTGCTGATAACTCTGCTTGTGCTGGGTTATTAAGTTGGACCCAGGTGAGTCTGACCGTTGTTCATCACTGCTCAGTGATTTTCTGGATACAAAGGCTTACTCCAACCATAGTAATGTCCAACATGATGTGACCCTGATTCAGGCCTATAAATTCATTTATGTTGGGGACACTGTTTTGACCCAATTTGGGGACATTAAAACCAGAAATAACAGTTTTATCCTGTTACGTTTTATTGTCATGCTTTTCTTTGTGTTTCTATGGTCATATTGTGATGGAAGTTATTCTAAAATGCAGAATAGGCACAGAGAATTTATATATTTTTCTTGATGCCTTCACACCTTCTCTAATTTGGGGACACCTGAAGAAGGTGTGAAATTGGGGTAATCAAAATGCCTGCCTGATTGTTGAAAGTGTCATTAAATCACAATAAACAATAATATTGATATATTGTCCCTTGAGGGTAACAAGGTACTATCTGCAATGATTTAGCAATGCAGATGGTGTTTTGGTGCACTCCAGTGATCAAAATGGATATATGAGTAAATTTAGTAGTTTCTGCAACATCAAAATGAAAATGTTAATGACACTGCAGCTCAACTTGACTGTGTGTAGTGTTTGATGAAAAGGATAAAGTCCAATGTTCATGAAAGGATTATGAAATAAGACAAGAATCGTGATAATTGAGAATATGTTAATTTCTGTTCCCTACATGTCATGCTTTCAATAAGAATAATCTGAGGTGTAGACTGTACTAAAAAATTGCAGTCTGGGTTGATGTGGCCCTCACAGTTAATGTATGTCAACCAAAGTTACAGTAAAATAATTCCAAAATGAGTCATTACAATGAAATCCCTTCATAAATATGACTCGTAGACTTTGCTAAAGAAATGTAGGTCACATGCTGGTCCGGCAGTCACGGTTGATAGATCATGACCAAAATAGGATAGTCTCATCTAGATATCATATTGATTTATCCTACTAAGTTACAATGAAATTCCTTCATAAAAACAACCTGTAGACAGTGCTAAAGGTTTGGGGGTTTTGGGCTTTCGCAGCCATCACAGTTGACCATTTGTAACGGCTGACCGATTGTGACCAAAATAGGACAGTCTCATCTAGACATTGTACCAAGTTATCCTTCTTGGTTACAAAGAAATCGCTTCATAAATATGAACTGTAGACTGTGCTAAACAAATCTAGATCACGTGCTTGTGCATCCACCATAGTTGGCCGATCATGGCCAAAATACGATGTTCTCATCTAGACATTATACCGAGTTATCCTACCAATTTACAATGAAATCCCTTCATAAATGCAACATGCAGACTGTACTAAAGGAAGCTAGGTGACGTGCCCCTACGGCCATCATGGGTGACTGAACTCAACCAAAATAGGACGTTCTCATCTAGACATTATACAGAGTCATCCTACCAAGTTACAATGAAATCCCTTCATAAATACAACCTGTAGACTGTGCTAAGGTTTCCGGGATCGCGCAGCCATCACGCTTGACAGATTACAACCAAAAGGAGACAACCTCATCTAGACTTGACCATGATCACAGTTGACAGATCACAACCAAAAGGAGACGTTCTCATCTAGACTTGACCATGATCACGGTTGACAGATCACAACCAAAAGGAGACATTCTCATCTAGACTTGACCATGGACCTGCATATGAAATTTCAAGATGATTGGACAAGAACTACAGGGTGGAGCCTGTGCTAAAGAAAATGTGAACAGACTAACAGACATCACAGACTAACAGGCTTCCGCACGTGTGATGGCAATAGCTAGCTTATCTTGACTTTATCAAGTTAAGCTAAAAATGAACAGGGGGGGGGGGGGGGAGGTGGGGGGGGGGGGGGGGGGGTTTCGTCCTCATTAGCTCACCAATGCATGGCATGCAATAAACCTAGGCTTATTACAAATCTGCAAAAAATGTCCGGTCATGTATATGTACAGCAAAACTGGTCAGAAATTTTCTAAGTTCACACTTACAAAAAAGTCTAACATTGCATTAAGAAAGTCAAAAATCTCCGAAAAATATCTGTCCAAGGGTTAATGTTGTCTTATATTGATGCATTTAAGACATATATGAAATATAAAAGCAACAGTATATCGGTGGTAGCCTCCACTCATGTATAGCAAAACAGGTCAGAAAGTTCACACTTACAAAAAAGTCTAACATTGCATTAAGAAAGTCAAAAATCTCCGAAAAATATCTGTCCAAGGGTTAATGTTGTCTTATATTGATGCATTTAAGACATATATGAAATATAAAAGCAACAGTATATCGGTGGTAGCCTCCACTCATGTATAGCAAAACAGGTCAGAAAGTCCACACTGACAAAAAAGTCTTACATTGCAAAAACACTCTAGAAATCGAAAAAATTGGACTGGGTGAGGGTCTGTGGGTAATTGTAAGCCATAGAAACAGTATGAGGGGCATAGTAACAGAGCAGAAAGTCAAAGTGGACTCTTACAATAACTTTAACACAAGTGTTGATGCTGACGCACCTCGGGTCATGACATAAACTCCAGGCCTTTAAATTTATTTATTTTGGGCACACCCTTATGGCCCAATTTGGGCACATTAAAACCAGAAGTAAAAGCTTTATCCTGTTATGTTTTATTGCCATGAATTTCTTTTGTGTTTCTATGGTGATAATATTATGATTGAAGTTAATCTCAAATGTGGAAGAGACACAGAATTTATATATTTTTCTTAATGTCTTCACTCCTCCTCTAATTTGGGCACACTTGTAAACGGTGTGAATTTGGGGTAATCTAAAGGCCTGATAAACTCACACAACTTCGTTGGTGAGCTAAAAACTAAATTTGTTCCCTGCACTGATTTTTGAGAAAAAAAATTTATAAGAAAATCAATTAACTATTTTTTTCTGGCCTATATTAAACAAGCAATATTAACACCATAGGTTTCCAAGGAAAAGACAATGAAATGCACTTGCTTTATAATAAAAGAAAACCATTCCAAATCTATACAATGATGATGTCCCCCAGGAGGTTAGTATAATGACAGTGCTCCAATACAGATTCACTTGTATAGAAATAAATTGCTATCGAGCACCAGAAGACAATAGGATGGTGAATGGACAAGAGCAATGCAACATTACTCATCCTCTTTGTCCCCAAAGAGAATTGAAAATATTTCTCACATATCACATTATGTCAAGCATAACAATTGCATATTGTCATATCAAACAAAAATATTTTTTTTCTTATTCAGATACTTCACGTATCTGACTCCAAGAAAAATCAATTTGGGTTCTTGAAATATTTATGGAAAAATTGACAAATTTATTGTTTGATGTGGAGAAAATTCTGTCGTATAGTCAATACTCATATGCTGCAAGTGTTCAAAAATCTTTTAGAAAGTTTCAATGATCAATCAAACAGAACTTCATGTCGTAAATGCATTGTTAAATTTAGAGCTTCAATCGGAAGATGAAACAATGGTGCTTACTATTACAGAATATAAGTGAACTCTATAACCTCTCATGTGTGAAGAGTCTGGGCTCCACCCCACTACTGCAAGCCATTAAACACAGACAACTCAACAATACGCTGACAAAATGGCAAAAGAACTACTCCCTAATCATCAATAAAACTTTTACAACTAAAATACCTGGTTATCAGGTTGTAATTATAATGTCGCACATTCTGTTCACATTCTGCTGTTAACCCCTTTATCTTATGCAATTTTATACCAAAAACAGGGAAAGAGCCTGAGGATAAGCAGCAGGGTGCGGTCAATGCCAGGCACAATTTGCCCGTTTGACAGGAACCACTTTACTTGTACCTGATATTCTGATCAGTAGTTTCTTGAAAGTCAGAGGAAGTTAATATGATTTTAGTAGGTTTCACCAGGCCTTTAAATTAATTTATTTTGGGCACAGCATTTTGCCCTAATTTGGGCACATTAAAACCAGAAATAACAGCCTTATACTGTTAGGTTTTATCACCAGTGCCCTAAGGCGTACTGCACATCTATGTTTCACATGCCTCAACTTCTCAGTAAATGGAGAGTTTAAACACTCACTTGTAGCTGCAGGTTCTCTTTTGGTAGTCTGGCTTCTTCCATTCTTAAAACTGTCAGACACGACATGATACTGGTTGTTGAAAGTGTTGTTAAAAAGTCAGTTACTTATTGTTTATTTAATGAGTTTTTTTAATGACACTTTCAACATCTAGGGTTACCTCTTGTCTTGATACTTTTATGGGTGGCCGAAGCCAGAGTACCCAGAGAGAACCACTGAGCAGCAGTGAACAACTGTCAATCTATCCAACATACTAATTCTGCACAGGCAGGGTTATCATTGGTTGAAGGCAAGTGAATCATTGGCATGTAGTATGCCTCAGAATATGTTCACAACACCTCTTTGCCCCCACGTGGGCAATCTGGATTAACTGGTTTGCACAAGGTCACAACGTTGGTACTGTTAGTCAGGATCGATCTGTGGACCTATTGGTTGGAAGTTTAATGTTCTAACCACTTGTGCTAATAAATAAATAAATAAATAAATAAATAAATAAATAAATAAATAAATAGACCAAAACCAAACCATGTTTGGTACAGTTCATGCAGTGTGCTTTGGAACTTGTCACACACTGAGTGGACAGTCACCTTACTGATCATCCACTGAGGACATGAAAATATAGTTATGATACTCATAAACAGGAATAAACCAAGGTAATCTGGAACAATAACACTGGCTGTAGTACCATAACTGTTAAGGATATCCCAACCTTACACATATACAGAAAGTCCTATGAACTCTGCAAGAAATATTACTCTTTTTCATTATGTTAGAAAATTACATGTTGTCTGAAAACACAAAAGTCAGTGAAATACCTCTTGGGTTTCTTTATCTGACACACAAAATGTCAGATATGTTTTTAATGTGCCACTGGGGTATTATTAGAGACAACAAGGTGAGATAATATTGCCTGCTGGGATCAGAGACTGTAAATGATCAGTTAGTTTTCCAGATATGTAGGGACACTTGAAACTTCCATGTTCTGTGAATAATCTCACCAGCAACAAATTGGAATTTGCCATTTAGATTCAAGTATTAAGTGGTTACTTAACTCCTTGCATGCTATGGGCAGATATTCCTGCCAAGCATTGGGATTCTCTTGTCTTGGGTACATTTAATCAAATTCCCCCTGTAAATTGAATGGATTTTTTTCACCAATGATTTCTTGAGTTAAATTTAGATGAATTTTTCATTAAATCTAGTAATAGCTGCTTCACAGCAGCCATGACTGGATTGGAAGGAAAATATCTTGAAAATACTCAGCGGGTTAAGCTTTAAAGAGAATTTTCCAATGAATGGGTAAGAGTTGACCCTTTAACCAAACTCAAGTCGCAGATGGCACTTGCAAAAAACTTTTCTTCAAAAACATAGCTTATGCCCACTCACTGGAATGGTTTCCATGAGCTCATTCCATTGATTGGTCATAAGCTAAATTTTTTAGATGAAAAATGAAAAAAATACTTGTTCCAATGAGGTTGGGGTCACATGATATGGTTTTGTTGAAATTTTTTGAAAAATAAATTTATTTCGACTGCTTATTTTGTAAATTAAGTGGGTGGATGCAGCCGATTCATTAGGTGCATTGTGTTCTTGGGCAAGAAACACAATCCCTAATTGTCCTGGAGGGAGTACAGTCACATACGTAATTGTAGAACATACATGTTGATGGTACACATGCCTTCAAGTCATGCTAACTCTGGTTGAGCTGGGTTAAAAGTCTGACAGTTACTCGCCAATGCTCAGTGGCTCAATCTGTGCACTCCAGCTTTAAACAACAGGAAAATTCTCTGACACAAATGGTCCTGGTTGTTGAAACTACCTTTGATCCATAATAAAAAGACAAATAAACTGCTGAAAAGAACTCAGAGAGTCCATTCCTGACAGTGTGCCACATGACAGCATTCCATCAGTCAAAGAAAGTATGAACTAAGTTCAATCCTTCCCTTGTAAAAACATTTTGCTGATAACCCTTTATCCAACGCACTGGATATCTCAATTTATTATTTTAAAAATTGTTCCAACAAGCTCGTTCTAATGAGGGATCACTTGATATGGTTGTGTTAAATATTTTTCAACAATACAATTTTTTTCAACTGCTTCATTTGCAAATTAATGAAATTATGCAGGTGTATGTTCTCAATTCATTAGGTAAAGGGTTAAAAGATGTACACAAGGCTTTTAATAGTATAAAAGTAAAAAAAAAAACGATAAAACTATCTCAGGAAGTTCTTTCCAGCTGGACGTTTATTAATACATGGAAACTGAAAGTGCCACTGAGGTGACAAAAACCTCCCATGTTTGTGTGAACAATTTGTCAGGCACCATGGATCCAATGAGCTCCCTGGAACTGAGGCACTGCCATTAAAACTCACCAAGATTAAACCCTGTGAATCCATGACAGTTTTGTACAGTGTATCCCATTTACCGGGGAATTGAATAATTAATCGGATATCTCTGAATTGATTAACCCTGTTAAATGAATATAACTTCTAAACACCATACCTTCAGTATAAACTTGACCTGTTAATTTGCCTATATGTTATAAAAAAAACCTCTTGTTAATTGAATAACAAATTTTGTAATATGCTGAGATATTACCCTGACAATCACTGAACTTCCCTGTTTCTAGACCAGTTTGCTTCCAAAGGCAGGCATTTAATCTATTATATCCCATTTGACAGAGCTCCATGTATGCATGTAATATGTTCAGGACTTCGACTCGCATGCTGGTTCAAATTGGATTTCTGGTAGGTGAGGGAAAACGTGGTCAGGTCATTTGGGAATTTTATTGTTCATTTCACAGAGAGAATGGGGAAGAAAGCTGGCCCTTCAAGGGACTTGGATTACACAACTTGAAATAACTTATATAAGAAATAAAAAGATATGGATTGTTGCTTAAATCAGTCTCAGCAATAAAAGGCTTGAAGCTAAAAACAGCCATCATCATCAAATTCTGTAAAATACCTCAACACTCACAAATAAAACCACATGAAGAGTGATACTGAGAGTATTTATAGAAGAACTTGAAACACTTGTAAGCAAGTCATTTAACGATATTCCACATTCATCCTCCCACTCAGTATGCTTCAACTGACTACAAAACAGAAGAAAAAAAACCTCAAAGGGAATTCTTGATCAAGTTGTGCTTCAGAGTTTCAAGAACTAATTTTTATATATAATATTATGCAAATATCAAATTAACCTATATTACTTGGCAAAGAATCTTCTAATTGAAATAACAAGTATTGCATTGCCAACTAGGCATGAAAACTGCACTTACATATCTCTCCTATAAGTACAAACAAAATACTGTGATTACCTTGATGAGCATGCAGTGCCAAAAATCTACTGCATTCATAAAACTTTTAGGTCTACACATGAACCCCCAACATCTTTAATAGCACTGGTCAAATGGTAGAGTACATTACCTGCGGTAATCAGAAACTCTTCATCAATAATGTTTTTAATACAATTTATTGTGGAGAACAGAGAGGCATTCTCCAATAAAAGGTAACTTCAATGAAGGTGTCCACTCAGGTCCAACTTCAATGAAGGTGCCTGCCCTTGTGTGGAAATCCCCTGATACCGAGTAATTAAAGTTTTGACGAACACTCTGGCTTAACTACTGCATCAATAACAGAAATAAACCATAACCCTCTGCACACTGATGTTGAAATATCAAAATTTCAAGCCACAAATTTTTCCCACAATGCAAATAGAAATTTAACCAATTCAGTCTTGTTTGACAGAGCCCATTAAGCTCTGTCAGACAAGACTGAGTTGATTAAATTCCTAGATGCATTATGGGAAACATTTGCTGCTTGATGTTTTAGTATTTGAACATCAATGTGAAGAGGGTTAAAAGTATTGATTGACAATCTCAAAATAACAGTCTTTCCACTGTCAAGAGCCATGCCAACCGTTTTATTATGAATAAAAAATTTGAAAATGGAACTTGATGGATAATCATAAGGGAAACTTTGAAAATTCAAATCAAATTCAAGAGGAGACACTTCATAGAGTTTTTTAGGATTTTGAGAACATCTCAATGATTAAAAAATTTTTGAATCGCGCAACTGAAATTGAATCAAATCAAATCATGTGACAATTTCGAATCAAATTGAATTTTGATTCTTTGCAGGGCCCTAGATTTAAAAACATAAAGTTATTGCATAATCAATGACTAGAGATGGGCGGTATTGGAATTTTGAGTTCAGAATCGGCTTCAGTATTTTTAAGGGGGTATACCTTGGTATCGGTTCGGTATTTGGTATCTGACTTGACTAAGATTTGCTAATAGTACCAAAGGGGAATTCACATTAGGAAAATACAGAATAAGTTGTTCTTGTATCCTTCTACAACAGCGCCACAAATGCCACAGCCAAGAGCTCAACAGTGACATTCTTTTACGAAAACAAATCATATCTACAGTAATTTTGTAACCTGTTCCAAGCACACCTTGACCTTTAAAGCCCTATTTCCGGCATATGCAAGCTCAGAGCATATGCCCTGACCGTGTCATCTTCAAGAGGTCCTGTAAAGGCAGTCAAGACTTGGCTAGAAATCAATGGAAAGCAGCTGGACACATACAGGTTATAGTCTGTATGGTGAGAATTCAGGACAATTTCCCAGGCTCCTGAGGGTTAACAAAACTGAAAAGAAAATCAGCCACTTCTTTTATCGAAATGAACTCTCCAACTATCAAGTCTCAACAGTGCCTTATAAATAGTGAATGCAGGAAAATGTGAAAATTCAGACAGTTTTGGTATTCAATGATTGGTTGGGTTTGGTTTTTTGGTATAATGCCCATCTCTATCAATGACCAAACAGATAACTACCCGGCACAAGGATAATGAAATATCAGAATTTTAAGCAGCAAATTTTTCCCATAATGCAAGTGGTAATTTAATCAATTCAATCTTGTTTCACAAAACTCATAGAGCTCTGGCAAACAAGAATAATTTGGGTTAATTTCTAGTTGAATTATGGGGAAAAGTTACATGAAATTCAATATTTTGACATTAGTGTGCAGAAAGTTAAGAGACTGTAAAAATTTCAAATCAATTCACCAAAGAGAAATAAGAAGAAACACCAAAACAAAAAACTTTTTGCACAACAAAAATCTGAAAATTGAGTGTGACCTTTATTTTCTAAACATAAAAAAACCATGTCGAAGTTCAAATCAATCAACTTAAGGAAATTAAATTACCTTGTGGATGTGGAAAGCAAAAAGTAACAAAGTTTCGGTACAATTAAGGGGGCATAACTATGCCAAAATCTGAAAATTGAATTTGGCATTTATTTTGGTTAATTAATTTAAAAATATACCAGTGGAGTTGGCATTTTTATCCCTCCATTCACCAGCACAAATATATAGTTTCTGTGGCTAAAGAATACAATGAAGTAGCATGATCTGTACAGAACTGCACCTCAGAGAAGGAAGAGAACTACCTCAGCTGTAGAAAATGGGAGCCATTCACAAACATTTGAAACCAGGTACAGAAATTAGCTCTACACAAAGGTAACAAGCTGTAGAGAATTTATGGCTTAGGAAACACCTCTATTTTCTGAACCCAAAAGAGGACTAACAGAATCCCAGTAATAGTTCATTTGTTTATGGTGTTTAAGATCATTTTAAGCATCTGTTGCTTTATCATGATACAGTACAAGTAAAAGTCAAGTTGAACCAATCAGCTATACTTTTTCTGTCCATTAAATAAGGGAAGGGACTTGTGTTACAACTGATAATGTTACAACTCCACATAATGTTACACCAATGTATAATGTTACACCAATGCATGTTACAAAAAATGTTGTAAACAACTGATAATGTTATAAACTCGGATAATGGTATAACTTCTAACTTATAATGTTATAAACATCAGTTTATTAAAAGAAATACCTGGTCTTCTCAACTTTTCTGTGTATATTTTCATTCTATATCATGTTCTCAAAAAATAATAACTGTTTCAGGTCCAACAATATCATATGTATGAGTTATTTGAACCATTTTCTTTCTGAAAACTTAACACAATGAGAAAAATAATCTCCATTTTGAAGTGGGTTCAAATGGGAGATCTCTGTGATGGCTCAGGGTCAGTTCCTCAAGGGTTAGCTATAGACTGCTAACCCCTACCCTTAATATACTGTCCTAATGATTTCTCCCAAGTTTTACCATTTCTTTCTAGCAGCAGGTGGCGCTTTATAGACTGTACATGAACTAACACAGAGAGGAGGAATTATTAAGTGTGTACCATTGTCACACAACTCAAAATAGGAATATAAAATTGACACAAATATTTCACTTGGTGATGTCTGACAGGTTCAATCCCGTTTGTCCCACTTCTGGATTTTCACACCTCGGGATAGATTTCCTGGTTGTCCCACGTTGCTTAAAACAACATGTTATAGTCTTTATTATATTAGTCTTTATTATAATCTGAACGCAGGTTGGAATGTCGGATTCCATTGTTAATGCCACACCATTTACTGACTATGTAACTACCCAATGGGTTGAAGGCGAAACAACTTCATGGAACCATTTCCACACAGAGGGGCCCAGGACCACAAATCATTTAGAAGGATGGCACAGCAATATAAAAAAGCAGATCCAAACTGCTCATCCAAATATATACAGCCTTATAGACCACCTAAAAGCCATCCAATCATTCAATGAAGTCTCGCAGATGCAGCTTGCGGCAGGTGGCCTTCCTGCGCCGAAAAAACGAAAGTATAGAAATATTGACAGTAGGCTTAATACTCTCAAAGACTTTTGAATGGAGAGACAGACATTTTACAATATGCAGACCATGCTTCAGATCTGTTACATTTAGAAGGTTAAATATTGAATGAATGAATGTATAATTTATTATTGATATTCAACATAATATAAATAATGCTTTCACATTACTGAGTGTTTTACTTGTGAAAATTATGGGTGCACAGAATAATATCTTGAAACAACCAGCAAAGTTTTAGCTCGTGGACGCGTGTATTATGAATTATTTATATTATCTGAAACTAGCAAAGTTTCAGCTTGTGGACCACTGGGTTGTACCCAGTGGTCCACAAGATGAAATTTTGCCAGTTGTTTCTAGATAATATAAATAATACATACTACATGCGTCCACGAGCTGAAACTTTGCTAGTTGTTTCTGAATAATATAAATAATACTTTCACATTTCTGAGTGTTTTATTTGCTAAAAATTATGGGTGCACAGAATAATATCTTTAAACAACTAGTTAAAATTGTGCTAATTATTTCAAGATTTTTTATTCTATGCACGTCTAATTTTCGGCAAATAAAACACTCACTAATGTGAAATAAACTATAAATCAAAACCTTTCATCAAACCACCTAACAAGTAAGTAAAACTTCCCGATTGTCCCACTTTTTTTATTACGTTTTAACTACCTGAATTAAGAAAGTGGGACAAACAGGGAAGTCACCGTCTGACAATAACATATTCCACTGGAGCCGTAAACATAGAAAAAACTAAGCAAGCTCTCGTTCGATCAGAGGGTGAGCGCTCGCTCAATCAGAGGGCGAGGATTTTAGTCTTATTGGAACATTGATATTTCAATAAAAGGAAAACCAGTAACAAAGTAAAATATTTGTTTTCAAAACCTTGAGTCAACATTTTTAATTCCTTAATATATAGTTGTTCAACATACACCCATATATCTGATGACAGATATGTTGTAAATATTACAATGTTCAGACATTGAAGGGAAAAGGTGAAACAGTTGAAGCTGTAACTTAAACACAATATTTGAGATAAGTAAATACACTAATTTTAAAAATTTTACACATGTTATGAACAGTAAATATTTGTATATGCCAGTTAAAACATGTTAGCTGATTTCTGACTGCCAAACATACATGATTCACCCGGCTGGGGTCACGAACCAAGTGAAATATAAAAAGTTCTGTCTTGCAGCTGCTGCTGAAACCTACAGAAATTGATAGAGCAGCTTACTAAACCTTTCACAAAGAATTCAGCCAAAGTAAATATTTTTTTAAAAATTCCAAAACTTTTTGTATTTCAAACTTTCAACTCATATTTCACAGTAAATTGCATCAAAAGACCCGACATTCTGCAATTCAATGGAACTCAGCAAGACCGTCTGTTTTTCAAATCTTCCGTGTATTGTTAAGTCAAGAAAAGATGTTAATTGGGGGCCACAAAGTAAATTTTCTGTTTTGCAGGCCATTTTTTGTAAAACTGCATGTGGGCAGGCATCTTTTTATTTTATTTTTGTAAATATTTTTTTAAAAGTTTTTTTTATGCCTCATAATCAACAGAATAGCATAGGTGGTGGTGTATTTCGTCCCTTCAGTGCAAGAAGGCTTTGCAATGCTAAAGCACTGAAGCCTTGTGGCACTCAAGGAACAAATTTATAAATTTTATTAACTTGGGTGAAAGATCAGATATAAACCATTTAATTTTTATTTTTTTAATCAACAGAACAGCATGGGTGGTGGTGTATTTCATCCCTTGAGTGCAAGAAGGCTTTGATTTTGTCCATCCCAAAATTCATTCATGAATAACTTGTTTAATTAAGGGTACCTTCTTGGTGTAATCAACTCCTCCTACAATTTCTAATGTAGTGAGTTGAAACTTTAGGATATGGTTACACATATCTTGCAGATGCGCAATATATATAAAGGGTGCAGAAAAATATTCTTTTCACCGAATTAGAAG
This sequence comes from Pictodentalium vernedei, assembly GCA_031216915.1. NCBI lineage: Eukaryota > Metazoa > Mollusca > Scaphopoda > Dentaliida > Dentaliidae > Pictodentalium > Pictodentalium vernedei. Next base: position 388,848,062 of record CM062294.1, read on the forward strand.
CGGGGTAGATTTTTGTGTCACCCTATGGTGACATTTAATAGTTCTTGCGATATATGCCCCAATGGTCCATAATCTGTTACAGGTTTGTCATCTGTCATCCTTCAGCGTCACCCAGTAATAAATGTTTCATTTCTGCAACGTTATCCATGGTATTGCAGGCTGGGGTATATGCCACTCTCGACTTTGCTCTAGTTTAAGTTTGCATTGGTTATAAAAAGAGAGGATGTGGCAGCCAAAAGGACCACGTGGGAGGGCCTGAAAAACAGATTTTAAACTTTTTAGGCCTTATATTGTAAATGGAATAACCCGGGATTCAAATCCCTGACAAGAGTTTTCGTCAGCACGAATTGTTTTGTGAAACCATGGATTTTTTGGGGTATCTACAGGGGCCGAATATGGGACCCTTTCCCAATGGTATTCAGGCATTATTTTTTCATATATATATTCCAAACCCCAAATTTCCCAATCACTGTCCTCACTCAAACAAAAATTTAATTCACAATTAGTGTCTGAATGGGGCATAACGAGTCCTCAGAAAACCAATAATGAGTGCAATTGTAAAATGTACTTCAAGTGTGTGTGTGTGTGTGTGTGTGGGGGAGGGATATTTAATTTTAATATAAGAATATATATTTCTTGCAGAAAATATCAATATAAAAGTGTATCAAAGTTTCATTGATTGAAACAGCACATGTTGAGAAGTTTCATTTGATCTCGTCATCAACATCATGTCAGTGTTTTGCAAATACATCAAAATGCAGTCAACTTTGATTTCTGAATTACCAATTTTTTTTTTACCCATTCTTAAGAGATACAAAATTATATTAACTCATTTGCTACTCAGCTGTAAGGTAATTATCTCCCCTTGGACTGGAATGTTTTTCACAAACCAGTTGCGTAAGATAAAAATCGCACCATCCATGATATGTTTCACACTGAACAAAGACACATGAAAATCTTAAGGGACAAGTCAATATTAAATGTGAAATTAGTTTTGCTGACTTCTGAGTTACCGTAACCCTATCTCTGTCACCGATTTAAGCCCTTTCTGTCTGTTTCTACATCTCTGTCTATCTCATTAACCTTTTGAACACGAAAGGCCGATTTTCTGGCCCAGGAATATGATAGGTCACAATTTCATTGAGTTGGATGGGTGCCAAGTGCATATGTGTGGTAGACCAATCAATATTTTCAACATGCAGCTGCATATTGAAAAATATTAATTAGTCTACCCCCAAATAATGAATATGGACTCTTCCAATCATTGTCAATGAATTGACATGGAAGATACCACCAGGGTTTAAAGGGTTAACTCTACGTCTCTGTCCATCCTGATGCCCCCTCTCTTTCTCTCTCTCTCAAGAGAGAGAGAGGTCAGTAGTGATTCATGGGAAAGGCACGTGATCGCTCTCGCACACCACCGCTCATGCAAAAATTGTCCAAGGTGCGTGAATAATCGTTCGCCTCTATTCTTGGGTGTGTTTTCACCCTTTTCAATTGCATCAACAGAAACATTCAATTAAGTATTGATGTTGGGAAATTTTTTAAGAATCACTCACAATTTGAGGCGTTTAAAGTACAATTCCAAACAATTTCCTTTCCGTCGTTATGAACATGACACATGTTCTTACAGTAAGAGGGTTGAACATTGACAACTCGCCCAGAGCTTACTCCCGCCACAAAACGAACACTCATGTTCAGATGAAAAAAAAAACGATGGTCATTCTGAGATCTAAGAAACGTTTTAATACTTCCGCATTTTTTTTTATCAAAGACATGCAGAATGTTGCCCGTTCCTTATTTTCATTTATACATGTGACACCTGTCGCTCCAGTCCACCAGTGACACGAAATAATGTGCCCGATTTGGAATTTACGCATCCAGTTTCCATGATTTTAATAATCTTCCATTTAAAATCCAGAACTAATTTTAGTGGGTTACATATATTTTCAGTGTCAAAATTTCCATCCGTGTTCAGTTGAATTCAAACATTCGTTTCGAAGGACACTTGACAATGGAAACTGCAAAATAAATCAAAATCACTCTCCACACATCTTTCACTATCGCAAACTTTATTTGAGATGAGCGATTGTCCACTCACCTCCATTTTGCTCCCATTCATCACTGGGTCAGAGAGAGAGAAACAGACAAGGAGAGTTCGAATCGACCACAGTGACAGAGACATGGTTAATTTGTCCAATGAAATGCATGTCGTTGATGTTCTTCAACCAGAAATGAAGTTATTGCTTATCAACCATGATACTGCCTGTACTGATATCATGCCAGCACATATCAGACTTATGGGCCATATAATTGGTTCAACTCTATAAGTTATTGTGATGAAGTGATGGTAATATGCTCTGAAGTTTGCAGTTCAGAGCTTATGTTCAACCGTGCCGCGAAGCACAATGTATTTAGTTATTAATTTCAGATTATATTTGGATAATTGCAGAGTGCTGGTTCATGTACAGTCTTCGATGTGTACTTGTGAACGTGAAGTGTCTAGGATGGACATATGCTCAGAGCCGCTAACTTCAGACCAGGTTACTGTCAATTTATCACAATAACAAACTTGTTCCAATAAAACCTTACTCATAGTCCAAAACCCACATCGTGAAATAAACAAGGCAACTTTTATCGATAATAAGTTTAGTAAATAAACCTCTCATGTACCCCATGACATCACTCGACAAATAATGAATAAATCAGATAAAGGTCGAGGTCACTCCATCTTTGTTCAAATCATGAATTGATTTGTAATTTGGACAACACTTCATTCAGAACATCGCTTACTGCATTTGTGAAAAATCTACAAAAATGAAGTGGTTTGCAAGTCAATCCATTGATAAAATACTTGCAAAATGGGCAACCTCATGTCAAATATTTTGCACTGTGACCTAAAATGGTAACATATGGTATGCTGTAATTGTAAGAAAAAACTATGCAAGCTCTCGTCCAATCAGAAGTGGGTGGGGTGGGGGAGGCAGGTCTTTTTGTTTAATTCATGGTAAATTCCAAACAAAAGTCTCATGCCATAGGATACGAATGTTCACTGACAAACTTCTGAAACCAAGAAATGATGTGTGTGTTGATGGCACGTGTTTCACGGGGCAACCTTATTTCTGAATTGCTTTGATGTACTGATTATTCTTATCATTGCATCAATGATTGATGTTGGAAATCCAGAGCACCTTGATGTGGCACTTTTACATTACTATATATGGAGATTTTAGATTACCTTGATCTAAGCCGCTCTCACTGTATGACGATTCGGTGCCAACTGTTTATTCCTTTATACGCTACATCCCATGAACCCATGTGTCAGGAGTTCAAACATGTAAAGATTTCAACGAGATGTAATTGTCGTGCGATATGTGATATGAATAAATGTCATAATATATTTATTTACCCATGGTCAAATTTTACTTTTTTGGCCATGACATTTTTCTAACCATGAGGGATGAGGGGAATAGGGTGGGTTACCGGCCCTAAAACCAGCCTAGTGGAAAGCCTGCTCATTGGAACATTAATTAATAAACCTGTACTAAGGAGAGTAAATATGAAATTAACTGAAAGTAGATAAACTTTCTTGATGCTAATCCCAACCATCTCTGATGAATTTTGTGTCCTCAGTGAGCTCCTCCATGCCATCATCACAAGGACTTTGAGACAGTTATGAATTACCTGTACAAGTTATGCCTATACAGGAAGTCAAAATTTTATTTAAAAAATTGGAATGCGGTGGCTCAGTAGGTAGAGGTGCAGGCTGCAAGCCATGAGGTCCTCGGTACGAATCTCACCTGTAGCAACCATGTTGTGTCCTTGGGCAAGACACTTCACCCTACTGCCCACGTGGGGGCATGGTGGCATTGTGTACTAAGGCATACTGCACGTTGATGGTGCACTTGTCTTCAACCAATGCTAACCCTGCTTGTGTGGAGTTAATATGCTGGGGAGCCTGGCAGTTGCTCGCTATTGCCAGGTGGTTCTTTCCAGGTACTCCGGCTTCCTCCACCTGTAAAACTGTCCGACACAAGGTCACCCTGGCTGTCGAAAGTGTTGTTAAACCCAATAAATAAATTTAGAAAATCTGTGAGCTCTGTCAAACAAGATATTATAGAATAAAAATTCAGTTTATTACTTGAATACAGGAAAATGGATATTTCTGTTAACCCTTTGAATACTGGTGGTAACTTTCATGTCAATTCAATGACAGCAACTGGAAGAGTCCATATTCATTATTTGGGGATAGACCAATCAATAATTTCAAAGTGCAGCCTTGAGGGCTGCAAGTTGAAAATATTGATTGGTCTATCCCACCATGCACTTAGCACCAAACATAATGAAATTATGACGGATCGTGTTCCTGGACCGGAAAAGCAGCCTCTCTGTTGAAAGGGTTAAATGTCTACTGCTGTAAATAAATATTTTTTTGCTGGCTGGATTTGTGATTATTCAAATAACAAAGTTTCACTGTAATAATCATCCAGATATTTTGGATTAACCCTTTGAACTCGTAAGACCGATTTTTTTGTCCAAGGCATAATTTTGTCCCATTTGTCTTATTATAAGAAGTCTATACACCGGGCATTGATGATGAAATAATAACTGCAGTCTGCAGCCAGACGGCTGCAGACTGCAGTTATTATTTTATCCTCCCTGTGTATTGATACTGGAGTGACCCATCTCACTGTAAGTGTACACAACAGCGATATCATTCCAGAAAATGGGGGTTCAAAGGGTTAACTCAATGACGCTGACCTAGAAATAACACAGTGACACATCTAACAATGATAGTACACTTAAAAAGATCATAATTATTCTCATCATAATCAATGTAATATTTAAAAGATGTGATGCCATGGACAAGTAATCACAGGATATGCTGAAAAATAATTATTAAGTGATGAGTTACAGCAATATACTCATTACAGTCTAGCCAGTGACCCCAACATTCCATCACTATTCTCCCATTTAATACAACACCAATTGGATTTCCATTGATTTATGATTAATGGAATAAAAATACAGAGACAACCGGAAAGAAAACTCAAGTGAATGGTCCAAAGTTTCTCTCCCACTGAATAAATTCTGTGATGAAATGATGCAGAAAATATAAAATTAATTTGTAAAATTAATACAAATATTGGTTTTGTGTTAATGAAAGAAACTGTGGGCACTGAATATTGCAGAGAGAATTGATGCAAGTGTCCCCATTGTCGATAGTGTTTCTTTTTGTACTTCAACAATCATTGTTGGTGTGATTGAGGAGATTTTATCATAATAAGCCTTTATACAGGACATCCAGGTAGTTTTCAGAAAGAGACCAATATTGGAAAGCAAAGAAACCCACCAAAGCAGGAAACCGTGCAAGCCGAACCAAAAAGAAATTAAATATTTTGACATCTGAAATGTGATTTCCTGCAAGAAGAGTTGAAAATAATCTCAGTCATACATGTTTGTCAAAAAGGATTCTGGTGTGAGGAGTAATTCACCCCTTTATCTATTCGCACTACATTTTTCACCTATTGGAATCTTTTGCAACCCTTTATCTGAAACAACAAATAGAAGACATTTGCCAAATTTTCCTGAATAATTACAAATTTTGATTTTTTGCCTCCAAACCATATCTTATCAATCTTATGATCCCTCACTGGCATGAGCTCATTCCAAGGAGGGGTCAGAAGCTATGTTTCTGAAACAAAAATTAACTAGAGGTGTGACTGTCCCAGATGGGCTGTCCATACCCCCCACTGCCATGATTATTCTAAGACGAAAAGGTGCACAACTCTGGCAAAAAAAGTCTGATCAAAACTATAATCACAGGTGCACAGGTTTCCATGGTTGTGAACATCAATACCAAAGTTCCAAAGGAATCGACCCATAAACATCTGAGAAAATCTCCGTACAAAATTCAGGTATTCTAAGACAAAAAAGGGCATAACTCTGCGAAACAAAGTCAGATCAAAACTATAATTGCAAGTGCACAGGTTCCCAGGGTAGTGAACATTCAAACAAAGTTTCAAGGGAATCGACCCATAATCATAAGAGAAAATCTCTGAACAATATTCTAGACAATTTAGGCATTCTACGACAAAAAGGGGCATAACTCTGGCAAAAAAAAGTCCAATCAAAACTATAATTGCAGGTACACAGGATCCCTTAGCAGTGAACATCCATACCAAGATTCAAAGGAATCGACCCATAAACATCTGAGAAAATCTCCGGACAAAATTAAGTTTCGTAAAGATCGGTTCATAAATACGGCCTCTAGCCCGAGCCATATTGGCATTTGCACGTACAGTGCTGAAAGTAACACTAAATAAATCATCAAAGTTAGTCTAATTTGCATAATTTACGCACGAGAAAAAAAACGTGTATTATATGTGATGTATCCCATGGTACTAAACATTCATACAAAAAATTATTCAAATCAAGAGCTTTCATGTGGAAGTTCTGCACAAAAATCTGATTGCACCTAATTTTGTACAAAATGGCTGCCAGTGGCCATCTTGATTTTCGGACCGGACCCCAAAACACTCGTTCTCGTCCCACGGTGATAGCAAAGGTACCCAAGAAGTTTCATAAAGATCGGTTCATAAATACGGCCTCTAGCCCGAGGCGTGTTGACGGCACGACAGACGGACAACGGGCCATGACAATACCTCAAATTTGGCTTCGCCAAAGTTGAACTAAAAATGATCCTACCAAAACTATAATCGTAGGTGCACAGGATCCCATGGTGGTGAACATTTTTATAAAATTCTAATTTTTAGGAACAGAGCTGGATGGTTATAGCCATTGGGTAAGGTGAAATTAACACACTTGAAGGATGATTTTTCACAATGGAGAGCTTCCCATTAAAATCTCACGATAGAGGTGATTAATATTGTATCGCAAAAGGCGAATCAACATTATGATATTGTGTCGCAACTGACCAATCATGTATCATATACTGTTATGCAAAACCAAACAAAACAAACTCTGAACTGAAGCCTAAGTTTAGGCTTCCAGTGCTTTTTAACAGAGACCAACTATGGATTCTTCCAGTGATTTTTACAGTACTACTGACAAAAATATGTGAGAATGATTATACTGTTAACTGGTCAATGTTTGATGCCCACATTTTTGGCCACTGTTAACACTCTAAACATCAATGTCAAAATTCCAAAATTTCAAGCAGCAAAGTTTTCCCATAATGCAACTAGATATTAAACCAATCCAATCTTGTTTGACAGAGCTCAATGAGCTCTGTCAAATACGATTGAGATGGTTAAACTCCTAGTTGAATTTTGGAGAAAAAATTTGCAGTTGAAATTTATATATTTGCACCCCAATTTTTGGAGTGTTCACAGTATCTAACTAGAGTGATGTCACGCATGCAGCCCGACTGTCCCAGGAATGGCAATGCTAAGATGCAAAATAGTCGGAGCCATTTTTTATTAACAGTTTACCTAACGAATCTGCCATATCTGCACTCGTGATATACAAAATTTGCTATTCAAATTTTATTTTTTCATTTCTCTACTTCAAAACATACCTCATGACCTATTAATGGAAAAAACTTGATGAGTGTGTTCCAATAAGGAGTAATAAGCCACGGTTAGAAATAAATAAAAAATGAAACAAGAGGCCCCACGGGGCCTGAAGCACTCATCTTGTACAGAACACAATTTAAACAGAGTCCAAGAATGAGTCTACATCAAGCAAGCCATCTCCATAGGCTACACTGTCAATCCTTGAGTCCCTCAGGAGTGACAAAAATAATCTGGGCATCATGCCTTTTCTTCAGTTGATCATAAGTAAACTGTAGAGCTCCCCTATGAAGCCCCTTGATACAACCTATGTGGATTAATCTTAGTACCTCCAGAGGGTACTGAATACAAAATTTTTAATTCTTCAGCAAAATGGCCAATTCCGCCTCCCACAGAGAGCCCAGATATTAACCCAGGCTCTTGATTTGAACACAGTTAAATCTGACTTCCCTAGAGATGTTGTGTTCTGAATATGAAAGCATTCTGACTGTTGGATCTGAAGAAGAGAAATTGTAAAGAAATTTCTTCGAATTGCACTAAGTTCAAATTTGGGCTTCCATAGCGAGCCCAAATATTAACCTATGGATCCGATTTGAACAAACTTGAATGTGACCCCACTAGAGATGTTGTATACCAAATGTGAAAGCATTCTGACAAGTGAATCTGAAGAAGAAGATTTTTGAAGAAATTCCCTCATATTGTACTAAGTTAAATTTCATGTTCCCATATGGAGCCTAAATATTAACCTAGGCACTCGAATTGAACAACCTGGAACCTGACCCCCCTAGAGATGTTGTATACCAAATATAAAAGCATTGCAACTGGTGGATCTGAAGAAGAAGATTTTTAAAGAAATTTCCTCATATTGCACTAAGTAAAAATTTGGGCTACCATAGTGAGCCCAAATATATACCTAGGGATCTGATTTGAACAAACTTGAATCTGACCCGCATAGAGATGTTGCATACCAAATATCAAAGCATTCTCACTGATGGATCTGAAGAAGAAGATTTTTTTAAATTACCCTCCATATTGAACAAAGATAAAATTTGGGCTTCCGTAGGAAGCCCAAATATTAACCTAGGGACTTGGTTTGAACTATCTAGAATCTGACCCTCATAACAATGATGTATACCAAATATTAAAAGATTCTGACTGGTGGTTCTGAAGAAGAAGATTTTTAAAGAATATTCCCCATATTACCCTATGTTAAAACTTCGGGCTCCTGTAGAGAGCCCAAATATGAACCAATGAGCATTATTTCAACAAACTTTTATCTGACCCCCTATGAATGCTGTATACCAAATATCAAAAGATTCTGATGATTGGTTCTGGAGAAAAGATTTTTAAAAATTTTTGCAAATATGCTGACTCAGCATTTTTTCGATGCCCATTACAGAACACCCTAACATTACCGATGGCAATTTTTTTTTACCATTCAATTCTACTGGTCATAAGGATACTTCATACCAAATAAAAGCTCTCTGTTCCGTGGGGATTGGGAAATATGGGCATTTGAAAATATTTCTATTTTTAGCTCCCAGGGTTCCCATGGGGATGCGGGAATTTTTTTTTTTACATGGGTCAAGTACTTATGACCCAATACTAACACAAACCAAATTTGGTTCATACCGGACCATCGGTTCAGAAAATAGAAATTTTGGGCGGGGCCAAAAATCTTACCCCTCCTATTACAAAGCCAAATATTACTTCACGAACTTCGTTTGAACAAACTTGATTCTACACCTCACATGGAAGCTCCATAGCAAATATCAAGTCACTGCACACACTAGTTCTTGAGAAGATTTTAAAAATATTCTGTAGCATTTTCCCCCACTCCCTCCCTATGGGGCTGGGCATGCTGAGTTGGCTGGGCATGCTGAGTTGAACAAAAATGAAATGCCCCTTTGGGACCATCACTCACACAAACTTTCACTTGAATTGGCCCAGTGGCTTTGGAGGAGAAGACCAAAACATGGTGTTGACAGACAACGGACGACGGACGGAGAGCGATGAGATTAGCTCAGCTTGACTTTGTCAAGATGAGCTAAAAATCTGATGTTTCAAAAAAATAATTTGTACTGTTGGCTGCAACTTGTGTTAGGTAAAGGATTAAAGATGCAGTACATAAAGCAATGTTGGGCTATATGAGTCAATTTTCTTTTTTGCATGTAATAACTCCCAATCCTTCAAAATGCATTGTGGGAATAATTGCCTAAGTGACACGTTTGTGTGTGTGTGTGGGGGGGGGGGGGGGGGGGAGGGACTTGGGGGGGGGGGGGGGGGGAACCTATATTGAAACCTGGCCTGGGGGTTATGTGAATTTAAAAAAAGGTTTCACATGTAGTGACTGTAAATAGTTCAAAATGCATATTCGAGGAGAGAAAAAAAAAATGTCTAATTGGGGGGGGGGGGGATAATTTCTGTCTAGATTTTTAACCACAAACTTTAACAAAAAAAGCATTTTTAACAAAAGGAAAAAAAAGGTTCTGCATGTAGTGACTGTAAATAGTTCAAAATGCATATTGGAGGAAATAAAAAAAAATAAAATGCCTAATTGGGGGGAGAGTGCCCAAAAGGGGACGTTCTCATCTAGACATTATATGAAGTCAACCTATCATGTTACAATGAAATCCCTCCATAAATATGACCTGTAGACTGTGCTAAAGGTATTTGGGCCCCTGTTGCCGTCACAGTTGCCCAAAAGGGGGCGTTCTCATGTAGACATTATATGAAGTCAACCTATCAAGTTACAATGAAATCCCTCCAAAAATATGACGTGTAGACTGTGCCAAAGGTTTTCGGGCTTCAGGCAGCCATCATGGTTGAATGATCGCAACCAAAAGGGGGCATTCTCATCTGGGCGTCATGTGGATTGATCCTACAAAGTTACAATGAAATCCCTTCATAAATATGACTGTAGACTGTGCTGAAGGTTTTCGGGTTTCGGGCACCTGTAGCCACCAAAGTTGCCCAATCACGTCCAAAAGGGGACTTTCTCATGTTGACATTATATGAAGTCAACGTATCAAGTTACAATGAAATCCCTCCATAAATATGACCTGTAGACTGTGCTAAAGGTTTTCGGATTTTGGGCTCGGGCAGTTGTGACGGTTGATAGATCACGCCCAAATGGGGAAATTCTCATGTAGACATCATACGGAGTCATCGTATCAAGTTACAACGAAATGCATCCATATTAAACATGACCTGCAGACTGTGCTAAAAGTTTTTGGGTTTTGGGCTTGGGCACCATCACTGTTGACAGCTCATGCCCAAACAGGGACGTTCTCATCTAGGCATTATACAGAGGCATTCTATGAAGTTGCAATGAAATCCCTTCATAAATATGACCTGTAGACTGTGCTAATGGTTTTCGGGTTTTGGGCCCGGGCAGCCATACCGGTTGACCGATCACAACCAAAAGGGGACGTTCTCATGAAGACATGACCTAAAACCTGCATATGATATTTTGTGATGATCAGACAAGAACAACCAGGTATAGCCTATACTTGAAGGTTAAATAAAAAACTTTAACCACAAACTTTAACCAAAACTCCAAATGTCAACTAAACAGGAAAGAAAGAAAAAAAAAAAAAAAAAAAACCCACTTGAACCTTCAGTAAAAAACTTTAACCACAAACTTTAACCAAAAACTCTAAATGTTAATAGACGGACAGACAGGCAGACGGACGGACGGACAAAAGTCGTCACTATACCCCTTACTGTAAACAGTCGGGCTAAATATGGGTGGCAAACACTGACCAGTTAACAGTATAAAAATTCTCACGTTATTTTGATCAGTACTGTAAAATTATTCAACCCAATGGCAGCTCACCTCCATTAAACCCCCCCTAGTAATTTCACACACACATGCACATGTAATTTTATAAACATCAATGAGATAGCTGGGTAATGTTATTCAGTTTTTATCTTAATTTGAAAGATTCAACTGAAGACATGTCTTGTCTCACTGATTTATGACCACCAAGGAACAACTGTCAGGTCATGTGTCTCATCACAGAGTGGAGACAAAACTTCTCAATGAACAAGATTGAATGAGACCACTGACCTCCCAAAAACCCCATTCATATTTTTCACAGATAACAAAATGAAACACTGCTGTTTGATTTAACAACTGCTAGTTGCATACAGATAGCTTACTCCAGTGCTTGCCTCTAAGTACTGGAAGACGTAATTCAGGCCTTCGGATAGAATTAATTTGGGGCATTAGATCTGATAAAAAGGGCTGACAATGGTTCACAGTGAGACAAAAAAACCTGAAAAATTTTCCTCTCAATTATTTGCTTTTCCAAGTTTAACAAGAGCTGGACTGTCATCCGGTTCATACCCCCACGTGGTGTACCGCCTAGTGTTGGCATACCTACGACCAACAAATATTATTTATGAATATTCTCATACAGACTGATGGACGGATACACAGACGAACGGATGCAATCCAGTATATCCCCCCCCCCCCCCATTGTTTTCAACAATTTCCAACAATTTCTAAGTCAAAAGGTATGGTAAATCGTTTGGTGTTTGGAAGTTTTATGCAATGAGGCAGACTGCATGCCATATTTCACTGAAATCCGATAACCCATACCTGAGATACAGGCTGAACAGACAAATAATGTCTATTTCCTACAATTTCTAAGTCAAAAAAGGGGGATAACTTTAAAAAGGAGAATGTGAGAAATATCGTTGAATCCTTTTTAAAAGCCTATACCATAAGCAGTGTTCACCGGCAAATTTCATTGCAATAGAACATTCGATACCCGAGATACAGGCTGAACAGACAAAATTTAGCTCGGACGGACACAATTTCTAAGTGAATAAGTAATAAAAAAAAAAAATAACTTGTGTGGGCATACCTATGACCAACAAATATTATAGAAAATAATAATTTACTTAAGTTATGAAAGTTATGAATATTCTCGGATGGACTCACACACGAATGCACAGATGGACAGACGCACAGACGGACGGACGCATGTAATCCAGTATACCCCCATTTTCTTCAAAAGTGGGGGTATAATAATACCTCCAAATAGGCAATATATAATTATTTGGTCTAAAAGGATAAAAAAGTACAACGAAACCAAGATATATCACAGGCAAGCAGATTTCATGATAATGATAAATCCATTTCCATGCATGTTCCACCACAAACTTACAGAAATGGAAAATGCAGGGCTTTTAGCATTGTGGTTTCTTCAAAGGTTTGCTTGTTTGTTTCATGGGGTTTAATGACATTTTCAACAGCCAGGGTCACATCATGATAGACAGTTTTATTGGTGGGGAAGTTGAAGTACCCAGAGAGAACCACTGAGCATAGGCGTGCAACTGTCTTACTCTCAAGCTTACTAACTCTACATACTTCTGCACAATGGCTAATCATGACAACAAAGTGGAGATAAAGTCAAGTTCAGTCAATTATTTATACCCTTGTTGTCCATTTTAGAGGACTTCCACCCCAAACATTGGTGACTGGGTCCTATTTTACCAGTAAAACAGAGCTTGTTTACCCACAGTAAACAAGCACTGCTTCACTTCCTGAGGTTCCCATGGGGGACAGTTACTACTAGTCAGGATCAAACCATTAACCTTTCAGTTTCAACTCCAATTTTCTAACCACTAAGCCACTTCACTCCTCTGGTCAAAAGATAAAAGCAAAAACAATGGGAAAGACACATAAAGATGCAGCAAACTATCATTCGAAGTGAAAAGAATAATGAGAAATATACAAAGAGGGTGAAAATACTGGAGTTCTACTCTCTCACCACGCTGCATTACTTATGGTCTGTGTTCAACATGGTACCTAAAGTAGCCCAGTCTAAAGGCATATTATCGTCAATGAAACAACAAACCAAATCAAAACAGTACACATAGATTGACAATGTCAGTCGATTGTAAAATACCAGAATCCGAACAAATTTTTGAAGCAATGGAAAAAGAAGTTATTTACCTCTTGCCTGAGAACTTTCCAAGTGCAACTGTCAAGAATTAAAAAACTAACATTAGTAAAGAACTGTGATTGCAAAACTTCTCTTTCTCAATTAGAACATAATTTGATTGCAACACGTCATGTCTGTGGGTTGGGATAAAATATTAAAAAATCGGGACCGAATCGAGAAAAACAGTCAAAATTAGCATCAGAGTGTCAATGTTCTAGCATTTCTTTTTCAACAGATGAGATTCTTGAGTGTTGTGAGATTGAAAGCAGGCAGATAATTTCGTCCCAAATGTGCCCAGTCTTGATCTGGTTGAAATTGTCTGTCAGTATTTGTGATCACGATACTGTACTTCTTGAAGCTGACCTCTCGATTGCAGCAGATAACTTACTAATACAAGGTATGCTTGAGCTGCCAACCTTTTGATTACAGTTAATAATACATAAGGAATGTTTGAACACAAACAGACAAATTGAATATCCAAACAAGTGCAATGCAGTAATACAGCCATTCCCCCACCATCAAAGTCCAACAAGGCCATAACTCTTAAAGAAATACTTGAACACAGCTGGTTTGCAATTGCATTCATGATATTTATCACCAAAAGCTATATATTAAATTGGGAAAAATAAGATATTGACCAGTTTTCTTTCGAAGTGTGATGACAAGAAATTGTAAGTCCTACAAGAGCAATAACTCTTGAAAAAATACTTGGACATAACTGGTTGTCCAATCCCATTTAAGATATTTTCACCAAAAAACTACATATTACATTAGAGAAGAAGACTTTGAACCATTAAATTTTATTTAAACTGTGATGACAAGAGTTGGGGAAAGACAGACAGATGGAAGGCTGGAAGGAACCCATTCCTATATCCTCCGCTGATTGGGAAATGTTAACTAACTCTAGTACTTTGTGAGCTTCTGACTCTTCGATCACAGCTGAAACAATGGGGCCTGAGACTCTCACCTGACCAAAGTTGTTTAACCCTTTACCCAACGCAGACGATATTAAAATTTATTATTTTAAATATCATTTTTTAAATTTTTTCCAAAAATTTCAACAAAACCATATCATGTGACTTCTCTTTAGAACGAGCTAGACGAGCTCGTTTCAAAGAGGGGTCACATGATATGGTTTTGTTGAAATTTTTCGAAAAATAATATTTTTTTCAGCTGCTGAATTTGCATATTATGCGGGCGGATGCGGGCGATTCGTTGGGTAAAGGATTAAAGAAGGATTTAATTACAATATATGGCAAGTTAACACAACAGAGGAATGAAGTGTTTTAATTATTTATAACTTTGCTGTCCATGCCAGATGATTTTTTTCTAGTAATGAGACGCTATTACAAAAATAATGCCCAGATTTTCAATAATGGAAAACCTGAAGGATGTTTTATACTGAATATCAAAAGATTCTGACTAGTGGTTTTGGAGAAAAAGATTTTGAGAATATTACCAATTTTGCACCATGTTAAAATTTGGCAACCCCCACCCCTCCCCATAGGAAGCACAAATATCAACCCATGGACTTTATTTGAACAAACTGAATCTGTACCCTCAAAGGATGCTGTATACCAAATATCGATAGATTCTGATTGTATCTCAAAAAGCTCCAACAGTGAGCCTAAATATTAACCCAGGGAGTTGATTTGAATACATTTAGATCTGACCCCCCTAAGAATGGTATATACCAAATATCAAAAGATTCTGACAGGTGGATCTGAAGAAGATGATTTTTAAAGATTATTCTTCATATTGCAATAAGTTAAAATTTGGGCTCTCTTAGAGAGCCCCAATATTAACCCAGGGACTAAGTTTGAACAAACCTGAATCTGACCCACTAGAGATGTTGTATACCAAATATGAAAGCATTCTAACTGGTGGATCTGAAGAAGATGTTTAACAAAATTTCCTCATATTGCACTAAGTTAAAATTCAGGCTCTCATAGGGAGCACAAATATTAACACATGGACCCAATTTGAACAAACAAAGAATTTGACCCACCTAGAGATGTTGTATTCCAAATATGAAATGGTTCTGACTGGTGAATCTGAAGAAGATTTTTAAAGAAATTCCCTTATATTGCACTAAGTTAAAATTTAGGCTCCCATAGGGTGCCCGAATATCAACCAATGCACTCGGTTTGAACAGACTTGAATCTCACCCTTCTAGAGATATTTTATATGAAATATGAAAGGATTCTAACAAGTGAATCCGAAGAAGATGATTTTTAAATAAATTCCCTCATATTGCACCAATTTAAAATTTGGGCTCCCATGGTGGGCCCAAATATTAATCCAGGCACTCGAGTCGAATAAACATGAATCTGACTCCCCCTAGAGATGTTGTATATCAAATATGAAAGGATTTTGAGTTTTGGATCTGAAGAAGAAGATTTTTAAAGAAATTTCCTCATACTGCACTAAGTTAAACTTTGGGCTCAAACAGAAAGCCCAAATATTAACACAGGGATCTGATTTGAACATTTGGATTTTGACTCCCTTAGAGATGTTGTATACCAAATATGACAGCATTCTGACTGGTGGATCTGAAGAAGAAGATTTTTAAAGATTATCCCCCATATTGCACTAAGTTAAAATTCAGGCATCCATAGGAAGCGCAAATATCAACCGAGGGACTTGATTTGAACAAACTCGAATCTGACCCTCATGACAACGATGTATATCAAACATTAAGAGGGTTTGACTGGTGGTTCTGAAGAAGATTTTCAAAGATTATTCCCTACATTGTCCTAAGTTAAAAAATTGTGCTCCTGTATTGAGCCCAAATATGAACCAAGGGACTTCAATTTAACAAACTTTTATCTGCCTCTACCCTCCTCCTCCCCCCCCCCCCCCCCCCCCCAGATGCTGTATACAAAATATCAAATGATTCTGATCAGTGGTTCTGGAGAAAAAATTTGTAATTTTTGCAAATATGCTGACTCAACATTTTTTTTGATGCCCCACCCCCTACAGAACACTCTGAAACAACTGATGGCAATTTTCTTTTACCATTCAATTCTCCTGGTCCTACGAATGCTTCATACCAAATAACAGCTCTCTGTTCCATGTGGTTTGGGAAATATGGGCGTTTGAAAATATTTATATTTTTAGCTCCTGGGGTTCCCACAGGGAAACAGGAAACTTTTTTCTTTGCATGAGTCAAGTACTTATGAGTCAATAATACTACATATCAAATTTAGTTTAAATTGGACCATAGGTTCAGAAAATAGTAATTTTGGGAGGGGCCAAAAATTTTGCGCCTCTCATTACAAAGGCGCATATTGCTCCACGAACTTCGTTTGAACAAACTTGATTCTACACTTTAAAAGGAAACTACATACCAAATATCAAGTCATTGTACCCACTGGTTCATGAGAAGATTTTTTTTTAAATTTAAAAAAAATTTGGAGGATTCCCCCCCCCCCCCCACACCCCACCCTCTCTATGGGCTGGGCAAGTTGGTTTGAAATAAAATCCAAAATGCGATGTCAGAACAAGCAATCACCTCAAATTTAACTGAAATTGGTTCAGCGGTTTAGGAGGGGCAGGTTCAAACACTATGTTCACAGACGACAGAAAAAATGGATGGTGAGTATCACTATAGCTCATCCTGACTTTCAGCCAGGTGAGCCAAAAAAGAGTGAATTTTCCTTTTGGTTTTTCTAAAATCAATTGTGCTGAGGGCTTTACAAAATCCTAAATTTCTGCAAAAGAGGCTGAAAAAGACATATATACAGTGAAGGATTCTATAATGCTAACACAGAAAGGGGTTCAGCAGAATTTGGTCATCATCAATGTAACCCTGATTAGAATTTCCAGCTCATTAATCCCATCCATAAGTAATTATGATTTATTCTACAGATAATGCAGATTCAATAAAAAAACACCATAACCTCAAACAAATCATCCTTACTGTAAGTCACAACATAAAGGCTAAAAATTATTGATATACGGGGGATTTGTGGGAAAATAATGAGAAATAAAACGTTATTAATCTATAGTGCCATGGAAGCACTAAATAAAATGAAATATATTGAGAAAACAAAGGCAACATAGATCATTTAATGCCAGTAGCATTGATAGTTTTTTCTGGTGGGAGAGACAAGATCTTATATTTTCAAAAGAGGTTAGTGAAAAAAGCATTGCAATGATCGAAACTGCACACATCATTGCTTCACATCAATAATTTCTGAAGAAATTTTATGGAAGTGAACCCTCCATATTGACAGGGTATGTCCACGTGCACCCTTTCAAAGTAGAATTTTAAACCTGGATGTCTAATAAGCATAATCTTCCTGATTTTAATATATGAGTATTTCTAAAGTGAATGAGAAACAATTTGACAAAACTACACATTTTCAACAAAATCCTTGGTGGGGAGTGTCCACCTCACCAGACCCCCACTCCATCCCCCACCTACCACATACAACCCTGCAATATATCTATGTCACATTTCGTTTGATGCATAGAAGCCTGTAGTCGAGTCTACATGCCTCCAATGTCATATAGCAGGTACTCTTAAAATGTTATCCTGGATAAACAGGAAGATAAATTGTTTCTGAAGCACATAACCCCACTAAAAACAATAAAAACAACTGCACGGACAAAGTCTAGAAAACTTTTGATGTTCAAAAAGTCCACTTTCATTTCTCAGTTCCCAGTCTTGTAGGGGTTAATATCCTGGCATTCATTCTTAAGGAAATTTGTGGAAATCTCATAGAATGCATTAATCCCAAACCTGAGAAGTTGGTAATGGGATGTAACTTGCAGGTGGGCGACTGTTCATGCATCTGATAAAAAAATCAAGTCTTATGCATATTTTATATCATGAAATAGGGAGCATAGTAACTCCGTGGTTAGGACATTGGACTTCAAACTGAAAGGTCCATGGTTAAATCCATTGTGTTCTTGGACAAGGCACTTAATCCCGCTTGCCCACATAGGCTGGGCACAGTGGCTTTGTGTATTAAGACATACTGCATGTCGCTGGTGCACTTGCCTTCAACCAATGCTAACCCTGACTGTGCAACATTAGTATGTTGTGGAGTCTGACAGTTGCTTGCCACTGCTCAATGGTTCTCACTGGGTACTCGGCTTCCAACGTAATAGCCAAAACCGGCCAGCGCTATTCTAAAAAATCGGCTGTTAATTTTCATTATTTTTTCATTTTTTTGTCTCAAGAAACATAGGTTATGACCCCTAAAAAATTAGTTGTTCAAGAATTTTTCTGCAAGTGTCGTCTGCTTTTCATATTAGGTAAAGGGTTAAAAATTTAAGAGTGGAAATGGACATAACTGTATTCATTATTCATCACGCTCCAGGTCATTCAATATGGGTATAGAGAGGGTGGTGGCTTATTGGTTAGCACACTCCTGCTCCATCTATATTGTGTCCTTGGGCAAGACACTTAATCCCAATCACCTATATGGGAGCAGAATGGTACAGTGTGCAGTTGTTGCTATTTATTTAGGCAGGAATTCAGCATGTCATTCTATTCACAAAGTGGATGCAATGATCAACCTTTGAGTCGAGATAGTTCCGAAAGATTGTAAAGTCTTTCTGGTAAAACATGCAATATTACCAATTTAATAAAGTTATATTCTATTACTTTGTCGTAACCTGCAGTTTCTTCGCGTATTTTACAACTGACGTAACTCCCATGTAACCTAAATGATTGTTCGTGGGTTATTTCCAGGCCTGAGTGTGCAACAGCACACTGCATGTTGGTAGTACACAACTGACGCTAAAATTGCTGGTGTGGGGTCAGTAAGTTGGAGAGTCCGACCAGGCCTTAAAATTCCCCCAAATTTATGGTGATAAATGCTGTATTTGTACTTATGTACTAGCGCACGGCCAACCTGTGACCCCTCCCCCCCCCCATAAACCTGACTAAGTTCAAAGTATCTGTATCCAGACTTGTCAACTTATGATACAAGGGGAGGCCAGTCACTGACTGAATCATTCAATGTCATTGGTTTTTCATACCGTAACCCCTCTAGTTACAATTTGCGCTGTACACATGCACAGTTGTATTTATGTTAGATTTTCCAGAATGTGATCATTTATTTATTTATTTATTGGTGTTTAAGGTCACATATTTTTGCACAATGGCTAATCATGACCACAACATGAGTATCAACTCAAGACCAAGGGTGAGTGTTAATAAGTCATGTTGCCCATTTTAGAGAGGGTTTGCACCTCCCAAGCATTGCTGACCAAGTCCTATTTTACCAGTAAAACAGAGCCTGTTTACCACAGTGAACAGACACTACTTCACTTCCCGGGGTTCCCGCAGGGACAGAACATGATCAGCACGTTCAGGAAAATCCAACATAAATACAACAACTGACCATATGTACGACGCAAACTGTGCTCTAAAACAAACGAGTGATGCAGATTGATTCGAGGGGAAATCAGGGAATAAGTAAATCGAGGTAGGCAAACTTACAGTCTCATTAGTGTGTCAGTGATGCGAACCCATAAAAACGATTGCATGTTGAACTGCATCATGTTATTAATGACTCAGACTTTATTCAACTCAAGTAAAAACCTGATGCGTGAGAAGTCAATTTTGTCACCTATTTTCACAATATTCGGGTAAATGCAACGCCCAAACGTTATACCAATTAGTGTAGCTGCTCTGAGAAAGGGGTATCGCGACTCTAAAGTTTCAAAATAAAGGTAACTTCATGCTGTTTCTCTCATTATTCTGAGAAGTGAAGACCTTATTAGATATTTTCAAAATTGAATTTGGAAACGGGGATGACAGGTTTTCTGTAATTGTTATGGTTTCGGCCAAATTTTTGGTTAACCACTCGGTTCTAGACTAGCCCTTGGAGAAAAGCATGTTTCTATCGACTCGTGAAGAAGGGGTTAACAAATTCAGAAAGGGTTGTCCAAAATTATTTTGCATAACCATTCTGAGGTTATGCAAAATCTCATAGGCAGATCATTAAAATGCATTCTGTGGTGCTAAATTATGTCAAACTCTTGAGCATTATCAAATGCTAAATTGTGCTGCTAGAAGCCAGGATCTGGCGTTTTTCAGATTGAATTTTGAAAATCTTCTCCCTGCAGGTCGAACCATGATCGGCCAGCCATGAGTGTTGTCTGTAAATGTTCGCTGTGTCCAATTGGACTAATATAAAGGCCTGGGGCTGACAGTTACTCACTGCTGCTCAGTGGTTTTCAATGGTTCCTTCTGGGTACTTCAGCTACCTGCGCCCATAAGCTATGACCCAGGCTGATGAAATTGTCGTCAAGACCTGGTAAATAAATAAATAAATAACTAAATAAATAAATAAATAAATAAATAAATAAATAAATAAATAAATAAATGTAGGTCTGTTTCTGTAGGTCATTCTGTTCATGCACAGATAACACTAGGTAATAATCTGGTCGTTTAATTAGCTAGTTTTCATTTTAGAATAGAGTAAACCATCTTGCAAGATTACATATTCTTGACATGTGCAATTGAGTGTAACTACATTTCACAAAATAATGCAGTCAAGTGTTCTGAAGCAGCCATGACTGGGTCTCATGATAAATTTAAACAAACGGAGCCCAGTGTCCATTAATGGAATGGTTTCTAATTCACAGTGATATGTTTTGTAAATTAGAGGCAGGATTATCTCTATTATGGTCATGGGAGTATTGCTGTCCTGCTAGGAATATCAGCGTGGAAGGATTTAAAACCTCAATAAACATGTGCAATGCCAATCGCCCACAATCAGATAAAGTCCCTCCTCACAGATGGGTGTGTTACCAAAATGTGAACTATTATCTTGATTCCTTATATGGATGTGAGGTGTTACTCTATGACTAACAGTATGGACAGGGTTGAAGCTTCTGAGTGACTTTTGACCAAATCCATTAATATTAATTTTGTTCTCAATCTAACGAGAAATGTGATGCCCACCCAAGTGGCCACCCACAATCTGCCTGCTCGTCCAATTGCCCGCCCACTCATCCAACTGTCCACCCATCTGCCTGCCTGCCTGCCTGCCCACCAGCCCACCCGTACACTGACTTCATCAAACTAAAGGTCGAGTTTTTTAAAAGAACTCAACCAAACATTTGAAACACCAACAGCCAAGCATCTCGGAGACACATGTGTTTAGATATAAAAATATTAAAAAATTACAAAAATGGCTGCCATTCAGCCATCTTTAAATTTCTTTCTATAAAATTTTACATACATCATATTTTTGTAATATATGATAAACCCTTTACCTAAGAATCAGCCAAATCCACCCACGTAATTATCAAATTTAGCAGCTGAAAAAAATATAATTTTTAAAAAGACTCAATAAAACCATACCATGAGACCCCTCATTGGAACAAGCTCATTAATTTAAAAAACAATAATGAAAGTAATAAATTTTGCTATCCTGTGCATTGGGTAAAGGGTTAATGTTAAAAATATGAAATACAAACATCCAAGCATCTCAAACATACAGGTGGCAACATACAACCAGAGGCTCAAGTGAGCCTAAAACGCTCACCTGGCTCAAATTGTCAAAAGAGGTGAATGTATCAGTAAGTGATCAGCAGCAAGAGCAATTTTTCCATTTGCTATGACACAACCAAAGGCAACTTTTTTGGCCATTCATTTCTGCTGGTCCTAGGAAATGAAAGTGTCAATGGCACTGTAGCTCAACTTGTCAAGACATGTACATGTACATGTATAGTATGTGACACAGCAATGACAAACATCTAGGTAATGACCTGATAACAAAGGTACATATAAAGTATTGTAACGGTCTGTACATAAATACTGACCATAGCCTGTAACAAATGTATAGGTAAAGTATTGTAAAGGTGGGTGACAGTCAGATGCTAAACTAGAAAAGAAATCTTGGAGTCCCAGAGTGGGTCTGACTGAACCCCAAAATATTTGTTCTCATAGCACAGTGATAACAAAGGCACCCCAAAACACACTCATTCCTGTCCCAAGGTGAAAACAAAGGTACCCAAGAAGTTTTGTGAAGATCAGTTCATAAATACGAGCTGTATAGAAGTTGTGACAAAAATCTGATTAGACCTAATTTCGGTACAAAATGGCCACTGGCAGCCATCTTGAATTTTGGACCGCACTCAGAAACACTCGTTCTTGTCCCAAGGTGATAACAAAGGTACCCAAGATGTTTCGTGAAGATCGGTTGATAAATACAGCCTCTAGCCCGAGCCGTATTGACATGTGCACTTACAGTGTATAAGTAGCACTAAATAAATCAAAATTCATCTAATTTGCATAATTTCTGCACGAGAAAAAAACCTGTACTGTATGTGATGTATTCCATTTTACTAAACATTCATACAAAAATTTATTCAAATCAGAACTTTCATACAGAAGTTCTGTACAAAAGACTGATTGCACTAATTTTGGTTCAAAATGGCTGCTGGTGGCCATCTTGAATTTTGGACCACACCCAAAAACACTCGTTCTCATCCCAAGGTGATAACAAAGGTACCCAAGAAGTTTCGTAAAGATCGTTTCACAAATACGGCCTCTAGCCTGAGCCATATAGAAGTTGTGTACAAAAAACTGATTAGACCTAATTTCGGTACAAAATGGCCACTGGCAGCCATCTTGAATTTTGGACCGCACTCAGAAACAGTCCTGCTCGTCCCAAGGTGATAACAGAGGTACCCAAGAAGTTTCGTGAAGATCGGTTCATAAATACAGCCTCTAGCCCGAGCCGTATTGACATGTGTACTTACTGTGTGTAAGAAGCACTGAAAAAATCAAAGTTCATCTAATTTGCATAATTTCTGCACAAGAAAAAAACCCGTATTATATGTGATGTATCCCATGGTACTAAACATTCATACAAAAAATTATTCAAATCAGAGCTTTCATGTGGAAGTTCTGCGCAAAAATCTGATTGCCCCTAATTTTGAACAAAATGGCTGCCGGTGGCCATCTTGAATTTCGGACCGGACCCAAAAACACTCGTTCTCGTCCCATGGTGATAACAAAAGTACCCAAGAAGTTTCGTAAAGATCGGTTCATAAATGCGGTCTCTAGCCCGAGCCGTATTGGCATTTGCACCGACAGTGCTGAAAGTAACACTAAAACACTAAATAAATCAAAGTTAGTCTAATTTGCATAATATAAGCACGAGAAAAAAACCTGTATGATATGTAATGTATCTCATGGTACTAAACATTCATACAAAAAATTATTCAAATCAGAGCTTTCATGTGGAAGTTCTGTACAAAAAACAGATTTCTGCATCGTAGGTACAAAATGGTGGCTGGCAGCCATCTTGAATTTTGGACTGCACCCAAAAACACTCGTTCTTGTCCCACGCTCATAACAAAGTTACCCAAGAAGTTTCGTAAAGATCAGTTCATAAATACGGCCTCTAGCCCGAGCCATATCCAATTGTTGACAGACGACGGGCCATGACAAAAGCTCAAATTTGGCTTCGCCAAAGTGGAGCTAATAGCAAACGAATGAAATTTTTGTTTTGTTTTCAACTACTGTGGTTCTCCCTAGACCCACCCACCCACTCACCCCCCCCCCCCCCCCCCCTCCCCCCAAGAAATTTTTTTTTTAAACATGGACAAGAAAAAACAAGTGACTCGATTTGAACAAAACTTGAAATTGACACCCCTACAGATGTTACATTCCAAATATGAAAGGATTCTCACTGGTGGACCTGAAGAAGAATTGCTACGAAAAAAAATTTGGGGCATCAATCAAGTACTTTGGACCCACTTATACTACATGCCAAATTTGGTTCAAATCGGCCCATCGGTTCTTGAATAGACAGTTTGGGCAGAGACCAAAATGGGAATGTGCCCACAGAGAGCCCAAATATTGATCTACCAACTTCCCTTGAACAAACTTTAATCTTCAACACCAAAGAGTGTTCCATACCAAATATCAAAGCAATCTTTCTGGTGGTTCATGAGAAGAAGATTTTTAAAGATTTTTAGGCTTTGGCATCATTGACCAGAGTCTGAAGAAGGCAGCAGTTTCATTTGAACAAAATAGAAAGGGTATACTCCAGGGATGGTTTGTGCAATATATGTTTGAATTTGGCTGAATGGCTGTGAAGGAGAAGCCAAGTTTGCAAAAGTTAACGGACGACGGATGCCAAGTGATGGCAATAGCTCACACTGACTTGCAGTCAGGTGAGCTAAACATATGAAAAAATACGAAAAAATTACAACAAAAGTGGCTGCCATTCGGCCATCTTTAATTTTGTTTCTACAATATTTGACATGCATCATACTTTCATAATGTCTGATTAATGTTTAAAAATTTGAAACACCGACTTTCAATAATCTCAGAGATACAGGAACAGGACAAACAGACTGACAGAGTGCAATCCATAACTCCGCTCACGGTAACTGGTAGGCGACTAAAAAGTACATAAATAATTCTACCATAGTAAACAAACACTTCTCCACTTCACAAGATTCCCAAGGGGGATCTATAAGTGGTAGCATTTTGATTTTCAGTTGACAATCTTGATAACATAGGTAGAAAAATACTCTCATGACAATCACATTTTGTCTGCATTCTGACAGTTGAGATTACAGGGAATGTATCAAACATTTCTGACTCCTGAAATAAGTGAATAAAATTGCTATGTTAACCTACAATTTATATTTCATCAGCAACATTGACAATAACCAAGAGATTTATAGCCCATGGGTTTTGGCAAGTGTTGTGTACATAAAAAAGTTTTGTGCACCTGAGTGGAAAATTGAAATGTCTGATGTTACTGAAGTGACAAAACAGCTGGATTGATAATTGGAATGAACAAACTAAGTTCACAGGTGAATTACATTACTATATTTTTTAGCATACCTTGATTGTATGGACTGGGGTGTAATGTCAATTTTTAGAACCATTACAGCAGCAGCAACTGGCAATATCAAAGACATCACCTATTTTTTTCCTTAACTGCTTTCAGGTTTCTGTTTCAGTAAGGCCCAAAGTTGATCTGGACGGGAATAGGGAATTTGTCCCCTTATAAAACTAACTGTCGGAAAGTACTGCCAACTGTGGGGAAATCATCCTGTCTTAAACTGCTGATAGTTTGTTTATTTGGTTTCAACAACACTTTCAACAGACAGGGTCACATCATGTTGGGACAATTCTACTTGTCAACGAAGCAAAGTAGACAAAGAACCACCAAGCAGTGGTATGTAACTGCCAAACTCTCCAACTCATTAACAGTGCACAAGCAGAGTCAGAAGCTGTTGAAGGCTTGGGCACCATGAACATGCAGTATGTTTTAGTACACAGCATCACTGTGCGCCTACATGGGCAATCAGGATTAAGTGGCTTGCCCATGGACAGAACACAGTTTCTGTTGGCCAGGATCACACAGCAGAGCTTTTGGTTTAAAGTATAATGCTCTAACCACTCAGCCACAACACTCCTTAAACTGCTGATAATTACATGCCTTGACAGCATATCTTGGGAAGCTCTCTGTGAGGACTTCCCGAGAAAAGATGTCAAGGTTTTGAATTATCAACAGAGGAACAATGTAATGGAAATTTTATGGCAGTATCTATCCTGTCAATGTTTTCTGCTGGAACTGTAGATCAATGACAGGTAAAATTTCTGTAGTGCATTATTAAATTAAGACAAATAGATAGCCAGGTACAGGACGATTACCCCCAATTTCACACCCTTCACAGGTATCCCCAAATTAGAGAAACTGTGAAGACATCAAGAAAAATATATAAATTCTCTGTGCATATTCTGCATTTTAGAATAACTTCCATCATAATATGACCATAGAAACACAAAGAAAGGCATTACAATAAAACATAACAGGATAAAACTTATTTCTGTTTTTAATGTCCCCAAATTAGGGCAAAACAGTGTCCCAAAAATAAATGAATTTAAAGACCTGGGATAGTTCAAGATGGTACTATTTATAACATGAGGGATGTCCAATCCAGTGTGCTCACCTACATTCATGCTTGAGTCATTCTGAGCAATGTGAAATAGGTAATCAGAAGACAGGCTGCCAAAATCTATGTTAACAGTACTTGATCTAAAGAAAAAGTACAATTTATAAATAATGAACAAAATGAAAAGCATGACCACAAAAATATAAATAACAACAAACTATAAAACAAACTGCCAAAGCAAGAAATTAAAAACAGTATATGAGCATAAAATAATGAGTGTAAAGCACAGATGGATGGATGGATGGATGGGTGGATGGATGGATGGCCTTGTCTGTATATCCCCAAAAACCTCTTTTGGAGGTTGGAAGAATAAACAGCAAGAGACAACTACCTTAACACAAACTCTTACAACACTGGACTGTGAAATTTTCAAAGTAAAAAAAAAAACACTGAAATTTCTGAAAAAAAAATATATAAATATTCTTCAATTTTGTAGTAATGAGGGGTTAGTTGTTTCTGAAGGTCAAAAGAAGACAAATAAACAGATGCCAAATCAACGACAGACTCTCCCACCCCAAAATTCAAGACTTCCATGTATGCCTAACAAGTATACCGAATACCATATACCAAAAGATGCAAACTGGTGTGGATCAGAAAATTATTTTTAAATACTATGCCTCATATTGCACTAAGTTAAAATTTCGGCTCTCACAGGGTCCCCAAACGTGATCCCAGGGGCTTGCTTTGAACAAACTTGAATTTGATTTCCATATGGATCATGCCAAATACCAAATGATTTTAATTGGTGGATCTGAAGGACAAGATTTTTAAAAGAATATTCCTTCCTAGGAAGCCCAAAGATGGACCCAAGGACTTGACTTGAACAAACTTACAATGTGACCCCTCTAAGGATGTGGTATACCTAATATCAAAAGATTCTGATTGGTGGCTTTGGAGAAGATTTAGAGAAACTTTCAATTTTGTGTATACTAACATGAACAAGCTGGAATTGACATATGATAAGGAACATGCATATCAAAGTTGGTTCTAATTGGTCAAGTACTTTATGATAAGTAGATAATGTCAAGTTTATTCTGAACAGATGATGGATGAAAAGTTATTATAGTGAAGCTCCTCTTGAGCTCAGGTGAAGTAAAAACTCTTCCAGGGAAGTCTTGTGAGTTTTCCACTTTCCAAATGTTTAATCCCTTACAGACAGATGTCAAAAAACCAAACTCTCAAATTTTTCCCATAAAGTACATTGGAATCGAACCAATTCAATTTTGTTCACCCCTTAAGGGCCTAATTCCAACTTTAATCACATTTTTCTACAACATAACAGGTGCCCCAACATGCAGTTTTGGGGTAAGCTAGCAAGTTACATTATTAGTGCCATGGAAGATGTTTCTAAGCAAGTCTTGGCTGCCTACATAGGCAGCCAAGACTTGACAAGAACAACTGCAAAGTCATTGGATGTGGATTGTCAAAATAATACAAGAATGTATACAAAAATCTCCAGGGCCTTGAGGGTTAATTGAGCTTGATGGTTGAATTGCATGATGGGAAAAATCTACAGGTTGGAATTTATATATTTTGCCATTTGTGTGAAGAGGGTTAAGGTTAATCTTATAGACACAATAGCAGTGTAAATATATCCAGCAAGTGAATTCCATCACAAACAAAAAATGTCTTAAACAATTCACAAGGGGAAAAAAAAGATATATTAAAGTCATTAAACAACCAGTAGAAAGGTAGCAATTGAAGCTATTATCATATAATTGGCTTATTCTATTCAACATACCTTGTCTGTTATAGGAAGCAAGTGTTATAAATCACGTTTGACCACCTGTCGCAAAGATTAATGTTGAACATATCCAGAAAATGAAAAGAAATGTTGAGCAATTATAGAGAATACTGGTAGAAAATACTAGTGTTCTGAAGGGAGAACAAATATTTGATTCTTGTACTGGAAACATCTGACACAATTGTATACAAGATGCAGATGAGAAAAAACAGAGAAAGGCAATGTTCAAGATAATTTGTTGCTCTTTTTACTGCTCTTTAAGATCACTTTCAACATACATGACTATAGTAACTGGTGAGAACCACTGAGCAGTGGCAAGCAACTGTCAGACTCCCCAACATACAAACTCCATACAAGCAGAGTTAGCAATGGTTGGAGACAAGTGCACCATCAATGTGCAGAATGCCTTAGTACGCTGCACCACTGTACCCCAACATGAGCAATCGAGAATAAGTGTTTTGCCCAAGGACACAACACAGTTACCCCTTGTGGGGATTGAACCATAGACCTTTTGGTTTGGAGTTCAATGCCATAACCACAGCCACCACCACACCCCTGGTCTTGTCTCAGTATTGATAATGAAAATGGGGTTGGTCATACTGGGGTACTTGCAGGTTTGCATAACAATGAATCACATATTCAAATATTAAAATAGGTATGGCAGGTACTACAATGGAGCCCTGTTAATTGAATACTACTTTGCTAGAGAAATTATTCAATTAACAGGACTATACAATTAACAGGAATTGGATTATTATTCTATCTTTTAGTTATAAGGTGAGTATTTACTCTATTATATCTTGTCTGATAGAGCCAATTGGGCTCTGTCAAACCAGATATAATAGATTAAATGCCAAATTACAATTTTTTTTTTATTCAATTAACAGGAGTTTACTGTATAACCTATATGCAATTAATACATGAAATTTGTACAGAGGGTATGTAAATGGTTTTGTAAAGCTTGAGATCAAATATATTTATATTTGACACTTGTGGCATTTTCTATTAAATGTTATGTGTAATTTACATTTAAATGAGATTTTGGCTTAACACTGTAAAACTAAGAAACCTCAAGTTAACTTCAGCTCAAGGAGAGCCAATAATAATGGTGAGGACCTATATAACTAGAGGCTGTAAACTATAATTCTAATGGGAGAAAAACCTAAGAAGTATATGAAACAGATGCGAAGAAGGCAAAATACTGTCACTTTTCACTCCCAACAAGCCATGATATGGCAGATCCGTATTTGCTATTATTATTGCCCAATTTAGACGAATCTAAAGGCCTAATCTAAAGACTTTGTGAAAAGAATGAGAAACAATAACACTGTTAGAGTTATATATAGAGTATGGGTGATACTTAGAGATAAATTTATTACTTGGTTAGTTTCATATCGGCCCATTTATCAGCCCAAGGTAACTTCATATCATCCAGAGACCAAAGGTCAAAAGCTGATGTGAAGTTACCGTGGGCTGATATCTCGGCAAATATGAAACTAACCACGTAATAACCTCTTTTTTTTTATTAAACTGAAACAAATAATTACAAATATTCTCAGATCTGTTGTTAGTTTTCCAACAGTGTTATTGTTTTCTCATTCATTGCACAATGTCCAAAGTTTCCTCTTCTCATAGTTCAACTATACAACATCTTGGCTTCACCACCGGGGAAGCCACAATGTTCGGATAGCAGAACTACCTCTTCTCCACTTTGACAAATCTCCGCTTGGGACTACTAATTTTAGTTTGCAATGAATTTTCAATACAAACTCTTCTTTCTTCTCTTTGTCCACCTAATCATTACTAATTGCAATTATTAATTCTTCATTTTGGGAATGCGGTGACTCAGTGGTTATGCCATTGGACTGCAAACTGAAAGGTCCATGGTTCGATCTCTCCAACGGTAACTGCATTGTGTCCTTGGGCAAGGCATTTAATCCTGATTGCCCACATGGGGGCACAGTGGTGCTGTGTACTACGGTATACTGCACATCGAGGGTGCACTTGTCCTCAACCAATGCTAGCCCTGCTTGTGCGTAGTTAATATGTTGGGGAATCTGACAGTTGCTCACCACTACTTGGTGGTTGTCTCTGGGTACTCCGGCTTCCTCCACCCATAAAACTGTCCAACACGATGTGACCCTCATCATAAAAAACTTCAAACCACTCCGCTGTGCATGGTAATGCCAACTGTCCTAATTGAGCCTATTAATGCATCAAGGGGACAACTCTTGTTTGGGTCATATCAGCCGTGATCAGTGTCATATCAGTCGAGTTTGAAGCCATCTCAACCAAGTTTGATGATGGGCAATTCTGGGGAAGAAAATAATATCTAACAAGTAAAAAGTTGGCACAGCCAACAGATGCTCCCTGAAAATGCAAACAGACAAGTATATCGGACAGAACACAAAAAAAAAGGGTAAAGGTCATGCATGAAAGCAAACTGGAGTTATTAACCGGAAACCATTAAGTTTAAAATTTTGCAGCTTTTCCGGGTAGCATAACTCTCGGACGGGAAATGCCATAACAATGAAAATCAAACTTGACCTGCATTTTAAAGTAGGTAGTAATGTTGCAAAATAATAAGATCATTCATCAAAGCAAACTGGAGTTATCATCCAGAAACCACTAATTTTACCATTTTGTGGCTTTTCAAGGGGCATAACCCTGGGACAGGAAATGATAAAAATTGAAATTGACCTGCACTTCATTATAGGTAGTAATTGTGCAAAATAATAAGGTTATACATCAAAGCAAACTGGAGTTATCATCCAGAAACCATTTGTTTTGGATGGATGGACAGATGCATGGACAGATGGAAAGACATACAAAGCAGCGACTATAGGTACCCCTGAAATTTTTTTCGAGGAGATAATAAATAAGTTTCAAGTATGTCACATGATTTTTTTTTCTCAGAAATTGAAAGAAACTTATGACATCCACATGAAGTAACAGCACTTCCCACTGGATGCTGAAAAAAAAACCAACTCACGTTTCATTATAGGGTGATTAACAATGCATACAAATCTGAGTTATTGATCTCTGAAGTAAAACTGACTAAATAATAGAATAAAAAGATATTTTTCTGTGGCAGAAATGCACACTGGATGGTAGTTTCATTACGAAGGTGATAATCTTGCAAAAAGTTGCATTGTTAAATGCATCTATTTATCGACCACATTCTCAGACCAGCATGTATATATGCGTATCAATTGTTCAAAACCAGAATTCTTGATCAATAAATAATATCAGTTTCCTATTATCCCTCAACCTCCTTTCCATCTAGTTACCTCAGCATGATAATTTAACCTCCTTACTTGTGATCACA
Organism: Pictodentalium vernedei; assembly: GCA_031216915.1. NCBI lineage: Eukaryota > Metazoa > Mollusca > Scaphopoda > Dentaliida > Dentaliidae > Pictodentalium > Pictodentalium vernedei. The sequence goes on from CM062294.1 coordinate 388,879,580, forward strand.
CAATACTCTTCAAAATAAATTGCAGTTTCGTACATGTCATCAACTCCCTTCCTTCTTAATAACAAGATCATTACTAGGGAATCATTCAAATCTGCCTAGCACTAGACACAAAATTTGCACCAGTTTTCACGCTGTAGGGTGCCAATTGAGCCAACTGCAGTTATTGCACACAAAAATTGACAATTTGCTATACTTTTATCACCCCAAAATATGCTTGTTCGCATGAAGAAAGACCACTGCAGAAGTGAATAGTACGCAGCAAGAAATGAAATAATAATTTTACCATTTGAAATTAAACTAAGTCGGAGGTGAGAACTGATTTTCACAAAACACATTAAAGTGAAGTGATTGTATCAATGTCGTCAGGCTGATTAGTCACCTTGTGTAATGGCCATAACTGGCTCGTGCTGTTTAAAAAGATTGCCATTCATATTTAATTTTTGGTGTTTTTTTTAGCCCCAACACACAGCTTATGAAATTTTCATTGGAATGAGCTTGTTGTTCCAATGGGTGATATTCTATGTTTTTGGTGCGAAAAATGAAATCTTTTTTTTTGTTCAAAAAATATTTTTTCAAGTGTCATCTGGCTAAGTCTTTCAGTTTTCCTTGTTTTGGCATGAAAATACCCATCCAGCAACAGATTTGGAACCAAACAGTTTCTGGCCAGTTTGAATGCTTATTTCCAAGCGCAAATTTTTTAATTTTTGCTTCCAAATTCCAGGTTGTAACCTCCACCTTGATGGTCAGGTTACACAATACCCTTTTTGGTAGATGACCCAGGAGATATGCCATTCAACTTCTTGCAGGCTACTGGCAGATATTTCCAACCAGGAAAGCAAGTCTCTCATGTTCTTTACAAATTGAGAAGTTTTATTTATTTATCAGTGTTTAAGGTCACATATTTCTGCACAATGGCTAATCGTGACCACAACATGGATATAAAGTCGAATCCAGCCAATCGTTTACATCCATGTTGCTCATTTTAGAGGACTTCCACCCCAGGCAATGGTGACCAGGTCCTATTTTACCAGTAAAACAGAACTTGTCACAACAGTAAAGGAGCACAGCTTCACTTCCTAGGGTTCCCATAGGGGTATTTATTTACTGATTGGTGTTTAAAGTCGCATATCTCTGCACAAAGGATAATCGTGACCACCACAATATGGATATAAAGTCAAGTCCAGCCAATCTTTTATACCCTTGTTGCCCCTTTTAGAGGACTTCCCATCTCAAGCATTGGTTACTGGATCCTATTTCACCAGTAAAACAGAGCTGCTTTACCACAGTAAACAAGCACTGCCTCATTTCCTGGGGTACCCACGAGGATATTGAGTAATTTTAACTAAACCCATATCATGTGACCACACATTGGATCCAATGAGGGGTCACATGATATGGTTTTGTTAAAAAATTTTGAAAATAAGTAATTAAAATAGTAAATTCAGATATTGTGTGTGTTGGGCAATGGGTTAAAATTATTTTTCAACTGAATGAAAATTTCAACGACTGAGTTTTTAACCCTTTGCCCAATGCAGAGGATATAAAAATTTACCATTTAAAATATTATTTTTTCCAAAAAATTCAACAAAACTATATCACTTGACCCCCCTCATTGGAATGAGCTCGACGAGTTTGTTCCGATGAGGGGTCACATGATATGGTCTTACTGAAATTTTTTGAAAAATATTTTTTCATCTGTTAAATATGAATATTACACGGGCAATTGTGACCAATTCATTAGGTAAAGGGTTAAGATGAATATTTCATCAATCTAATCATGGTTGCATTCCAAAGAAAATTAGTTATGTGGGTCCTTGATATTTGTTGATACTTACATGTTTTTCGATAATTCATCTCCAATTTTGATAGGCAAAGCTCTGTAATTCCCATGTTTGCCGTCTGAGCAGTTGATGGTGTAAAATACTGGGTGCTGACAGATCTTTCAACTGGTCGCACTCAAGATTTATAAAATAATTCAAATAATCTGCCATTTTAACCCTCAGCACTCTGTCAAAATGGAAAAGTTTTCAGCAGCAAATATTTCCCATAATGATGTTAGAGTTTTAACCCAAAATACCTTGTTTAACATAGCTCAGTGAGTGCTGTCAAACAAGATATAAATGGTTAAATTCATACTTAAACAAGAGAAAAACAGAGTGACGGGAGAAAATTCTGTTGCACTACCAGAGTGCTAAGCATTAAATGTCTCACATGTTTATGGACATTATCAAAAAAAAACAAAAAAACATTTCAGTTCTTTTTGCACAAAATATTGCCTGACTACCAAGCAACTTCATAATTTGAGAGCACTTGTTTATGATACAGGGAAAAAGATGCTGAAGCAACTTGTCACATGACAGTTTCTTCAGCTTGTTGATTTGTGTAACATTGCTAAATAGTTAACTCTCTGGGGTTCATGCAATATGGTTTCCTGCAGCAGAAGAGTCAATTTGTGAACCAAAATTATTGTCATATGACTGTATTTTTAACAACATATTTTCCTGCCTATAAATTGCGAAATACATATTTCATGTCCAAGTGTATGACAGATTTTTAAACATAACACAAATGGCACCAAATTGCTGTGACACCAACTGTGAGAGGTTTGAGTGATGTGAATGTATGTAATAGCTTTCTCTTGATTACTGCCAATTACTCAAGGTTCAGACCATCTGCATTTCCTTAACACAGTCAAGTTACATACATATTCCTTTATCCAACGTAACAACCCAAATAGGCCAGTGTTTGTGCAAAGACAAATTTTGACAACCAAAAACAATTTAATACTCTAAGAAGTTGTATGTCCCTTCTTCAACTCTGAATATTTTTGAAAAATGAATGGCTTTAAAAACATATTTTCAACTCTAACTGGCATTTGGCAATTTTTCAGACTGAAGGGATCATTGTGCAAGTAAAAATATCTTACAGAATTAAAAATGACCCACAAAATTCTTAAATTAAAATAAATAGAATTTCCAAAAAATATTAAAATTATCTACCATGTTCTTTTTCTAATGCTGGCATCCAAAACATAGCTCAAGAACCATCAATGGAATGAAACGCCAAGCAAAAAATTAAACTTTTTCAGTTGTTCAAGAATTTTTTTTCTTCTTCTGCTATTTATGTTAGGTTATGGTATGCAATATATAGTAAGGAGAAAAAAGTAGGTCAATGGTTAGCATATTGGTCTTGCAATCAAAAGGTCGTGGATTCAGTTCTGACCCCTGTCAAATGCACTGTGTCCTTGAGAAAAATGCTTACACTACAAGTTGAAAGTAGTTGTAGTAACAATTGCAGTATAATTGGGAATTGAAAACGTGATTGTAAAAGTTTAAAAAAAAACATATTTTTATAATATCTTTTTTTTTCACGGTTGCTTTGTTCGAAAATCATTTATCAGTTCATTTCTAGTTTGAAACTGAATTCTGCAAACAACTGAGTACAAAATGATCAAAACCCCAACATGAAAAGATCTAGGCCTATCATTTATTTGCTTTTCCCATTCTGTTCATAAATGCTCGGAATCTGCGATTATCATTTTTAGGTCAATCCAGAAGTGTAACTCCCGTTTATTATATTGTTTATGACCATGTAAAAATAGTGAGATAACTCTGGTTTTGTTGCAACTACTTCTGACTTGTACTGTAACCTCTGATTACTCAAAAGGCAGCATGGAACATTGTCAATCTAGCCAATACAAGCTAGACTCAAGACCCAATCGAGCCTAGTTACTGTGTTGGAAAGACTATCAGCTAAAAAGATAGTCTGGAGAAACATGAAAATGGATGGCTCTTGTTGACAATACACACCCCAATAACCAGGAGTAGTTATATTAACAACGATTTCTGATGAATTTTTGATTAAATACAGTCATGGTTGCTTATTAACAGCCATGACTTGATTTGATGAAAAATTCCTGAAAATATTCAGCAGGTTAAAATAAGACATAAAGACAAGACTAAAAACTACTTCACAAAAACAGCTGTTAAACCTGTACAAGTTCTGTGTTTCGCAATTATTGTCTCCAGCCGCTCAGTTGATGATACACTGTCAGGTGGCATACTATCAGATGGGGATCAATGAGCTCCTTCCAAAAGGATATCCTATAACACAATTCCATCTGCACAGGCAAAAATAAACAAGAGGTTCTAAAGAGCCTGTAATCGCACACCTGAGAGAACTACATATTCCTCAATTATTTTAATCAAAATCAAAGAATGCAGCTGGCTGCCATGCTCCTTCATCTGCACAAAACAGAATGATAAATGTTTTCAGAGGACTTTCCATACATTATTTGTGCCAAGTTTGGTTCAAATCGGATCAGTAGTTCCAGAGAAGAAGATGAAAATGTGATTTCCCATAGGGTTTCTATAGCAACTATAAGCCACAATTGCAACCATCTTTGCAACCCGATCAACATTAAATGACGATCATTGGTAGAGGGTGTCCCAGTCATCATCATGTGAAGTTTCAAAACATTTGGCCTTGCTGTTTCCGAGGAGAAGATTTTTCAAAATCCACCAATCAGAATCAAAGAATGCCTCTGGCAGCCATGTTTTCTATCTGACGGGAATAAAATGAAGATCATTTGTAGAGGAACCCCCATAGACCATTTCTACCAAGTTTGGTTTACATCTGATCACTAGTTCCAGAGAAGAAGATGAACATGTGATTTTCCACAGGGTTTCTATAGTAACTATAAGCTGCAATTGTGGCCATGTTTGCAACCTGATCAACAAAAAATGAAGATCGTTGATAGAGGGTGTCCCAGTCATCAAGCATATGAAGTTTCAAAACATTTGGCCAGGTAGTTTCAGAGGAGAAGATTTTTGAAAATCGACCAATCAGAATCAAAGAATGCATCTAGTGGTCATGTTTATCATCCAACGGGAACAAAATGAGGATGTTGGTAGAGGACCTCCCATAGACTATTCTTGCCAAGTTTGGTTCACATTGGCTCAGTAGTTCCAGAGAAGAAGATGAAAATGTGATTTCCTATAGGGTTTCTATGGTAACTATGAGCTGCAATTGTGACCATGTTTGTAACCCGATCAACATTAAATAAGGATCGTTGGTAGAGGGGGTCCCAGTCATCATTTAGGTGCAGTTTCAAAGCATTTGGCCTCACAGTTTCACAGGAGAAGATTTTTGAAAATCCACCAACCAGAATCAAAGAATGAATCTGCAGCCATGTTTTTCATCCGATGCGAACAAAATGAGGATCGTTTGTGGAGGACCTCTCATAGACCATTCCTGCCAAGTTTGATTCACACCGGCTTGGCAATTCCAGAGAAGAAGATGAAAATGTGAAAAGTTTACGGACGACGGATGACAAGAGTTGGCAATAGCACACATTGCACTTTGGGCCAGGTGAGCTAATAAAAAGTATATTCCACCTTTGTAAAAGAGATATTTATACATTGGTTTTCACCAGTAAGGTAAATTTTAATATGGCTCTATCATGCTGGCAACACAGGTATAAAGTTAAGTTTAGCCAATTGTTTAAACCTATGCTACCCTCTGGAAGACCCCCCCCCCCCCTCCCCCCCCCATCCCTCCCAGGTATTGTGAACAGGTCCTATTTTACCAGTAAAGCAGAACTTGTTTACCACAGTAACAATGAACTGCTCCACTTCCCAGATTTCCACAGGGGCCTAAAACAGATCACGGCAGTATAAGCAGTTAAATCATGCCACTCAGAAACACAGTGGAAGAAGTTTTGTTGAGTAGGTTGAGTGGCAACATAGTAGAAGGAGAGAGCTTGTGTATATGCTTAACCTATAAAAGTGATGTGTGAATTTTTGCTCCACTACCTTCACATGTTATATTAAACTGTGTTTCTATATATATCATTGTTTTCATAACATATCAATATATAGCTTTGTGCTTCCATGAAAGTAACAACATTTAATCAATAAACTGCAGCTCTGTCATCAATTTTCTGTCTGCATCCTCTTGTATGCTCAATTTCGACCAAAATGATCAATTCTCAGTTGAGGTTATAAAACGAATTTACTCATTTCTGCATTGGAGAAAAAAACTGCCTGAAAACAGGTATTTAGAGTAAGTTTGGTTTAATCCATGGAAATTCGAAAGGGGACTTTTTCAGTAGAGAGGATCCACTTGAGTCTCCGACACCTAACTGTCAAACTACAAGATCCAGCAAAAAACGGCTGAACGGTTTTAATATGTTTGTGCATAAACTGGTTAAACTGTCTTACTGGGAGGGAACTAGACTAGTGGCCCCTATGTAGTGGCGGCACCAGAGTTACAAAAGTGAGGGGGTTCAGTTGGGGATTGTGTGGCGCCGAGCTGGGGTGGTTTTTTTTTTGGGGGGGGGGGTCCTCTCCCTAAGTTGAGAAAATTTTTAACTGTTTTGCAACAAAATCATGCGAATATGGATATCATTGGAACCAGGATGAACAAGCCAGTTCCAATGATATTCATATTTGCATGATTTCATTGAGTTATACCTTTGAGAATTTTTCTAAAATATTAAATTTTATTTATTTTTTAAAATTGCTGTAGGCTGAATTCCAAATGGATGCCTTGCATGCTCTCTATTCTAGCATTCGTCGAATACTCTTAAGCACTATGTTTCAGTCTGTTTAAACGTGGCATGCCTTGTTGCAATTTGGACCCTCGACTCTTGTTTGCAGCTAGTGTGTGTGTGTGTGGGGGGGGGGGGGGGGGGGGGGGGGGGAGGCAAACATAATTTCAAAAGTTCTCTGATTTAGGGCACTTGGGAATATGGGATTAAGCATACCGACCACTGCTTGGCAAAAAAAGTGGAGGGGTAAGTAACCCCACATACCCCTCCATGGCACCGACACTGCCTCTATGGACTCTCGTCACTCGGTCTATCTGACAATGGGGTGACTATGTCATGTTCTTCTTGTCACATTTTATTTCCTTTTTGACTTGTCCACCAGACAAGTCCACCAGATAAGTCAATAAGGGCAAAAATGAGACAATGAGAACACAACTTCAATGAGATGAACTTTATTCATTTGTTACCCTAATTGATATTTTTTTCTGACTTAATAGGCTTAGAAACTAATCCCCCTAGAACCCCTAAGAATGATCAAAGGGCAGTTAGGCTGAACCTGATGAAGATACTTACATACAGGACGTTTTACAGTGAGTGATGTCGTACAAACTATTGCAGATTTTTTCAAGGTTAAAGAGCCTTAATATTATTTACTATATGTTCTTAACAGTTAGAAAAACTGAACTGGAAACAAGGTTTTTTCCTGAAATTGAATCTGAAAAATTAAAACCTTGCAGCTCTTAAGAGTATCATAATTATGGGAACCCTAGAAGATTAGTGGTGCCTGACAATTTGTCAGGTCCTGAAATTGAGGTTCCTAAAGCAGCCCTGGCAACTCATCCTATATTAAATGCTGGAAGTTTAGTATGTGTATTATTAAACATCATTTTAAAAGCCTATAGTAATTGGCTATTGAATTTGATTCAATATTACCTTCACGAGTAATATTCCCATGTGACATTTTTGGCAATGTTTCCCGCTTGGGCCGAGGTTCCCCCGAAAATGTTAACGGAAACAACCGAACAAGAAGCTTTCATGTTGCATTCTCTCAGATTGATGATCATTGAATTTAACCATTCAAATTAACCATATTTATCAAATTAACCAACTTTTAATGATTCAAATTATTCAGGGTTCCTTCATTCAATATTGTCTACTGGCTAGTTGAAACTCTTGAGTTGAACATGAAATCAAGTGCTCAAGTACCAGTACAGAATTGTTGGATATCAGCTTTTTTCAAACTCATCTAACTTGGTGGGGGGGGGGGGGGGGGGGGGGGGGGGGGAGGGGGGAATAAAACCATTCATTAAATAAAAATAATAATGACCTGGCTTGAGGGTAACATTGCAAATTGCCTCCCCTTGGAACCAATGTCTCCCAAGGCATGACAGTGGTTCTTCGGGGAGACAATCTGTAATGTTACCCTCAAGCCAGGTCATTATTTTTATAGCATGTGTTCAGGACTGGACTTAGTAATGACTGCATAGTTTGGATTATTGGTAAATGACAGCTCAGGGAAAAACCTAATTTTTAGTGGGAATTTTAAACCCTATTTTATGAGGCAGAAATTAAATTGGATTAACCCTTTACCTAACATGAAAAGCAGATGACACGTGCAAACAAAATTTTTGAATAACTAATTTTTTGTCTCAAAAAACTAGGTTATGACCCCTCATTGGAACGAGCTCGTTGAGCTCATTCCAATGAGGGGTGATAACCTAGATTTTTGAGACAAAAAATGAAAAAATAATGAAAACTAATAGGTGATTTTTCAGAATAGCACTGGCCATTTTTGGCCATTACGTTAGGTAAAGGGTTAAACCTTAGTTAATGAAGAATATTCTGTAGTTGACACACTATAAAAGGAGCTGAAGTCTACCAAACTGGTCTCAAAATGTTTAGTTTAAACAGTTTTATTTAAAAAAAAAGAGTATTATGTTAAATGCATACACAACATAAAACAAAGAATGAACACAAAAGTACAGGATACACAGAACATAACATAACAGAAGACAAGTTGGAAACAAGATAGATTAGGGATTCGACGGAATGTTTGAGACTCATTGTCACCTTGAAGTTACATGTGTGTTTCTTTAATTTTTCATAAGAACAGCTCCTATCACTTCCCATAGCCCCATATCATTTTTTCAAAACCATTAAAATAAGAGCAGTACATGAAGAATGCAGTACCACTAAAACACTCACCAAGTGGAATTTCCATCTGACCAATAACTCAAACTCACCATGTAGAGTTTCCACCTGAGCAAAAACTCAAATTCTGTGAAGAAGTCAATGGAGAATAAGATTACAAGATTACGAGAATGGGTAATAATAACCATTTTTCCATGAATATCAGTCGATTATGTGATTTACCCCATAAATACCTGTTCATCGCATGATCTCCAAACACTGCATATTAATATAATGCATCATGTTCGATTTCCAGTCTATTTTTACGTTCCATAAATAGGCGCTAAATAAACTTTTGGTATTTGCAGCAGTGGTTTGTTGATAAGATGACTTAATTTCATGCCTAGGAATAAAATATTTCTGTTTTTAAAAAAACTTTTTATCAAGTGAGTAAACATAAGAATTGAATTATGAGTGTTCAAAATCCATGAGTTGATGAAACAAATTGATCATGCTCAAATCTGCCTTGAACCTAAATGTGGTTCATGGTAAATTAGTGCAAGATTAATTTGTTTCAATTCCTTCCTTTTTGGTCAATTCCCTTTTGGTCAATTCACTCTTGGTCATTTCCTTTTTGGTCAATTCCCTTTTGGTCAATTCACTCTTGGCCAACATTTTTTTTTTTAAATTTCTAAGTATTCACAATATAATTTTTTGTGATTGATTTGAACTGATAATTTTTTTTTTACTTTTGCTTTTGATATTGCAAGCTTGTATTGAAGCTTGATGGTCTACACTGAAATGAATGAATGAAAAGTTTTGCACGCCGAAGGCGCACAGGGACAATGTGGAATTTAAATCCCTTGCAACCCGAATAACTTTATTTCCGTACGAATCCACGAGAGTTGGAAGTGAGAACCAATAATCTTATTTGGTTTGCATGTGCGCACTGGCAGTTGAGCAGTGGGAGCACATCTCCGAGAACCTCGAACTCAAAGATGACTAGGAATTGTGCATAACTACAAGAATTTACTCTGTGTTTTCTTACAGATGTGGGCATATTTATGGTAATACTGAAAGTGCGTTTGTTGGTTGTTTTAGAAAAAAAAAAAAAAAATGTTTTTATAACAATAGTCTAGCTGTGCTGAGGTTTGGCTGTTTTTATATATAAAAAATATCTTCTTCAGCTGATATGTGTTTATAAGCCCAAGCCATGTATAAAAGCTGTTAGAGTAGATACAAAGAACAAGTTTTGTAGTTATTTTTCAAGCAGTTTTGGAATTCTTTGATGACACACTTCAAAGAAAATCTGAATCTATATATCTCTTCATCTTCTCCTGAATTATCAGTCTAAGTTAAATCATGGAGCAGGAGGCTAGTTATGTGTTAACGTCTAAAGGAAAAAAAGCTCTTTTGTAGACCATTTTAAATATCTAAAGAAACTTACAACCAGACATTTTTACTTCTGAAGGAATTGGCACATCAGACAGAACAAGAGTTTAACCCTAGGGAAATAATGTCCGATTTTCAATCCGACCTTATTGTGCCAGTTAAGATAAGTTTTCCTATGTCAAAACACAAGGGGTGCTATTATGATTTTTCTCACACCATGTGGAGAACAAGAGGCCCCAGGGGGCCTGAGGGCGCTCACCTGACATGGTAGCCTAAATAGCAACCCAGAGAATTGATTTCCACAAGTTGCTTCTGCTCCTCCTAAGAAAAGCTGAAACCAAATATCCAAATATTCTGACCAGTGGATCTAAAAAAAGATTTTTAAAGAATATTCCTCATACTGAACTAAGTCATAATTCGGGCTCCCACAGGAAGCCCATATATGAACCCAGGGACTTGGCTTTAACAAACCTGAATCTCACACCCCTAAGGATTCTGCACACCAAATATCAAAATATTCCGACTGCTGGATCTGAAGAAGAAGATTTTTAAAGAAAATTCCTCATTTTGAACCAAGTTACAATTCGAGCTCCCACAATCAGCCCAAATATGGACCTAGGGACATGGCTTGAACAAACTTGAATCTTACCCCCCTAAGGATGCTGCATAAAAAATATCAAAAGCATTCATCTGCTGGATCTGAAGATTTTTAAATAAAATTCCTCATTTTGAACTAAGTTGTCATTCAGGCTCCCATAGTGAGCCTAAATATGAACCAAGGGACTTGGCTTGAACAAACTTGAATCTCAGCCCCCTAAGGTTGCTCCATGCCAAATATCAAAACATTCCAACTGCTGAATCTGAAGAAGAAGATTTTTAAAGAAAAATTCCTCATATTGACTAAGTTATAATTTGGGCTCCCACAGGGAGCCCAAATATGGACCCATGGACTTGGCTTTAACACACTTGAATCCCCCCTCCCCCCCCAAGGATGCTACTCACCACATATCAAACCATTCCGACTGCTGGATCTGAAGAAGAAGATTTTTTAAGAAAATTCCTCATTTCGAACAAAGTTACAATTCAAGCTCCCACATTGAGCCCAAATATGGACCTAGGGACATGGCTTGAACAAACTTGAATCTCACCCCCCTAAGGATGCTGCATACCAAATATCACAAGATTCTGCCTGCTGGATCTTGAGAAGAAGATTTTCAAAGAAATTTGCCTGAAATGCACTAAGTTCGAATTTGGGCTTCTATAGTGAGCCCAAATATGAATCCAGGCGGCCGATTTGAACAAACTGGAATCAGATCCACTCCACAATGTTGCATACCAAATATCAAAAGATTCTGCCTGCAGGATCTGGAGAAGAAGATTTTTGAAGAAATTTGCCTGAAATGCACTAAGTTCAAATTCGAGCTTCTATAGTGAGCCCAAATATGAATCTAGGGAGCCGATTTGAACAAAATAGAATCAGATCCACCCCACAATGTTGCATACCAAATATCAAAAGATTCTGTCAGCTGGATCTGGAGAAGAAGATTTTTTAAGAAATTTGCCTGAAATGCACTAAGTTCAAATTTTGGCTCCTACACTGAGCCCAAATATAAACCCAAGGGGCCGATTTGAACAAACTTGAATCAGATCCACCCCACAATGTTGCATACCCAATATCAAAAGATTCTGCCTGCTGGATCTTGAGAAGAAGATTTTCAAAGAAATTTGCCTGAAATGCACTAAGTTCAAATTTGGGCTCCTATACAGAGCCCAAATATAAACCCAAGGGGCCGATTTGAACAAACTTGAATCAGATCCACCCCACAATGTTGCATACCAAATATCAAAAGATTCTGCCTGCTGGATCTGGAGAAGAAGATTTTCAAAGAAATTTGCCTGAAATGCAGTAAGTTCAAATTTGGGCTCCTATACTGAGCCCAAATATAAACCCAGGGGGCCGATTTGAACAAACTTGAATCAGATCCACCCCACAATGTTGCATACCAAATATCAAAAGATTCTGCCTGCTGGATCTGGAGAAGAAGATTTTTTAAGAAATTTGCCTGAAATGCACTAAGTTCGAATTTGGGCTCCTATACAGAGCCCAAATATAAACCCAAGGGGCCGATTTGAACAAACTTGAATCAGATCCACCCCACAATGTTGCATACCAAATATCAAAAGATTCTGCCTGCTGGATCTGGAGAAGAAGATTTTCAAAGAAATTTGCCTGAAATGCAGTAAGTTCAAATTTGGGCTCCTATACTGAGCCCAAATATGAACCCAGGGGGCCGATTTGAACAAACCTGAATCAGATCCACCCTCCAATGTTGCATACCAAATATCAAAAGATTCTGCCTGCTGGATCTGGAGAAGAAGATTTTTTAATGTTTTTCCCATTGCCTACAGTGTTAAAAAGTGCTGACTCAGCACTTTTTCAATGTCCCGAAACTGTACCCTATGATAAAACCGATGGCAATTTTTTTTTACCAATTCTTTCTGTTGGTCCTAAGGAAGCTTCACACCAAATAAAAATTCTCGGTGCCGTGCAGTTTTGGAGATATGGGCGTTTTAATTTTTTTCTATTTTTAGCTCCTGCGGTTCCCATGGGGCTACGGGGAAAAAAAAATCAGCATAAATTAGTTACTTATGACCCAATAAGCCCTCACATAAAATTTGGTTCAAATCAGCCTCTCGGTTTGGAAAATATAAATTTTGGGCGGGGCCAAAAATTTTGCCCCTCCCATAACGACGCCAAGTATAGCCCCACAAACTTCTCTTGAACAAATCTGAGTCTACACCTCAAAAGGAAGCTGCACACCAAATATCAAGTCTCTGCTACTGCTGGTTCATGAGAAGAAGATTTTTTAAGATTTCAGCACACTTTTTGGGTGTGGCCCTACCCACGGGCGGGGCAACTTGATTTGAACAAAATCAAATTGCGATGTCATAACAAACTATTATCTCAAATATCAATTAAATTGGTTCAGCGGTTTGGGAGGAGAAGACGCAAACACCATGTTCACGGACGACGGACGACGGACGGTGAGTGATCACTATAGCTCTCCTGACTGAAAGTCAGGTGAGCTAAAAATACAACGTGTTGGTCTTTCTAGCCCATGTACTGATGATTCTGATTTCAGAGATTCAATCAGAAAAGTGATTGTGTTAGCTTTTGTTCCTATTTTATGTGAGAACATCATGGGGGGAATTAAAAGAGGAAATGAAACATTATTCTTATTCTTGCATCAATCAATTCATTGAGTATATGGAGAATACTTGGGATTTTGCAGACAGCTACCTTTCCTGTCAAACTGTGGAACTACAAAAAGCCTCAGTCCTGTAGGACAAATAATCATGTTGAGGGGTGGCCAACATAAACTGAATAAAATTGTAGGAAAAGCCCATCCAAACATCTATGAACTTGTGGAAGTTTTTAAAAGTGACACCAGACTGAATAAACTTAAGATAACACAATTACATTGTGGTCAGTGGTCAACCACCACAAAAATGGAAAAGGAAGTATGTGGCTGTTGATGAGAAACTTTATTATCTTAAAACTAAACTTTCAGAAGGCCAAATATGTGTAAACGAGTTCTTGGATAGATCCAAATATTTATGTTCACTTGGAAATTGATCAGTTCATAAGATATATTTTGGAACAAAAAAAAATGAAAAAATAAAAGAAATTTGACTCTGATTTTTCATATTTAATAGTTTATTTATTTTTTTCCTTTCAAACCACATCTTATGACCCTAGTTCATGTATACCGTTAGATACCTTTCCTGTAATTTTTGTAATTTTTTTTTTCTGTAATTTTTAAGTGAAAGTGATTGAAATGTTGATACATAAATAACTAGAACTATCACTGAAGGTGATTAATACCCCCGCTTTGGGTTTTTAGAGGAATGCACTTCTGATCATGTAGGCGAAGGCCATAAGGAAATGTATACATAAAGATCATTTTTTGTTGTTGAAATTTCTATTTGCATGTGGCCTTCCACAGAACAGCACTGAATACTTAAAGAGCCCACACATATATGGTTTACATTTGGAAAAACACATTTACAATGTGCAACATGTATTCAAAATCGGTTCATTAATGTAGGAGGAGTTGCACACACAAGAATCCCATTTGAAAACCCATAATAAATCCAAGTTAAAGGGAGATAACCTGGTTAAAATTGTCGCAGATCAAAAATTTGGGAATATGTGTATGTTCACTTAGTTGTGATAATGTTTGAAAGGTTTCGTGAAAATTGATTGATAAATGTAGGAGGAGTTGCACGCACAAGAATTTCATGTAGAAACCCATAATAAATCTAAGTTAAAGGGAGATAACCTAGTTAAAATTGCCACAGCTCAAAAATTTTTGAATATGCGCATGTTTACTTAGTAGTGATGATGTCTGAAAAGTTTTGTCCAAATTGATTGATAAATGTAGGAGGAGTTGCACGCACAAGAATTTCATGTAGAAACCCATAATAAATCTAAGTTAAAGGGAGATAACCTAGTTAAAATTGCCACAGCTCAAAAATTTTGGAATATGCGCATGTTCACTTAGTAGTGATGATGTCTGTAAACTTTCGTCCAAATTGATTGATAAATGTAGGAGGAGTTGCGCACACAAGAATTTCATGCAGAAACCCATATTAAATCAAAGTTCAAGAGAGATAACCTGGTTAAAATTGTCGCAGATCAAAAAGTTTGGAATATGCACATGTTCACTTAGTAGAGATGATGTTTGAAAGGTTTCATCAAAATCGGTTCATTAATGTAGGAGGAGTTGCGCACACAAGAATTTGTTCGAACGGAAAGACATAATAAACCTAAGTCAAAGGGAGATAACCTGGTTAAAATTGTCGCAGATCAAAAATCTTGGAATATGCGCATGTTCACTTAGTAGTGATGTCTGAAAAGTTTTGTCCAAATTGATTGATAAATGTAGGAGGAGTTGCGCACACAAGAATTTCATGTAGAAACCCATATTAAATCAAAGTTCAAGAGAGATAACCTGGTTAAAATTGTCGCAGATTAAAAAGTTTGGAATATGCACATGTTCACTTAGTAGAGATGATGTTTGAAAGGTTTCATCAAAATCGGTTCATTAATGTAGGAGGAGTTGCGCACACAAGAATTTGTTTGGATGGAAAGACACAATAAATCTAAGTCAAAGGGAGAAAACCTGGTTAAGATTGTCGCAGATCAAAAATCTTGGAATATGCGCATGTTCACTTAGTAGTGATGATGTCTGAAAAGTTTTGTCCAAATTGATTGATAAATGTAGGAGGAGTTGCACGCACAAGAATTTCATGTAGAAACCCATAATAAATCTAAGTTAAAGGGAGATAACCTAGTTAAAATTGCCACAGCTCAAAAATTTTGGAATATGCGCATGTTCACTTAGTAGTGATGATGTCTGTAAACTTTCGTCCAAATTGATTCATAAATGTAGGAGGAGTTGCGCACACAAGAATTTCATGCCAAAACCCATATTAAATCAAAGTTCAAGAGAGATAACCTGGTTAAAATTGTCGCAGATCAAAAAGTTTGGAATATGCACATGTTCACTTAGTAGAGATGATGTTTGAAAGGTTTCATCAAAATCGGTTCATTAATGTAGGAGGAGTTGCGCACACAAGAATTTGTTCGAACGGAAAGACATAATAAATCTAAGTCAAAGGGAGATAACCTGGTTAAAATTGTCACAGATCAAAAATCTTGGAATATACGCATGTTCACTTAGTAGTGATGATGTCTGAAAAGTTTTGTCCAAATTGATTGATAAATGTAGGTGGAGTTGCGCACACAAGAATTTCATGTAGAAACCCATATTAAATCAAAGTTCAAGAGAGATAACCTGGTTAAAATTGTCGCAGATTAAAAAGTTTGGAATATGCACATGTTCACTTAGTAGAGATGATGTTTGAAAGGTTTCATCAAAATCGGTTCATTAATGTAGGAGGAGTTGCGCCCACAAGAATTTGTTCGGATGGAAAGACACAATAAATCTAAGTCAAAGGGAGAAAACCTGGTTAAAATTGTCGCAGATCAAAAATCTTGGAATATGCACATGTTCACTTAGTAGTGATGATGTCTGAAAAGTTTTGTCCAAATTGATTGATAAATGTAGGAGGAGTTGCGCACACAAGAATTTCATGTCTGGAAAGACGTACGGACGGATGGACGGACGGACGTACGGACATACAGGGCGATTCCTATATAGCCCCCACTTCTTCGAAGCGGGGGTATAATAAAGTTAATAAATATAAAAATGGTTATTTGAATTGGGAATTGACCTGAAGGGAAGACATCTTTGTTTCACATGATATATTTCCACAATCACAATTCAAAACTTGTGTTTTCATGCATATGACTGATTATCAATACAGCATTTAAAAAAAAATTCCCCCACATCTACTGGAATCTTGTTAATAGAATAATTAATTAAAAGTAGTATTCAATTAATAGGAGTACTCATTTAACATGTATGTGGTCATTTTCCCCTACTGAAGTGATAAACTGAGTATTTATTCTATTATATCTTGTTCAACAGAGCTCAAAGGGTATAACAGATTAATACTAAGGCTATATTATCATTATTTATTTTTTATTCACAGTCTGGGTGATCTTGTGTCAGACAGTTTTACAGGGGGATGAAGGCATGAGTACCAGGAGAGAATCACCAAGCAGTGGCAAGAAACTATCTGACTCCCCAACATACTAATTCCGTTCCAGAAGGATTAGCATTGGTTGAAGGTAAAAGCACCATTGATGTGCAATACAACTTAGTACATGGTGCCACCATTTCCCCACATGGGCAATCAACATTATGTGCCAAGCCCAAGAACGCAATGCAGTTACTGCTGGTCAGGATCGAAACATGGACCTCTCAGTTTAAAGTTCTATGCTCTAAACACTGTACCACTGCACTCTATTCTATTACCATAGGGAATTCAGTTGTGCTCAAGAGTAATAGATTACAGGATTTTTTATTTAATCAACCGGAATTCTGTAACCTATATAACCTATAATCAATTAACAGGTTAAATTAGTACAGAAGGTACTAAGTAAGTGGTTTGGGTTTTTAGGAAGTTACCATATATGCAATTAACAGGGTTATTTAAAAAAAGAGTTATTCAATTAAGTGGCCTCCACTGTATTCCAAATATAACTTAAATTCAGGAGCAATCTTCTGAACACATTAGCATTCCTACCAAGCCACCAAGCTTTAGAAGAATTGGAAATCCAGTACTAAAACAATGTTCACTGAATACCAATTTTGCCAGTGAAAATTATACAATTAACTCTTCACTAAATGAATGGGTCACATCCGCCTGCATAATTTTCAAATAAAGCAGTTGAATAAAATATACATTTTTCCAAAAATTTCAAGAAACCATATCATTTGATCATTCATTGGAACAAGCTCAGAATTTTTCGAAACAAAAAAAAATCTGATATCCTGTGCATTGTGCAAAAGGGTTAACAGGACAGTTCAGTTAATATAATGTGATTAATTTTTCTGTGTATCATGTTGCGTTGTTATTTACAGATGTTCAAGGTCACTTTCGGCATTTATGGCTACATGGAGATCATGACCACCGCAGCAAGTATGAAGACAATTTATTTAATATTGCATACAGAGGACTAGCATCCCAGGCAATTGTTAGCAGGTCATATTTTATGCCTTTACACCTTTAAAGCAGAACAGGGAGTGCAGTGGCTCTGTGGTTAGAGAATTTGACTTTAAACCAAAGGTCGATGGTTCGATCCTGACAGGCGGTAAATGTGTTTTGTTCTTGGGCAAGACACTTAATCTCAATTGCCCATATGTGGGCATGGTAGCAGTCTGTACCAACTTGTACTTGTACTACTGGAGCTCTGTCAAATAAGATGTAATTGGTTAAATTCTCAGCTGCATTATGGAAAAAATTTGCAGCTGAAAACTTGGGCATTTTGACATAGGGTACAGAGGGTTAGGCAAGAAGTAATGTGAATGCATTTAACCCTTCACCCAACGTAACGGCCAAAACCGGTCAGCGCTATTCTAAAAAATCGCTAATTAATTTTTATTATATTTTCATTTTTTGTCTCAAAAACATAGGTTATGACCCCTCTTTGGAACGAGCTTGTCAAGCTTGTTCCAATGAAGGGTCATAACCGAATGTAGGAAAAAAAGTAACAGGAAAAAAAGTAACAGGAAAAAAAGAAACAGAAAAAAAGAAACAGGAAAAAAAGTAACAATTATAATACAACAGGAAAAAAAGTAACAGTGTTTTTTCATTATTTCATTTTTCATTATAATAATTATAATAATAATTTTATTTTTTATTTTTTTAATTATTTTGTAATTGGAGATCATGTGTGCTATGACAATGTTGTTACAAGGATATCCATCATGCTTTCTTTGATGTACAACAATGTTCTTGAAACAAATGAACACACATTGTAATAAACACACAGCAAGTGTGGTTACTTTCAAGTATTCTCTTCTTTGATGTACAAAAATGTTCTTGAAAAAATAAACACAAGCAAGTGTGGCTACTTTCATGAATTCTCTTCTTTGATGTACAACAATGTTCTTGAAAAAATAAACACACAGCAAACTATATATTGGACAGCAGTTTGAATTAGTCGTTAAATGTTCTTGAGTCATCATGGAAGTCATTGAGAGTAATAAGAGGGGCAAAAAACTTTGTCATGAAGGTTTCATGTACACTGTATCTGTAAGAAGGAAGAACAAGGTCTGGTGGAAATGCACTAAACGTGCTAAATCAGACTGCCGTGCAAGTCTCTGTACTACTACAGATTTCAACAACCCAGAAATAGTTAGACAACACAACCATCCACCAGAAAATGTCAGTATCGCATATACCAAATTGAGAAATGAAATGCGAAAACAAGCAGCTTCTTCCTTAGATAAGCCATCACAGATCCTCGCAACAGCTGTTTCAAATGCTGAAAGTGAAGTCAAGTTGATGCTGCCAGACTTAGATAATGCCAAACGGAGTCTGAGATACCACAGAAGAAGTCCTCCTGTCCCCAAAAGTCTGTCTGAGCTGACCATTCCAGAAGAGTTTCAGAAAATATCAGACTCTGAACAATTCCTTTTCTTTGATAATGGACCTGATGCAAGTGAGTGTGTGGTTGCATTTGCAACAAATAGTGGACTCAATTATCTTGGCAGTGCAAGTACTTTATTTATGGATGGTAATTTTGCAATGGCTCCTCCACTATTTCAGCAAATTTATGTTGTTAGGGTTAAGTTTCATGACAGTTTTTTATCTTGTGTATACGCTATATTACAGAGGAAGACACGTACTTCCTATGAGACTTTTTTTCAAGCTATTGTAGATAAACTGACTGAGCTAAATATTGACTTGAATGTAAATACTGTTGTGAATGATTTTGAAGATGGTGTGTTACGAGCTGTGAATGCTGTGTTTGGTAGACATGTACAGAGTAGAGGTTGTTTCTACCATCTGACACAAAGCACTTGGCGCAGAGTGCAGAGTTTAGATTTAGTGCAGTTGTATCGGGATGATGCAGACTTCAGACTGTTTTGTGGGAAACTGGATGTACTTGCATTCTTGCCAGTTTCAGATGTGCGTGATGGTATGAATCACCTCAAAGACATTGTTCCAGAAGAAGCCGAGGAACTGTTGAGGTATTTTGATGAAAATTATGTCACTGGTAGATACAGGCAACCTCGCGCCGCACCTTCAGATGTGTTGGCAACATTACGACTTAGATTAACTCCTCCAGCCTATCCTCCAGCTACATGGAATGTTAATAGTGCTATGCTGGATGGCGAATCTCGTACAAATAATGCATGTGAAGGCTGGAACAACAAGTTCTACAATCTTGTTGGCCACCAGCACCCATCAGTCTGGAAAACTATCCAATGGTTTCAAAAAGAGCAAGCTCTGACCAATACAATTATTCAACAGGTGTCAGTTGGTTTATTATTCTT
Organism: Pictodentalium vernedei; assembly: GCA_031216915.1. Classification (NCBI taxonomy): domain Eukaryota; kingdom Metazoa; phylum Mollusca; class Scaphopoda; order Dentaliida; family Dentaliidae; genus Pictodentalium; species Pictodentalium vernedei. Next base: position 388,899,629 of record CM062294.1, read on the forward strand.
ACTGGCATTGGCCAGAATATTAGATTACACAAGGTGTGATATGTAATAATCTAACTTTAAATCATAATTAAGTTTGTTAAATTATTTTATAACTATGTACTATGTAGTACTTATACTGATATGTAATAATCCAACTAGTTTCAAGGTGTGGTATGTAATAATCTAACTAAATCATAATTAAGTTTGTTAAATTATTTTATAACTATGTACTATGTAGTACTTATACTGATATGTAATAATCTAACTAGTTTCAATAATATAACTAAATCATAATTAAGTAATCTATCACTTTTATGAAATAAAAATAAGAAAGTGTGACTCTTTTTCCTGTTTTTTTTTTCCTACCCAAATCTGTTACTTTTTTTCCTGTTACTTTTTTACCTTATAAAAATAAGAAAGTGTTACTTTTCTTCCTGTTTCTTTTTTTCCTACCCAAATCTGTTACTTTTTTTCCTGTTACTTTTTTTCCGATTACCGTCATGACCTATGTTTTTGAGACAAAAATTAGCTATTCAATAATTTTGTTTGCAAGTGTCGTCTGCTTTTCATGTTAGGTAAAGGGTTAAGCACAATGTGACAATGGCAGAAAGCGAGTTAAAGCAATATTTGAAATTTTTCTGTGACTTGTTTACCGAAAGACAAAAATACTTTGTAACATTGCAACAGTTAAACCAGACATTATTAACAAAGTATATGACATAATCACCTGACATGTCTCCAGTAAATATTGACACATAATACACCAGTAATATGGTACTTTATTGGTAAATGTACCAGTAACAAGCACCAGTAATTAGATAATTAAATAACAATGCCAGCATAAAGTGTACTTAGTCCAAATCAATCAAGAGGCGTCGAACATAAACTCTCTATGAAAGCATCTATTGATATTTTTCATGAACCATGGGCAATTACTTGTACCTTTTTAAAACTAAATGTCTAAACATCCGGATTTAATAACATTAAAGTCCATAGATAAAACTTCAAATATAAACCTGCAGCTGAAACAGCGACCCAATCTAACTTGAGCTACTTCTATTCACCCTAAGGCAAATTTCTTCTCCTGAGCTCTATCAAACAGTATATAATGTGTCATATTTCTAATAATTTGGGATAAAGCATTTTTATTTTCAGATCAATTTGACAGCAAGACATTATACCTTTGATGCTGAACTGTGAGGTTGTTAATTGTTCAGATGGAGTCACCCACTAAAATTGAAAAGACACAAGGGAATGAAGGCTGTCTGAGCTTCCACCTGGAGTAGATGTATCCAGGTTAAGCAAGGACAAAATTTACTTAATATGAGGTATTGATAGATGCAAAACACTGCCTCTGGTAGGGGGATGTAGCATCATTTGTAGGGAGGGGACTCCTCAACACTGGGTAGGTACCACCTAAAGGATAAGAGAGAGAATTTGTTGGATGCTAACTTGGAGAAATGGCCAGCAAGGAAAAAAAAAGAGAAAGAATAGACCCTGAGCCAGATGACAAGAGGCCCACTTACTGGTAGTTTTTTCTGGGGTAGATGTGAAAGGACAGGAAGAGAAACTGTATTTGCTCCATGCCTTACACACCTAATGCTCCCAACTCCAGCACAGCTGTCCTTGTAGGAGGTAGAGCTGGATGAGGACATGATATAAACAGACTTAACAATTTCCAGCATGGCTCTCTTCTCACAGGTGGATGAGTTAGAGGAAAGTAATATGTCCATGGTGCAAGAGTTGGGGGTCACACAATGTTTTCTCAATGTTCCCCACTCAAACAACTCCTTTCTTACAGACCAGAGCCCCAGCAGGGAGACACTCTACCCAGTGTTGGAAACAAGAGTCTCTAGATGATATAATGGTGAGACGGGCAAGCAAAGACTGAGTGTATGTCAAACCCCTGGGATTCATGAACCTGGAAATAGTTAAACCAGCTGCTGAAATGTATGGATGAGCGGAGCTGAAAAAGGAGAGAAAAATAAGATACAGACATTGCAGAGAGGAGTGAACCCTGCAGCTCACCAAAGTTCTCCAGTGACTCCAAACAAGAAGCCCCACAGGACCTGAAGTGCTCACCTTGAATAGAACCGATATAAACAGAGTCCAAGAATGAATCTACATGAAGCAATCAATTTCCGTAGGATACATTGTCAATACTTAAGCCCCCTAAGGAGTGACTAAAATACTCAAGCATCATGCTTTTTCTTAAGTTGATCATAAGATAAAAAGTGGAGCTCCCCTATGGAGCCCCTTGATACAACCTATGTGGATTAATCTTAGTTACACACCTCTAGAGGGTACTTAATAAAAATTTTAAATTCTTCAGCTACATGGCCAATTCCGGCTCCCATATGGAGCCCAAATATTAACCCAGACAACCCAAAAGTAGGTTCCCAGGCACCAAATACACAGAACCTGTTTTAAGGTTCCGCAAATTTCTGACATCTGCATGCCTAAAAACATGGTGTTGACTGACGGAGAGAAATTAGATAAGCTCAGCTTGACTTTGTCTATGTGAGCTAAAAAAGACACCACCAAGAATGAAGAACAAGACCTCCTCTAGACAGGGACACTTTTCTGCCCTTCTCCTTGACTTCCTTCAGTTGTCGCAAATCTAATTATACTCTTATTGAGGGTTGAAAGGAGTTGAACACTGCACATTGTCCCAATGCCGCAGACACACAGAAACCTTTCTTTTCTCTGTTGTTTTGTATATAGTGATTTTAGGTGAAAATGTTCTTTGCACATGAAAGTCATCACAAACATGATAGAAAAGAACTACATGCACCACCTCTTTTCCCAGTTTTTAGATTTAAGAAGTGAAAATAGTAATTTTAAAGTTAATTCTCTTCTCTGAAGACAGTTTTATTTCTACCCATCAATACTTCTGTTTATGACCTACCTGGGACAACAGCTCATGAAATTATGGATGACATACTACGCTTCGAGAAAAAACTGAATCTGAGCCTCAAAATGTTTCCAAATAGCACCATTTGTGGCTTATTTTTCAAAACTTTGTCTGAGCCTCACCCTAAAAAGGTTTTAACCCTTTACCTAACATAGCGACCAAAAACGGTCATAAAACTAGAGGAAGTGATTGTACCTTCGGAACAATACACAGGATTTTCCTTAGTGGTTTTACTCACTGTTCTACTCAGAAAGACCCAAGGGAGCTCGATACCAAATAAAAATTTGAATTTTTTTCGGTTTCGTGAAATGTTTTGGCAGAAAGATGTTAACCAACTACCATTTTGTGCCCTTGATTAATAGAGAAGTGTATTACAGTCATTCCTGTGAAAAGTTCAAGTCAATCGCCCCTTCCAGTCCAAAGATATCGGCTCTCTCATATTTGGGCGTTTTGGGCGGTTTTGGCTGGAAAAACATTTTCTGCAATATGCGGATAGTTTTATTTATCAGAACTAATGAACCTAGACATAATAAAGTAAAAAAAAACAAGAATTTTTTTTTCAATTTTTGGTCACAGTGTCCTGAAACCATGTTTGACTGCTAGCAGAAGCCAAGCGAAGAACAACTCAAATTCCAAAAGACGATAACTGTTCATGTACACTGTGAATTCAACATTTCTAACCATAGAAGCTTTCAAATCGGCCCCGTTGTTGAGTACTCAGACAGCAAAGTAGCTGGGTCGTAACAAAAGTTTCTGACTTTTGGTCGAAAATTTCAAAGTTCGAAGCGCACCGAAAATTTTCAGTGTAAAAAAAAAAAAAAATTGTCTCAAAATTGAACGAAACGCATAAAAAAAGAAAAAATTTTTTTCGATTTTTTGACCGCCATTTTGGATTAACTAAAAATCGAAACGAAATTATTTTGATTTTTCTTATAAAGTGTATTACAGCCTTCAATTTGGTTCCCTTTTAGAGGGCTCATTATATTTAAATCTCGATATTTCAATCCAAAATGGCCGATTTTCAAGATAACTTTCGGTTTTGTGAAAAATTTTGGCAGAAAACATAAAAAATGGAAAAAAATGCTGATTATGTTTGTTTTAGAAAAGAGTAATTCTGACAAGTCTGTCAAGAAATTAAGTCGATAGCATTTTTCCTTCATGAGATATTGGCCTATGAATGTTTGGGCGTTTTTGGGCGTTTTTGCCCAACAAGGAACATTTTGCCCCAAATACTGATGGTTTTATTTATTAGGACTCATGGCCGTCATTGATATTTTTCATTTATGAGAACTAATGAACCTAGGCATAATAAAGTAAAAAAACCCACAAAAAAACGGTTTTCAATTTTTGGTCACTGTGACCCGGAGCCATGTTTGACTGCTAGCAGAAGCCAAACGAAGAACAACTCCAATTCCAAAAGACGATAACTGTTCATGTACACTATGAATTCAACATTTCTAACCATAGAAGCTTTCAAATCATCCCCGTTGTTGAGTACTGTGACGGCAAAGTAGCCCGGTCGTAACAAAAATTTCCAACTTCTGGTCGAAAATTTCTAAGCCCAAACCGAAAATTTTTCTGGTGCAAAAAAAATCTTTTTTTCGTCTCCAAATGGCCTGAAACGCATAAATAACCGAAAATAAAAATTCAATTTTTCGGCCGCCATTTTGGATTTCGGAAATTTGAATCGAAATTTTTTCGATGGTTTTTACAATTCGGTGACACAGTCTTCATTTCTAAGCCATTTTAGATGGTTCAGCATATCCCTGTTTCGAGATTGAGTTCAAAAATGGTCAAATTTTGAATTTTTTTTTCGTTTTGAAAAACGTTTTGGCAGAAAGGTGTTAACTACATACATTTTTGTACCATATGCTGATAGAGGGACGTAGTGCTGACATGTCTGCAGAAATTTCAAGTCAATCGCCCTTTCTAGTTCAAAGATAAGAGCTGCCGATTATTTTTGTGTTTTTTGGCATAAAGGGTTAACTAAACCATTTTCAGAAAAATGGGAATATGACGAGGGCTTACAACTTATGACCCCTTATGAGTACAGAAACTTAAAAAAAAATTGTTCAGAGCGTTTTCGAGAAATAGTGAAAATAAAAAGTGTGGAAGAATAATAATAATAATAAAAAAAAAAAAAAAAATCATTGCAATAACAAATAGATTTTCACTTTTGGAAAATCCAAATTAACCAGAATAAGCCTATCACAGCCTATGATATCTAAGAAGTTTCTAAATAAAACAATACAAATATGGATATCATTTGAACTAGCTTGTCGAGCTGGTTCTAATGATATCCATATTTGTATATTTGTATGGTTTTATTGAAAAATTGTGAAATTTGTTTTCAGAAAATGAGAAATTTTTTTTTTTAAAATACTGTGTTAGGTAAGGGTTAAAAAATAAGTTCGAAATGAGACTTTTAGTGCAAAAAATCCCCCACCCCTGGCCACAACAATGTAAGAGGGACAACACCTCCATACCTTTCCCCAACTCATGTTTTTGATCGTCAGGATACGCCTGCAGCATGAAAATTCCCCCACCCCCACCCCCACCCCCAATAAAGATACATATTTATTGGCTGAGAGGTGGAAACTGGGGGGGGGGGGGGGGGGGGCAATTGACTGAAAGTTTGCTTCCACTTTGTGTGCATTTTTTGCAGAATTATATTCATTAGGGTAGATGTACTTAATGTGGAATATAGAATCACGACTCCATGTGTGTTTTTTCCTTCACTATATATAGATGCAAGACAGATCAAAAAAAAAATTCTTCAGTGCGTCACTTTGTAACCTAACCCTAAAAGAAATGGCACTTGCCAAAAAAATGTCTTTTTGAACGACTAAAAATTTTAATTTTTAATTCTTGGCCTCATAAAAATAGTTTACACCTCCCCCCCCAACCCCCAACTGGAATAAGCTTGACAATAGGTCATGAACAATTGTTTTGGATAATATGTATATATATTTACTTAATGGAGTTTAAGGTCACTTTCAGCATCTTTGGCTATATCATGACCGCAACACAGGTACATCCCAAGATGTTGGTTCCAGGTCCTACTTTACCAGTAAAGCAGAACTTACTGGTCACAGTAAATAAGCACTGCTCCACTTCCTGAGATTCGAATAGGAGAACATTGTGGGGGGGGGGGGGGATAATAAAATTTGAATGCTGCCTGGATATGGTTGTTATGTTAGTGGAAAGGTTAACCCTCTGCCCTCTGATGTCAAAAATATCAAAATTTCAATCTGCAATTTTTCCCATAATGCAACTAGGAATTTAAACAATTCAGTCTTGTTTGTCAGAACTCAATAAGCTCTATCAAACAAGATTGAATTGTATAAATTCATAGTTGCATTGCAGGAAGAATTTGCTGCTTGAAATTTCATATTAGTATTCAGAGCATTAAGCATTAAGGCGTCTGATGATTTCTCACATGACTCCCTTCTAGGAATCAATACACTTCCTATATCATCTGTGGAGAAATACTCCTTCAACTTTGATTCCGATAAACTGTTTATCTGGCAGTCTACACAGCTGCCCACACATGGAGGTACCAGCCAGAAACCATTGTCCCTAAATAATAACACAATGGGTAAGTCAATTTTATTGTACATTCCAGTACAATGCAAACATCGGCTGAGCAATTTATTGACGGCATGATGTGATGGAGAAGTTTTCCGGATAACAAACTTAGTGCATAACAGATTTTCCACAAATGAATTAGACTGCAGGCCGTTTATGGTGAATTGATCAATAAACAGTGACGGAATTGTGATAATAAATTGTCAATATTTATTTTGCAAAGAATGTGTACAATAATGAAGAGATACTGTGATTCAATACAAAATACAAATACAGATGAGGAAGAGTACATCACCACTAAAACCCTGCAAGAGTGGATTTACCACCTGATAAGTAAAAAGTGTGTGGAGAACCAGCAAATGGATTATCAGGCTAGACCAAGATTGCACACCTTGCAGTTCAAGCTTCCAGGAAGGCCACCAGTCTAATTCTGTATGGAACTTGATGCTGTTATGGCCTGGAACCAGTCTCATGATTAAATAGTCCATTGCCCATGATTCATTGGTCTGGAATATTTCAGTTGGTCAGAAAAGCGAACTCATGGTTCACTTTTCTGGCCAACTAATATATTACAAATCATTGAATCTAAAAAAAAATACCATAAATATTCATTTTCTTTGAATCAATGCAATACTTAATAAAAACTTAATTTGACAAAATTTTTGATGGAATTACAATTTAAGATTGAAGACTTACCAAAGACAAAGTTTTATGATTATGCCGCTTAGTTCCATCTAGTGTTAATACCTTTATGTTTTCAAGGCGAATTCAGTACTTATTGATTGGAATAGCTATAACTATGGTATAAAAGAATATCTGTATGTTATGCAAGTATAGGGACCTCACATTTCATCAATGGTAGTTTGTGCGCAAACTCCATGAAAAGGTGGGTAAACACACATCCCATTACAGCATCAGATTCCTTACAAAACTAGAGTGTTGGCCCGAGAGCTTACTTGCACGCCTGTAGTTTTGAAAATCACAGGAAGGCAACAAGTGTACTCAAAATATACAAGTTTATGACAAACTGATCTAATAGAAGATGCTCTCACACATCTGGCACTCAGCAGGTGCTGGCCTTATGTGTAAGTTAATTTTAAGTTGAACAGCTTCATTCACTACTCAGACAGAACTCAATAGTGTTTTTTTTGCATGGAGCTTATTTTGGCTCTCACCTATATATACTGAAAGGAAAAAGAAATACATTGTAGTTAAATTTATGTAATTTCACAAGTAATGATCATAAACGAGTAAAACTCCAGAAGATGACTGATGACACAAATGTCAGTCGTGCCAGCGACTTGAACGCATTGACTCGTGACCACGTAGATGCCTGTGTCTTGGATACAGACATGTTCAGTGGAGGTTCCATCATGGTGTGGGTGGGATAGCTCATGGTCTGAAGACACCACTTGTGGTGATCGACGGGAACTTGAATGCTGTGCAGTACAGAGATCGAATCTTCAAAAAATACGTCTTGCATTTCATCCAGTAACATAATCTAACGTTACAGCAGGATAATGCAAGACCACGTCGCCAGAATTTGTCACGACTTTTTGGCACAGAATGACATCAACCCCCTCGAATGGCCGCTGTACAGCCCAGATTTGTTACCCATTGAGCATCTTTGGGACGAACTCGACAGATGGGTAAGATCATGCCAGCATGTCCCCAATGACATCCAACAGTTGGTCGTGGCATTGCGTGAAGAATGGGACAATATCCCTATAAGAAAGATCAACACCCTCATCAATTCCAAGACGAGCAGGATTCGTACAGCAACATGAGCAAATGGTGGGCACACTCGCTTTTGACAGCAATACCAAATTCCTGTTTTCGAGAGAACACCCCTCCAATGGTCTGATTGTCACTGCACTGGAATGAGATGATCTTCATGATTCGTAATCCGAGAATTTTCTGTTGAATGAAATTGTCATGAAATGACTATAAAAGAAATTTATAAATTCAAATACTTAATGAAACATATACAGTCACATTTATATATGCGTATCTTTTTCCTTTCAATAATGAGTATATACATGCTTCATTGGTGTTTGCCATACCAGTTTCATTGGCAGTTATTGCCAGTTGCTAGCAGTTTTCAGACCATTTAAACTAGATGGTGTCACTTGTGTGCAAAGCACACTATAGTGTCCCCGCATTTGCATCCTTGACTTTGTATGAATGCTTGATACAAAGAAGAAATGTATTATATGACACACTAAAATCATATTGAGTGGCACAGGTGACACAGCTTCGTGCGCACCTACAGACTCCACTGCAACATTTGGGCATGGTTTTAGCGTTTCGAATTACATACATGTACCCTGGGAGCCTATCGCCGGAAACGGTCTAAGAAAACATGAAAGTGGCAACGGTGGCACCCCAAATATCCGAAACCTTCGTGCACATCTACAGACCCTACTGCAACTTTTGAGCATAGTTTTAGCATTTCAAATTACATACTCTGGGAGCTTTTCGCCGGAAATGATCTAAGAAAACACGAAAGAAAAACGGTGGCACCGCCACATGGCATCTGAAAAATCTGAAACCTTTGTATGCATCTACAGACCTTACTTCAACATTTGAGCATGTGTTAAGCATTTCGAATTACTTACCCTAGGAGCCTTTCGCTGGAAACGGTCTAAGAAAACACAAAAGTGGCAACGGTGACACAGCCACTTAGCACTCAAAAAATCCAAAACCTTCCTACGCATTTACAGACTCTACTGCAACATCTCAGCATGGTTTTAGCGTTTTGAATTACATACTCTGTGAGACTTTCGCCGGAAACGGTCTAAGAAAACACGAAAGTGGCAATGGTGGCACAGCCACGTGGCACCTGAACAATCCGAAATCTTTGTGCACATCTACAGACCCTACTGCAACATTTGAGCATGGTTTTACCATTTTGAAATACATACTGTAGGAGCCTTTCGCCGGAAATGGTCTAAGAGAACATGAAAGAGGCAACGGTAGCACAGCCACGTGGCACCCCAAAAATCCAAAACCTTCGTGCACATCTACAGACCCTACTGCAACATTTGAGCATGGTTTTAGGATTTCGAATTACATACCCTAGGAGCCTTTCACCGGAAACGGTCTAAGAAAAGGTGAAAGTGGCAACAGCACAGCCACGTGGCACCTGAAAAATCCGAAACCTTCGTGCGCATCTACAGACCCCACTGCAACATTTGAGCATGGTTTTAGCGTTTCGAATTACATACCCTAGGAGCCTTTCGCCGGAAACGGTCTAAGAAAACACAAAAGTGGCAATGGTGGCACAGCCACGTGACACCTGAAAAATCGGAAACCTTCGTGCACATCTACAGACCCTACTGCAACATTTGAGCATGGTTTTAGCATTTCGAATTACATACCCTTGCAGCCTTTCGCCGGAAACGGTCTAAGAAAACACGAAAGTGGCAATGGTGTCGCAGCCAGGTGGCAGCTGAAAAATCCGAAATCTCTGTGTGCAGCTACAGACCCCACTGCAACATTTGAGCATGGTTTTAGCATTTCGAATTACATACCCCAGGAGCCTTTCGCCGGAAATGGTCTAAGAAAACACAAAAGTGGCAACGGTGGCACAGCCACGTGGCACCTGAAAAATCCAAAACCTTTGTGCGCATCTACAGACCCCACTGCAACATTTGAGCATGGTTTTAGCGTTTCGAATTACATACCCTTGGAGCCTTTCGCGGGAAACGGTCTAAGAAAACACAAAAGTGGCAACGGTGGCACAGCCACGTGGCACCTGAAAAATCCGAAACCTTCGTGCGCATCTACAGACCCTACTGCAACATCTGAGCATGCTTTTAGCATTTCAAATTACATACCCTAGGAGCCTTTCGCCGGAAACTGTCTAAGAAAACACGAAAGTGGCAATGGTGGCGCAGCCACATGGCAGCTGAAAAATCTGAAACCTTTGTGCGCATCTACAGACTCCAATGCAACATTTGAGAATGGTTTTAGCGTTTCGAATTACATACCCTAGGAGCCTTTCGCCGGAAACGGTCTAAGAAAACACAAAAGTGGCAACGGTGGCACAGCCACGTGGTACCTGAAAAATCGGAAACCTTCGTGCGCATCTACAGACCCCACTACAACATTTGAGCATGGTTTTAGTGTTTCAAATTACATACCCTAGGAGCCTTTCGACGGAAACGGTCTAAGAAAACACGAAAGTGGCAATGGTGGCGCAGCCACGTGGCACCTGAAAAATCTGAAACCTTCGTGCACATCTACAGACCCTACTGCAACATTTGAGCATGGTTTTAGCGTTTCGAATTACATACCCTAGGAGCCTTTTGCCGGAAACGGTCTAAGAAAACACAAAAGTGGCTACGGTGGCACAGCCACGTGGCACCTGAAAAATCCGAAACCTTCGTGCGCATCTATAGACCCTACTGCAACATCTGAGCATGGATTTAGCATTTCGAATTACATATCCTATGAGCCTTTTGCCGGAAACGGTCTAAGAAAACACAAAAGTGGCTACGGTGGCACAGCCACATGGCACCCGAAAAATCCGAAACCTTCCTACATATCTACAGATCATTTAGCAACACCCTAGTGTAATTTTAGAACTCCGAATTACATAGGTTGGGACTATTCAGCAAAAAAGTGAAAAATAACGCATTTTTTAAGTGGCTCCACAGAAGCCACCTGGTGGCACAAAAATTTAAAAGTTGTATTTTTGGGTTGCACAGACCCTATCGAACAACTGTAGAAAGTTACAGCATTTCGAATTACAAAACCGGACGTACGGAAGTACGGATGTACAGACGGAGATCATGACAATATCCCCGCATTTTTTAAAATGCGGGGATAATAACTGTTAAATGTTAATGTGAATGTCATTTGTTTATCTGACAGTTGTCACCACTGTGACTTGGCAGTCTGTAGTCAGAATCACACATAATTGTATTTCTTCGTTGTGGCTGCATTGCAATTCAAAATCAATCAAATCAGCAACAAGACAACTTTTGTGATCGCAGTACATTGTACTGACTGTACATCTCTTGGAGTTATTAATCTTGAGTTGCTATTATCCATATTCGACAAAGTTTGTGGTCTCAGAAAAGGTACTTTAATCCTTTACCCAATGTAAATGATAACAAAATGTTCATTTAATTCTATTTTTTTTTTCAAATTTTTCATAAACTATCAACAAAACCATATCATGTGACGTTCAATGGAATGAGCTTGTTTTGTTTAATTAATTTTTACAACTGCTGTAAGTTATGTGGCAGATGCGACAATTTGTTAGTTAAAGGTCAGAGATTTTTCATACATTTTGCTACATTGTGACAGTTTATGTTCTATGAGTTTGCAGCTGCGTCTCGGCAAGTCCTGGCTGTCTATATAGGCAGCAAAACCTGTCTAGAAAGACCTGACAATATGCTTAGAATGTATAAAATGCACTTGGAATGTGCATAAAGGCTTAAAAATCATGTGAGAATCAGAATTGATTTTCACATGGAAAACAACGACAATCAACTTTGGTTCTTCCAAAATGTTCATTTGTTTCTTATAGATTCTGAAAGTGTCCTTAAAGGCCTGGAGTGTTCTACTTTTTTTGTTCCCTAATAATAAGGTAACACTTTTATTTATTTATTTATTTATTTATTTATTTATTTATTTGTGTTTGGGTTTACTTTATTTATTTATTTATTTATTTATTTATTTATTTATTTATTTATTTATTTATTTATTTATTTATTTGTGTTTGAGGTTACTTTCGTATTCAATGGCTATTTCATGCCTGCAACAGAGGTATGAAGTCAAGCTCATGCCTATATTGCCCATTTTAAAGGACTTCCACCCCAGGCATTGGTTACTGGCTCCTATATTACCAGTTAATCCACAGCTACCTAATATTTCTTTTGTTCTTTGTCATGAAAACAAGCCCTATAAAATCAAACCAAGTACGGTTTTGATGAGAACAGCTCAGAAAAACAGTACCAATATCTGGATATTGGGACGGTTTTGAAACAGTCCCAATAACTAGATATTTGTACGATTGTCACGGTACTGTAATCATAACCATTCAAAAGTAAAGATGCTGTAAAGGAGGTGTGAAAAACTTTCTAACACATGAATTATCGACAAGCTTTTCTCGACAGAGCTACTGAATTGAGTGTGCATCGTGTTCAAATTATAATGTACTTTTTAATTTTTTGTTGCTTTTAATAACCAACAGTCCTGGTAACCTAAAAAGGACTCCTGTGGAAACCTCGGAAGTGAAGCAGTGCTTGTTTGCTGTGGTAAACAAGTTCAGTTTTACTGGTAAATTAGGACCTGGTCACCAGTGCCCGGGGTAGAAGTCCCCTAAAATGGGCAGCATGGGTGTAAACGATTAGCTAAACTTGACTTTACACCTTTTTTTGCGGTCACAATTAGCCATAGCTGCAGAAAAGTGACCTTAAACACCAGTAAATAAATAAATAACCTAAAAAAAACGCCCTTTTCAAATATTAAGACGGCAATCAGGCACCACCACCCGCCACCCCTGAGGAAAAGCGAACCTCTTCTTCAGATAAAAAAAAGAACTATTCTTCCAAATGCTTTAAAAATGAACGATTATTAAATTTATCTGCCGCACTTTCGATGAGGGATTGAATAAGTGTTCCACCCTTGAGCTGAGACATTATATTAGCGGGAGAACAAATTACGTCATGATGTGAGTTCACTTTGAAGCCACAGATCTGTTCACAATATCTGAACTCCTGATACGTGTCATAACTTCAATAGACTTTCTAGCAAGCAAACAATGGGTTATGCCCATTTGGTTTTTCGGGGGTAGAGCAAGCAAAAAGTGTTTTAAAATGTGGTTTTACTCGTGTCAAACTTTCTAAAATATAATTTTTTTGACTTTTGTTAACATTGAGGGGCTGTGGATTAAATCACATATATCACTATTTTGTGTACAATATGGGTAAAGAATTGTACAGTTGTGCAGGTGTCCTCCAATATTTGGACTCGGCTTCGCCTCGTCCAAAATATCTCCGGACACCTGCACAACTGTACAATTATTTACCCATATAGTACACAAAATAGTGATATATCTATTACTAAAAGATAAATTATTTTCCACAGTAAACAAGCACTTCTCCATTTCCCCGGGGTCCCGTAGGGTGCACTTTGACTTAGAAGTGGTGTCACTGTCTAATGAAATCTTTGAAACCAAGTCTTTACTAGAAACCACTGCCAAGGTACTGTAACTTCCACAAGCAAGACCACCCAAATCTTGCAGGTTGGGCCATGTATTCTTCATGTATATGCAAGACAAGAACTCAGGTCTAAAGGATTAAAATTCTACTTCTAAATTTGAGATTTGCTTTTTTACTATAAGTATGTACTTGCTACACTCACAAGGGTATAACAGTACTCTCAAATTTTAAATTACAGAGGAGCCCCATAATTGGATATCTCTTAACTGAATAACCCTGTTAACTGAATATAATTTCCAAACACAAAACCATTTACCATACCTCTAGTACAAATTTGACCTGATAATTGGATATAGGTTGTAGAGTAAATTCCTGTTAATGGAATACAAAATCTTGTAACCTGCCGAGAAATTACTCTGACTCTCCCAAGTTTTCCTTTGTTTATAGACTTATTTGGCCTCAGTACATCCAATATAGGCATTCAATCTATTGTATCTTGTTTAACAGAGCTCACGGACCTCTGTTAAACAAGATATAATAGTATAAATGCTAAGTTTATCTCTAGAATACAGGAAAGTGACACAATCCCTGTTAATTGAATACTCTTGTTAACTGAATAATTTTCATTGGCAAAGTCATTATTCAATTAACAGGGCTCCACTGTAAAAAAAACTGAAAATTAACTGATTCTCGCAGAAGAACAAGAGAATCGAAACCAATTCTCGCAACTCACAAATTTTTTTATTTCATTTATATTTCTCCAGTATGTTTATATCACAAAGTATTTTACAAACCAATCACAAGAGTGTTTTAAGAAAACTGAAACATATTGGTAAAATGTTATGTATTCTGATGAATATGCATTGATTTCAGAAGTAATTTTTCTTATTAACCTGATAGAATCGCTGATTGGTTATCCAGGCTGATATCAATAAATGGTTATAGCTGTAATAAGGATAAATTTGTTGGTATCGATTTATGCAGAAATTAGTGTGAACATCAAATAATATTTCCCATTTATATTGATAGCACAAAGTCTCTAATGCAGTCCTCATCTGTAGATGTATGGTGGCATGGTAATGTCATTTGCTGACATTTTAGTTGGAAAGGTCTATGTCACTGAGTGAAATTAGTGGCAAGTGGGTTATAATCACATTTGTTCTACTTGACCACTGGTCCTGGCATCCCAAGTTCTGCATTTGAAATGTTGATGACTCAAAGTAATCAGTCAATGGACTTTGTGAATGCAGAGGCACTGTGGTTCAGTGGTTTTGGTTAACCCCTTCCCTAACACAAAAAGGCAGATGACATTTTTTTCATTGTTTGCATCAAAAACATAGCTTACAATCCCCCCATTGGAACGAGTTCAATAAGCTCATTCCAATGAGGAGTCATAAGCTATATTTATGAGATAAAAAATGAAAAAATAATGAAAACTGAATGGTGATTTTTGTGAATAGCACTGCCCGTTTTTTTGCCACTATGTTGGGTAAAGGGTGAACAAATTACACTTCTGTTTGAGAGGTTGCAATTTAAACAGAGTCACTTGCATTGCTTCCTTGAAAAATGATCTTGGCCCCACTTGCTGGTGAAGCTCTGAGCATGTTTTTTTTTTTAATTTTGTTTGTTTTAAGCTTATGGATTTTATAAGGACTGGGAAACAAGTTATACAACTTTTATTAGCACCTCTTCTTGGCCAAGTGGCATGTATATGTGGGATGACATCTGCAGCAGTAGCTTTGCAGCCTCGTTCTACTTGAATATTCTGAAGGAGTCTTTAGCCTGCACTGACTCTATTTCTCTCTGCACAGAGAAAAGCTATTTTGTGTTTCCATTTGATAGGACAGTATGGTGTGACAGGATCAACCCCACAATTGATGCTTCCAGAAAGAGTGTTCAGCTACCTTGAGAAATCTTGCAACCGAGGATGGATCCCTGGAGCTTTGCCATGAGAGACCAGTGCAATTATCCCCTCAGACAGCCACTACTTTTGGGAGCCAAAACATGCAGCAGGTTGATGATACAAATGCCTTCAATCATGGCAAATTGAACTCAAGCTCCTGTGGGGGATTGGTTAGTAAGCTGGAGAGTTTAAAAGTTATTAAACCTTAATTCATCTAACATTTCACAGTAATTTAGTTGGTTAAGTGCTGGAAGCCCATATTTGGACTTCATTATGAAGGAAAGGCCTCACAACATGTACGTTTCATATTCTGTGCGCAGACGTTATTTTATCTTTAAAGAGAAATTATGTCACCTGTATGGATTTGCATTATCACAATTGATAGGAGAGTGCCTACAGGCACTATATCTGTAAGAGTGATCATAGTTGCTCAGATGTGGCAAATGTCCCCAAATTCATCAATCTGAATGTCCCCAAATGTAGCTAATCTAGAGGCCTCAAGTACCAGAAAATAAAAGTGCCTGAAAAAACTCAATATGAACCTGATGGATACCAAAATTTCTGTTGTGCTACAACTCGTTTCATCTTATGATGTACCTTCTGTTAGTAACGTTTCATTGCACTGGTTGTTTGATTACATGGCTGGTCTGCTGTCCCTTCAAGGTCAACTACCCCCAATATTTGAAGTAAAATGGGTCTATTAAATTTTCACATCCACAGACTGTGAACAATAATGAACAAAACATTTCTTTGTACAATTAACACAGGATTGTATAATGGAATTTTTCAAGCATTTATGTAGTGGATTGTTTGCACTATATTCCATCTTAGAGGTCCATCAAAGTTTTCCCTGCAGACAAAGTATGTCAAACAGGTGAATTAAGCTTCATTGTGGAGCATGAATGAATCAGGTCTGATGAATACTTTTGAGTTTAAGTACCGCTATGCAGTTCTTAACGACAAAATAAAATGCGTATTTCTGTAATTCTCAACCTGCTGAGTATTTTAAGGTGCTGTATAAGTAATTGAAACTTAGCTTGAAAATAGGTGATGGTTATTTTCAATGGTGCCAGCAATCTAAACAAAATAATAATTTGTCACTTTTTTGCTGCCCATCCCCATCTATGAATAATGAATGCTCTGCAGTTCTGAACCCCAAAAATAAAAATTACAACATTTCAAGATATATGATGAGATCAAAAATAGCAAATTTCCCATTACTTATATAGCACCTTAAAGATATTTGCCATCAAATCTACTCATGGCTGCTATGAAGCAGCCATGACAGGATTTGATTTTTTTTATTAATTTTTATTAGGGTTTAACGACACATTAACAGCCAGGGTCATATCATGTCGGTGACAGTTTTACGGGTGGAGGAAGCCAGAGTACCTGGACAGAACCACCGAGCAACGACGAGCAGCTGCCAGCTCTCCAACATCGTAACTCTGAACTCTGCACCGTGACACAGGCAGGGTTAGATTGGTTGAAGACATGCGCACCTTCGACGTGCAGTACGCCTTAGTACACAGCGTCATCGTGCCCCCATGTAGGCAATCGGGGTTAAGTGCCTTGCCCAAGGACACAACGCGGGAACGCGAATCAGTCGCTGAAATGGTCACCCATCCAACTACTAACCGCAATCGACGTTGCTTAACTTCGGTGATCTGATGAGAACCGGTTACCGCACCACCACCGTGCACCCGACAGGATTTGATGGAAAACTGAATAGAATTTAAATCAAGAAATCACTCAGCAAAATGTGGATACAATTGACAGGGGGAAAATTTGGTTAAAAGTGTCCAAATTATACTTATTTTAGTGGCAAGAGATTTTCTGTCAAGGGAAGAAAAATCTGCCAACAGCATACAAGAAGTTAACTCTTTATCTAACCATATCAAATTCTTCCCCGAGAAAACTTAAAAAATACTGCATATGAGGGAAGTGCAGTGCCTCACCGGCACTCCGGCAGGCCTTTAAATTAATTTATTTTGGGCACACCCTTTAGCCCCAATTTGGGCACATTAAAACAAAAAATAACAGCCTCATCCTGTTGTTTTATTGCCATGCCTTTCTTTGTGTTTCTATCGTCACATCATGATGGAAGTTATTCTCAAATGTAGAAGAGGCAGAGAGAATTTATATATCTTTCTTGATTTCTTCACACCTTCTCTAATTTGGGCACACCTGTAAACGGTGTGAAATTGGGGTAATCTGAAGGCCTGTCAGTGGTTACAGCAATGGACTTCAAACTGAAAGGTCAATGGTTCTATTCTGATCAGTAGTAACTGTGTTATTTTTTTCATTGGACAAGACACTTAATCTCCATTGTCACATTGGGGGCACGGTGACACTGTGTACTAATGCCTACTGCACTTTGATGGCAAGCTTCCCTTCAACTGCTGCTAACTATGCTTGTTAAGAGTTTGTAAGCTGGAGAGTCTGACATTTGCTCTCTTCTGCTTGTTGGTTCTCTCTGGGTGTACACCACCATTCTATACCCATAAAACTGTCTGACGCGATTTGACCATGGCTGTTGAAAGTGTCATTAAACCACAATAAACAAACAGCTTATGAGTCCTACTGGTCAAACAAGCTAATCAAACTGGTTCCAATGAGACATTGAAAAGCTATAATATGGAAGGAAAAAAGTAGCCAGCTTGGAAATAATCTACAAATGGTCATTTAGGTTGGTGGGGAAGGGGGGGTGGGGGGGGGGAGTAGGTGTTTATCAATTGTAAAATATTATGTGGACAAACTACAGGTTACGAGGTCAGAATAATCCGATATAAATTAAATTCCTAATCCCATATGTTTGCCAGTCAAACTTATAGGCCTTTAACTGGTAGAGTGCTGGAAGCCCATATTTGGGCTTTACTCTGTAATACAGACACCACAACTTAAAGGTCTCATATTCAGTGGATGTGCTTCGCCTTATCTTTGAAGTGAAATTACTTAGTCTGTTAGGATTTGCCTTGTTACAATTTATGGGAGAGTACCTTTTGGCATTCTCCCATAAATTGTAATAAAGCAAAGACACGTGAACAAATTCAGATGAGCAAAAATTATTTAGCACTCTACCAGTTAAAAACCTCAAATTAGGAACAGAAATGTTGTACACCAAATAGGATATTGTGCTCGAACTATATGTTCATTTAAATAGTTTTCCTGATAAAAGTATCCCCAGCTATATCCATAAGCGGGGGTGCGGTGATGTTACGGTAACCGGTTCTCGTCAGATCACTGAAGTTAAGCAACGTCGAGCACGGTTAGTCCTTGGATGGGTGACCGTCTGAGTGAACGATTCGGACTCCCGCGCTGTGTCCTTGGGCAAGGCACTTAACCCCGATTGTCCACATGGAGGCACAATGATGCCATGTACTAATGGATACTGCACATCGATGGTGCGCATGTTTTCAACCAATCTAACCCTGCCTGTGCTGCAGTGTGAAGTTACGATGTTGGGGAGCTGGCAGCTGCTCATCCATCCGGTACTCCGGCCTCCTTCACCCGTAAAACTGTCACCGACACGATATGACCTTGGCTGTTAAAGTTTCATTAAGCCTTAATAAATAAATAAATAAATTAATCTCCATAAGCCCCAATTATCAAAACTGAAATGAAAAGAGTTCTATCTAGGGCCCCAACTAAAAGGAAATGGCTAGTCTTGGGTCTACAATTCCAGAACCAATGCTAGACTGATAGGTCCTGTGACCCTCACCAATTGCACCCAAAATAGGTCTGCAGAGTTGACAATCTTTTGGGGCTTACTCAACTCAAACATTGCACACTGCATCCACATACATTGCATGAATAGGGTGGCATGCCATCCGTTTACATCTTAACAGCATTTCAATAAATATCAAACAAGTTGGTCAATCTGACAGCCTGAAACCAGAAAGAGGGGTGCAAAAATGAGAATCTAATACTGATGAGGTTGATAAACTTTTTGCTCTACCTGTTACAACACATTTCATGTTATGCTGCACCTTCTGTCCAGGGGCGTAAATCCTGGGTGTGGGGTGTGTGTGTATGTGTGGGGGAGGGGGTCAACCCGAACCCCCCCACCCCCACCCCCCCCCCCCCCACCCCCAAAATATTGAGATCTGCTGTTGGGCTGCAGGTAAGGCAGGCTACCTGTTACCATGGTCCACGGCCCATGCAACTACTGCCCTGCCAAGTAATTATTTTCCAGAATGTTGCCCTGCCTAACAGAATAGAGCTGAACAGCTAGGACACGCTGGGCACCTGATATATCAGAGCCTTGTACAACTTCCATCTCCATTCATATACCCTGCTGCCCAAGCAAAAGGAGGCCAGGGTGTCCTTGTAAATTCAACAATTTTATTTAGAATATATTCATTTATCTTCCTGTGTGGAGTGCCCTGCCCTACAGGGCACCTGATATCATATGACATGTACTGTTGAAAGCATCTGAAAAGATGATATGTATGCAGGGCAATATGCACTGACAGTAGGGCAGAATGATGACCCCTCCCCCCCCCCCCTCCCCCAAATATTGTAGGTAGTTGCGGGCCTGCTTCTGTCAATCATGTTTCATTGAAGCAACACCAGACCATCCCTGTAATCAAACAGCCAGTGGGCAATTTGATTACATGGATGATCTGGTGTGCCTTCAAGGCCAGTTACCGGGTCCATTAACACCTGTAAGTCAGTACTTCTCTGCCATAGCAAACAAGTACTGCAACACTTCTCATTATTGTCATTGGGAAATTATTTGTTTAATGGGTTAACAATTTTTACATACTGCTGATTTTTCTAATACATAAAACAGGTGTTTCATTCAACCTTTTGATCACCTGCACTTACCAGAGGGAAAAAAATGGCTCAGGTTGTTTGAATCCTATACATGTGTTAAATGCTGAGATAAGTAAAAAATATTGATTGAAATTTCTATCAACCTCATGCTATGCAAGTTGAAACTATGAAAACTCAATTTATGTTTGAAAGGTTACCTGCCAACATTTGTCTATGATGTTTATGTGTCTCTGAGATAATGAAAGGCATCTTTTAACTTTGTAAATGCTGGCAGAGTTAATTTTCATGCTTGCTCACATCATTACAATAACATACTTTTGGATATATTTGTTACAATTGACTTTCATCTATAAAATTAAGGATAATTTGGGTATTCAAAGCAAAATCAGTGTCTTTGTAAACTTACTCACACAGTGGCATAATATATTTAGTACTGTGGAGTCCTGTATTGTCCGCCAAAAATATTTAAATACCTGATGGGATATTTGAATATGCAGTGCTTTTTAGTTACCTTCCTTGTGATATTAATTATTTAAGAATATATTAACCCTTTGAACCCTAGCGGCTGCTTTTCTGGCCAGGAACATGTTACGTCATAACGTAACTAAATAGGATGGCTGTTCAGTAAATCTATAGGGAAGACCAATTAATATTTTCAATGTGCAGCCCCGAGGCTGCATGTTGAAAGTATTGATTGGTCTACCCCAAATAATGAATATGGGCTCTTCCAAGTGCCTCCATTGAACTGGAATGGAAGATACCACCAGCATTCAAAGGGTTAATGTTATTATTATCCTTGATGGCTATGGGTTTGGAATGATGAAATCTCACCCAAGGAGCCAGACACAAGTTTTATTGAGTGTTCAGCTTAAATCTCTTACACCAGGGATGCAATTTCCCCATCCCACATGGAAAACCAGCTGTGGTTAATTTTAATACCACCATGACATCAATTAGGTTCAAAGATTGATCATGTGTCACTCAAGCTACCGATATATTATGAAAAAGCAAAAAAAAATTTAGAATGGTATATAATTGGTAAAGATGGGTGGTATTGGAATTTTTGAGTTCATTATCGGTTTCAGAACTTTTAGGGGGGGGGGGCATATCGCAGTATTGCTTCAGCATCTGACTTGACTGAGATTTGCTTGTAGTACTTAAAGGGAATTCAGACCAGGAGAATACAGAATAAGTTGTTCTTGTATCATTCTACCACAAATGCCACTGCCATTGAGATCAACATACAAATCACATCAACAGTAATGTTTTTTATGACTTATTCCAAACATTCCTTAACCTTTAAAGGCCTACTTCAGGTTTTTTGCGATCTCAGAACATGTGCTCTTAAACATGCTACCTTTAGGAGGTCCTGGTGACAATAGATAAATCACCTCAGCGGTGATTTCTAGGTAAGTCTTGGCTGCCTATTAAGATAGCAAAGACTTGATTAGATATCATTGCTAAGTACCTTGACATGTACAGGTTGCAGTATGGTTGGAATTAGGGACAATTGCCCAGGCCTTCAAGGGTTTTTTTTATTGAAGTTTAAGGGGTTAAATGTAGGGCTGTCACAATTAATCAATCAATCGATTGTAGATCGGTCATGCCGAGATCGATTAGTATTTTCATTGTCAAAGAATCGGTACATTTTACCCCATTTTAGACGTTTAATAATTAAAAAAAATTTATGAAAAAAATATTGTTTTTAAAGGTAAAAGGGCAAGAACGTCGACGTTAAACCTCAAGAAGCCATTAGAAGCAATTGTCTTTTAGGTACATTCAAAGTTTTGATGTTCTGAACTTTTGAACCGTCAGTGTAATAATCAAGACCAGTCGTCATTATTTGGGGTTTGAAAACAGGTTGTGAGCCACGCAATCTGAAAGCGGGATGATTAATGAGAAAACCTAATAAAATTTTCTTAGAGAATGATAAAAAGTAATATCAAAAGTCTATACTTTCAAAAGCACTGGCACTCTGCATTGAGACAGGGTTAAAGCATTGAAGTCTTGTGAAAAATGTTGAGGTACACCATTACATGTTCAGAGCCCATGATACTGACGCTGACATTTACATTATGTTGTGTTTCATTAATACACAGAACATCAAATTTCCCAACCAAGTTTTGTGGAGTGCACATTACTAATGAATATAGAGGGCTATGGGGTGAAAAAAACACCTCTCCCATCAAGAAAACCGAAGTAAGGACATACATATCTCAGTATGTAAAGGTGGTTTTGGTGGGAAAAATAAAATATCACCATGACTGGAGATTTGTTACAGAATTGAAGGTCTTGATTGGTGAAAGCCTTGTTGTAGATTCCAGGTCTTGACTTGAAGCAATATTATCAATGGACTGAACATTCAACAAATAATTTTGTGAGATGAAATAACAGAGTTTATTAAAATTTAAAAAAAGAACTGTTTATTATGGCAAAATAAAAAACGGCAAAGACTGCGATGTCAGTATAACACATATGCACTTTATCAATGGCTCTCATCATCAATTTTTCTGAAATTACAAATTTATTACTTCATGACTTCACATGCCAAGAAGGGTTGCATCATGGTGTGAAGCTGGTAGGAAATCAGATCAAGCATCCTGATGGTGACAATTGTCATATTGTATCATACAAATACATGTAAATGGTGTTAAAAAATCTGATATATTATTTGTTATTGTTTATTGGGGTTTAATGACTCTTTCAAGAGCCAGAGTCACATCCTGTTGGGACCAGGCGTAGCAGCAAGCAACTTTCAGACTCACCAGTTTACTAATTCTGCACAAATAGAGTTAGCAGCATTCGACGGCAAGCACACCATCGACACGCAGTACACCTCAATACACAGGATCACTTTGCCCCAACATGGGCAATCAGAATTAAGAGTCTTATTTATTTATTTATTTATTTATTTATTTATTTATTATTTATTCATTTATTGGTTTTTAACGCCATTTTTTCAACAGGTAGGGTCACCTCGTGTCAGACAGTTTTATGAGTGGAGAAAGGTGGAGTACCTGCAGAGAACCACTGAGCAAAGGCGGGCAACTGTCAGACTCCACAACATACTAACTCTGCACAAGCAGATTTAGCATTAGTTGAAGACAAGTGAAAACATTTCAAGGCATTCGATAATACACTCAGATGACTAATCGACAAGTGATTCACTAATCAGTTAATAGATTTGTTTAGTACAAATCGCGTCGGCGTCAACTAGTCGAAAAATCGTTTCAACACTACATTGATGTGCAGTACGCCTAAGTACACAGTGCAACTGTGCCTCCCATGTGAGCATGTTTATGAAAGGATCATGAAATAAGACAAGAATTGTGATAATTGAGAATAAGTTAATTTCTGTTCCATGACAAATTCCACACACATATATGGGACTTGATAATTATCTACAATTAGCTAATCTAACACATGGCTCCTTGATGGTGGGAAGAAATAACCTGTCATCTGACACTTGGCCACTTGATGCAGACCAGATGTGGAATGCAGACTTGAGATTTAATGTTGATAGTATTATTCTTTCACCTATATAAAAATGAATTCAGTGATTTTTGTTTACTTTTTCTTGAAATGATACAAGCAATGCCAACAACATCTACTGAGTATGAAGATAATTTGCCAGACATAATCTGGTTTGGATTACCTCTGCCTGTGATGGCCAGTTGTTTCAATTCATTGTTTCAATTCTCCCCTGAGTTTGATGGCATCAGTAGCAACTTGGTCAGAGCTGTGACAATGAGATTTGATGACCTGACATCACAAACCAGAAGGTATGTAGTCACTGTTCTTTTACAAGATTCACTTATACCTAAGTGAACAATGAACAGCTTACATAAAATTTGGTTTCTGACTGGTGGATCTGATTTTTTAAGAAATTTCCTCACATTGCACTAAGTTAAAATTTGGGCTCCCATAGGAGCCCAAATATAAACCCAGGGACTTGATTTGAATAAAAATGAATCTGATCTGCCTAGAGATGCTGTATACCAAATATGAAAGGATTCTGACTGGTGGATCTGAAGAAGATTTTTGAAGATATTGACTCATATTGCACTAAGTTAAAATTCGGGCCCCCATAGAAGCCCAAATATTAACTGAGAGACTTGATTCGAACAACCTTGAATCTGACCCTCGAAACAATGATGTTTACTAAATATTAAAACATTCTGACCAGTGATTCTGACAAAGAAGATTTTTAAAGCTTATTTCCCATATTGTCCTAAAAACAAACTGAGGGGCTTAAATTGAACGCACTTGTATCTGACCCTCCCACCCCCCCACCCCCCCATGAATGTTGAATGCCAAATATAAGAAGATTGTGATCTGTGGTTC
Source organism: Pictodentalium vernedei (assembly GCA_031216915.1). Classification (NCBI taxonomy): domain Eukaryota; kingdom Metazoa; phylum Mollusca; class Scaphopoda; order Dentaliida; family Dentaliidae; genus Pictodentalium; species Pictodentalium vernedei. Next base: position 388,924,311 of record CM062294.1, read on the forward strand.
TAGAGAAGAAATTTTTTTAAATATTTGCAAATATGCTGACTCAGCATTTTTTCAATGCCCTCTACAGAGCATCCTAACACAACCAGGCCTGAAAATAAGCAGTCTGACATTTACAGAATGAGGTCCCCAGAGGGTGAATTTGATGATGCTATCCCATTACATCGGGCCAATTTATCTTCTGGGTAGTTTTGAGACCCTGATTCAGATTGAGGTTCCCAGAGAGTAAATTTAGTGATGCTACCCTGCTGAGCTGGATAGCATCACTAAATTCACCCTCTGGGGACCTCATTTTGCAGATGACAGTCTGCTTATTTTCTGGCTTGAACACAACAGATGACAATTTTTTTTTTATCAATCGATTCTACTGGTCCTAAGAATGCTTCATACAGGCATGCAGATTTCATGGAAATGATCATTCCGTTTCCATGGAGGTTCCGTCAGGGCAAAATTACGGAAATGAAAAACAGGTTCCCATAAATTTTTTAACATTACATTTTTCATCAAGGGCATTTGAAACACACTAAACATTGTCTGCCAAGACTAAAATTGTATTATTTATCATCGATGAAACAGTGATCATAACAGTAACAACATTGTGCTCGTTTTGACAATCCCAGTGAGGGCATCCAGATTGTTGAGCATGCATGTTTCCAACAGTCTCTTATTCTTATTTATTCAAATCAAATGCACCCAATTTCAGCGTGTTTGACAACAAAACCACGTTAAGCCCAACACATGAAACTGTAATATTGAAAACAATAACATAACTTTCTATCACTGAAACTGACGGTGAGGGGAAAATATCTTTCCTAAAATGCAAGATATGTTCTTTCAATTTTACAACGCTCTGTGCAAGTTTTCATGCTTCATTTATAATCACGTTTTACAGACATTTCATCCCAATCAATTCAATACAGTTACGTTTTGAACAGAACATTTTGTACTGGACGATTCGCACCTCCCTAATCAGAATGTGCAAAATTTTTTTATTTAATTATTTTTTACTTGTTCGAAAAACCAAAATAATTATTTCATTGTCCTACAGTTACGACTGTTTTATCTTCGCTATCTTTTTCACTTGCCTGTACACACTCATCTGAGTCATCAGTGTGTCAGTTCATCTGTCGCAATTAAATTGAGTGTTCAAGGGCACAAAATACACAAATGAAAACACAGATAATTTGTTTCACTTTTTAATTTTTTATTCTATCGAATGTATTCACCCTGTCACCAAAAACATTCCACTTCATATTCTAGATCCTTCTTAAAACATTTTTAGGTCCTAAACTGGAAATAAGGATAATAAACAGGGTACATAAGCAATAAAAAATAAAAATAGGTTCCCTGATAGCTCTTATTGGAACCCAAAAGTAGGTTATGTGGGGTTCCCAGACATCAAATACATGGAACCTGTTTTAAGGTTCCGTGAATTTTTTAAATCTGCATGCCTGTTCATACCAAATAACAGTTTTCTGTTGACAATTTTTTTTTATCAATCGATTCTACTGGTCCGAAGAATGTTTCATACCAAATAACAGGTTTCTGTTCCATGTTGTTTGGGAAATATGAGCGTTTGAAAATATTTTCTATTTTCAGCTCCTAGGGTTCCCGGAACATGGTAATTTTTTTTTAGCATGAATCAAGTATGTACAACTTAATAATACCACCAGATTTTGTTCAAATCGGACCATCGGTTCAGAAAATAGAAATTTTGGGTGGGGCCAAAAAACTTGCCCCTCCCATTACAAAGGCAAATATTGCTCCACAAACTTCGTTTGAACAAACTTGATACTACACCTGAGGAGGAAACTCCATACTAAATATCAAGTCATTGTACCCACTGGTTCATGAGAAGATTTTTCTTGAATTTTGGAGCATTTTCCACCAGCCCCTCCCTATGGAGCGTAGCAACTTTATTTGAACAAATTTCAATGGACATATGATAATGACCAGGCATATTAAAATTGGACCAGGGGTTTAGAAGAAGTCAATAATGTAAAGTTCACAACAGACAAACGGACGATGGACAGAAAGTGATCACCTGAGCTCCCCCGACTTTCAGTCAGATGAGCTAAAAAATGTTTCCTGGGGAGTCCGAAGTTTCGGTAAATAAATTTCCAGGGAAGGGAGTCCAGGGTATTTCCAGGGGAATTCCAAGACAATGTAGAAACTGCCCTTCCCCACACACAAACACATGATTGCAGATCTTGCAATTTGAAATACTGTCAGGGCCTTCCATTAGACACAACAGAATGGAGTTTCAGGACCTACTTTCATTAAACTCAGCAGTAAAATGTTATTTTCTTGGGGCCTAGTCATTGATCTGAGAAAACATTTTTGGGGCCGATCTTGGGGTCTATCAGCCTAGACCCCTCAAAATTCAAGGCCTGTGACTGGTAATGTTTTGTTGCTTTTGATAACCAATCTGCAGTTTAACAGTCAGATTTCCTATAGAAGTCATTGTAAATGGAGTAAATTTGTGAAAAAATATGTAAGTAACCTGGAAATTCCATTAATCTTTTATTTTATTAAATGGCCATGTCTGGTCGACTTACCATTTAAAACTTTTTTCTTCCCAATTGCCACCATCAAAACATAGCTTATGACTGCTCAATGGAATGAACTCAATGAGCTCATTCCAAAGAGAGGATCACAAGATATATATCTGGAGTAAACACGAGGCCTCTCAGGGTCACTGCTTTTAGGAGTGGCTATGTACAGGACAAGATCTGTCACATCACACAGATTCAATTACCGGTATATATACCAGACCGGACAATGGCTGTATAACAATATCAAAGTTTTGCTGTCTGTGATCTTAACCTTGATGATATGACCTTGGATCAAAGGCATGACACAGTTATATGGACTGGACAAAAGTTTTTCTAACTGTTACCTTAACATAGGGTCTGTGTCGTTAACCTTGAAGGGCACATACCATATTATAATATTATTATAAAGTTTTGTCAAAAAATATTCAGTGGTTAAGAAGTTATGGCCAAGGCAAACAAAATGTTGATGACAGACAGATGGCGGACAACCAACAGACAAACCATTACCAGTAAAGCACTTATCAGGCGGAGCTAACAAATTAATTTTGTTATTCAAGAAATAAAATTGAAAGTTTCATCTGCAAGTGGGGTTTGATTATGGGTTAACCAGTATTGAACTGAGTGTTGTTTATTACATATTTGTTGTTACCTAATCAAGAGACTCCCGTGTTGTGTCCTTGGGAAAGGCACTTAACCCTGATTGTCCACATGGGGGCACGATGATGCCGTGTACTAAGGCATACAGCGCGCCGATGGTGCGCATGTCTTCAACCAATCTAACCCTGCCTGTGCTACAGTGCAGAGTTACGATGTTGGGGAGCTGGCAGCTGCTTGTCGTTGCTCGGTGGTTCTCTCCGGGTAGTCCGGCTTCCTCCACTCATAAAACTGTCACGGTCATGATTAGCCATTGTGCATAAGTATGTGACCTTAAAAACACAAATAAATAAATAAACAAATAAACCTAATCAATAAAATACCTAACAATTAATATGCCATATCCAGTCAATCAGAATTTTAGAAAGAAAGTGACTTAAGTTATTCCATTTCCAATATGTCTATTAAAAGACAAGGAGATATGAGAATTTTATACCAATTTTAATATTTTTAATATTTACCAATGGCCCAGACTAGCTGGTGCAACCCAATTTATTACCAGGGCCAAACACAAATTTTGAATCCCCCAAACCCCCCAAAATTTGCCAAAAAACGCAAAAACGAGAAGACCAGTATGGTCCTCCATACTTTTGCGCAATGCGCAACTTGTTGTCAAGGACAACAATAGGCTACCGCCATCATGTCATTCTTTATTGTTGTGCCTGTTAAATGTTATTAGGAACTGTAATATATAACTCAGAGGGGAGGAAGGAGTGTCTACTCCAGGGAGGGCCATCCCCGTCTGGGCCATTGGTAAGTATTAAAAATATTAAAATTGGTATAAATTTTTCATATTTTTCCACTATACCAATGGCCCAGACTAGCTGAGAATAGTAAACAGGCAGGCGGGCCCAGTACTTGATATTCATTGCTCTTATTACAGAAAAAACAATGAAATATAGGTGTAACTCTATTTAAGGCCTAGCATAACCCATTATGCTAATTTGATAAAGGAAGCCAAAATATAAAGAAGTCATTATAAATCATTAAAAGTGTCCGAGTATTGTATAGTAAAGCCCGTCTTGACACATGACATATACAATAACGCTTCACATCGAGCTACACATTAAAAGCATATAATACATTGAAAATTGCTTCATACCAAGCTACACATTAAAACTACCATAGCACCGACCCCAGGATACTATCACTGAAGGAGGTATGTCCATACTTTTCACAATAAAGCCAGATGACTATTGGAAATACCATCCCCCACCTTCCCCTTGTTTTGAAAGTAACTGCACTTCAAAACGAAGAGGGTAGCAGACTGGAGACAGTGCTAGAGCAGAATGAAAATCCTAATTAGAATGGACGACATTCTGAGCTACCGATAACGGTCCTAAAGATCTGAGATCATCTGAAATTGATTCTAAATCTCGAAGATAAAATTTGGTAAAAGTCGTCTGTTGTGTCCAGTAAGCTGCTTGCATCAAATCCTTCAAAGAAGTACTACTAGCATAAGCCCAAGAAGAAGCTAAAGCTCGAACGTCGTGAGCTGAAATCTTATAAGCTATTCTCTGATTCACAGACAAAGCATTATAAGCCGACCGAATAGCTAATTGAATCCATCTAGATATCGAATGAACAGAAATATCATTTCTGTTAGGAAGAAGAGAAAGAAATAACCTCTTCCTACCTCTTCTAATAAAACTAGAACGCTCCTTATAAATCCTAAGTGCTCTTACTGGACACAACAAAGGTCTCTGACCATCTGAAGATGGTAATGCTTTAATAAGAATAGGACTAGGCCATTTGTCCGGAACCTGATTCTTAGCTAAGAATCCCACTTTCGTAGTGAGGGTAATAGAATTACCAACACTACGATAATGAGAGTCTTCAACAGACAAAGCATGAAGCTCACTAACTCTTCTAGCTGACGCAAATGCTAAGAGAAAAACCGTTTTATAAGTAAGAAATTTAAACTCAACAGTATTTAACGGTTCAAAAGGTGCTTCCTGAAGTTTCAGAAGAACCCAAGCTAAATTCCACTTAGGGACAAGTCTCAAGGTGCGAGGTCTATTCACAGAGAAGTTCCTCATTAATTTATTTAAAGATAAATCTGACCCAATGTTTAATTTCCCTTGGTGTGCATAGGTGTCAGAAATAGACCTATAGCTCTTAATAGTGACTGACTGTAGCTTAACTTCATCAAAAAGATAAATAAAAAAGTTAGCTAATCGAGGAATAGTTGGGTTAAAAAAATCAATCAATTGTGATTCACACCAATGAACAATGAAAGTGTCAATGACACTGTAGCTCAACTTGACAAACTTGAACTTGGTAAGTTATAAATGAAATGGTAAAATTGAAGATCATTGGGACCAATGTCAGTTTTTTTGCCAGTGGCAACATTTTTTGACAGAAACCGAAGAAAATCGATAGAGGTCACCGTAAATAAGCATACCAGGTTTCAAAGCAATCTAATCATAAATGAGCCCTGTAGGGTGAGCCAAAGGGAAATATTGTGGTCTGACTAAACTAAGTTCTAAGAATGTTGGCCACGGCAACATTTTTTGACAGAAATTGACGAAAATCGATAGCTCCCATCTAGAGGTCACCCCAAACAAGCATGCCAGGTTTCAAAGCAATCCGATCATAAATGTACCCTGCAGGGTGTGCCAAAGGGAAATATCGAGTCTTCTGACTAAACCAAGTTCTAAGAACGTTGGCCGCGGCAACATTTTTTGATGGAAATTGAAGAAAAATGATAGGTCCCATCTAGAGGTCTCCCCAAACAAGCATACCAGGTTTCAAAGCAATCAAATCATAAATGTGCCCTGTAGGGTGTGCCAAAGGGAAATATTGTGATCTGACTAAACTGAGTTCTAAAAACGTTGGCCGCGGCAACATTTTTTGATGGAAATTGAAGAAAATCGATAGCTCCCATCTAGATGTCACCCCAAACAAGCATGCCAGGTTTCAAAGCAATCCGATCATAAATGTACCCTGTAGGGTGTGCCAAAGGGAAATATTAAGTCTTCTAACTAAACTAAGTTCTAAGAACGTTGGCCGCGGCAACATTTTTTGACAGAAATTGAAGAAAATCGATAGCTCCCATCTAGAGGTCTCCCCAAACAAGCATACCAGGTTTCAAAGCAATCTGATCATAAATGGGCCCTGTAGGGTGTGCCAAAGGGAAATATTGAGGTCTGACTGAACTAAGTTCTACAAACGTTGGCCGTGGCAACATTTTTTGCCGGAAATTGAAGAAAATCGATAGCTCCCATCTAGAGGTCACCCTAAATAAGCATACCAGGTTTCAAAGCAATCAAATCATAAATGTGTCCTGTAGGGTGTGCCAAAGGGAAATATTGTGGTTTGACTAAACTAAGTTCTAAGAACGTTGGCCGCGGCAACTTTTTTTGACAGAAATTGAAGAAAATCGATAGCTCCCATCTAGAGGTCACTCCAAACTAGCATGCCAGGTTTCAAAGCAATCCGATCATAAATGTACCCTGTAGGGTGTGCCAAAGGGAAATATTGAGTCTTCTGACTAAACTAAGTTCTAAGAACGTTGGCCGCGGCAACATTTTTTGACAGAAATTGAAGAAAATCGATAGCTCCCATCTAGAGGTCTCCCCAAACAAGCATACCAGGTTTCAAAGCAATCTGATCGTAAATGTACCCTGTAGGGTGTGCCAAAGGGAAATATTGAGGTCTGACTAAACTAAGTTCTACGAACATTGGCCGTGGCAACATTTTTTGACAGAAATTGAAGAAAATCGATAGCTCCCATCTAGAGGTCACCCTAAATAAGCATATCAGGTTTCAAAGCAATCAAATCATAAATGTGCCCTGTAGGGTGTGCCAAAGGGAAATATTGTGGTTTGACTAAACTAAGTTCTAAGAACGTTGGCCGCGGCAACATTTTTTGCCGGAAATTGAAGAAAATCGATAGCTCCCATCTAGAGGTCACCCCAAACAAGCATAAGAAGTTTCAAAGTAATCTGATCATAAATGCGACCTGTGAGGTGTGCCAAAGGAAATTGTGGACGTACGTACTAACGTACTAACATACTAACGTACTAACGTACGTACGTACGTACGTACGTACGCCGACAGACGAGAAGTGATGGCAATAGCTCAGCTTGACTTTGTCAAGTTGAGCTAAAAACCTTCCACTTCGCTTCATAATTTAATGAAGAGGAGGTCCTCCTACAGTTAGAAATTGCGTCCATTGCTCGTCTGGAAAACTGTTTTCCGTGCAAGAAGGACCGCACAACGGAAAAACGTGAAGGTTGAGGCCTTCCGGATTGTGATGAAGCCGACAGAGTTTCCCCTGCGTCAGAAGAACCCGGAGAGGTGGTAACTTCCGTGGGAACGTCCCAAAGAAGTTCCCGGAGAAGATTTATCCATGGTCTGTGAGCCGACAGACTTGCAACCAGAAGAATCTTGCAAGAAGACTGTTTTATCTTTAGCAAGATCTGTTGAATGAGGGGAGCTGGAGGGTAAGCATACCCTATTATCCCTTTCCAAGAAATTGAGAGAGCGTCTACTGCATAAGCCTGAGGGTCCGGGCATGGAGACTCAAACGTCTGTAACTGATTGTTCAGACTCATGGCAAAAAGATCGATCATTGGACGTTCCCACTGGAAGCAAATCTGATTGAAGACAGACTTTTTTAACATCCATTCTGAAGGTAGCAGGCGATCCTTTCTCGATAGAGAGTCTGCTATTACATTGAGACGACCTGGAATATGACAAATCGATATCAGAATCTGATTCTCTTGAGAGAAAAGAAGAATCTTTTCGGTAAGATTCATCAGCTGGACGGAATGAGTACCTCCCTGATTCCGAATATAGGCTACTACTGTTGAATTGTCCGACAGAATTTGAACATGTGAGTTTATTATTTGACTGAGCCAATGATTTAGAGCTAACCAAATTGCCCTCATTTCTTTGTAGTTTATATGGAACACAAGAAACTGACTCTCCCATAAACCGTGACACACTTGATCGCCCGGAATCAGAGAAGCACCCCAACCCTCTTGACTGGCGCCGTTATGATTATGAATGACGGCTCCTGAATCTGAAGCGGTATTCCCTGGGATAACCACTGGATATCCGCCCAAATTTGAAGATGATGTTTTACTGACTGTGTTAAAACAATTGGACTGTCCAACAACTGACGTTTTACGCTCCAATTTTGAATTAGATACATTTGAAGTGGATGAGTGCGCAAATGACCTAGCGGAATTAACTCCGTGGCGGCGCCGCAAAGTCCTAACAGACGCATAAACTCTCTTGCAGTAATTACGACTTGTGCGTTTATGCAGTATTTTGCATAAAGCGAAACTAATTTTGCTCTTGCTACCGGCAAACTGACCCGATTGTTTTGAGTTTCGAAACTCATTCCCAGATGAACAAACGACCTCGTCGGCATTAAATCCGACTTGTCGATATTGATTATAAAACCTAGGCATCGTAGCAGCGATAGCAGACTCTGAAGATCGCTTTGGAGAGCATGAAAATTTTCGTACCTTTGAAGTATGTCGTCCAGATATGCTGACGTCATCGAAGCCGAGTGTGCTCTGAAATGGCTCATTAATGCATTCATCACCCGAGTGAACGACCACGGAGCAAGGTTCAGGCCAAAAAATCATTGTTCTGAACTGGTATACCTTTCCTTGAACCGCGAAACGGAGGTATTTCCGAAAAGCCGGATGAATCATGATGTTAAAATACGCGTCCTTCAAATCTATACTTGTGGCATAATCGTTCACTCGGATGCTGCCTCTCACCGATCGAATTGTCTCCATATAAAATCTTGGAGCACTTATTAGCTTGTTTATCCAACTGAGATCGATGACCGGTCTGTACGAGCCGTCTGGCTTCGGCACAAGAAAAAGATGACTGTAGAATCCCTTTGAATTGGGATTCTCTTCGACCTCTACTGCCTCCTTTTGTAGGAGAGAGTCTACTGCTGAAATCAAAGTCTCTCTCTTTGTTATATTTTGTGGAAGGCTCACAAATCGCGGAATCCGCGTTAATGGAGGTTTTCTCCGGAACGAAAGACGTATATCATTTTTCACAACGTCTCGAACCCAAAGATCCTGAGTTATTTTGTTCCAGTTGCTTGCGAATTTTGAAAGCCTTCCGCCAACCGGAGAACAGTAGAGGTTGAAATCTTCATTTGTAGGACTTACGAGGCTTATACGAGGAGAAACCTCGTGAAGCTCTCGCACCCCTCTGTGACGTCGGTGTGGGGTTACGCGTTTCGTTATTATCCGACTGCGCCATCCCCTTTTTGAAATCGCTCCCCTGTTTCGAGCCACCACGCCCACAATTAGCTTTAGAAGCAGCACAGGCTGAGCCTCTCTTGGAGAAAAATTTACCTCTCAGAGGAGTACCACTTGTGGAAGGTTGAGGTTGCGAAGCTGAGCGCAACAAAAGCTGACTTGTAGCTTTCTTAGAAGCATCTTCAAATACAGCTTTTAGCTTATCATTAAATAATGAAGAGCCCGAAACGGGAGCGGCCCTTAGAGAGCTCTTAATACTGTCGTCAATAAATGACGTAGATTTAAGAGCAGCATCGCGCCTGACCAACTCTAAATTCGCTACTGAAAGAGCAGAGTGGGATGTTGTATACATTATGGTGCGAGAGAGCACTCTCAAAGGAGATAACAACTCCTGTAAGCTCTCAGATTCCAGATTGCCGGCTAATGCTCTGCAAATATGATCTGCATAAGACATAGCGTCCAAAATACTTCTGCTAGATTCAATGCAAGTATCTATAACAAAAGAACTGATGCTACACAATGACGGAAGAGACATACCCAAGTCCCTAGCTCCGTCATCCAATCGCAGAGGAGCTCTTGGAATCTTATTCTCGCCTACCATATTTAAGAAGGTATTGCCTCTAAATGGTAGGTCAAGCTTCTTTTCCGAAAGGAAAGAACTTTTTCTAGCCTGAGCCAGGTCAGCAATAGCCTCGTCACAACAATCAAACGCATCTAACGCTTGGACTGATTGAGACGGATACAGAAGGATACTGTCCTTCGACTTAATGATCTCCCTGTCTAAAGAAGACAGGCGCTTGGCTCTAGAAAGCACAGAACTCTGACCAGAAGGAATTAATTCAGGTGAAAAATCCTACAGGAACCTCATAGTTTCCATATACTGCTCAGCCAAAGATGTAGTGTCAGTCTCGTCTTCATCAAACTCCCTAACACTACCAGCTAGAGGTTCCTGGTCTGGTCTATTATCGGCATACTGATTATTTGAGGAAACCCTTCTTTCTGCCGATCCAGCACCGTCCGAATCATCCGAAGCAGAGATCGATGACGGCCGCATATTATGCTGCTGGGAGTCTGCAATTAGCTGGGCAATTTGCTCCAGCAATTCCGTATTCGAGGCTATGTTCACCCCCGTTCTACGCCTTTTAGGCTCCGGAAGGTGATCTGACACAGCGCCCTGTGTCCGTCTCTTTGAAAAAGACGTTTGCCTCGAAATGCTAGCCTTAGAGAGAGCCGGATCCTGGCTCTGACTCTCTACCTCTGGATCTTGCCGGCTAGCATGCGGTCTACTGTGCTGAGTCCTGGAAACGGACGAAGAAGAGGCTCTTATATCAAAATTACTGCCAGCCGCACTGGCAGAGAAAGGTACATCAGAAACAACAGGCTCCGAAGCATTTTCTACTGGACTACCAGCGGAACTGGCAACAAAAGTCGAATCTTTCTGTTTTGTCCCCAAAACAGAAGAATGCTTCGCTACTGATGCACCTTTCAATTTGACTGGCCTCTTTCCCTTACATGCCGTTGTCTGAACAGAGGACTGTCTTCCATCCTCCCTATCCTGGACCACTATGGATTTTCCCGGTATTGAAGCACTAATTAAAGGCTCTGTTACACCAGTCGAGCTAGTTGACCGTCTGGTTGCCCGAGGTACCGAGTATTCTGGGATACCTCGTAAGTCAACATGCTCTGTATCTGAAGACGATGGCAGCACAGAACTTGATGTTATACCATGACCAATACCATGTTCTTGTTCCTCTGAAATGAAAACTAAATTTTGATTAGTTACCTTAGGCGAAAGCACTGAAATCAGCGCTTCGCCAACACATACATAAGTAGAGAGAGAATTCCATCGCTTGGAATCCCAGGAACAGCAAGTTGCACAGGTAACATCTTTCGAGCAACGAGTGCAAGCTAAACATGAAGAATGAGAATCAAGAGAGGACTTCTTCCTCTTACATTTCGAACATGAGGACTTCATAATACCCACACACCCGAGGCAAAAATTTAAACTGAATAGCAGCCGGTAACCAAGTCCAAAACAGGCACAACAAAGGCCCAGGTCAGACAACCGGTATCCCAATAATACCCTTAACAATAGAGAAACTTCACAGAAGATTCCCCACAGAGAAGGGTAATGGCAAACAGACACGTCCGACTAAGTCAAAAATAACCGGTACGCGACAAAGGGGGTACAAATAATCCACATTCTGTAAATTATCTAAGATTTTGAGAAGAATTTTAATTAATAACAAATTCGCTAACAGCAATTAGTTCTTAAAAAGCTAATGAGAGGATTCAAGGGGAAAAAAGGTGAACATTGAACACACACATATGATAAACAAAGAATGAACAAATCAGGTGCATGTCCCGAAAACGGGAAGAACAAGAAATATTATTTTAATTTCAATAAAGTTATAGCCCTGATGTTCAAAAACTCAATGTCTATATTCAGCTGCATTCTGCTGCAATTATTCCACCATTCCACTTCAAAATCGTGTCTAGCTACATTATACTGTAGGATTTTATAGCACAAAAGTCAGGATACGTGTTGATCTGACATGGGCCAAACAACAGAATGATATGATGGCGGTAGCCTATTGTTGTCCTTGACAACAAGTTGCGCAAAAGTATGGAGGACCATACTGGTCTTCTCGTTTTTGCATTTTTTGGCAAATTTTGGGGGGTTTGGGGGATTCAAAATTTGTGTTTGGCCCTGGTAATAAATTGGGTTGCACCAGCTAGTCTGGGCCATTGGTATATCACTTGGTGAGCACTGAATTTATTTTTTTTATAAAAACTGACTGCATTCCAAACATACGTAACTACAAACATAAAACTTTTACTGTTAAATGATACCTCCCAAAATAAAAATTACAAAAGGCATAAAATCATAGTTTACAGTTTTATCATGATTTGGAGTTTTCAATCCAGAGGGTTTTTTCATGGTGATAAATCTGTAAAATACTTCAGCTAAACCTGGTCAGAGTCTCTTATTTATTATTTATTGGTGTTTAACCATTTACGTGACAAATCGACATCATCCATTCGCATAATTTACAAAGTGAACAGTCAAAAAAAGATTATTGTACAAAAAACTTGAACAAAACCACTTCATGTGAGCCCCTCATTAGAACGAGCTCATTCCAATGAGTGGTCATATAAGATTTTGTCGAAATATTTCTAAAAATAATTTGAAAATAATACATAAAATATTAAATTTTAATGTCCTGTGTGTTGACTAAAGGCCGCATATTTCTGCATAATGGTGAATCATGATTGCAACATGGATATAAAGTATAGCCAATCGTTTATTCTCATTTTAGAGGATGTCCACCCCAGGCACTGATGACCTGGTCCTATTTTACCAGTAAAACAGAGCTTGCTAACCACAGTAAACAAGCACTGCTTGATTTCCCAGGGTTCCCACAGATTCTCTTGGTGTCTGGTTGAAACAAACTACATGTATCATCAACAAAACACGATTTATGTATGAATAGTGTAGCTTACAAAGGAACTCTTACATCAGACTTTAAATTTAGGCCTCTTTTAACCAAAACGTTATTTTACGCTTGTATTTATTGTAGGTATCAATTAATATCATTTTCATTAATTGTGGGCCATGACACGCTTTTGATCATAACAGCATTCATCAATCAAACTGCAACTGACTATAGGTAAATTGTACCTCAACTGTGGTGTTTTGTTCATAACCAGAAGTTAGGATGGCATTATGACAGTCACTGCATGCATAAGCACCGATTTGACTATAAACACAATATTTATCAAAAATTCAAATGTGACTCCTAAGGCCATAAAACAATTATTTGGTGTAGTACCTTCTTGGAAGTACATGTGTCACATCAAAAAATTATTTTGTGGCCTACAGGTCCAAATTTCAACTGATGTAGCAGAAGAATTGTATACAAATTTTGCTTTTCAGCTTCAGACAACTTATAAATTGGATGACGAGCATGGATCCTTGCCTGCAGATAATAAACAATTAATAATTAGTGCATTTTGAATCTGTATATGAGGACCACAGATTGATGTAAAACAAAAAAAATGCCGCTCAGGATCACAGATCCAATGTCGAGTTGTGACCTTGACCTGGCGAGTCCAAGATCAATAGGGTTCTTCCTCGCACCAAGGCCAACACACCTATGAAGTTTCATGACTCTAGGTTGAACCACTATCAAGTTCTCATCCGGAAACCAATTGTTGCGATATACTATGTTCAAGGTCACTGTGACCTTGACCTTTGACCTGGTGAGTCCAAGATCAATAGGGTTCTTCCTCGCACCAAGGCCAACACGCCTGTAAAGTTTCATGGCTCTAGGTTGAACCACTATCAAGTTATCATCCGGAAACCAATTGTTGCGATATACTATGTTCAAGGTCACTGTGACCTTGACCTTTGACCTGGTGAGTCCAAGATCAATAGGGTTCTTCCTCGCACCAAGGCCAACATACCTATGAAGTTTCATGACTCTAGGTTGAACCACTATCAAGTTATCATCCGGAAACCAATTGTTGCGATATACTATGTTCAAGGTCACTGTGACCTTGACCTTTGACCTGGTGAGTCCAAGATCAATAGGGTTCTTCCTCGCACCAAGGCCAACACACCTATAAAGTTTCATGACTCTAGGTTGAACCACTATCAAGTTATCATCCGGAAACCAATTGTTGCGATATACTATGTTCAAGGTCACTGTGACCTTGACCTTTGACCTGGTGAGTCCAAGATCAATAGGGTTCTTCCTCGCACCAAGGCCAACACACCTATGAAGTTTCATGACTCTAGGTTGAACCACTATCAAGTTATCATCCGGAAACCAATTGTTGCGATATACTATGTTAAAGGTCACTGTGACCTTGACCTTTGACGTACCGAGTCCAAAATCAATAGGGTTCTTCCCCTCACCAAGGCCAATCTACCTATGAAGTTTCATGAATGTGAGTTGAACCATTATCAAGTTATCATCCGGAAATCAATTGTTTAAGATTTACTATGTTCAAGGTCACTGTGACCTTGACCTTCGACGTAGCATGTCCAAAATCAATAGGGTTCTTCCTCCCACCAAGACCAACCTACGTATGAAGTTTAATGAATGTCAGTTGAACCACTATCAAGTTATCATCCGGAAACCAATTGTTTATGCCCGCCCGCCCGCCCGCCCGCCCGCCTGCCCGCCCGCCCGCCATTCACCAAACTATAAGTTGAGTTTGACTTCGTCACAACTCGACTAAAAATTATCAACAACAGCTATACTAATAATTTGTTTGAATTTTCATTTAGTCCCAAAATAGTTTGTATTCAACAGAATGACATTGCTGACACCATTCTGTTTTTCTTGTGCTGTCATTTGCTACAAACTTTTAAATTTCATTATGTTGCAGAACTTCTGTCACACTGTAACTAATGCACAACTATAACACTTTATAATACACCATTATTATCTATACAAAATTCTGCTCTACCCAGGTAGGTCTGGATGGGTGTTCTGTCTTACAGATACTATGTTACAATGTACCTTGAATACATACATCGCCTGGGAAATAATTGTTTATTTACTGTACACTATATTTATTTATTTATTGGTGTTTAAGGTCACATACTTATGCACAATGGCTAATCATGACCGTGACGGTTTTACGGGTGGAGGAAGCCGGAGTACCCGGAGAGAACCACCGAGCAACGATGAGAAGCTGTCAGCTCCCCAAAATCGTAACTTTGCACTGCAGCACAGGCAGGGTTAAAATGGTTGAAGACTGTACACCACATACTCCTTGTTGACTAGCAGGTGTTTCTTGTAAAGTGTTGTCTGTCTGGCAGACAACACTTTACTAGAAACAACTGCTCAGATTTTGTGTGACACCTGGTCTTTATCATCTAGACAATCAATTTATTTATTTATTTATTGGTGTTTAAGGTCACATACTTATGCACAATGGCTAATCATGACCGTGACAGTTTTACAGGTGGAGGAAGCCGGAGTACCCGGAGAGAACTACCGAGCAACGACGAGCAGCTGCCAGCTCCCCAATATTATAACTCTGCACGGCAGCATAGGCAGGGTTAGATTGGTTGAAGACATGCGCACCATCGAAGTGCAGTATGCCTTAGTACACAGCATCATCATGCTCCCATGTAGACAATCAGGGTTAAGTGACTTGCCCAAGGACACAACGCGGGAGTCTGAATCACCCATCCGAGGTTTGACCGGGCTTGAGGTTGCTTAACTTCGGTGATCTGACAAGAACCGGTTAACTACACAATCAATACCAGAGCATCTGTTGTATTACTTCACAGTTGAGTCATGTCAGTTCCTCAGATTTTACTCCTCATTTTCAATCATCTAGTTTAGAGGTATCAATTTCTCATATTTTACATTTCTCCTGCTCTTTATCATCTCAACCATCAAAACCAGAGCTCCTGTTGTATTACTTTAATTGTGAGTTGAATCAATTACTCAGATTTTACTCTCTGCTCACTATCATGTAGTTTAGTAGTCTCAGTTTCGCATATTTTATGTCTCTCCTACTCACTATCATCTGGACCATCAGTACTAGAGCGGCTGTTGTATTATATCAAAGGTGAACAGACTCAATTGCTCAGACTACCAGTGCCAGAGTACCTGGTATATTACATCAAAGCTGTTGAGTAGACTTAACTCCAGGTTTTGTAGTGTGAAGCTTCTTATGTCTTCCAGCTAGGATATACCACATTGGTGATATACCAGGGTTTTTTTTAATACAGTGATATAGCTAACAGTGTTGAACGTGATAATGGCTAAAGTTAATATATCACAATACCGCTCAGCACTACAATGCACAAATGGTAATAATAGCAATCATACATGTTTTTCTTCACAAATTACTTCTATTTTTGTCTTACAAACCACAGCTTAGTTAACATGTTCTGATGAGAAGTCACGGGGTATAATTTGAAAAGAAACATAATGGTGTTTTTTGTGAGCAGAACTGAACGTATTTGCCCAACCCAAGATTGTGTCCGTGCTGGGTCAAGAAGGTTGGTTGACCTCAGGCCCCCAGCTCCCCCTCACCCCTCTTCTTTCATTCTACCAACCACAAACAAATTTTAAAGCCCTCAGATTGGTCATTGGTTTGACATTGCTATAGTGACACACTGAGTTCCACAATAGCTGGGTTCGTTTTTTTCCTTCAAATCAAATATCTGTTTCCCACTTATGCTGCATATCAAATTTTGTTAAAATCGGACTGAGAGTTCTGATTAATCCACAGCTACCTAATATTTCTTTTGTTCTCTGTCATGAAAACAAGCCCTATAAAATCACACCAAGTACGGTTTTGATGAGAACAGCTCAGTAAAACAGTACCAATATCTGGATATTGGGACGGTTTTGAAACAGTCCCAATAACTAGACATTTGTACGATTGTCACAGTACTGTAATCATAACCATTCAAAAGTAAAGATGCTGTAAAGGAGGTATGAAAAACTTTCTAACCCATGAATTATCGACAAGCTTTTCTCGACAGAGCTACTGAATTGAGTGTGTATCGAGTCCAAATTATAATGTACTTTTTAATTTTTTGTTGCTTTTAATAACCAACAGTCCTGGTAACCTAAAAAGGACTCCTGTGGAAACCTCGGAAGTGAAGCAGTGCTTGTTTGCTGTGGTAAACAAGTTCAGTTTTACCGGTAAAATAGGACCTGGTCACCAGTGCCCGGGGTAGAAGTCCCCTAAAATGGGCAGCATGGGTGTAAACGATTGGCTAAACTTGACTTTACACCTTTTTTTGCGGTCACAATTAGCCATAGCTGCAGAAAAGTGACCTTAAACACCAGTAAATAAATAAATATCCTAAAAAAAACGCCCTTTTTCAAATATTAAGACGGCAATCAGGCACCACCACCCACCACCCCTGAGGGGAAGCGAACCTCTTCTTCAGATAAAAAAGAGAATTATTCTTCCAAATGCTTTAAAAATGAACAATTAATAAATTTATCTGCCGCACTTTCGATGAGGGATTGAATAAAAGTTCCACCCTTGAGCTGAGACATTATATTAGCGGGAGAACAAATTACGTCATGATGTGAGTTCACTTCGAAGCCACAGATCTGTTCACAATATCTGAACTCCTGATGCGTGTCATAACTTCAATAGACTTTCTAGCAAGCAAACAAGGGGTTATGCCCACTTTTGTTTTTCGGGGGTAGAGCAAGCAAAAAGTGTTTTAAAATGTGGTTTTACTCATGTCAAACTTTCTAAAATATAATTTTTTTGACTTTTGTTAACATTGAGGGGCTGTGGATTAAATCACATATATCACTATTTTGTGTACTATATGGGTAAATAATTGTACAGTTGTGCAGGTGTCCTCCAATATTTGGACTCGGCTTCGCCTCATCCAAATATCTCCGGACACCTGCACAACTGTACAATTATTTACCCATATAGTACACAAAATAGTGATATATCTATTACGTAGTGAACTAGAGATGTTGTATACCAAATATGAAAGGATTCTGACTGGTGGATCTGAAAAAGAAGATTTTCAAAGAAATTTCCAATATATTGCACTAAGTTAAAATTTGGGCTACCATAGGGAACCCAAATTTGAATGCAGGGACTCAATTTGAACAAACTTGAATCTAACCCCCCTAGAGATGTTATATACGAAATATAAAAGCATTCTCACTGGTGGATCTGAAGAAGGTTTTTAAAGATTATCCCCAGGATAAATCTTAACCTGCACACTCGAGTTGAAGAAACTTGACTCTGATTCTCCCTGCAGATGCTGTATACCAAATATGAAAGGATTCTGACTGGTGGATATATAAGATTTTTAAAGAAATTTCCCCATATTGCACCAAGTTAAAATTCAGGCCCCCATAGGAAGCCCAAATATTAACTGAGAGACTTGATTCGAACAACCTTGAATCTGACCCTCATATTTACTTATTGGTGTTTAAGTCACCTACTTATGCACAATGGCTAATTGTGACCGTGACAGTTTTACGGGTGGAGGATGACAGAGTACCCGGAGAGAACCACCGAGCATCGGCGAGCAACTGTCAGCTCCTCAACATTCTAACTCTGTTCAAGCTCCGCTCAAGCAGGCTTACAGCAGTTGAAGACATGTGCACCATCGACATGCAGTACGCCTTAGTACATGGCATCATCGTACCCCATAGAAGTCCAATAGTCTACCACTGAGCCACCGCATAGCCTTCATGGATGGATGGATGGATGGATGGATGACACTGACCTTTAACCTTCAAAATCAAAAAGGGTTAATCTTGACCTTTGACCTTCAAAATCAATAGGAGTTAATCTTATGCCAAAATGTATCTTTTGGTACATGTGTCATTTCATCTTCCTGGGTGAAACCTTTCTTGACTTAGACCACAGAAAGTGGTGGAGCTACAGAGGAACAGACAGATAATGACCTTAATCTTGACCTTTGACTTTCAAAATCAACAGGGGTTGTTTTGCTTATGCCAAAGAAATTTACCTGTGTCATTATTACCTCTTCCTTGGTGAAAAATCTTAATTTAGAGCACAGAAAGTGTTGTATCTTTAGACAAGCATACAAACAGATGGATGGACAGATGGACAGACATGGTGAACTTGAACCTCCAAAATCAATAGGGGTTATCTTTATACCATAAGGAATATACATGTGTAATTTCATCCTTGTTGGTGAAACATTTCGTGACTAAGAGAGCAGAAAGTGTTGTTTCTGCAGACATGCCTACAGACAGATGTCAACAGCCGACGTGAAAATAATATACCCCGCTTTCATCCTACCACTTCACCCTCTGCCTGCAGGGGTATATTAAAAAATATAAACTGAAGCAATCTTTTTCAGAATTTAAGAACTGCGTCCCTCTCTTGAAAGGAAAAACAAATCATTACTTTTTCTGCAAATTTGTTAACACTATGATTGATTGCTGCACCAAAATACAAAAATGAGAGAAAAGATCAATATGAGAAAACAGTCATTTACACTCCATCATGTACCAAACTATTACTCTAGTTGACAATGAAAAATCAAACTCATGTTCTCGTGTAATCAGATTGATTTTAGAGAACATTGACTTCTCCGCAGAGGGGCCATATATCAAAGATGTTACTTGATTAGGGACAACTGAACTTTAAGAAAGAAAGAAAATCATTTTTGGAAATGTAGCAAGAGCAGGATTTCCTGAGCAGGATTTGAAGAGAAAATTACATTCATTTCCTAAAAAATCATCTAAATGTTACTGATTCATTTTTATCGCAACACACATGGCTTATGTGCCATGACTGCAAAATTCTCATTCTAATCAGGAAGGAAGAGGAACATGGGCTATGTTTAGAGATAGAAAAAAAATTATGACACTTGACAAGTAACAAATTTTGAAGTTAACCCTTTACCTAATGAACTGACCACATCTGCCTGCATAGTTCACAAATTGAGCAGTTGATAAAAATTATTTATAAAATAATTTCAATAAAACTATATCATGTAACCGCTCATTGGCATGAGCACATTGAGAAAATTCCAAGGATGAGTCGCAAGAAAGCCTAGAAATAAGCAATCTGTCATTTGCAGAGTGAGGTTCCCAGATGGTGAATTTGTTGATATTATCCCATACAGTGTACTAGAATCCCCAAATTAATCCTCTGGTTACCTTTTTTCTGTTTAGGCCTGTGAAAACGATTCAGAGTGAGGTACAAAAGGGGTAAATTTAGTGGTGCTACCCTGAGCAGGGCAGCATCACCAAATTCACCCTCTTGAAACCTCATTCTGCAGATGACAGTATGCTTATTTCCAGGCTTGGTCACATGATATGGTTGTGTTGAAATTTTGTGAAAATTTAAAAAAAATTAATTCAAATAAAATATTTTGATATGCATTGGGTAAAGGGTGAAATAACTTTTTTCACTATACAAACAGTCAATGTCAAATTTATTTATTGGTGTTCAGGTCACATATATTTCTTCACAATGGCTAATAGTGACCGCAAAATGGATATAAAGTCAAGTCCAGTCAATTGTTTATTCCCATATTGCCAATTTTAAAGGACATCCACCCCAGGTATTGGTCACTGGGTCCTATTACTAGTAAAACACAGGGATTGTTTACCAACAGTAAACAAATGCTGCTTCACTTCTCTGGGTCCCCATGGGGATGCCAATATCAAAACACCACTGTATAACAGAGTATGCGCATGTATTTGACTTTATGTTTCTGAGTGTTAGCTCTGTGCTAAAGCAGAATCAGTTGCTTAATCCTTTGAACCCTGGTGGTATCTTCCATGTCAGTTCAATGGCAGCAATTGGAAGAGTCGTTATTGTCATTATTTGGGGATACACCATTTAATATTTTCAACGTGCAGCCTTGGGCTGCACATTGAAAATATTGATTGGTTTACCCCAGACATTCACTTAGCAGCCATCGTACTTAAAGAAATTATGACATATCATGTTCCTGGGCCAGAAAAGCGGTCCTGCAGGTTTAAAGAGTTAATGCCAGTCTCAAAACAGTGTTAATCATAGACTTAACATACATATAAATGACCAGTCAGTTATGAAAATGTGAATAATTTTCAAGTGAACAATGCTGATTGGTTATGTGGTCGAAACATTTATGCAAAATTTGAATTTCAAGACCTTGGGGGGTTTTTTTCAACGTAATCAGTGAGTTCTTTCCAACAGTATGTCACAGCTACTTCAAGTTCCCAGCTTCACATCAAGACAAAAGGCCTGTGAAAACTGGGTTAAAGATATTTTTGTTCCTGTTTCTTTCCATCCCGGAAAAGAGTTAAGGCTAGTCGGTGTTAAGACATCTTGCCAAGATTAATCATGGTGGGTTAGCAAAGCTTTATCTCACAGCAAAGAAACAATTCTCTCAGTACTCTCGTTATTAACAGAGCCCCTTTGGTCAGTACACCTCCCTGCAGGGAAGGGTAACAACTGGACAATCTCAAATAGGATAGACTGAATGTTGCTTTAAAAATCAGCACTCAAATATGTGCTATTGCGCTCATGGACAGAAGATACACCTTATTTGCAAATGAGGTACACTTTTTCCTACATTCTAAAAATATCATCAGCAGTTATTTATTTATTTATTGGAGTTTAACGACACTTTTGCCAGCCAGGGTCACCTCGTGCCAGACAGTTTTATAGGAGGAGGAAACCAGGGCACCTGGCAAGAACCACTGAGCAATGGCAAGCAACTGTCAGACTTTCCAACATACTAACTCAACACAAGCAGGGTTAGTATTGGTTGAAGACAAATGCACCATCAATGTGCAGCACGCCTTAGTACACAGTGCCACTGTGCCCCCACTTGAGCAATCAGAATTAATTGCCTTGCCCAAGGACATGATGCAGTTACGTTTGGCAGGGATCAAACCCAAGACTTCTCGGTTTGAAGTTCAATGCCGTAACCAATGAGCCACCACGCTCCCAATATCAGCAGCAGAATATATCTATCTAACAATTTCTATGCCACAGACAGTTTTAAGGGCGGAGGAAGCCAGAATACCTGGTGAGAACCACTGAGCAGTGGTGAGCAAGTGCACCATCGATGTGCAGTAGGCCTTAGTTCATAGCATTACCATGCCCTAACATGGAGATCGGATGACGTGCCTTGCACAAGGACACAATGCAGTTATCACAGGATCAAACCGTGGACCTTTCTGTTTGAAGTCCAATGCTCTAACCATTGAGCCAATGCACTCCCATAGAATTTCTTTGATATATCATAGTGTTGATATTTTAGGGGTGCATGAACAGGTAGGCCAAAGATGAGGCATATCATTACAAAGACTGCCAGTGAAATAAGCACAGCAATATTTCTGCCGTGCACTGGATGTAAAGTTTTATTCCAATCATTAATTTCAACTTCCTGGCTATGCAATTATCCTACAGGTTATTTCCATCTCTGTGCATTGTGTTATAACAGCAATGGATAGAGAAGCTGATGAGAAAAATTACTTCATAATATTACATGTATAAAATAAAATAAACATGCACTTTCCAAAATCAGCTCACTTGAAATTGCGGTGATAATTTTAGCTCCCTCAAAAGCACATCTTTATAAAGTTAGGTGTGATACATTTTACTCACCTTGTATCAAGGATTCTATTGGGTGCCTACAAGGGCCAAATATGGGACCCTTTACAAATGGCACATCCAAGCCGGATTTTTTCCCAATTCCCAACTCAACAAAATTTCCCAATCTCAGTCCCCACTCAAACCAAAATTAAGCAATGGTTTCCTGAACTGGATTATCACAAACTCTTTCAGATAACAAATAATTGCCAACCTAATGAAGCATAGAAAGTTTCTGATTTCCTCTTTAATGGTACATAAATAAGAACAGCTTAATACAGACCACAGAGACACAACTGAATATCATTGCGTCCCTTGAGTGGAATTTTATAAGGCATCAACTGCAACACTAATGCATTGTGTTATAGCCCCCATATTATATTGAGATTGATATATCCTTAATTGATAATTCTATGAGATTGATATTTTTCTGCATTTTCTGACTGGTCTGACTCATTTGCACTGAGTGACCTTTGTTTACATCTTTGTTACACTAATCTATTGTACATATAGCTGTTGATTGTTGAAGTAGGTCAATGGACCTTGTTTACTTGAATTATGACAGAATCACCTAGAAACTGATACAAAACAGAACTTTGGACATTATTCTAGGACATTCTATCTGGGTACTATATATGTAAAGGTTTGTCAACAGAATTCAGAAACTCATTTTTAGAAAGCCATTTCAGAAAGACTCACTTCAGTTGTTTCCATTGGAGATTATTATTGTTTCAGAACTGTGTATTTATTATAGAAGCAGTGCTTCTTTGTGAATTTGGAAGATTGATTCCAAAAGAGAATTTTGAAGAGAATTTATTCGTCTTTGAAAAGAGAATTTATACTTTCTGTGAAACAGAATATTATCTTGCGAAAAGCCAGGATTCTACTGGATTATTTGGAAATTACCTGTGGCGCCAATACTTCTTGGATTTTTACTCCATTTGAATTTTACGGAGCATTTTATTATATTTTATTGGAGACTACTGAAATTTTTAAGTGAAAATTTTTTTACAACTCTACAGGATACTGTTTCTGAAGACACATTCTTGGATTTAATACTACCAGCTGGTAACTTTCTTCACAAGATTCTTCACCACTGGATTACTGGATTCTGTCAAACTGTACTTTGGACTAATTCAATAATTGATAAGTACCACTGTTTTTATTTTCTGTAAACCAATTAGTGTAAAAGATCTTTGTATCATTTTTTTTTATATATTCATTTTTTTTAATTAAATTTTCAGAATAATTAAATTCATATTTATTGATGCTGATTCTCAGATTTCTTTCTGTTACCAATATCACTAATATTTCCACACCGTAACAATTGCGGATGATGACTTCTTCCAATGAAGGGAGGTGACATTACCAACTGCCTTGGCCAGTTTGAGAGCTGTATAATACATTCCCGGATGATCTCAAATTAAGGAGAGCGCTTAATCATTTCAGATGGTGCCTTCTTCCACTTCAGGGATCATTTCATGTTATTGTTTGTTATAAAACTTACTACATGTAGTTGCTTCTGTATTAACATTCTCAGATCAATTTGAAGGTAATACTTCTTATTCTTTGCATGTTTCTTCTTCTCTGAAATAAATTACTAACTGGCCCCTCACAATGTGAATATCCCCAATGGCATGGGCCCCCAGACTCTTTCCCAAAGAGGGCAGAAGTATCCCTATGTATTGACAGAAATGAAGCACAAAAAATGAAGTTCCTTCTTAACTGGTAAAGTGCTGAGTTTTTCTAACAACAAATCAAAGCTCATCAAATACTGCTCTATTACATTTAATTGGATAGTGCCTTATAGGCACTATCCAATTAAATGTAAGAGAGCAAGGTATTGTATAAAAAATCTGATTCATATCAGGGACAATAAAGGCTTCCTCAGGCAGAATGTAGCTACAGACAGTTATTGCCTGTCACTTTTAGTAAAGCCCAAAATAGGGCTTCCAGCACTCTACCAGTTAATGAGAAACATCTAAAAGAAACTGAACACCTGACAATTGTGGCAGCTCTACATTTGTCATTCACGACTGGAATGTTGCCACTATCAAAATTTTACAAACAAAAATGACAGGTAAAACATGCTGATGACAGCATTTATCTATAATGGCAACAATGGTTATCTGAGTACATGTTCACAATGATATTACCAACTGCCAATTTTGAGGGCTGTAAGCTACATGCCCCACCTGATCTCAAATTAAGGAGAGTGGTAAATGTCCACCTAAAAAGCCTTGATAAGCTGATGGATTCCTAAATCCATGTATGTACAATCCATCTAATGGAAACGTTGGAACTATCACTGAAGGTGATTAATATCCTCTCTTCTGGTTTTTCAGAATGGGCCCCCAAATATTTCATACAGCAATCAAAGTTAAATCTCAGTTCAAGTTGGTAGAAACTTTTGCTGATAACTTTGAAATATGCACATGTTCACTTTTAAGTCATCATGTACAAAAAGTTTCATAAAAATCAAATCATCTGTGTAGGATGAGTTGTATATAGAAAATCTTTAACTAAAGCCTGCATTAAATCGAAGTTCAAGGGGAGATAACCTGGTTAAAATGATCACAGGTTGAGAATTTGGGAATATGCACATGTAGGAGTTGTGCACATAAGAATTTAATTTAGAAATCAACAATAAAACCTAGTTCAAGGGGATATAACCTGGTTAAAATTTTCACAGATTGAAAATTTTGGAATATGCACACTTGCTAGTGGTCATGTATGAGAAGTTTACTTCATAAATGTAGGAGAAGCTGTGCTTACAAGAATTTCAGATAGATATTTATATTAAATCTTAAGTTGAAGGGGGGACAACATGGTTTAAATTATTGCAGATTGAAAATTTTTTAATATGTCCACCTGTAAATCTAAATATCTGAGAAGTTTCATCGAAATCAGGTCATAAATATATGAGTTGCACACACAAGAATTTGGGATGTATGTATGGATTAGTACATACAGAGTATGTATGTGCATATGGAGTGAGGACAAAAAAGTGGGGGCTTTATATTACATGTACATCAAATTGTCAGTTTAGCGGCTCAATAGTGATCTCTAGCAAAGTCTTGGCTGCCTGTAGAGGCAGCCAAGACTGGCTTAGAAACCACTGCCAAAGGAAATATAACTTTTGACTACAGGACTTATTAACTGCACATTAAAGCATCTGGTCTATGATCACAAAATTTGTCAAAATCGGATTCTTTTTCAAGGCTATTTCTTGGTGGTAGAGAACCCTAAAAAACTTTCAGCTTACTAACCCTAATCTCTAACCCTTTCCCTTACACTAACAACAAATCCTTGAAAATACAACACACTTTTTGTTACTTAGTAGCCACCTAAACCATTTTAGCCTCATAAACCACCTTTTCAGCCACAAAGCCCTGGTTTGAGACTTCAAATTTATATATCTGGTCATATAAATCAGACTAGTCATATAACAGTGCTGTCAGTGTACTGACGACTGGACACATAACCCCAATTTGTTAGTGTGGCAAGGTGGAAGAACTAATGGACAGACAAAAAAATGGAGGGATGGATGTAATCCAGTGTACCTTCAACTTCGAGAGTGGGGGTATAATAAAGGAGTTTGCAGATACGAAAAGAATTATTTCAAAATTTTCAAATACTTTTGATAAGCAGCAGGAAGAAGGCCCAAACCCTACTGGGAGTGAAGAAACTAATAACAAAGTCTGAGCTGACAAAATCAGACAGCAGATTGACCTAAAGCCAGTTAATCCCCTTGTGTCTGTAAATATCATACCATGTTAATAATTGTTCACAGGAGCCATCATAAATGAACTGATATTTTCACTTGACTGTCTGACAAGTCTTCAGATTCCCATTGTTTCATTTTAATGGATTAATCAAACTTTATTGGTTTCACAGATCATTTCCCATCTGTCCACTCTTGTTCTTAAGAATCTCTCCACAAACTAATATTGTCTGCTCTAATCTGTACAAGCATTTCAGTGTTAAATTGATACATCAAGTCTTAATTACTTTTTGTTGCCAGAAAACCACAGTATATCACAGTATCAAATTTAACCTCCCACCAGCTGATGTCAAACCTATTCAATCAAATGTTTTACATGCCAAATTGGTATATGCAGGACAGACATTTTCAAAATTGCAGGAGAACTATAATGGTTTGTCCTAGCCCTTTACTTAACACAGACGATATCAAAATTTATTATTTTAAATGTTATTTTTTCGAATTTAAAAAAAAAAAATTTCCAACAAAACCATATCAGGTGCACTCCACGCACCCCCCTACCCCCAACCCCTTATTATTATTTTTTAAAAATTCAACAAAAACAAATCACATGACCCCTCAGGGGAACATGCTCTTTGAGCTTGTTCCAATGAGGTGTCACATGGCATGGTTTTGTTGAAATAGTTTGAAAAATAATAATTTTTTTATAATAATTTTTTAGCTGCTCAATTTGTATACTACGCAAGAAGATACGCTCGATTTGTTTAGTAAAGGGTTAAATGACACCATGGGAGCCATTTTTGGGCTGTCTTAACCCTTTATCTAAAGCAGGTGATATCAAAAATTTACTACTTTAAATAGTATTTTTTTCCAATTTTTCTCAAAAATTTCAACAAAACTATGAGCTGAGCTTGTTCCAATGAGGTGTTGCATGATTTGTTGTTTTTGGTGAATTTTTTTTTAAATAATATTTTTTCAACTGCTCAATTTGTACACGGGCAATAGAGATGATTCGTTATGTAAAAGATGAACTCATCTGGGGAGAGCTATTGAGAGCCATTTTCAAGATTGTTGTTTTTTTTCATCTTTATTTCATTTATTCTTTGAAAATAATTCACAAGAGATGCCAATGTGAGCAAAGAAAGTTGGCTGAAGTAACTGAAAGGTATGGGCGCTTTCTCCAGAGAATTACCTACAGCAAATGAGTGAGCAACCAATATATACACATTTGAATGGTGAAATCAAGTGATGTTTTCATTTCCTGTCTATGTAGAAGGGTAACTGAGGCAAGGTTGAAATTAGAATACTACAGTTTATTTCAAGAGTTTCCTCCTGTGAACTGATAATACATGTATGCTGTTAAGTAATACACTGTTGGAAAGGGCTCAGAGCCATATGTTACATCACACCAGTTCTTTTCCAGCCTCAAAGAACCTTTTTGTTTTATCATCATTATAAAGAGGATAAAGGTTCTGTAAATGTTAAATGGTTGAGTGCAGGATTCCCATATAAGATAAGATAAGATAAAGTTTATTGTACAACCAAGAATAAAAAGGTATGGCATACATAAAACACACAAACAATTAAAATAAGCAATGGGTTAACCAGGCGACACATATTATATGAGTAAACAGATTAAAAAGTCTAATCTCATCTGTTGCGGCACTCCTGTGAGTGGGCATACTATGCATGAATCTCATTGACAATCAGAACTAATTAGACAAGAGCGCTCGTATCGCTGAAGCAATACAATGTCCCCTACCGGACTAATGAGCATTAATAATTATACAAATGTTATAACCTAGATGTGATCAGCATGAATTCCGTTGAAGCATTTCCAAAAAAAGTCCAGAAAACTGATATTTTGACGCTTTTCCATATTTCCAAGGGCCATAACTCACACAAGAATAATGCAATCAGCATGAAACTCAAACTTGATCTGTAAGTCATCGTTCTATAGTAGGTTACCAAGAATGAAATCATTCGGTTGAAGCATTTCCAAAAAAAGTCCGGAAAACTAAAGTATGACTGACAGACTGACTGACAGACTGACGGATGGACAGAGTACAAATGAAACTTGATCTGTAAGTCATCGTTCTATAGTAGGTTACCAAAAATGAAATCATTCCGTTGAAGCGTTTCCAAAAAAAGTCCGGAAAACTAAGGTATAACCGACAGACTGACTGACAGACTGACGGATCGATGGACAGAGTGTAAATGAAACGTGATCTGTAAGTCATCGTTCTACAGTAGGTTACCAAAAGTGAAACCATTCCGTTGAAGCGTTTCCAGAAAAAGTCCGGAAAACTGATATTTTGGTGCTTTTCCATATTTCCAAGGGCAATAACTCACACAAGAATAAGGCAATCAGCATGAAACTCAAACTTGATCTGTAAGTCATCCTTCCATAGTAGGTTACCAAAAATGAAATCATTCCGTTGAAGCGTTTCCAAAAAAACTCCGGAAAACTGATATTTTGGTGCTTTTCCATATTTCCAAGGGCCGTAACTCACACAAGAATAATGCAATCAGCATGAAACTCAAACTTGATCTGTAAGTCATCGTTCTATAGTAGTATACCAAAAATGAAATCATTCCATTGAAGTGTTTCCAAAAAAACTCCAGAAAACTAAAGTGTGACTGACAGACTGACAGACTGACAGATGGACAGGCAGACAGACTGACGGATGGACAGAGTGCAAACCTATAGTCCCCTCCGGCGATGCCGGTAGGGGACTAATTATCATGCCCTCGGGAAAAAGAAACATCGGTCGTTTTCAAAAGTATCGAACATTAGACTTTCGAAAGTCATTACACGGTCCTGACCACATTGAGCTCCATTCCCTCTACTGATTACTGTGCGTCAGGATATGGGTTACAAACCGACCGACCTCGCGAATAACTCCAACATCTTCACAGGCAAATAGCAATGCAAATCTTTCCAGTTGCCGCAGAAGGTGGAAGTGAGGAAGTCGCTTACCGACAAAGTTGATAAGCTCATTTCGAAAAACGCTGTATTTAGAACAGGCAAAGAAAGAATGTAATTCATCTTCGACCGAATTTGTCTTACATGTTTGCAGTGCCTCTGTTCCCTGGGTACTGGTGTCGGCTTTTGATAGCGACCCTGCTCTATCTCCAAGTCATGAGCGCTAATACGGAATCTGGTAACAAATCGCCTTTCCTTCACGGGAAGTGTATCAATATAGGACTCCCTACGGTAGTTCTCTTTGATCGAATGATAGAACTTTAATTTAATACTCTCCAAATGAACGCCGTTTCGTGTGGATCCACTTTTCCACGTCTGACCGTACATGTCACAGAGTCGCATTTTTAATTGTTTCTCAAAATTGGGGGGGGGGGGGGGGGGGGGCACAGTTTGGGTTCAGCCAGACATTGCGAAACCCACAAGTCGAAAGGATGCTTTCAATTTCTGATGTGTAGATATGATTAAGTTCCTGCATCTCCTTGTAAGCCAAACTTAACAATGGGTTGGCCTTAACCGTTACTGCTTTCAGCCAATTTGACACAAGTTTAGTTTTTCTGTCAATAGCTAGTGGGTACCTGCCTAATTCAGCTAGTACTGCAGTATTGCAAGAGTTTGAGTGTACCTGCAGTATATTTTTGCAAAACTGCAAATGTACCGATTCAATCTGCTTTTCATTATTTCGGACTGCCTGGTCTCCCCATGCTTCTGAGCAATATAGAAGAACAGGTTTTACCAACGCATCGAATAGTTTTTCTCTCACTTGTAAGTTATCCTTGGACACTGACAAAAACAGACAGTTTAATTTAAAGTAAGCTTTGTGTGCTCTAGCTCTAAGGTTCAATAGTGCTCTGGTGAAACTGCCCGATGCCGTGAAAACAATTCCGAGGTATGTGTATGAGGTTACTGTTTGTAGCTGTTCGTCGACACAAGTAAATGAACTATTAACTTTTCTACCTGCCTTGTTGAAAATAAGCACTTTCGTTTTCTGCTTGTTGACAGTGAGTCTCCACCTCTTACAGAAATCATGTAATGAGTTGAGAGACGACTGTAAGCTGTCTCTAGTAGTAGAGAGAAGAACGAGATCATCTGCATACAGCAAACAAGGAATAGCAGTACCTTTTAATTCAGGAAACGTGTTATTAATTATCTACTAAAGAGACAGCAATGTCATCTATGAACAAATTAAAAAGCAGTGGGCTTAAATTATTCCCTTGTATTGTTCCTACTGAATTCGAAAACGTTTTTGATAAAGCTTTACCAGTTTTCACCTGCAGTAAGTTACAGGTGAACATTTCCTTGACTGAATGGTAAATATTACCACCTACACCTTTTTCAATCAACTTCATGAACAAACCTTCTAGCCACACTCTATCAAAGGCTTTATTAAAATCGACAAAGCATGAGTAGCGCATTTTACCGTTTCAAAACGCTTTGTGAATCAGTTGTCTAAGTACAATAATGTGGTCGGATGTTTTATATCCCTCTCTGAATCCAGCTTGCAAAATATTTAGGGTTTTACTCTCAAGTGCAGTTAGTGCAACTCAAAAGCTTCAAACTCTGTTAATGTCCTTCATATTATCTTTGAAGATAAATTATTTAGTCTGTAGGGAATTTCTTTGTAATAATGCCTACACTCTCCCATAAATTGTTTCAAGGCAAAGACTTGTGAACAAATTTTGATGACTAAAAATAATTCAGCACTCTACCAGTTAACAAATGAATACCAGAGTACTTCCTGTAAACTCCCTTGGTTGTCGGCTAAGTCTAGTAATGTATTTTGAAGGACACAATCATATTTTGGAGGAATGTTCTGATCCCCTGCCGGAAATAAAATCCTTGCCAACTGCAACACCTAAACCACCAGACCACTGCCAAAAACGATGGCTGGAATCTAGTATTTAAGATGAACTTCTCATGATGACTTGGTTCACAATCAATATCCTTAGAGTAGCTACAAGGAAGTGTGAAATGTGCTATTACAGTACGTCAAAAGTGCTGTGGCTGGCCTCAGATGAAGACTGGCATGGGCCTGTGTGTGTGTATTGAAGGGCACAATCATGTTTTGGAGGAATTTAGAACGTTGGTTTCTGATCCCCCAATGGGAATCAAACCCTCTACAACCCTGCGTGGCAATCAGAATCTAAACTACCAGATCATTGCACACTGTCAAAAGTGATGACTGGAATTAAGCATCTAAGATGAAGTTCTCATGATGATTTGGTTTCACATTCCTTATGGTAGCTACAATAAAGTGTGAAGCGTGCTGGCTACAGTATAATGAAAGTGCAATGGCTGGCCCCAGATGAAGACTGTATATTTTGAAGAACACACTTATGTTTTGTAGGAATTTACTAAACCTCCAGACCATTGTACAGGGTCAAAAATGCTGGCTGGAATCGATCATTTCAGATGATGTTCTCATGATCACTTGGTTCACATTCCTTATGACAGCTGCAAAAAGGTGAGGAACTATCTGGCTAAAGAATGATGAGAGTTCCGTCATTGGCCTCAAATGAAGACTGGCACTGCCTGGCCGGCCTGTGTGTGTATTTTGAAGGGCAATCATGTTCTGGAGCAATTTAGAGTGTTGGTTTCTGATCACACACATGGAATCAAACCTTGGTAAGCCCAGCTGACAATCAGGAGACCAAAACCTAAACCACCAGACCAAACACGATCCTTCGCTCAGTTTATACAAGCCTGGGCAGTGACACTTCACATCCAGCTTTCATCATCAACTATTAAGTCTAATAACTATCATATACACTTGTTATGCCCCCTCACCCCCATTATAATATCAGAATTGATATGTCTTGGTTAATAATTATACACAATTAATATTTTCTGAGGTCATTTTTTGTATTTAGAATAAGAAGACTCTGGCTTGTGTTCACTTATTTGCACTGAGTGACCTTTGAAAGTACCTATCAACATGTTTACAGATACTGTTACACAGAATCTATTTTTAGCTCACTGATCATTTAATTGGGTCACACTTGTTTACTTGAAATAAGACAGAATCATCTAGAAGCTTAATGAGGTGACTTTATTCAGCCAACAAATGGAATAAAAGAACATTGGAAAAATTTCTTATTCTGGAACTTTCAATCTGAAGACTACATAAATAACCTCGGCCAACAGAATTGAGACATTCTATTCATTTATTCAAATCATATACAGAGCAATGGGAAGTCATTTGTATACACATTCAGCATTAACTGGTAGAGTGCTGGAAGCCCTATTTTGGTCTTTACTAAAAGTGACAGGCAACAACTGTCTGTAGCTACATTCTGCCTGAGGAAGCTTTTTTTGTCCCTGATTTGAATCAGATTTTTTATACAATACCTTGCTCTCTGACATTTAATTGGATAGTGCCTATAAGGCACTATCCAATTAAATGTAATAGAGCAGTATATGATGAGCTTTGATTTGTTGTCAGAAAAAACTCAGCACTTTACCAGTTAATTGAACATTTGAGATTATTATTACAGGACAGTGCATTATTATAGAAGCAGCTAAGAATTTATTATATATTCTACAGAATATTTTTGAGATCTGTGCATCGTTATGTATTGGAAAAGTATTCCCAAAATTTGAAGAGAATTTATTCTTGTTGTGATCAAGAATTTACATTTGTGAAAAGCCAGGATTCTACTGGATTATTTTAAAACTATCTGTGGCACCAATACTTATTGGATATCAATTCCATTTGAATTTTGTTGAGTGCTTTACTGGAATTTATTGGAGAATACTGAAATTTTGAGCAAACATCTCATTACAGTTCATTGGATACTGTTTCTGTACACAGATTCTTGGACATTGTAATACAAACTGGAAAGTTTCTTCATCACTGGATTAATGGATTCTACTGAACTTTATTTTGGACTAATTGATAAGTATTTGTGTTTTTATTATCTGTAAACTAAATAGTGTAAAAGATTTTGTATCATTTTCATCTCAAATTAATTTTGTCATTAAATTTTAGAATAGTTGAATTCAAGTTATTGTTGTTGATTCTCAGATTTCTTTCTGTTACCATTATTGTTATTTTTACACCATAACACACTTAATAATTTAATTATCTATTCCAGTAGAGTTTAGAATTCTTGAGCCTCATGAATAGGCAAAAATGGATAAACAAATACCTTTCCATTCTGGTTCCTCAATCGATACAGCATCTTTACCAGAAGAATTCTACAGGTGTTTTTTCTCTATCTCTCACAGAGAATGATGGGCTCAGTGCTTACATTCAATTTGACATTGACTGAAAACATATCCTTGATTCAATGAAAGGGCAGGTGATCAAAACAGGCAGAAAGAGAAGAGATCAAGATCACATTATTCTTAAGACTTATCACAGAGGTGGAAATCCATTGAGTGAAAACACCAGTGTTTTTGGCAAAAGCTGGATTCACACATCAGTGTCTTGTTGAGATGTCAAACTGAATACAGATGTAGATGAAAACAAGCTTCCAGAACATTTCCTGCCTCTCTATCAGTATTGAAAGTTATCTAACCCTTTATTTAATCTTATTTGTTTTACAAGGATTGGCGAACAAGTTATACAACTTATATTAGCGCCTCTCCTTGGCTCAATGGCATAGGTGTGTGGGATGACCTTCATAGCGGCAACTTCGTGGCCTAGCTCTTCTCGAATACTATGAAGGGATCTTTAGCCTGCATGGAGTGTGTCTCTCTCCACACAGAGGACAGCCATTTTACATCCCCACCCGATAGGATGGTACGCTGTGACAGCATCACCCCCACAATTGATGCTGACAGAGAGTTTTCGGACACCTCGAGAACTTTCCCCGACCGGGGTTCAATCCCGGAAACTCTGGTATGAGAGACCAGTACACTTATCTAACCCTGAAACCTCAAGTTCAGCTTGAGCATTTGTTTGTTAGGTTTAACATCTTGCATGCTGCTGGTGGATATTGCTGCCTACGGCAGGAATTCTCTTGCTATTTCTCTTGCTATTACAATAAGTCAAATTTGAGGATACTTAATCAAATTTCCCCTTCCACATTGTATAGACATTTTAATCAAGGATTTCTAGTTTCACTTTTTCAAGAATTTTTTATCAAATCTAGTTATGGCTGCTTTACAGCAGCTATGATCATATCTGATGAAAAATATTTTCAAAATTACTCAGCGGGTTAAGAGTTAATCCATCATCTAAAATATTGGCCACGTCCATCCGCGTAATTTTCAAATTTAGCAGTTGAAAAAAATTTTCAAAAAGTTTCAACAAAACCATATCATGTGACCCCTCATTGGAACAAGCGTAATCCCAATTACCCAAGCAGAAGCATGATAGTGAAGTGTGCTACAGTACGGCTGCTGTGAACTGGTAACTTTCCGCAGGTGGGCAATATTTTCACAGATGCAATAATATTAGATTCCAAACACTAATTATAGAAATAATATCAAAAATTTTATTAACGGAGTACAGGGTACAACCATGTGCTTTGTTAATTAAAATTTTGCTGACGATTTTTATTACCAGATAAATGAATTGGTGCTGTGAGGTACACCGATTTTTAGGTATGGTTTTGGTATTACAGAGATACCGAAAACTGTACTGAAACCAAATCAAAATATCGTTTATTTTCATATTTTGGTATTTATATTTTTCTGCGAAATTGACAGAAAGTCAACTCATCAAGGAGGATCGTAAATCTAAAAGCCTGTGGGCCTCATATTTTGATCGAATTGAAAAGAAAATGTGCAAATGTGAACTTTGTAAGAAACAGGTAGCAGCAAATACTGCGAATATGTCACAACTGCAGAAAAATGAAAAATGGCAAGTTGTAAACTTGGTACTTTGTTTTCTAAAGAAATACGGCCCAGTTCCAGTGTTCCTAATATTCAGATGAATTCAATATATTTTCTGGAATTACTGTGCGGTTTGTTCACATGGCACATTAGGGGGTCGGGTGGGTGGTTGACTGGTTGACAATTGGTTGGAAATAATCCACTGGCATTGACAATTCAATACGCTGATAACTAGACATACAAACGGTAATACTGCCTGTGGTTATCGCTTCTCGGCAATTATGTATAGCATTTCTTTCAATTCAGGATTGCTATTTTAAGTTGTAGATACTTTTAAAAAATGATCATTTTATTAAAATACAAGCCCCCAAACTTTAATACCTGATCATCTGCTTTATATTCTTTCAAATAAATAATTTATACTGCACACAAGTGCACATTGGAAAGACACGATTGACCTAAATTTTAGGACACATTAAATAAACAGCTGCACCATGAGCATGTGATATGCCCATTGTTAATTAAAAGAAAAAAGTACACAATATGAGACTACATGTGTACCTAACCCTTATTTTTTTTAAATCATGAAAATCTCTCGAAGCGTTCTCGAGTTATCATACGACTTGTAAAAAATCAACCATTTTCTAAGTAATAAAGTCCCATAACTCTGAAATGACTAATCGAATGGTGACACTAAATGAAAGGGAGCTTCCCTCCATCGATATACACCACCTACCCAAAAATCACGAAAATCTCTCATAGCATTCTCGAGTTATCGTACGACGTGTAAAAAATCAACAATTTTCTAAGAAATAAAGTCCCATAACTCTGAAATGACTAATCGAATGGCGACACTAAACGAAAGGGAGCTTCCCTCCATCGATATACACCACCTACCCACAAAACACAAAAATCTCTCAAAGCATTCTTGAGTTATCGTACAGGTAAAACATCAACAATTTTCTAAGTAATAAAGTCCCATAACTCAGGAATGACTAATCGAACGGCGACACTAAACGAAAGGGAGCTTCCCTCCATCGATATACACCACCTACCCAAAAAACACGAAAATCTCTCAAACTGTTCTTGAGTTATCGTACGACGTGTGACCGCACGGACAGACAGACAGAGGGACGGACAGACGGACAGCGGTATACCATAATACGACCCGTTTTTTTTCAAAACGGGCATATAAAAACAATGTATGGAAGTCAACAGGCGACATCAGATTTTGCATTATTGAAGTTCATTTGATTGATCGAGGCATAGCAAATGTTTTGAAAATGATTTTCTGCTATTATAAATCATTGATTTGTACATTTTTTTTCTCATGGAAACGAAAAATTTACCCTAATTTATTATGGGAAATCGGGGATTCTCGGGAATTTTCAGAAACGTGTATGAAACCAGGAACCATAATGGGGATTTACATAGCCAAGAATGGCTGTGTGAATAATTTTGTGCCAAACAGTACTTGGACATCTCTTGCAAGTCATCATCAGTCATGGTGGCATATGTTAGAGCTGCGGCACGTCTGGAAAGACCCTTATCTAATGTGTATAGAAAGCTAAATCCCAAGCCAGGTCAAACAAGGGACAATGAATGTGATAAGGGTTTCTCAATAATCCAAAACATATGGTTCCAAATTCTGCCAATGACCATCTGACAGACAAAGAGATTTAATAATGTGTGGGGGAATGCAGTACGTATAGCTGCATTTTCTTTCGGAGCTTCGTGGGTGCACAGCGTGGGTAGGGTGATGCACGGGCCCCATTGTTGCACTCTCTCCATGACCTGCATCCACCATTCCCGCGTTTTCCTGTTGGTTTCCTTCTATTGACTTCGGGGGCAGAGGATGCAAAAGCACCTCTCCGCTAGACTTGATCCATAGGTACTGGTATGTATGCATATGTAGCATTTCTCGTTTAAATTGCACCTCTCCTGCTATACGCCCACTCATCTCGCCCGTAAGCGTGGGTATGAAAAGGCACCCCACTCACGTCACAGCCTTAGGACCTATCACCTTAGTTCCCGGCATCACCCTACTAGGGTTTCGTGCTGAATGCCTTCTTACCAGATATAGATCGTGGGGTTGCATCCCAGAGCCCTGCATCTGCATTCTCTGTTCACACTTGCCTGGTGGCCGCACTGCCATCTCGTGTCGGTGCCCCACCACCTGGCCATCAGATGCCAGCCTGGAGGTAAGGTGGACACAGCTTGGGGGGGGGGGGGGAGCCATCTCTTACAACAATTTCGAACACTCCTTCATCGACGTGCCATATCCTCACCTAGCATGAGTCCCCTTTGCTAGAGCACTGCTCACAAACCTTTCCACCGGCACCTCTTTTTCACGCGTTTGTCATGACTGTTTCGGTGGGGAATGTCTGGTAGCATGTCTCTGTTGAGGGCTAACCAGACATGGTGGCTTTTATTCTCCCACCTCTGCCAGTTGTGACCTTAGAGGTTTGAATTGGTTGGGGTTTAACAACATATATGTCTGTAAATAATCTGTATCGTGTAAAATCAATATTATGTAAAACACTTTATTCACTATATGTTAATAAATGGCCAAGTACTGGCCCTTTCTGGACATGAATCTACTTTAGTTATTGAGACTATGTCTCAGACGCAGGAGCTTTGATAAGCCGAGTGTGGCATGGCTGCATCGTCCAG
Source organism: Pictodentalium vernedei (assembly GCA_031216915.1). NCBI lineage: Eukaryota > Metazoa > Mollusca > Scaphopoda > Dentaliida > Dentaliidae > Pictodentalium > Pictodentalium vernedei. The sequence goes on from CM062294.1 coordinate 388,962,009, forward strand.
AGCTGACGCAGACCCAGTAAGGGGCTGCATTACTCATATTGAAGGTACCAGAGACACAAAGGCGATTTACATAGCCAAGCATGGCTGTGTAAATAATTTTGTGCCTTACGGTACTTAGACATCTCTTGCAAGTCATCATCAGTCATGGTGGCATATGTTAGAGCTGCGGCATGTCTGGAAAGACCCTTATCTAATGTGTATAGAAAGCTAAATCCCAAGTCAGGTCAAACAAGGGACAATGTGATAAGGGTTTCTCAATAATCCAAAACACACGGTTCCAAATTCGGCCAATGACCATCTGACGGACAAAGAGATTTAATAATGTGTGGGGAATGCAGTATGTATAGATGCATTTTCATTCGGAGCTTCGTGGGAACAAGTCGGGAATAAGATCCTGCCATCGTTTCGTTACTCTTTTCCCAGCCTGGGCATTCCATTCCCTCTCTTTTTCACTGGCTACAGTTCTGCAGGCGGCGGCATTTATTCTCCCACCTCTGCCAGTCGTGAGGCGTCTATTCTCTCACCCCTGCCAGTTGTGACATTAGAGGTTTGAATTGGTTGGGGTTTAACAACATATATGTCTGTAAATAATCTGTATCGTGTAAAATCAATATTATGTAAAACACTTTATTCACTATATGTTTATAAATGGCCAAGTACTGGCCCTTTCTGGACATGAATCTTACTTTAGTTATTGAGACTATGCCTCAGACGCAGGAGCTTTGATAAGCCGAGTGTGGCATGGCTGCGTCATCCAGAACTGATGCAGACCTGATAAGGGGCTGCATTACTCATATAGAAGGTACCGGAGACACAAATGAACACTTATCAAGTGATTTCACTCAAAATACTCTATAATTGCAACTAGATGAATGTCATAAAACATGTTATTTTACTTCAAGGATGAACCCAAACAATGAAAGGTGGGTGACACCATGTCAATGACGCACTACATAATTGGCAATGATTGCACAATGTTTTCACAACTGGGATTATCATAGAGAAATTAATTACAGTTACATTACTTCAATTTACTTGCATATTTGTGTGGATATTGGATACTGGATTCACTGGACATTGGACATTAATCTTTTGCCGCTTTGAAAGATAAAACAAAGTGAGCAGGGGTGCACGAGAAATACCCCCCTTTGCCGTTCAGCCATCTGAAGGTGATGTATTTCCTCCCCACTAAGATGTGTATCAAATTTGGTTGCAATCAATTTACCCAAACTCAAGTTAAAATTTGGACAATACAAGAAACACGTTTCCTAAATCAAAAAAGGACCATAACTCTGGTGAAAATAAACAGACCATGTCCATTTTCAAACTTAACCTGCATTACCTCCCAAGTAAGCCGTATACCAAATTTGGTTACGATCAATTCACCCAAACTCAAGTTAAAATTTGGATGCCAAAGTGTTTTGGATGGACGGACGGACGGATGGACGGATGGGACATCTCGGATAGACGGACGTTCACTGATTATTACAGTCTCCCAAAATGTTTTGAGGTGGAGACCATGAAGTTATAGCTTCCTACACAAAAGAAAGCTAAAGTTATTGCATGGAAACCAAAAAATCTATTTATAGTAAGCGACCTTGACCTTTGACCTATTGACCCCAAATGTAATCCCAACGACTGACATCTCAAATGCAACCACAATATGAAGTTATAGCTTCGTACATAAAAGAAAACTAAAGTTATTGCACGGAAACCAAAAATTCTATTTATAGTAACAGGGACTTTAACCTTTGACCTGCATATCCATTAAGCAATCCCAATCATCATCCCATTACAAGCAGCCTTCCTGTGAAGTATGAGTACTGTATGGCCAATGGTACAAAAGTTATTGCCTGGAAACATGTGTGATGGATGCACAGACGAACGGATGGACAAACAGTTGGACAGATGGATGGAAAGATGAACGAACAAAGTGATTACTATATACCCCCCCTTTATAAAAGGGGGGGGGTATAATAAGGGGTGGGGGAGGCTGACCAAGTGTTACTACTAGTGAAAACTTACTGAAAAGCCTTGAGGTTGAAGAACATATATACATGTTTCTTCTGCCTGATTCATTGGGGAGGGGGACGACTTGACTTGGGGAGGGGCATGGTACAAACAAAGGACATGAGGCAAACTGATTAGGTTAGCAAGTTATTTAATAAATCACTTGATTCAGTGTGATGATTCACATTGAATTGAGTGATTCATTAAATAACTTGCTAGACTAATCAGTTATCACTATTGAATTAACTTGTCAAGTTCATGAGTTGTCAGTGCTGAACCTGTTAAGTTGCTCCATGTTTACGGTTGAATGTTGGGAAATCGGGTCAGTTTGAGTCTTTGAGACCACTTTCATTGTTCTGTGCACATACTGAATACTGTACCAAAACCAAGATATTTACTTGAAAATACCGATACCGAACCTGAAATTTAAATTCTGCACAGCACTAAAATGCATGCGTGGAAATCACTGCCATGTGGATTGCACAGCAGCTGAACTGTAAGAAGTACTGCACAACAATGATACACAATCCTTAAACCAACACTAACCCTGCTTGTGCAGTTTTATTAAGCTGGAGAGGCCGACAAGATACTTGCCGTTGCTTGGTGGTGCTGTCCGGGTACTCTGCCATCCTACACATGCAAATTTATTTATTTATTTATTTACTGGTGTTTAAGATCACATATTTCTGCACAATGGCTAATCATAACCACAACATGGAGACAAAATCAAGTTGAGTCAATCGTTTACACCTCTGTTGCCCATTTCAGGGGACTTCCACCCCAGGCATTGGTTACTGGGTCCTATTTTACGAGTCAAACAGAGTTTTATTTCCTGGGGTTCTCACAGGGGCTCCACCTGCAAAAGTATCTTGACATTATATATAACCTAGGAGGTTGAAAATTTCATGAAACCCAAATATATTTTGAGGTTATTTCTTGGTTAGTTTCATATTAGCCTGAGACCGAAGATGTTGTGAAGATACTGAGGACTGCTATCTCGGCCGATATCAAACTGACAAAGTAATCACCTCTTTCTTGAACCAAAACGAATAATTACAAATATTCTCAGAGCTGTTACAGTTTTCTGACAGTGTCATTATTTCTCATTCTTTCAAGTTTTCCCTACTCCAAGTTTAGCTATCCGAATGTCTAGGGGACATGACAATAAGATAGCTGAACTATCTCTTCTTCCTCTTCGACGAATCTCTAATTATGACTCTGAATCTTAGTTTTCCTTTTTGAATTATCTGTACAATTCTCTTCTTTCTTTTCTTCAGTCACTTGATCCTTAATTATTGTTATCAATAATTCCTCATCATACAAAAACTTGGGTTCAAACCACTCCATTATGCCTGGTAACACCAATTTTACAGACCATGTGAATGATTTGTAAACAAATTGCTTGTGCCTAGTAATACATCAAGTGAGACAACTCTAGTTTGGTTAATACTTGTCGAGACTGGCATTATATCAGTCAAGTTTGAAGTCAATCAGTCAAGCTCAATAATGGGCAGTTCTGGGAAAGACAATCATTTCTAATAATAATAATAAAGAGTTTAAATTATCAGCACACTTCCTCATCATTGGACAGTGAATACCTGTTCCACGCCACAATGTTTATCAAGGTGTACATTTGCCACAGGAACACGGGGAAGTGGAGTACTGCTTCTTTACTGTGGAACAAGCTGCTTTAATGGTATTCAGGGGCCAAAATGTAAACTGAGGGGCTTAATTTGAACTGGTTTCTGACACACACACACCCTACCCCCCCCCCCCCCCCCCCCCTTCCCACCTCATCCCCTTCAGATGTTGTATACCAAATATCAACAGATTCTGCTGATCACTAGTTCTGGGGAATATTTTCTTAATTATTGCAAATATGCTAATATGCTGACTCAGAATTTTTTTTGCTTCCCTCTACAATACACTATGACAGAACCGATGGCAATTTTGTTTTACCTTTCATTCCATCAGCTGATTCCATTCTACTGGTCCTAAAGATGCTTCATACCAAATAACAGATCTCTGTTCTGTGCAGTTTAGGAAATATGGGCAGTTGAAAATATTTCTATTTTTAGCTCATGGGGTTCCCAAGGGGATACAGGAATTTTCTTTTTACAAGTTGATTTGAACAAAAACATAATGCTATGTCAGAACAATCACCTCAAATTTAACTGAAATTGGTCCAGCAATTTTGGAGGAGAAGTCACAAACACCATCTTTAAGCAGGACAACAGATGACCGACACACGATGAGGGACAATATACGAAAAGTGATTACTAAAGCTCACCCTGACTTTCAGTCAGGTGAGCTAAAAAACCTGTATGTAACCTGAACCAAACCATTCATTTTTTTCTGCCTAACGGCTGTTACCAAAATGGACAACCACACTCAAAATAGAGGAAACATTGACTGGAAGACACTGTTGGTTTTGGAAGCAAACTGCAACTTGTGGATTCTGAACTGCAGAATATTATAAATATTACATACTGAACTGATCCAAATGTAAATGTTCAGTACTGGTATTAATCTGTCAATAATATAGGTGCCAGAACAGATTTAGACCATTCATCAGAATATCTGATAATGTTTTCCAGTACTTTGAAAGTGCACACAAACCGGGCCAGCTTTTCTTGAAAATGCAGGCGTGTCAAATTTATATCATTACTAGATTGGCCCAGGTTGAGCTGCTAGCTCCCCAAAACTTTCAGGTCATATTTTGATGCCTAGTCCACTGCTCTTTGCAATTTGTACACAGTGAGAAGTGAAGCAAAATCGTGAACACTGAAAATTACCACGACTCATATTCTAGCAGTTGTTGCTTGTCAAGGGTCCTCTGCCTGTTCAGACAGGCGACAGTTTACTAGAAACAGTGAATAAGCATACAGAATATTTTCAGCACACTACTGTTCAAATCAATAGTGTTAGCATCACTAAAGTTCACCGTGACATTCAGCTTGCTGAGTTCGTCCCAAACAGGGATTACATGATATGGTTTTGTTGGAAACTTTTGAATTTTTTTTAAGTTTTTGATATTGAGTGCATTGGGTAAATGGTTACCAGCCACGGTCGTATCGTGCTGGCATCCAAGGGTAGAGAGACACTCTCATGTAGTTGTATGGTGTCTTTCATATTTATTTATTGGTGTTTAAGGTCACAAATTTTTACACAATGGCTAATCATGACCGCGACAATTTTTCGGGTGGAGGAAGCCAGAGTTCCTGGAGAGAATCACTGAGCAATGGCAAGCAACTGTCAGCTCCCCAACATACTAACTCTACACAAGCAGGGTTAGCATTGGTTGAAGACAGGTGCACCATCGACGTGCAGTATGCCTTAGTACACAGCGCCACCATGCCCCCACATGGGCAATGGGGGTGAAGTGTCTTGCTCAAGGATACAACGTGGTTGCCACAGGTGGGATTCAAACAGAAGACCTCTCAGCTTGCAGCCTGCACCTCTACCTACTGAGCCACTGCACCCCCGTGTCTTTCATAAAGCAGAAAAAGAATGACTTGGAAAATGTCACAAAATATTTTAACTCAGCACTATGAAGACTCAAAAAGAATAGCTTACTTTTTAAAGGTCAAATCTTTTCATCATTTATAAATTGTGTTCTATCTGAATATCTTAAAAAAAAAAAATTCAAACTACTTTTAGAGTCTGAGCAGGAAACACACCAGAAAACAAAAGGTCTATGGTCTCAGGTTATCAAAACCCTTAAACTTGAGGAACAACTTCAAATACTATGACCTTAAAAAGTAGGTCAAGGTAATGCATACCTGATGTATGCCACATGAAATACTTGAAACAACTGAAACAAAGTATAAAATAATGACCCTTTAGGGTAACCACTAGAATATTTTTCTCACATTTTGTCCCTTGAGGGGAACAAGGCACTATCTGCAATGCTTTAGTGTGTCTGCTTTAACATTGCAGATGGTGCCATGTCCCACTCAAGGGATAATCTGTTCTCTCTCTGTTGGTGCCATTAACCCTCTACACTCTGATGTAAAAATGGCAAAGTTTTCAGCAGCAAATATTTCCCAATAATGCAGTTTGATATTTAACCAAATATACCTTGTTTGACAGAAGAGAACAGTGAGCTCTGTCAAACAAGATATAAATGGTTAATTTTGTAGTTAAACAGGAGGAAACAGTGTAACTGAAGAAAATTCTGTTGCACTACGAGAGTGCTGAGGTTAAAGTTGCTCCTAGAAAGACTCTCGAGTAATGCCTAACTGCAAATGTTTTCAATTACTTTCGAGGGCCTTTGGGATTTCAGGCTCATTTTCAAGTACCTTAAAGGCCTTGAAAATAAATTTTTAAATTCAAGGACTTTCAAGGACCTGTGGCCATCCTGTGGTAGAGTGCTGAATTACTTTTCGTCATCAACATTTCGTCCCCTGAGTTCCAATGTGTTCTATGTGCCTACTGGCACATAGAACACATTAGAACTCGGGGATGCTTTCTTCACGTCTTTTACTTTTTAGAATTTATGGGAGTGTGCCTACAGGCATATATACTACTCAAAGTTTGCTAAGCACCAAATATTTGACACATCATTGTGAAATTTGCTTGTGACATATTTGCGATATTTTTGGTGGATATGATTGAGGAATGTATTGAGATGGTCCCCAGTGTTTACATTAGCTCTCTTGACAGGCAAACTTTTCATGACAGTCATGGAAAGCATGTACCCCTTGATTTTCATGATGTTTTCATGATAGGAGCTATCGATTTTCTTCCATTTCCGTCAAAGTGATGGTGTACTGTCTATATGTACATGACATGCGTAGGGTATTCAATCTTCATTTCAACACAAACCCTTGTGATTTAATGATTGAATATGGCAAATGCAAATGTAAGAAGACATTTGTCTGAAGCAGAAATGTGGCGGGCTGTAGGGATGGTGGAGCAAGAGGCTACCCATCGTCAGGTTGGTGAAGCACTTGGTGTGCACCATGCGGTGATCATCAGAGCCTGGGCAGTATGGCACACCAGTAAGATGGCATGGTGGTGGCAGAGACATGGCAACATCTGCAGCATTCAGGCCCATAGGAACCGCTTTGCCACAGCAACCCAGCTTCGCAGTAACCTTCAGAATGCATCTGGGATAAATGTCTCGACGCAGACTATCCGGGAAAGGTTGCACGAAGTTGGTCTCCGATCGAGAAAACCATGTATTCGCATTCCACTGTCCCAGAACCACCTCCATGCACGATATGAATGGGCCATGGACCACATTGGATAGACAAGAGAAGATTGGAGACCTGTCCTTTTTACAGATGAGTCAAGGTACTGCCTAGACCACACAGATAGGCATTATAGGGTATGGAGAAGTCCAGGAGAGCGATTCCATGCAGCCAATATTGCTGAGCATGACCACTATGGTCGAGGGTCAACCATGGTCTGGGGCAGCATCACCTGGGATGGACATACAGAGCTCTGTGTCCTTGAATCTGGTACATTGACTGCACAACGGTATATTGATGAGATCCTGGATGTCCATGTCAGATTGTATGCAGGTGCAGTGGGTGATAGATTCATTCTGATGGACGATAATGCCCGTCCTCATGTTGCCCATGCTGTCGGGGAGTACCGACAGAGGGAGGGGATTGAGCGTATGGACTGGCCAGCAAGATCCCCTGACCTCAATCCAATCGGACATGTTTGGAATGAGTTGCAGCTTGCAATTTCAGCCCATCCAGTCCAGCCAAGAAGTGTCCAGGAGCTTGGTGCCATGCTGGTCCAAGAATGGAACAACATCCCCCAAAGGATCACCAGTAACCTGATTGGGAGCATGAGAAGGTGTTGTCAAGCTGTAATTAACAGTAATGGGTATCATACTTGATACTGAAGCCATACCAGTTCACTCCGTCAACTTTTTGGCATATTGAAAAATTTCCTCTCTTACCAAAAATATCCATTTTCCATGGTTATCGTATTTAAAAGCTAAATGAAAGTGTCAATGACACTGTAGCTCAACTTGACAAACTTGAACTTGGTAAGTTACAAGTGAAATGGCAAAACTGAAGATCATTGGTACCAATGTTATTTGGTGAAATTTCAACATAACAGCATTGTGTGTGCACAACATCAAGAGTAATCCTTGAATTTATAAATGTAATCTGTAAGACTGGCTAAAGGAAGAATGTTGATACACAAATGCAGCAAGTTCAGAGGTTATTGTAAATGGCAACTTTTTTCACAGGAATGAATGCTAATCAATAGCTCTTATCTAAAGGTCTCGCCCAATGAGCACACCAAGTTCAAAAAAAAAATCCTGATAAATGTTGCCTGTAAGCCATGTCAAAGAGGAATGTCGATGCACAAATGCAATAAATTCAAAGACTGTTGCTAACAGCAACAGTTTTTGATGGAAATGAAAAGAAAATCGATAGCTCCTATCTTTGTCATTCTGCATAAGCATACAAAGTTTCAAAACAACCTGATAATGAATGCACCCTCTGAGGCATGCCAAAGGAAGATGTTAATGCACAAATGCACTAAGTTTGAATGTCATTGCTTGTGGCAATGTTTTTTTCTCTTTTTTATGGAAATTCATAAATATACCCTGCAGAGAGTGCAAAAGGGATAAGTTGCTACAGAAATGCAGTAAGTTCAAAGGCTGGTGAAAACAACAATAATTTTTTAAAGGAAATGAAAATAAATGCGACCTGTGAGGTGTGCCAAAGGAAATTGTGGATGTACGTACATACGTACATATGTAAATATGTACGTACGCCGACGGACGAGAAGTGATGGCAATAGCTCAGCCTGACTTTGTCAAGTTGAGCTAATAAATGTGCCCTGCAGGGTGTGCCAAAGGGAAATATTGAGGTCTGACTAAACTAAGTTCTAAGAACGTTGGCAGCGGCAACATTTTTCGATGGAAATTGAAGAAAATCGATAGCTCCCATCTAGAGGTCTCCCCAAACAAACATACCAGGTTTCAAAGCAATCCGATCATAAATGTGCCCTGTAGGGTGTGCCAAAAGGAAATATTGAGGTCTGACTAAACTAAGTTCTAAGAACATTGGCCGTGGCAACTTTTTTTGACGGAAATGGAAGAAAATCAATAGCTCCTATCTAGAGGTCACCCCAAACAAGCATGCCAGGTTTCAAAGCAATCTGATCATAAATGTGCCTTGTAGGGTGTGCCAAAGGGAAATATTGAGGTTTTCTGACTAAACTATGTTCTAAGAACATTGGCCGTGGCAACATTTTTTGACGGAAATGGAAAAAAAATCGACAGCTCCCATCTAGAGGTCACCCCAAACAAGCATACCAGGTTTCAAAGCAATCCAATCATAAATGTGTCCTGTAGGGTGTGCCATAGGGAAATATTGTGGTCTGACTAAACTAAGTTCTAAGAACGTTGGCTGTGGCAACATTTTTTGATGGAAATTGAAGAAAATCAATAGCTTCCATCTAGAGGTCACCCTAAACAGACATACCAGGTTTCAAAGCAATCCAATCATGAATGTGCCCTGAAGGGTGTGCCAAAGGGAAATATTGTGGTCTGACTAAACTAAGTTCTAAGAACGTTGGCCGCGGCAACATTTTTTGACAAAAATTGAAGAAAATCGATAGCTCCCATCTAGAGGTCACCCCAAACAAGCATACCTGGTTTCAAAGCAATCCGATCATAAATGTGCCCTGTAGGGTGTGCCAAAGGGAAATATTGAGGTCTTCTGACTAAAGTGAGTTCTAAGAACGTTAGCTGCGGCAACATTTTGTGACGGAAATGGAAAAAAATCAATAGCTCCAATGTAGAGGTCACCCCAAACAAGCATACCAGGTTTCAAAGCAATCCAATCATAAATGTGCCCTGTACGGTGTGCCAAAGGGAAATATTGTGGTCTGACTAAACTAAGTTCTAAGAACGTTGGCCACGGCAACATTTTTTGACGGAAATTGAAGAAAAACGATAGCTCCCATCTAAAGGTCTTCCCAAACAAGCATACCAGGTTTCAAAGCAATCCAATCATAAATGTGCCCTGTAGGGTGTGCCAAAGGAAAATATTGTGGTCTGACTAAACTAAGTTCTAAGAACGTTGGCCGTGGCAACATGTTTTGATGGAAATTGAAAAAAATCGATAGTTCCCATCTAGAGGTCACCCCAAACAAGCATACCAAGTTTCAAAGTGATCTGATCATAAATGCGACCTGTGAGGTGTGCCATAGGAAATTGTGGACGTACGAACACCGACGGACGAGAAGTGATGGTAATAGCTCAGCTTGACTTTGTCAAGTTGAGCTAAAAATAATATCAAACACAAATAAAATCTTAATTTCTGTACTTAAATAATTAAAGATATAATTAAATAAAAAGTATTTACACTTTTCATAACAATATTTCAACTAAAACGTAAAACAGGTAGTTGGATGTACTTGGTGCTTAGCAAACTTTGAGTAGTATATTACAACTAGGCAAATCCACATAGGTCAAACAAGAACTGGACTTTCGTCCGGTGCATACCCCCACGTGGTGTACTGCCTTGTGTGGGCATACCTATGACCAACAAATATTATTTATGAATATTCTTGTACGGACTGGCGGATGGATGCACAGATGGACGGACGCAATCCAGTATACCCCCCCCCCCCCCCACCCCTTCCATTTTCTTCAAAAGTATTCAACAATTTCTAAGTCAAAAGGTATGGTAAATTGTTTGGTGTTTGGAAGTTTTATGCAATGAGGCAGAAGCCTTTGTCATAGGCAAAGTGCATGTCATATTTCACTGAAATCCGATAACCCATACCTGAGATACAGGTTGAACAGACAAATAATGTGTATTTCCTACAATTTCTAAGTCAAAAAAGAGGGATAACTCTAAAAAGGAGAATGTGAGAAATATCGTCGAATCCTTTTTTAAAGCCTATACCATAAGCAGTGTTCATGGCAAATTTCATTGCAATAGAATATTCGATACCCGAGATACAGGCTGAACAGACAAAATTTGGCTCGGACAGACACAATTTCTAAGTGAACAAGTAATAAAAAAAAAAAAATAACTAGTGTGGGCATACCTATGACCAACAAATATTATAAACAAGAGGCCCCAAGGAGCCTTAATCGCTCACCGGCCAAAGTGGTTCAAAGAAGTATTTGGGGTCACATTCAGTTAGACATGGTTCATCAACACTACAAAGGTATGAAGTCATGAGAGACAAATTTTATGGAAACTAGGGACATGGCTTGAACAAACTTGAGTCTTACCCCCCTAAGGATGCTGCATACCAAATATCAAAAGCATTCATCTGCTGGATCTGAAGAAGATTTTTAAAGAAAATTCCTCATTTTGAACTAAGTTATCATTCAGGCTCCCACAGTGAACGCAAATATGAACCCAGGGACTTGGCTTGAACAAACTTGAATCTCACCCCCCAAAGGATGCTGCAAGCCAAATATCAAAACATTCCGACTGATGAATCTAAAGAAGAAGATTTTTAAAGAAAAATTAATCGTACTGACTAAGTTATAATTCAGGCTCCCACAGGGAGCACAAATATGGACCCAGGGACTTGGCTTTAACAAACTTGAATCGAATCTCACCCCCCTAAGGATGCTACACACCACAAATCAAAACATTCCGACTGCTGGATCTTAAGAAGAAGATTTTTAAAGAAAATTCCTCATTTTGAACTAAGTTATAATTCGGGCAACCACAGTGAGCCCAAATATGAACCCAGGGACTTGGCTTTAACAACTTGAATCTCACCCCCCCCCTAAGCATGGTGCATACCCAACATTAAAAGATTCTGCCTGCTGGATCTTGAGAAGAAGATTTTCAATATTCAATATTTGCCTGAAATGCACTAAGTTCAAATTTGGGCTCCTATACTGAGCCCAAATATAAACCCAGGGGTCCGAATTGAACAAACTTGAATCAGATCCACCCGACAATGTTGCATACCAAATATCAAAAGATTCTGCCTGCTGGATCTGGAGAAGAAAATTTTTTAAGAAATTTGCCTGAAATGCACTAAGTTCGAATTCGGGCTTCTATAGTGAGCCCAAATATGAATCCAGGGGGCCGATTTGAACAAACTTGAAGCAGATCCCCCCCACAATGTCGCATACCAAATATCAAAAGATTCTGCCTGCTGGATCTGGAGAAGATGATTTTTGAAGAAATTTGCCTGAAATGCACTAAGTTCGAATTCGACCTTCTATAGTGAGCCCAAATATGAATCTAGGGAGCCGATTTGAACAAACTTGAATCAGATCCACCCCACAACGTTGCATACGAAATATCAAAAGATTCTGCCTGCTGGATCTGGAGAAGATTTTTTAAGAAATTTGCATGAAATGCACTAAGTTCGAAATTGGGCTCCTATATATACTGAGCCCAAATATGAACCCAGGGGCCGATAAGAACAAACTTGAATCAGATCCACCCTACAATGTTGCATACCAAATATCATCTGGAGAAGAAGATTTTTTAATGTTTTTCCCATTGCCTACAGCGTTAAAAAGTGCTGACTCAGCACTTTTTCAAAGCCCTGAAAAAAGTACCTTGTGATCAAACCGATAGGGATTTTTTTAACCATTTTATGGAAACTAGGGACACGACTTCATGGAGACGAATTCTCCTAATAATTTTTACATAAGTCCAACATGTGACTTTGAAGTTATGAATATTGTAAAAATCCCTAAAGTCAAAAGGAAGTAAAAATTGTGATGATATTAGTTCAAATCTACTAAAACAAACTATTGATCCTATAGTTAATCCATTAACGCACATCCTCAATTGCTCGTTTGCTTGTGGTACTGTTCCAGACAAAATGAAAATTGCAAAAGTTATTCCTATATTTAAAGCAGGCGACCAACATAACTTTACAAATTACAGACCCATTAGCATACTTCCTACATTCTCAAAAGTGTTAGAAAAACTTATGTCTGTAAGACTCTTAAAATACTTAAATCGTTTTAGTATCCTACATCCAAATCAGTACGGTTTCAGGAAAAATCATAGTACGGTGCATCCTGTCTTGCAGTTGTTGAAAACTATATCTGAAGAAAATAACAAAATAAGTAAAAACAGCACACTCGCGCTATTTTTGGACCTTTCAAAAGCGTTCGATACAATAGACCATGACATTTTAATAAATAAACTATACAGATACGGTATTAGAGGTTTGGGTAACGACTGGTTTAAAAGCTATTTATCAGATAGACTACAGTATGTCGCATTTGGCGACTATACATCTGACAGCACAAAAATATCACATGGAGTTCCACAAGGCTCGATACTCGGCCCAACACTGTTCCTAATATATGTCAATGACATCTATCAAGCTTCAAGTTTAAACCTCTTATCTTTTGCTGACGACACCACGGGGCATTCGTCGGGTCCAGACCCAAATCAATTAGTTCAACTCATAAACAAAGAGCTTGAAAAAATATTTGAATGGTGCTGCGCGAATCGACTTGTATTAAATGCAACAAAAACCAAATACATTTTAATCAACCCCTCCGCCAAAAAAACAACAACAATTCGGGATAATATTTTAATAAATGGCCAAATCATAAGTAGAGTAGGTTCAAATAATACAGAAAAATCTCTTAAATTCTTAGGAATACATATTGATGATAGTTTGTCTTACAAACACCATATATCTCAACTCTCTTCGAAGATTGCACGGGCAAATTTCGCACTGAATAGAGTGAAGACCACGCTTCCCCGTGAAGCTCTGAAAACACTTTATTATGCTCTGATACACACACATTTAGTGTATGGGATAAATGTATGGGGAAATGCTAGAACGATTAAAAAGATACTGCTCCTCCAGAAACGCTCCATCCGCATAATAAACAATAAGAAATATAATGCACACACTGATCCTCTTTTTCGGGAGAATAAGATTCTTAAAGTAAACGACCTCTTTAAACTCCACGCTTGCCTGTTTGTGTTTGACTGGTATCATGAAAACTTGCCAATATCCTTCAGATATTATTTCCACCCTGTAGTCAACACTACGGGTAGAGCTAGCAGAAGGAGAGATGGCCTCCAAATTGATAGAACAAGGACAAAGTCTCTTGAATACTTCCCAACACACATTTACCCCAGACTCTGGAACGATTTAGACTCTGAGCTACGTAACATAAACAACAGAAACAGTTTTAAAAAACAACTAACTACAAAATTGTTGTCCCAATACGCCGATAACATTGACTGTAATAATCCATACTGTACTGACTGTGCCATTTAATATTAGGTAGAATATTGTCCTACCCTTATTGATAACATTGACTGTAATAATCCATACCATACTGTCTGTGCCATTTAACATTTAACATTAGGTAGAATATTGTCCTACCCTTATTGAGGACTCCACATTTTGCGTTGAGCTGTAAAGTGCTGGAGCGGCGCGTGGTGTTGGACTTACCAGCGAGGGGGTAGTAGTGCTTATAGACCCATCTTTGTAGGTTATGTATATGTCTGGACAAATTCTCGTCTCTTAACTCACTCGTGTTGGGTACACCAGCCCCCATCGTCCTAGACCAAGAATAGATAAATGGTGTTAGACAGTCCGATTCCAATGCTGCATGATGAAATTTGCCGGAGACGACAGGTAGACAGCCAATCTGGCTATGCCGTCTCCCTGCGGTGTACAGGTATATTTGATAATGTTTGTTATATATATATTACTTATGTATATTTTTGTTGTATACTGCTAAATAAAGATTCATTCATTCATTCACCATTCTATTCTACTGGATAAAAGTAAGCTTTATACAAAATAAGAATTCTCTGTGCCGTGTAGTTTTGGAGATATGGCAGTTTTAAGGTTTTTCCTATTTTTAGCTCCCGAGGTTCCCACGGGGCAATGAGAAAATAATGTTTTGCATCAATCAACTACTTATGACCCATTATCATCTCATATCAAATTTGGTTCAAATTGACCTCACGGTTCGGAAAATATAAATTTTAGGCGTGGCCCAAATTTTTGCCCCTCCCATAACAAAGGCAAATAATGCCCGACAAACTTCTCTTGAACAAACTTGATTCTAAACCTCAAAAGGACTCTGAACATCATATATCAAGTCTCTGCTACTGGTGATTCATTAGAAGAAGATTTTCAAAAAATTTGGCCATTTTTTCCACACCCCTCTGCTCAATATGAGCCGAAACCTAATTTGCATACAAATCAAAATGCCCCTATATAACCACTACTTACATGAAATTTAATTAAAATGTGGCCAGTGGTTTAGGAGAAAGAGGCTCAAACACCACCTTCACACAGGACGTCGGATGACAGACGACGGACAGACGACGGACGAAGAGTGATAAGAAAAGCTCACCCTAACTTTCAGTCAGTTGAGCTGATAAAAAACAAGAGGCCCCAAGGGGCCTTAATTGCTCACCGGCCAAAGTGGTTCAAAGAAGTATTTGGGTTCACATTCAGTTAGACATGGTTCATTAACACTACAAAGGAATGAAGTCATGAGAGGCAAATTTTATAGAAAAACACAAAGGAATGGATTTGAACAAACCTGAACCTAACATGCCCCCGATTTGAACAAATTTGAATCTGACCCACCTAGATGTTGTATACCAAATATGAAATGATTCTGATTGGTGGATGTGAAGAAGATTTTAAAAGAAATTCCCTCACATTGCACTTAGTTAAAATTCAGGCTCCAATGGGTAGCCCAAATTAATAACCCAGGTACCAGATTTCAACAAACTTGAGTCTTACCCTGCAAGAGATGTTGTATACCAAATATGAATAGATTCTGACTGGTGGATCTGAAGAAATTTCCTTATATTGTACTAAGTTAAAATTTGGCTCCCATCGGGAGCCCTAATATCAATCAACCCAGGGACAAGGATTGAACAAACTCAATCTAACCCTCCTAGAGATGTTGTATACCAAATATGAAAGCATTCTGACTACAGGGTCAAAAGAAAAAGATTTTCAAAACAAGTCGGAACAGGACCCAAAATTTTCAGGCCATAAAAAAAAATTTCCGTCTCAAAATTTAACAAAATGCATAAAAATCCAAAAAAAATGTCCGAATTTTGGTCCAAAATTTCGGAGTCCAAACCTGACCCAAAAGTTTCAGGCTAAATTTTTTTTTTTTCATCTCAAAATTGAACAAAACATAAAAAATGAAAAAAAATTCTCCAAATTTTGGTTAAAAATTTCCCCAGTCGGAACCGGACCCAAAATTTTCAGGCAAATTTTTTTTTTTTTTTTTCGTCTCAAAATGCACAAAAAATCCCCCCAAAAATTCTGAATTTTGGTCAAAAATTTCTGAGTCAGAACCGGACCCAAAATTTTCAGGCAGGGCTTGCCTTGAGTCGGGGCTGATCAGCCCAGGCCCCGAGATCAGCCCCGAGGAGCACTTGCTGGGAGCTTTTTTTCAAGCCCCGACATTTTCCACAAAAAAGCACTAACAATAATGGACAAAATGGAAAATCAGCCCCGAAAAGGCCCCGACCTCAATATGTGGGGCACTTTTTTTAGGCCCCGACCATTTTACTCAAGGCGAGCCCTGTTCAGGCTAAAGATTTGGGAGGGTTTTCGTCTCAAAATTGAACAAAATGCATAAAAAGTCCAAACCAGACCCAAAATTTTTTTTCAACCCAGGTACCCGATTTGAACAAACTTGCATCTCACCGCTCCTAGAGATGATGTACATGTATACCAAATGTTAAAGGATTCTGACTGGTGGATCTGAAGAAGAAGATTGTTAAAGAAATTTTCTCATATTGCATTAAGTTAAAATTTGGGCTCCCATAGGGAATCCAAATATTAACTGAGAAACTCGATTTGAACAAACTTGAATCTGACTCCTCTAGAAATGATGTATACCAAATATGAGAGGATTCTGAATCTGAAGAAGAAGATTTTTAAAGAATATTACACGAATTGCACAAAGTTAAAATTTGGGCTCCCATAGGGAGCCCAAATATTAACCCAAGGACTCAATTTGAAAAAAACTTGAATCTGCACCCCCCCCCCCCCCCCCCCCCCCTCTAAACCTCAAAAGGACTCTGTACATCATATATCAAGTCTCTGCTACTGGTGGTTCATTAGAAGAAGATTTTCAAAAAATTTGGCCATTTTTTCCACACCCCTCTGCTCAATATGAGCCGAAACCTAATTTGCATACAAATCAAAATGCCCCTATATAACCACTACTTACATGAAATTTAATTAAAATGTGGCCAGTGGTTTAGGAGAAAGAGGCTCAAACAGTACCCAAGAAGTTTTGTGAAGATCAGTTCATAAATACAGCCTCTAGCCCAAGCCGTATTGGCATTTACATTTACAGTGCTGAAAGTAACATTGAATAAATCTAAGTTAGTCTGATATGCATAATTTATGCACGAGAAAAAAACCCGTATTATATGTGATGTATCCCATGGTACTAAACATTCATACAAAAAATTATTCAAATCAGAGCTTTCATGTGGAAGTTCTGCGCAAAAATCTGATTACCCCTAATTTTGAACAAAATGGCTGCCAGCGGCCATCTTGAATTTCAGACCAGACCCAAAACACTCGTTCTTGTCCCACGGTGATAACAAAGGTATCCAAGAAGTTTCGTAAAGATCGGTTCATAAAAGCGGCCTCTAGCCCGAGCCGTATTGGCATTTGCACTGACAGTGCTGAAAGTAACACTAAATAAATCAAAGTTAGTCTAATTTGCATAATTTAAGCACAAGAAAAAAACCTGTATGATATGTAATGTATCTCATGGTACTAAACATTCATACAAAAAATTATTCAAATCAGAGCTTTCATATGGAAGTTCTCTACAAAAAACAGATTTCTGCATCGTCGGTACAAAATGGCAGCTGGCAGCCATCTTGTATTTCGGACCGCACCCAAAAACACTCGTTCTCGTCCCACAGTCATAACAAAGGTACCCAAGAAGTTTCGTAAAGATCGGTTCATAAAAGCGGCCTCTAGCCCGAGCCGTATTGGCATTTGCACTGACAGTGCTGAAAGTAACACTAAATAAATCAAAGTTAGTCTAATTTCCATAATTTAAGCACAAGAAAAAAACCTGTATGATATGTAATGTATCTCATGGTACTAAACATTCATACAAAAAATTATTCAAATCAGAGCTTTCATATGGAAGTTCTCTACAAAAAACAGATTTCTGCATCGTCGGTACAAAATGGCGGCTGGCAGCCATCTTGTATTTCGACCGCACCCAAAAACACTCGTTCTCGTCCCACAGTCATAACAAAGGTACCCAAGAAGTTTCGTAAAGATCGGTTCATAAATACGGCCTCTAGCCCGAGCCGCATCCAATTGTTGACATACGGATAGACGGATAGACGGACAGACGGACGACGGGCCATGACAAAAGCTCAAATTTGGCTTCGCAAAAGTTGAGCTAAAAAATAATAAGGTTTTTTTAATGCAAGTACTTATTTGGGTTAGGAGAGACATGAAATTTAAATTGATTACAAACATATTGGAATTATCTTGTTGATATTTAGTAAGGAAAAGGTCAAAGCATGCACCTGTGAGTTTGTAAACATGCTTTGACAAATAAGAGATTTAAATTTCATTTCTAATACAGACGGTTAATTATCTGCCCTATTCAGCTCACTAGTAGCAGGATTTGAAGCATAAATGAAAGGAGAAATTATGTATCAAATACTAATTATGATAATTGCTCTATTCACTGAATAAAGTAGTTGCATCAATAATATTTATGAAATGAGAAAACAAGTCTATCAAGTCTACACCTGAAAATTAAATAAACAAAAATTGCTTTACCAACAGTTACCAATCAATTTTACCACCAGTTCCATTTTGATGTACTTAAAATACTTAGAATTACATACTAAATGTCACTGTAAAGTGTAAAACTAACACTTCTCTATGTCAATGTTGTAGCCAACATACAGGGATTCTTCAACTTCCACATGTATAATGCTAAAGGGGCCATGACCCATGCACCCTGGAAAATAACCACCTTACAGGACCAAAATAGGAACCCTTTTGGCATTAGGAAGTTGTTCTTCCATACTGGTATATTCTCATCAAGTCTGCATGAAGAATTTGGTTTAACCCTTTACCTAACGTAACAGCCAAAACCGGCCAGTGCTATTCTCAAAAATCGCCAATTAATTTTCATTATTTTTTTCATTTTTTGCCTCAAAAACATAGGTTATGACCCCTCATTGGAACTAGCTCATCGAGCTCATTCCAACGTGGGGTCATAACCTATGTTTTTGAGACAAAAAATGAAAAAAATAAGTCATTGAAGAATTATTTTTGCAAGTGTCGTCTGCATTTCAGGTTAGGTAAAGGGTTAATCAATTCAAATCATTATCTGGTTATTACCTTATCAGCACAATGATACCAATTTTTGCAGTTAATCTCATACACGCAACCGTTAAAAGGCCCAATTCCAACTCTGCAGAGTTCATTGTCTATGACAAATGTTCCAGCCTGCATACTTCCAGCAGTTTTACGACATGACCAGTAACAAATGCTATAGCACAAAAAGTTAGTTTCTGTGATTCAACAGATAAAAATTTTTCAATCTTTTTCCCCACCTTCCTGGACCTTCAACAATTTATTACCAAGCTAATATTGGATACCAATTGGGAATTCAAATGTTAGAAATTGGGAAAATGCATGCCCAAACCTCACTGGGAATCAGGCTCAAATGTAGCCTAGAGCATATTTTTGGTTTTCTGGTTTAGTTTCGGTTTTTGTGACAAACCAGAAGACCAAATCACAAGATCCAGCAAAAAACAGCCAAATGGTTTTGTTGTGTTTGTGCATAAACTGATCAAACTAATATGACAATGAGGGCACACCATAGATTAGATAAACTTTATTCATTTGTTTCCCTGATTTCTGTTTTTTTTCTGAATGAATAGGCTTGGCAACTGATCTCCTAGAACCGCTAAGAATGATCATAGGGAAGTTAGGATGAACCCAATGGAGATACTTACAGACAGGTCTTTTGTACTGAGTGATACCTTACAAACTTAAGAGTCAACTGGTAGAGTGCTGGAAGCCCATATTTGGGCTTTATTCTGAACAACAGATGCCTAAAGTTAACCCCTTGCACACTGATGTCGAAATATCTAAAGTTCAAGGTGCAAATTTTTCCCATAATGCAACTAGAAATTTACCCAATTCAATCTTGTTTGACAGAGCTCATTGAGCTCTGTTAAACAAGATTGAATTGGTTAAATACCCAGTTGCATTATGGGAAAAGTGGCTACTTGAAATTTGGATATTTTGACATCAGAGTGAAGGGAGTTAAAGGCTTCATATTCTGTGGATGTCCTTCATATTATCTTCAAACTCAAATTACTTCATCTCCATCGATTTGCCTTGTTACAATTTGCCTATAGGCACTCTCCCATAAATTGTAACAAGGCAAGAACACATGAACAAATTTTGATACTGAGAGGAAATTTAGCACTCTACCAGTTAAGGAGCCTGATTTATTATTTACTACCTGTTCTTAACAAGTGGAGAAACCAAACTGAAACCAAGGTTTTTTCCCGAAACCAAACCAAAACCTAAAAATCAAAACCTTCCCGCCCTAATGTGGCCCATGTCAACAGCAAAAATATCCTTGACATAAGCATTTCTACATTGGCCTGGCAGAGCTTAGGGAAGGTATGAGACACTCTTTTGTGGCCCATGTCAACAGCAAAAATATCCCTGACCTAAGCATTTCTACATTAGCCTGGCAGAGCTTTGGGAAGGTAGAAACACTAATGTTGCCCATGTCCACAGCAAAAATATCCCTGACCCAAGCATTTCTACACTGGCCTGGCAGAGCTTAGGGAAGGTAGGAGACACTCTAATGTGGCCCATGTCAACAGCAAAAATATCCCCGATCTAAGAATTTCTACATTGGCCTGGCGGGGCTTAGGGAAGGTAGGAGACACTCAAATGTGGCCCATGTTAACAGCAAAAACATCCCCAACATAAACATTTCTACATTGGCTTGGCAGAGCTTAGGGAAAGTAGGAGACAGATCTCTAATGTGGCCCATGTCAACAGCAAAAAATAACCCTGACCTAAGCATTTCTACATTGGCATGGCAGAGCTTAGGGAAGATACATGTTGGAGACATGTTTCCTTTACATTTTCACACTTTGTGGGCTAAAGCCTAACTGCAACACATTATTAATAGCATTTAACTGAAGGTGAGGGCACAGATAGGCGAATGAGAATGTACAGGCCTGTGAGGTAGCTTCTGGTAACAACTGGAAAAAAGTGCTAAAGCAGCTTCAAAGGGCCTTCATGATGCATTTCAAGACACAACTACTTATACCTTCACTCCTGCTGATTTGAGGAGAGTGATCACCTTTGCGCTCTAAGGCCTGCCTGATGTGTTGAAAATACAGCGTGTGGCAAATGACCCCCTAGAAAAATCTTGATAAACTAAAGGATTCTAAAAGATGTGTTCACGCAAAAAAATCAACGGAAATTTATTTATTGATGTTTAAGGTCACATATTTTGGCACGATGGCTAATCATGACCACAACATGAGTATCAACTCAAGACCAGGGGTGAGCGTTAATAAGCCATGTTGCCCATTTTGGAGAGAGTTTGCACCTCCCAGGCATTGGTGACTGGGTCCTATTTTACCAGTAAAACAGAGCGTGTTTACCGCAGTGAACAGGCACTGCTTCACTTTCCAGGGTTCCTGCATGGAACAAGGGAAATAAAACCAGTTTATTTTAACCCTTAAGGGCCTGGATAATTTTCTAAAATTTTTACTAAACATCACAACTTGTGAGTCTAGTAGCTTAGCAATGATTTTTTAAGAGGCAGCCAAGACTTGACTGGAAACCAATGCACAGATTCTTCTGCATTTTTTGGGAAAGGATCTGTTGCGAAAGGTCTTACTACATAAAGTAGTAAGGTTTTTATCAAACAGTCAAATGAATTCATGATCAATCCAGTCACTGCAATCTCTATTAAAATGTCTTATACTATTAACTCTTAAAGGCCAAGATATTTATGCATTTTTGCTGAACTTTGTCAGTCTGCATTCTGTGGTGTTACAGTTGTTTCTAGGCAAGTCTTGGCTGTCTATATAGGCAGCCAATACTTGCTTAGAAACAACTGAAACAGTTCTAGAATGTAGCTTGCAAGTGTATCTAAAGAATGCCTGTTAGTACATATGGTTTGTAAGCAGTAAAAAGTAATCAAAGTTGGAATCAGGTCTTTTAAGGCTTAATTAAAGAAGAACTTGCACTTTGTCCTTGAATTCAGATGCTTTATAAGCATCATTGGTAAGTGATTATTGGTTGTCTGGGGGACCTATGACTGACCAGTTCAAGACAAATCATATGTGAATTATTTTTTGTTTAATTTTAAATTGTTTAATTACTGAGATTGACAAATTATGGGTTTGAATGGGGAAAATCAGGCCTAAATGTCTTTGGGGAAAGGGTCCAATATTCGACCTATGTAGATAACCAGAAGAATCCTTTACTGTCATTATTATTTGACTGTTGTCCACAGGAGTTCTGCTTGAAGTGATTGTAAAAGTACCTGCTCTGAGACAACACAGTTTATGAAGATTAACAACACCCAATGGCTGCTAAAGAAGAAAAGCCCATGGTTCTGGGTTTTTCCCATTATACTGAAATGACTGTAAAACCAAGTTTTCTTAAGTCAAGTTTAGTGAATCATTTATAATTTTGTTGCCCACTTAAGAGGATACACATCATAGGAGTTGGTAAACTGAGTCCTATTAGAGCAGTAAAGCCAACACTGTCTACCACAGTAAACAAATGCTGCTCCACTTTTCAGGTTATAAAATTTATTGACTCTATACAATAGGGAATTTATCTGGGTGGAAAAAATATGACACAACAGACAATATTGAAATACATACACACCCTTCAATTCTACATGTCAGTTGTTGATTTTTTTTTTTTAGGTCTAAAAATATTACAAGAGGAATGCCCGTAAAACTGCTTGGTCACAGGCCTGTTAATTTATTTGTTGGTTGTCCTACCTGGCTGTCCAAAGGCTTCATATTAATATTATATTAGTATTATATTAGTACAGTGGAGATATTTCTCAAATGAATAGCTTGATTAAATGCATATAACTTCTAAACACCAAACCATTTAACACAACATCAATACAAATTTAACCTGTTAACTACATACAGATTATAGAGTAACTAACTGTCTGTTAATTGAATAAAACCCAAGAAGCTTGCAGATCCACAAGTCCAGTCATGGTACTTTTCTGTTAAAATTGCCTGTTAATTGAATAAAACATAAGAAGCTTGCAGATCCACAAGTCCATTCATGGTACTGTTCTGTTTAAAGTAACAGGCCAATGATCTTCGACCATATTGCTACCGACTTCAAAAATCAATAGGGTTTTTCTTTTTCCATATGTGAAAAGTTTCTGCAAGTTTGAATGAGATGCAATAAATAAAACAAATGTTTTTATTTAGAAACTGAAGTGCTATTTTTAATAACAGTGACCTTGACCTTTGGATGATGAAGTTTTTTCTTCTTCCATGTGGGTATTAACCCTTTACCTAACAAGACGGAAGACACCTGCTAAGTACAAACAAAATTCTTGAATAACTAAATATTTTCATTTTTTGTCTCAAAAACATAGCTTATGAGCTCATTCCTATGAGGGGTCATAAGCTATGTTTTTGAGACAAAAAAATGAAAAAAAATAATGGAAATTGAATTGCGGTTTTTGTAAATAGTGTTGCCGGTTTTGGCTGTTACATTGGGTAAAGGGTTAATTTAACCCTATAGGTTGGGTGGACCTGCATTATGTAGAATTAGAACAAAAATTATTGTCTAGAAACTGATTTTTAACCACGTTCTATTTATAGTAATACTACTACTATAATGGTACCTTGACCTGTTAATTGAATATTTTTCACTGGCAACATGGTTATTCAAATACCAGGCATCCATTATACTATCACATTATATTAACAAGAGCGCTCGTATCGCTGAAGCAATACAATGTCCCCTACCGGACTAATGAGCATTAATAATTATACAAATGTTATAACCTAGAAGTGATCAGCATGAATTCCGTTCAAGCATTTCCAAAAAAAGGCCAGAAAACTGATATTTTGGTGCTTTTCCATATTTCCAAGGGCTATAACTCACACAAGAATGAAATCATTCTGCTGAAGCGTTTCCAAAAAAAACTCTGGAAAACTGATATTTTGGTGCTTTTTCCCATATTTCCAAGGGCCGAAACTCACACAAGAATAATGCAATCAGCATGAAACTCAAACTTGATCTGTAAGTCATCGTTCTATAGTAGGTTACCAAGAATGAAATCATTCGGTTGAAGCATTTCCAAAAAAAGTCCGGAAAACTAAAGTATGACTGACAGACTGACTGACAGACTGACAGATGGACAGAGTACAAATAAAACTTGATCTGTAAGTCATCGTTCTATAGTAGGTTACCAAAAATGAAATCATTCCGTTGAAGCGTTTCCAGAAAAAGTCCGGAAAACTGATATTTTGGCGCTTTTCCATATTTCCAAGGGCAATAACTCACACAAGAATAAGGCAATCAGCATGAAACTCAAACTTGATCTGTAAGTCATCCTTCTATAGTAGGTTACCAAAAATGAAATCATTCCATTGAAGCATTTCCAAAAAAACTCTGGAAAACTGATATTTTGGTGCTTTTCCATATTTCCAAGGGCCGTAACTCACACAAGAATAAAACAATAAGCATGAAACTCAAACTTGATCTGTAAGTCATTGTTCTATAGTAGTTTACCAAAAATGAAATCATTCTGTTGAAGCGTTTCCAAAAAAAACTCCAGAAAACTGATATTTTGGTGCTTTTCCATATTTCCAAGGGCCGTAACTCACACAAGAGTAATGCAATCAGCATGAAACTCAAACTTGATCTGTAAGTCATCGTTCTATAGTAGTTTACCAAAAATGAAATCATTCCGTTGAAGCGTTTCCAAAATAACTCCCAAAAACAGATATTTTGGTGCTTTTCCATATTTCCAAGGGCCGTAACTCACACAAGAATAATGCAATCGGCATGAAACTCCAACTTGATCTGTACGTCATCGTTCTATAGTAGTTTACCAAAATGGAAATCATTCCGTTGAAGCGTTTCCAAAAAACCTCCGGAAAACTGATATTTTGGTGCTTTTTCCCATATTTCCAAGGGCCGTAACTCACACAAGAATAATGCAATCAGCATGAAACTCCAACTTGATCTGTTAGTCATCGTTCTATAGTAGTTTACCAAAAATGAAATCATTCCGTTGAAGCACTTCCAAAAAAACTCCGGAAAACTAAAGTGTGACTGACAGACTGACAGACGGACAGACTGACAGACTGACAGATGGACGGAGTGCAAACCTATAGTGCCGGTAGGGGACTAAAAAGCATTATACATGTAGCAGGCAAAGATAAAATATGGCAAGAACCCAATCAGAATTTCCCATGCATGTATAATGTAATGCATACGGCAGCAGTTTCTATGAAAAAGAGAAATGATTGCTTCAAATTTCAGGGGATACAGAGTTTGATTCCACAATATAATATGGCAGTGAAATGATTCCCAATTCCACAGTGATTCCTGCTACGCTTTTGGAAGCACCATATACAGTCCTCTCCATATCTGTCTCTTATTACATCTTTTAAGCATGACAGATAATCACACATATATCATTAGCACATGGGTTTAAATACACTTGCAAACAAAACCTAGATATCTCTTAATTGAATAACCTGTAAATTCCGTATAACTTCCAAACACTAAAACATTTACCACACCTTTACTACAAATTTGACCTGTAATTTGCATATAGGTTATAAAGTAAAACTCTTGTTTTGTTTTTTTTTAATAAATAACTAATTTATCAAAGAATTACTATGGCAACTAGTGAATTCCCCATGTTTGTAGACTTAATTGGCCTCAGTACATGTACAACCAATATGGTTATAAATGTATTATATCTTGTTTGACACAGTTCCATGAGTTCTGTCAAACAAATTGGAGATAAACGTTTCTTGTTGAGTTAGACATTCGGGAATCTACTGTGGAAAACCATTGTTAACGAGCCCCTTCAGAAGTTCCTAACAAGAGAAGTTTATGTCTATTTTAATTCCTGTCATTGTAAGAAGTGAAAAAATGTTTTATATGAAGAAAAACAATAAAAAACAAGAGGGAGGCCACACCCCGCGCATAACCCTATGGTACATAACACCAAACAATGACAATAGAAGAAATTATCCATGATACCGTGAAAGCTAATCCCATAAACAATCGTCATTCCAAATTTCAATGAGAGCCACAAACCCCACACCAGAGATATGAAGCGAAGAGACAAAAAATTGGCTATTTTACGAGACAAACAGCAAAATTATTTTTGTTTTACAACAAGGTAATTGTGAAGGCCAGAAACACCTGTTACTGAAGTCTAGTGATGATCGGACCATTCACATAAGAGATGTAGAACAAAGACATAATGCCACATGTGGTGAGATGAGTTGCTTGTATTTTCTTTGTTTTACTGCAGGGACCTGACTCACTTAAAAGCCTTTCCCATAAACAATCTTCATTCCAAATTGCACTGAAATCTGATAACCCAAACCTTATAAAACAAAGACATAATGCCACATGTGTGGAGGTGATTGGCATGTATTTCTTTGTTTTACTGCAGGGACATGACTCATTTGAAAGCCATTCCCATAAACAACATTAATTCCCATTTTCAGTTAAATCTGATAACCCAAACCTGAAATATGAGACAAACAGACAAAAAATTGGCTATTTTACAAGACAAACAGAGATTTTACAAAGTTAAAAGAGGATGCACTCTCCCATAAATTCTAATGTGGCAAAGACATGTGAACAAATTCTGATGACCGAAAATAATTAGCACTCTTCCAGTTAAGACGAAATTCATGCAAATTTATAGAAATAAAATTTCAGAATTTTGCGTATTATTTCAATGAAATGAGCAGACTCGCTGAAATTTCTCATCGCTACATTAAATTGGCATACCATGATATTGTTGCATCATATAGTGACAATGTGATTAAAGTACATTGTGACATCTTGAGGATGACATATTATGATGTCACAATGTTGTCACCTTGTTTCACTGACATAGTTGAGGATAACTTAGTATCAAAACTGTCTGTGAAAAGGGTGGATGAAAAATAGGCATGAGAAACAGATTTTTCATTTCAGATGGCCTCATGCTGTAAGTTTGATTATTGTTTATTAGTTTTTAAGGTCACTTTAAGCATCCTAGGCTATATGATAACTACAACACAAATACAAAGTCAAGAATAGCCAATCATTTATATCAATGCTGTCCACTTTCAGGAGCTCTCACCCCTGGCACAGTTACTGGTTCCTATTGTATCCGTCAAACAGAACTTGTTAATACCATAGTAATCAAGCACTGTTCCACATCCCTGAGTTCATACGAAAAATGCTGTGTGAGAAAAATTGTCTGAGCAAAAGTGTTCATACATGTCAGAGAGTACTCACTATGACAGAACCGAGTCACTGGCATGAATAAAAATGAAAAAATCAATTTACCAAACATTTACTCCTTTACAATTAAACTTACTGAAACATAATTAAAAATCAACAGGTATTCCCCACTCCAGTTCATGAGTTATTTATAAACTAGAGAGCAAACAAAGATTGCCGCTGTGAAATAAGAACATTTTTCAACTTGAGCGACAACCAAACACAGCCCTAACAATGCAACCACAAATCTTAAGACAAGTGCAGATAGACACTTTGAACCGACCCCCAGTTAAAGTACTTGGAGCAGGTAGTTTAAAACTAGTTAAGTGCAATGCAGGTATATTATACCTGTCTGTCAAGATGGTTTTGTCAACTTGTAGTCTTGTACATGTAAAAATGAAGTACCCGTGAGTTTGTTTTAGTCAGGTCAATAGTGGGGAAAAATAGTTGTCCTCAAGGTCAGACACGCAAATAAAAATTCCACAGCTGGAGATCATTTTCTTGAATTCTTTTTAAGAGAGACAGACACCCATACAGCAGAGTTATTTTTTTCTTTGGCCTCTCCCTGACTATTACACTTGTAATTTAAAACTTTTAGGAAACTATGTCAGATCTTAAATTTCAATACGCTATGATAAAACTAAAGTGTTTTACTAAACTGAGATCTTATTGTTTGAATTCTACATACAGAGGATCAAAAGGATTACTGCTGAACTTAAGTTCATTTTCCGCTGTCAATTCACGCCTCACCACAAGTAAATTAAAAGTGAGTAACCCTTTACTCGCCTGTGTAGAACTGGGAGGCGAGCAAACATATTCACACACACACTTAAATATATGTCATCACCACTATGTGTTGATCGAGAAATTTGTATCAAGCCAAGATGGTGTTCATAATAGGTATTGTGGCGAGCCCTTAAGGCCGAGTCGCAATACATAATAGGAACTCCATCGAGACTTGATACAGGTTTCTCAATCAACACACAATGGTGATCACAAATTTAATTTACCATCTCAGAAACCCACCTGGTGGTCATGACCAATTTATCTTACAATATGTACAATATTCCTCTCTTTCTTATCAAGTTGACTTGTAGGCATATATTTTGAAAACCATTCAGCATCTATGAATCGACTAATAAAACAAAGAAACACGCATCTAAAACACTACTATATTACTTGTGGTATTATGTTCGTGAGCTGTGCATGATGTAATCCCCATTCATTGTTCCACTTGTACTATAACCGCCAAAGTTTATAGTAGTGTTTCAGATGCATGTTTTCCTTGTTTTATTTTTCAGCTTTAATACATGGTAGGATTATATAAAAATATGATCATGGCAAGAATTGATCTAGTGTAATATATTTTGCTGAGTTGGAGATTTATTTGATATGTAATTACTGTTATCAAAGGTGTAATCAGTTCTTGATCAGTGCAGGTAAAAACATTCTCTTTCTGAATCAAATGACTGCATGTGCTTGCAGAAGTTCCTGTGCCTGGCTGATACAAATCTGCATCAGTCTAGATGTTTTAGCTCATATAAGGGGAAAAAAATTATTGCTGTAAGATAATTACTGATATCAAGACGCATCAAAACTGAATTAATATTTAAGTTTTCCAAATTTATATAAAACATCCTGAAAAAGCAAATGCAAAAAGGGGTGTCAGTGCGACAATATATTCCACTTAGGCCAGCACAAATTAGAAATTAGGACAACCAGAAAAAATGGTACGTTATCTGTTTTTGAGGCAACCTATTTTTTCGGGTAACACTTTGTGGCTGAGTGTTTACGGCATTGGACTTCAAACCAAAAGATCCTCAGTTCAATTCCAACCAGGGTAACTGCATTTCGTCCTTGAGCAAAACACTTAATCCCGATTTCCCATGTGGGTGCACAGTGGTGCAGTATACTAAGGCATACAGCACATCGATTGTGCACTTGTCTTCAACCAATTCTAAGCCTGATTGTGCGGAGTTAGTATGTTGAGGAGTCTGATAGTTGTTTGCCACTGCTCAGTGGTTTTCTCTGCGTACTCTGGCTTCTTACATTGACACAAGGTGACCCTGTCTGTCAAAAGTGTTGTTAAACCTCAATAAAAAAAGTAAATCATGGTTTTAGAAGAGCTAGCAATGGAATACAGCAGCAGTTTGAGAGAAGATATTTGTAGAACATTTTGTACTGTAGACAAACAACTTGTGAAGGTCTATCCACTGTCATCCACATATGTGTGGTTTTTGACATCCAACACTCATTAAATACATTTTGCCACTGCAAGATGTTAATATACATTTGTAATGTCTGCTCATAAATTAATCCATGCTACTCAAAAACACAGAGGAAAAGGTTATTTATCAAGTTGGATGTGGGCAGGGTGGCTCAGTGGGTAGAGGTGCAGGCTGCAAGCTGAGAGGCCCTCGGTTTGAATCCCACTTACGGCAACCATGTTGTGTCCTTGGGCTTGGGCAAGACACTTCTCCATGTGGGGACACGTTCATGTTGTGTACTAAGGCATACTGCGCATCGATGGTGCACTTGTCTTCAACCAATGTTAACCCTGCTTGTGTGGAGTTAGTATGTTGGGGAGCCTTACAGTTGCTCGCCATTGCTTGGTGGTTCTCTACGGGTACTCCAGCTTCCTCCACCCGTATAACTGTCTGAACTGAGATGACCCTGGCTGTCGAAATTGTCGTTAAACCCCAATAAATAAATAAATCAAGTTGATGATCAGTGACAGCAAAGTGGACTTTAAATCTCATCTAAGGATACACACATTACACTGACACAGGAGTTGGTTACTAGTAATAAGTACTATTCCATTCCCAGTGTTTCCATGTGGGGGAGAGGCTTAAGAGGCACCAAGATTTCCCGAAGACCCCAATAAGAAGTCTGTGACAGGGAGGGGGGGGGAGGTAGAATCTGATTCTCATAATGATTCTTAAAAATTTATTTCTGAACAGTAGAATATCGTCTCTTCATTGTAGGGGATGCCCGGGTGGAATGTCCCACGGCAACTGTTTCACCAGTTTGTTCAGTTGGCAGGTCTGGAATCCAAAGTCTGATTCCATGGTTTTTCTTACTCTTTAGGAACCCAACGGAACTCAAATCCATTTGGTACAAGAGAAAGACTATTGTACTTTCAGGGGACTCAAATAATAGTACCCTTAATCACCAAGACCATTTGCCATCCACAACCACCCTGTTATACTCTGCCAACCAGCTCTTCCCTCTGCCACTTTCACCCTTTCATACCTCTCCCAATCCGCCCCAGCAACCTGTAACTTTTTTGTTTTTTTCTCTTATTTGTTATCTTCCCTTTATTTCGTTTGCAATAATTGCTTACTGAAGGCTAGGGAAAGATAAAAAAAAAAAAAAAATGTTGCTCAACTGTCACCGACACAATATGACCGTAGCTGCTGAAGTGTCGGAAAGACACAATAATCCATACTTCTATATTAATGTTTTAAAAGTGATGAGTTTGTAGTCGGGTAGATTTCCACTCAGCAGTGTTCTCAAGGGAAATCACTCTTCATGTGCTGTACCCTCTCTGCTATCCACTTTCAAACCTATATGTACTTTTTCTGTGACCCAGACCATTCAGCATCGTACATGTGGTAAAGGTACATCCATAATTACGACATTTTGCTCCATCCGCCCCATTTCCATTACCCTTCTATCTCTCTCTCTCTCCTTCTCTCCCTCTCAATACTAGTACAAGTTTACTCAGGCTGTCTGTTAGCAGAACACAATCCATCCACATATAGCTATCTTCATTACGATGTGCACCATTATCTTTAGTTCTGCATAAATCAACAAAATGTCACCTCATAGCCCCTTGAAATTAATGTCACAACACTACAAATTACTCACAATATGAGTTTACTTAAAGTTATAACATTATCAGCTAATTTGCTTGAGTTATGCGTCGAAAAAAATTGCAACGTTATGCATTGATTTTTATAACAGAATGCGTTAGAAAAAGTTATAACATTATGCAGAGTTTATAACATTAACAAAAAAGTGTGTTTCCCATCACATAACAGAACAAGAGGCTCAAAGAGGCCTTAATTGCTCACCTGACAAAGTGGCTTAAAGAAATATTAAAATTTTTTAGTAAATTTTGTTTCTTAACATACCTACCACAATTGTTTACAATTGGCTGTAACATAAGTGCAAGCCCTACTTCGGAACTAACTCAAGCTTTTAGAATCTTTTCCAAACGAGTTGGAAAAGTAATAGAGTGCAAAAGCACGAAAAAGATCGAAAAAAGGGTCGAGCGAGACCAGCGCTCGAAATTACAGGTACTCTCTCTGCACACCTCTTGCGTTTACCGAGCGCATGCGCAACAAACCGTGACGTCAATTCCGTATTTCCGCCAACGAGAAGTTTGTGATTTAGTGGGGAGGCATCGATATCAAAGATATCCCCAAGGAGGGTGGGCCTCCGGTAAACAATTGTGGTAGGTATGTTAAGAAACAAAATTTACTAAAAAATTTTAATTTCTTTTCAACCTACTCACAATTGTTTACAATTGGCTGAATAAACAATAGGAGGAGGTGAATCACATAACCAATACCAACAAGAGTAGCAGTAACGAAAGCAAGGATGGCAGAGAACAAAAACTAAAACCTGTAATGAAGAAAGAGAGAAGGCACCTGAAAAGAACAAGGCTGAGAGAAGCGCAACCTCGACAAAAACAATTTAACGAGGGTGCACCACAGCCTGAGCAGCAACGAGAGGACCTAAAGAATAAAGGTCCTCAGATTGCTGCTGAAGGTGGCGGAGATAAAAGGAGGAGAAGGTAGAAGCATTCCTCCAGTAAGCCGCATTCATAACATCACGGAGCGAAACAGAATTGGAGAACGCCCAGGATGTAGAAATGGCACGAACCTCGTGAGCATTAAGCCGGTTCGAAACAAGATCCGATGCAGACAAGCGAGAATAAGCCAGCTTGATTGCAAGACAGATCCACCTGGAAATAGAATGGGAAGAGATAGACTGCCGCTTAGGAATGAGAGACAGAAAAAATCTCTTCCGATCCCTCCTAATGAACTGAGTGCGAGTAATGTAAGTCTTGACCGCACGAACAGGACAAAGAAGAGGCCTCCGTCCATCTACAGCAGGGAGAGCCCGAATGCAGATGGGAGGAGGTACCGAATCGGGGAGTTGATTCTTAGCCAGAAAAGAGCAATCAGTAGTGAATGTAACACTGTTAGCCTCATTTCGGAAGAAGGCAGAATCAACAGATAGCGCATGAAGCTCACTGACTCGACGAGCAGAAGCAAACGCTAGAAGAAAAGCCGTCTTATAGGTGAGAAAACGCATGTCGGTCTCAGATAAAGGCTCGAAAGGCGCCCCCTCCAAACAGTGCAACACCCATGCCAAGTTCCACTTGGGTGTAAGACGCAAAACTCGAGGCCTCTTCAAAGAAAAGTGCCGAATAAGTTTGGAGAGGAAAAGATTACGACCGATACACCGCTTTCCCACATAAGAGAAAGTATCAGACAGCATAGACCGATAGCCCTTAATCGTAATAGGCTGGAGGCCCTTGGAGTCAAAAAGAAAAACCAGAAAATCCGCAATTTGAGCGATAGACGGATCACGGTAATTCACATTGTGATCTGAACACCAGCGGCAGAAAACCTTCCACTTGGCGGCATAAGTCATTCCAGTGGAAGGTCGCCGCGATGCAGAAATGCACTCCACTGATCGTCTCGAAAAACCTCTACGTCGGAGACTGGACCTGATAAAAGACAGGCGTGAAGGGACAGGCTCGCCAGGTTGTTGTGAGACTTCCTGGGACGACCCTGTGAAAGAAGATCGCGACGTAGAGGTAGACGAATCGGTCGATCGGCCAATAGAGGCCGCAGCAGATTGATCCACACCCTCTGTGGAGACAGGGGTGTGATCAGAATGATCCTGCAACTGCAAGCACGAATCTTCGCTAAAACTTGAGGAAGAATCGGTGCAGGAGGAAAGGCATAGCCGACCCAGCCTGTCCAGTCCAGAGACAGAGCGTCTACTGCAAATGCCAGAGGATCTGGACAAGGGGAGACAAAAGTCTCTACCTGATGATTCCAGCGAGTAGCGAAAAGGTCGACCTGAGGACGACCCCACTGCTCGCAAATCGCCTGAAACACCGACCGATGTAGCATCCATTCGGTTGGAAGGACACTGTCGCGTCGGGACAGGGAGTCTGCTAGGACGTTGAGACGCCCGGGAATGTGTCGAATGGACACCCGAGCGTCCACATCCCGTGCCAACAGAAGAAGATCCCGAGACAGCCGATACATAGGAATCGAATGAGTGCCTCCCTGATTCCGTATGTAGGCCACTACTGTCGAATTGTCCGAAAGAAGTAGGACAACATGGTCCGACAGATGAGGGATCCAAAGCCGAAAACTCAACAGAAGAGCAAGGAGCTCCTTCTGGTTGATATGAAGGTCCACCTGCTCGCTGTCCCACTCTCCGTGAGCAGACAGACCGAGAGGGTCCAACGTCGCACCCCAGCCCCGATCGCTGGCATCCGCAGTAAGGATGCGATCGGCCAAAGGAAGATCCAACGGAACACCCTGTGTCAGCCAGGGAATATTTGCCCAAGGGCGGAGGTGACAAAGCAGAGACCGAGGAATAGTGAGTTCCAGGTCCAGCGGATCTACATTCGGACGCCAATGATCCAACATGAAGTGTTGGAGAGGTCGGACAAACAAGCGACCGAGCGGAATGAGATCGGTCACCGAACCGCAAAGGCCCAGCATCCGAAGGAAAGTCCTGGCCGAGACCGAGGAAGATTGAAGCAGGTCCCGAGTCAAGGCGGAAAGAATCGTCGCCCGAGCCTGGGGAACCGACACTACATTGTGAAGAGTGTCGAAATCCATCCCCAAATGACGGAATCGCTGAGAAGGAAGAAGATCCGACTTCTCGCGATTGACTCTGAAACCCAGCGACGCTAGAAGGCAAAGAAACTGCCGGACATCGAACTCCAGAACAGCAGCATCGTGGTGCCGTTGGAGGATGTCGTCTAGGTAGGCGGACGAAGTCACCGCCGACTGAGTGCGATGGAAAGCAAGCACATGTGACATCAGTCGGGTGAAGGCCCAAGGAGCCAGGTTCAAACCGAACGGGAGAGCTCTGAATTGAAAAACTCGATCCCGAAACGAGAACCGAAGGTATTTCCGTGACGCCAGATGAATGGGTACATGGAAGTAGGCATCCTTCAGGTCGATACTGGCCGCAAAATCGCCCTGATGAACTGAACGTCGAACCGACCGGAAAGTCTCCATACTGAAACGAGGAGCAATTATGTACTCGTTCAGGGTACTCAGATCGATGACAGGACGAAATTGGCCGTTTTTCTTCGGCACCAAGAAAAGTCTCGAGTAAAACCCCGGTGAAAGGGTGTTCCTGACCACCTCGATCGCCCCTTTGGTGAGGAGATTGTCGATCTCCTGCACCAGAAGGTCCCGACGCAGAGAATCTGAAGGGACCTGAGTCGGAAGGGGCACCCGAGATAAACTGGGGTGCCGATGGAAGGACAGTCGCAGACCGGAATGAATGACGTCGAGGACCCAAGAGTCCGACGTTATCTCTGTCCAACGGTCGTAAAACAGCGACAGCCTTCCTCCGACTGGAGGCGAATCGAGGTGAGAACCTTCACTTGCGGCCTCGACGAGGCCCCCGAGAGGAGAAACCACCTCGGGAAGTGACAGAGTCCTGAGACTTTCCAGCCTGAGGCTGCCAGCGGGCCTGGCCACGTCGGCGCTTCTTATGAGCAGAAGGAGCAGACGGAGCCGAAGGCGTAGCCGACGTCGCCGACGAGGCAGACGCAGCAGCACGCTTGGCGGGCCTGGAACGACCCCCACCCGCAGCAGCAGGTGGGTCAAGCTGTCTCAGCAAAAGCTGGTCCTTCGAATGACGAAGAACTTCGCCACGAACAGCTTCCACGGAACCATGGAACAACTGAGGTCCTACCAAAGAGGCAGACCTCAGAACAGCACGTTGCTCAGAAGGAAGGGATGGTAAAGAATCCAAAACCGCATCCCGGCGTGCCAGCTCCAAATTGGCCGTGTTACAGGCGTGAGCGTGAGTCAAGTTCATAAGAGCCTGTGACAAAACGCGAAAAGGCGCCTGAGAGTCATCAAACTCCCCTGGTGGAAAATATTCAGCCAGAGCAGCGACAACATGGTCCGCGAGAGATAACATACCCAGCATCTCTCGGGACAGGCCCACCATAGACTCAACTACCGACATCGGGAGAACTGCCGACTTAGGCTTAGTCAACCCGAGGGAAGAAGAATCCTCATCCACAGTAGTCATCCCTTGGAAGACTGGTGGAGAGACGGAATCGTAAACACGAAACCGCGATGGAGGCAGGAAGGCATCAGCTCTAGAAAAGAAGGAACCCTTAAGGGCCTTAGAACGCATTTTGGCGTCTAAGCCCTGGAAGGACTCAACCACCTGAGCCGATTGCAGAGGACGCAAAGCCCCGGAGCTAGAAGGCTCAACAGGGTTACGGCACTCCACAGTGGACCGCGGCCGGACGGTCACAGAAGGCTGGTCGGAAGGTAGAACGTCCGGCAATAAGCCAAAGACGAAATCCAAAGCCTGCCCCAAGACTGACGAGGGGGGACCATCACCTTCAAGATACTCGTCATCCTCCGTAGCAGAGGAGACGTAGCCCAACTCGGGCTGACCAGCAGAAACCTCCTGTGAATACTGTGCAGTATCCAAGGGGCCAGGCGAGACATCTCGGCGACTGACCAAAGGAGGTTGTGCCTCAGGAGGCACAGGGAGGCCAACTTGAGGGTTGCCAGAAAGCAACCGGGTGAGCGCCAAAACGGCCTGGCGTAGGTCACCCTGAGAATCCGTCGCAGCAGAAACGCCCGACGGAGTGTCCTCCCAATGGACCCTTCTGGTAGAAGAACCCAAATCCTCAGAAGAGACCGACGGCGAACGTCGATCGGCAGACAGAATAGGAGCACGGTGAGAAGACACCGGAGGATAGTCCCGATTGTGACGCCCAGGAGCCATCACTGGCCTCTGCGAAACAGAAGGCCCTGCCTGCAAATCCTCGAAAGGGACCGACGGCGCACGTCGATCGGTAGCTGGACCTAGGACACGGTGAGAAGACACCGGAGGATTGTCCCAAGAATGACAGGAACCTGTCATTGACCTCTGCGCAGCAGACGGCCCCAACTGCCTATCCTCTGAGACCGACGGCAAGCATCGATCGACACCCAGACTCGGAACACAGTGAGGAATCACCGGAGGAAGGTTCCGAGAGTGACAGCTAACCGGGGCTGTCACTGACCGCTGCCGAACAGCAGGCCCTGGATGCCAACGTCCCAACAGCATCCCGCTAGTCGGCACACTAGCAGGCGAAGGTGGAACAATAAACGATTCACTCGAGGGACGAGGAATCGCTGCCGAAGCGACCGGCCGGCTCAACCGACTAGGAGCAAACCTAGCCAGATGAGACGGAGCAGACAGCAAACCCGCACAGCCTCGCCGCGAGGCTGGGGGAGGCTGAGAACACACAGACACACCAGCAGATACAGCCTCGGTCCCCCGAGACTGTAGACCATCCCCAGAAGAGATGGAAGAGCCACCATCAGACAGAATAGGATCTGGAGTAGCAACCCCCTCAACAACGGTGGACGGTGTTGGAGGCAGATCGGAGAGGGTTACCGAGTTGACCTCGGAAAAGCTCTCAACGAAAACAGACGCCTCAATAGTGACATCCGAAGACAAAGAGACCGCGGTCTCCTCATCAGGTATCACAGAACAAACACCGTCAACAGTTGCAGAGGAGCTCGCCACAGAAGTCAGATCCGAATCCTGTGTGACAGAGTCACCACGTGCACCAGCAGAAATGTCTGCAACGGCACGGCTACCCTTACCCCGAGAACGAGGGGTTCTAGCTCTGGAAAGAACCACCTTGTTAACAGAAGCCCAAAATTTAGAGGACCAAACCCCACAGATACCACATGATTGGGCCTGAGTGCAATTGTTGCAAGTGACACATGTGGTATGGGAATCGTCCACATGTTTCACCTGCAAACAAGAGGTACAAGGAATAGTCTTAGGCATGATATAAATACAACAATCAAGCTTCCCGCCGACGGAAAACAGAACGAAGGTCGTGTTCACACGTGGGGGAAAGGCAAGATAAAGTGTGAAAAGCACAGCAATAATAATACAAATTAACATTAAATGTAGAGTAATAATTTGGTAGCTTGAAAAGGATACAATCCAGTAGCACACTAAAGACGATTAATAAGTTGTTCACGAAGAATTAGTATCATAAACAGCACAGTCACAAAAATTTCCGACCATGAACAATGGCGGAAAATAAAGGAATTGACGTCACGGTTTGTTGCGCATGCGCTCGGTAAACGCAAGAGGTGTGCAGAGAGAGTACCTGTAATTTCGAGCGCTGGTCTCGCTCGACCCTTTTTTCGATCTTTTTCGTGCTTTTGCACTCTAGTACTTTTCCAACTCGTTTGGAAAAGATTCTAAAAGCTTGAGTTAGTTCCGAAGTAGGGCTTGCACTTATGTTACAGCCAATTGTAAACAATTGTGAGTAGGTTGAAAAGAAATTTGAGGTCACATTCAGTTAGACATGGTTCTTCAACACAACAAAGGAATGAAGTCATGAAAGGCAAATTTTATGGAAAAAGACTAAGGAATGGATTTGAACAAACTTGAACCTAACCTGCTCCCCCCCCCCCCTCCCCCCACACACACACACACATATTGTACCACAGTATCAGTTCAGTATTCGCTATCTGACTTGACTGAGGTTTTCTTATAGTACCAAAGGGGAATGCACCAGGAAAATACAGAATAAGTTGTTCTTCAATCACTCTACCAGTGTGATACAAATGCTACTGCCAATGAGCTCAACATTGACATTGTTTTGCCATCTCAAATCATATCTACAATAATTTTATGACTTG
Source organism: Pictodentalium vernedei (assembly GCA_031216915.1). Taxonomy (NCBI): domain Eukaryota; kingdom Metazoa; phylum Mollusca; class Scaphopoda; order Dentaliida; family Dentaliidae; genus Pictodentalium; species Pictodentalium vernedei. The sequence goes on from CM062294.1 coordinate 389,000,471, forward strand.
TCCCAAACACATCTTAACCTTTTAAAAGCTCAGGTTTTTGCTCTCTCAGCACATGTGCCCTTAACATGCCATCATTAGAAGGTCCTGCTTACAATAGACAAATCACCTGAGCAGTGATTTCTAGTCAAGTCTTGGCTGCCTTAACAGCTAAGCAGCAACTGGAGGAGTACAGGCTGCAGTCTAGTAATAATTCAGAACAATTACCCAGGCCTTTAGGGGTTAACAAAACTAAAAAGAAAACCAGTCACAAATTAACCGATAATGCTATAACTTTAAATAAACTCATATCGAGAGTTATTTATAGTGTTATGTCATCAGTTTCAATGGGATATGATACGAAATTTTGTTGATTTATGCAGAACTCAAGATATTAAATAGTGCACATAGTACTGAACAGGGCCATGTATGGAATGGATGGATTGTGTTCTACTAACAGACACCCTATGTATAGTCAAACTAGTATCTGGAGAGAGAGAGATATAGAGAGAGAGAGAGAGGGAGAGAGGGGCATGGAAATGGGGTGGATGGAGCAAACGATGGCATGATTATGGGCATACATTTACCACACGATACCAGTTACTGTGATCAGGAGTCAAACAGATTGGTAATGCAGTAGTGTGACAGCAATCAAAATTGTTTTGCATTAGCATAAATTGCAGGGTGATATTATTAGTCAGTATAACAATATTTCACAAAATTTGCATTCAATTCTCACTACTTGAACATGCAATCTCTGATAATCAGTCTTTTCTCCAAAATACTGGTGTGCCATGAAGGTACCAGAAAATCTCACTGATGATAGATGTACTTTATACAAATGTTTGTTTAGCAAAATGAACATACCCAGTAGTGAACATGCACCAAGCGATGGACACCATGTTCAAATAGCTTATGCTTTATATAATTTACAGGAAATATATGTTCAAACAAATATATAACTTACATGGGTGCCAATTACTGACAAAGACGTTTATCAACAAATTTATCAGTAAACATGTATAAATAGAGGATCTCTATTGAGTCACAAACCAAGTTCAATGAAATCGACCTGAGCAGAAATTTACTGAGGCTCATATCAATTTAAATGAACAAGGTTCAGAAATTTTATATCAAATTGTGAAAAAAATATAAGATTCTTCTTATCACATAAAGTGTAATTTAAAACTTTACCTACCATTATGTCTGAAGCTGTTCATAAAAACTGCCACCCAAACACACAGAACGACACGTGTGTGAATGTGTTCATCGATATGGCACAAGTGCCAGCGCGTAAGGATAAAATGAGAGTTTGCAGGCCTCAAGTTTTATCCTCCCACAATGGCACAATAGCCATATCAATTAACCCATTCACACATGTGTGTCATTCTGTGTTTATTACATGCCTTCACGTCTATAAAAACAATTATTAGAAGTACACTCAGCAATTCATTTGACAACTATCAACAAAAAGAACACATTTTATCGCCAACAAAATTTGCTAGGGGACCCTGTGTTACTATTTCAACCCCTGAGTTCCAATGTGTTCTATGTGCCTACTGGCACATAGAACACACCGGAACTCAGGGGACGATTTTCAGCTATCGCTAGCAATTCAAATTGTAATTGCGTTGCACGATTTGTAGAAAATTCCTGTGAAAGCTAGCTTCTATTTCAAAATAGTCCATCAACGATTTTCATTTTCTGCATGGTTTAGTGTTGCTGTTGATGGGGAGTACACAGAACAGGCACGTAATAAATTTTTATTATTTATTTTCTCAATAAACATGCAACAAAATAGTGTTAACTTTCAAGACTGATACATGTCAGATACAAACTTTATGGGCCATTCCCAAGTGATTAATTTTATTGGCAATTCAAGTTAGTGTGAAACAAATTAGGAAGAGTTAGCTTTGGAAAGAAAATACAGTTGAAATTTGAATGTAACATCAAATCCAGTTTGCCAAACTATCAATCCTCACCCAAGAGAAACTGAAATGTCATTACATACAAATTTGTCTAGGTATTCAGAAATTGTCCATACACTTCCATTCTCACGACTGGGTTTACAATGACAGTATCATGTCAGACAATAATTTCCCATAGAATTGATGATTGCTTCAAGCTAGCAATAATTACATTTCAGAGAATGTTTTGGCTGATGACAAAACACTGATTGACATGATTTGTTTGCCTTCTCTCTCACACAATTCTGTTAGAAACACAGAAAAACAGGCAAGACTGTTAAAAGTACAATGGAGCCCATTTAATTGCATATCTCTTAACTGAATAACCTTGTTAATTAAATATAACTTCCAAACATAAAACCATTTACCATACCTTCAGTATAAATTTGACCTGTTATTTGCATATAGGTTAAAGAGCAAATTTCTGTTAACTGATTGAGTGGCAGAAGCCACTATCATGGCTCTACTGAAAAGTGCTGAAAGCAACTATCGTGACTTTGCACTAAATGCATTAGCTTGTTGTTTGAGAAAGCAATTTTATTTATGTAAATTTGTATTGTTACAATTTCTTAGGCACTCTCCAATAACGGTAATAAAACAATTTTTAAAGTATCTTGCTAAACTAAGCCTTTCCATGCATATAACCTGGTATCTTTGAAAAAAAAACTCATGTTACCTTCACCTCTGAAAAATAATTCAGCACTCTACCTGTTAATTAAATAAACAAGAGGCCACACAGGGCCTGAAGCGCTCACCGTGAACAGAACACAATATAAACAGAATCCAAAAATGAGGCTACATTAAGCAATCCATTTCCATAGGATACATTGTCAATCCTTGAGCCCCGCAGGAGTGACAAAAATAATCTGGGCATCATGCCTTTTCTTCAGTTGATCATGATGTAAAATGTAGCGCTCCCCTATGAAGCCCCTTGATACAACCTCTGTGGATTAATCTTAGTTACACACCTCTAGAGGGAACTGAATACAAAATTTTTAATTCTTCAGGTACATGGCCAATTCCGGCTCCCACTGGGAGCCCAAATATTAACCCAGGCTCTCGATTTGAACAAAGTTAAATCTGACTTCCCTAGAGATGTTGTGTACCAAACATGAAAGCATTCTCACTGTTGGATCTGAAGAAGAGGAATTTTAAAGAAATTTCTTCATATTGCACTAAGTTAAAATTTGGACTCCTCACATTGCACTAAGTTAAAAGCCCAAATATATACCTAGGGAATCGAATTGAACAAAACTGAATTTAACTCCCCCCCTCCCCAGAGATGTTGCATACCAAATATGAAAGCATTCTGACTGGTGGATCTGAAGAAGAAGATTTTTAAAGAATATTCCCCATATTATCCTCCTGTATTAAGCCCAAATAAGAACCAATGGGCTTTATTTTAACAAACTTGTATCTGACCCCCCTATGAATGCTGTATACCGAATATCAAAAGATTCTGATGATTGGTTCTGGAGAAAAGATTTTTTTTAATTTTTGAAAATATGCTGACTCCGCATTTTTTCGTTGCCCTCTACAGAACACCCTAACATAACTGATGGCATTTTTTTTTACCATTCAATCCTACTGGTCCTAAGGATGCTTCATACCAAATAACAGCTCTCTGTTCTGTGTGGTTTGGGAAATATGGGCGTTTGAAAATATTTCTATTTTTAGCTCCAGGGGTTCCCATGGGGATGCAGGATTCTTTTTTTTTTGCACGAGTCAATTACTTATGACCCAATAATACCGCATATAAAATTTGGTTCAAATCGGATCATCGGTTCAGAAAATAGAAATTTGGGGAGGGGCCAAAAATCTTACCCCTACCATTACAAAGCCAAATATTACTTCACAAACTTCATTTGAACAAACCTGATTCTACACCTCAAAAGGAAGCTCCATACCAAATATCAAGTCAGTGTACCCACTGTTTCATGAGAAGAAGATTTTAAAAATATTTTGGAGCATTTTCTCCCACCCTTTCCCTATGAGGCTGAGCATGTTGAGTTGAACAAAACTGCAATGCCCCTTTGGGACCATCACTCACACAAACTTTCATTAGAATTGGCCCAGTGATTTTGGAAGAGAAGAGCAAAACATGGTGTTGATGGACGACAGCCAGACGGACGGAGAGCGATGAGATTAGCTCAGTTTGGCTTTGTCAAAATGAGCTAAAAATCTTGTAGTGTGTCGAGAAATGACACTGAGAATCTCCAAATTCCCCTTGTTTATAGACTTACTTGGCCTCAGTACAACTAATACAGAATTTAATCCATTATTTTATTATTTATTTATTTATTGGTGTTTAAGGACACATACTTATGCACAATGGATAATCATGACCATGACAGTTTTACGGGTGGAGGAAGCCGGAGTACCCAGAGAGAACCACCGAGCAATGAAGAGCAGCTGCCAGCCCCCAACATTGTAACTCTGCACTGCAGCACAGGCAGGGTTAGAGTGGTTGAAGACATGCGCACCATCGACGGGCAGTACGCCTTAGTACACGGCTTCATCGTGCCCCCATTTGGACATTCGGGGTTAAGTGCCTTGCTCAAGGACACAACACGGGAGTCCGAATCGATCACTCAGATGGTCACCCATCGAAGGACTAACCGGGCTCGACGTTGCTTAACTTTGGTGATCTAACGAGAACCGGTTACCGCAATGCCACCGTGCCCCCAATCCATTATATCTTATTTGACAGAGCTCATGTAGCTTTATCAAACAGAGATATACATGTAATAGAGTAAATGCTCAGTTTATCTCTAGAATACCGGAAAAGGATCAGATCCCTGTTAACTGAATAAGTTCATTGGCAAAGTGACTATTCAATTGAAAGGGTACCACCATATTTCTCTTTTTTTAAGTGAGGAGTTTGATAGATGTGGAGCAGGAGATGGTTCAGTCAAAGATCATAGACACACGAAGTTGCCAACCCTTTACCTAATACACCAAGTGACAACATTTTTTCACAAGTTTTCATTTTTTGCCTCAAACATACCTCACAAGTATGATCCCTCATTGGAGCGAACTCATCAAGTGTCTCTGTTTCAGCATGATGTTTTCTCATTGGACAGTTCTCCTGAAGACTAGTCTTAAACTACAACGGTGTCATTCGTGTGCAAAGCACACACACTAAGGTGTATCCCCGCATTTTCAGTATGCCATCACGATGGTCACAAATCAATTCACAATCTCTAACGACAAAAGTGGCGCTACAGACATCACATGGAGCAGAATCAAAAATCTGAAACCTTTATGCACATCCAGAGACCCCACTTGAAAATATGAACACACTTTCAACGTTTTGAATTAAAACCCCAAGGATCCTTTCACCGGAAACCGATTCTCTAATGACAAAAGAGTGGAGCTACGGGTGCCACATGGGGCTGAATCAAAAATCCAAAACGTTTATGCAGATCTAGAGACCCTACTGGAATAGATGAACACAATTTCAACGTTTCGAATTAAAACACCAAGGAGCTTTTCACTGGAAACCGATTCTCTAATGAAACAAGAGGCCCCACGGGGCCTTAAGTGCTCATCTTGTACAGAACACAATTTAAACAGAGTCCAAGAATGAGTCTACATTAAGCAAGCCATCTCCATAGGCTACACTGTCAATCCTTGAGTCCCTCAGGAGTGACAAAAATAATCTGGGCATCATGCCTTTTCTTCAGTTGATCATAAGTAAAATGTAGAGCTCCCCTATGAAGGCCCTTGATACAACCTATGTGAATTAATCTTAGTACCTCTAGAGGGTACTGAATACAAAATTTTTAATTCTTCAGCAAAATGGCCAATTCCGGCTCCCATAGAGAGCCCAAATATTAACCCAGGCTCTTGATTTGAACACAGTTAAATCTGACTTCCCTAGAGATGTTGTGTACCGAATATGAAAGCATTCTGACTGTTGGATCTGAAGAAGAGAAATTGTAAAGAAATTTCTTCGAATTGCACTAAGTTCAAATTTGGGCTACCATAGAGAGCCCCAATATTGACCTATGGATCCGATTTGAACAATCTTGAATCTGACCCCCCTAGAGATGTTGTATACCAAATGTGAAAGCATTCTGACAAGTGAATCTGAAGAAGAAGATTTTTGAAGAAATTCCCTCATATTGTACTAAGTTAAATTTCATGTTCCCATATGGAGCCCAAATATTAACCTAGGTACTCGAATTGAACAACCTGGAATCTGACCCCCCTAGAGATATTGTACTCCAAATATAAAAGCATTCTGACTGGTGGATCTGAAGAAGAAGATTTTTAAAGAAATTTTCTCATATTGCACTAAGTAAAAATTTGGGCTACCATAGTGAGCCCAAATATATACCTAGGGATTTGATTTGAACAAACTTGAATCTGATCCCCATAGAAATGTTGCATACCAAATATTAAAGCATTCTGACTGATGGATCTGAAGAAGAAGATTTTTTTAAATTACCCTCCATATTGAACAAAGATAAAATTTGGGCTTCTGTAGGAAGCCCAAATATTAACCTAGGGACATGGTTTGAACAATCTAGAATCTGACCCTCATAACAATGATGTATACCAAATATTAAAAGATTCTGACTAGTGGTTCTGAAGAAGAAGATTTTTAAAGAATATTCCCCATATTACCCTATGTTAAAACTTCGGGCTCCTGTAGAGAGCCCAAATATGAACCAATGAGCTTTATTTCAACAAACTTTTATCTGACCCCCCTATGAATGCTGTATACCAAATATGAAAAGATTCTGATGATTGGTTCTGGAGAAAAGATTTTTTTAAATTTTTGCAAATATGCTGACTCAGCATTTTTTCAATGCCCATTACAGAACACCCTAACATAACCGATGGCAATTTTTTTTTTACCATTCAATTCTACTTGTCATAAGGATACTTCATACCAAATAAAAGCTCTCTGTTCCATGGGGTTTGGGAAATATGGGCATTTGAAAATATTTCTATTTTTAGCTCCCAGAGTTCTCATGGGGATGCGGGAATTTTTTTTTTTACATGGGTCAAGTACTTATGACCCAATACTACCACAAACCAAATTTGGTTCATACCGGTCCATCGGTTCAGAAAATAGAAATTTTGGGCGGGGCCAAAAATCTTACCCCTCCTATTACAAAGCCAAATTTTACTTTACAAACTTCGTTTGAACAAACTTGATTCTACACCTCATATGGAAGCTCCATAGCAAATATCAAGTCATTGTACACACTGGTTCTTGAGAAGAAGATTTTAAAAATATTTTGGAGCATTTTCACCCACTCCCTCCCTATGGGGCTGGGCATACTGAGTTGAACAAAAATGAAATGCCCCTTTGGGACCATCACTCACACAAACTTTCACTTGAATTGGCCCAGTGGCTTTGGAGGAGAAGACCAAAACATGGTGTTGACGGACGACGGACGACGGATGACAGACGACGGAAGACGGACGGGAAGCGATGAGATTAGCTCAGCTTGACTTTGTCAAGATGAGCTAAAAAGTGGAGCTACGGGCACCACATGAGGCTGAATCAAAAATCCGAAACCTGTATGCACATCTAGAGACCCTATATGAACACATTTTCAGCACTCCAAATTTAAACCCCTTGGAGCCTTTCGATGGAAACCAATTCTCTAATGACAAAAGTGACGCTATGGGCACCACATGGGGCTGAATCAAGAATCCAAAACCTTTATGCACATCTGGAGACCCTATCGGAACATATGAACACACTTTTAACGTTTCAAATTAAAACTCCTAGGAACCTTTTGCCGGAAACAGTTTCTCTAACGACAAAAGTGGCCCTACAGGCACCACATGAGGCTGAATAACAAATCTGAAACCTTTATGCACATCTAGAGAACCTACTGGAACATATGAACACACTTTCAGAGTTTCGAATTAACCCCTAGGAGCCTTTTGCCGATTCTCTAACGACAAAAGTGGTGCTATGTGCACCAATGGGGCCAAAATCAAAAATCCGAAACCTTTATGCACATCTAGACACCCTACTGGAACATATAAACACACTTTAAACAACAGAAATTACATATCCTAGGAGCCTTTCGTCGGAAAGCAGTATTTTAGCTCAGTCTTTAATGGTGCCACCTGGTGACAAAAATTCAAACAAAACCTATCTTTGTCATCTCTATACCTTACTTAATAAGTATGGCAAGTTTCAAAACTCTAGCTCAAAAAAAGGGACGTACAGATGTAGATCATCACTATATCCCCGCATTTTTGAAAATGAGTGGATAAAAATGAACATTTTCCCCAAAAAACAATGAACTACAATTTAAATATTAACCTCTGCACACTGAAAAATTACAAGCTGCAATGCAACGTAATGCAACTAGGAATTTAACTAATTTAATCTTGTTTGATAATGCTTAATGAGATCTATGAAACGACTGAATTTGTTCAACAGGGTAGAAGATCATTTATTATCATGCCACCTGTTTAATATGACCAATCAATGTGCTCTAATAGCATTGGTGGACTATGCGATATTAGGTTATTCAATGGAGAACCGGCTATAGGATTGAGTCCATACACTGGTCTGCCAGTGTCCGTGTTTGAGCCTGTACACCCCCTCTGCTGGGTGCCATTTTGTTTCCGATCTAATTTTCCCACCTCAAGTTTTCATCTATTTTCATGCAAATAAGAAACTGTTCATTGTGGCAACATTTTTGACACACGTAACTTGATTGTCGTCTTTTAATTTATTATTTAATTTGTTTGGTGGCATTATAAACACGTTACAGGACGTTTACTTGCCAGGTATGGCATCATGTGAGGCTCAGCGGGATGAATATTAGGCTCGGCAGTCATGGCAGATTGTAACCTGAATTGATGACAGAGAGTCAAAGCAAAGAGGTCTTTGGGAGGCCTGTGTGATTAAGAGAATCCAGGTTTCAAAGAGTACCTTGATGGCACCTTGGGGGAGGGGGGGGGGGGATTCAATGTTGTTACTGTTGTTCAAGATGAGGTCACAGTCACTGGAGCTTATGAGAAAAACTGCAAAAACAATGAAAAGGAGTGCCAAATGCGTAGTAGAGACTTTGGAACACTTTCTATTAGAATGTCCAAAATACCAGTCTAACAGAATAATATTCACCGGGAGTATGATGGGAAAGTAGGAAAGGAGAATGAAGGACATGTGATTAGTGGGTGACACAAAGAAGAGGGTTATTATGCTTATCAGAGAGACTGGGAAGGATGGGACTACCGGCAGTTCATCTCAGAGTGTTGGGAGGAGAAAAGAGGCATGGGGATAAGAAGGCATTTGTGAGCACAAGGTTAATCAAGGGCTTCTCACCTGAGAACCATAACAAATAGGTGGATGGCCAAAATGTTATTATTATTATTATTATTATTATTATATTGATTAATCTCCAATCTCTCCTTGATCAGATTTTTGGAAAAGCTTTAAATCAAGTATTCCAAGAGTGATATTAAAAGACTGTTAATTTTTCTTCCTTGTCATTTAGCACTATGTTGATATGTAAAAATACATTTAGGAAGGAATGTCCCATCCAGGGGAGATAACCGAGAGCTTATTATTATGTCCTGGGGCAATTTCTTCAAGGGAAGTCCAACACCTTTCTTGCTTAAGGATCTGGATACATTTCAACAATTACCCTCTACAAATATCAAAATTTCAAGGCTGTTTTGTTTCCCATAAAGCAAACAGAAATTTAACCAATTCAATCTTGTTTGACAGAGTTCAATGCATCCACGAAGACTGAATTGGTTAAATTTCTAATTGCATTATGGGGAAAAAACTGCTTCCTGAAATTTCTGTATTTTGATATCTGTGTGCAGAGAACATATGGATTAAAATTCATACAAGAATCGGAAATGATTCTCGCAAATGATTCTCGCAAATGATTCTTGCAGTTAGAGCTGTAGGTTTTTAAATTTCTTGTTCGGTTTCGGTTTTGGTTTTTCAAGTGGAGTAAAACCTCGGTTCGGTTCGGTTTTCGGTTTGTTCATGAGGCCAAGTAAAATTCAATAAAACTCGTTCTAATGTCCGGAGTCATAACTGAATGGTAGTGAAATTGAGTGAAACTCAATGAATGTCCGAAATAAGCTGTGATACATGAAGAATCAGGAAGGCCAATATAATAATTACCTAAATATACAGAACTTTTATTGTGCTTGGCCATTTTTCGAGGTCTGAAACCTACACGCAACTTGAGGAAAGCTGCAAATACAACTAAACTGAAATGTCGGAAATTCACAGAATGTAGCCTTCCCAGAGTAGCGAGAGTACTCTGCAGCAAGAGAGTATTTAAAAAACCCGAAAAACCTTAGATTACGGTATGTCGACGGTTTCGGTTTCGGTTTTTTAAAAAAACTAAAAACCTTGTTTCGGTTAACCTACAGCTCTACTTGCAGTGAGAATGAACTTTGATTCTTGCAATATTTGCTTCTTTTCATAGATTCTGAAAGTGATCTTAAAGGCTTGGAGTATTCTACTTATTTTTATCTTTCCCATAATAAGGTAGTACTTTGACTTGGCAGTAGTTACTAGTGAAGTCTTGCAGCAGGAGTTACCAGTGTCAAAACTGAGAGTTAATAATTAATATGTAGAGCATTTTCATCAGTAGCAACCAAGGCAAAGACATGGCTTATATTTCGATGAGAATCTGAGAATCAATTCAGGCAAAGTTTCTTGCAGACCCTCTGCTAGGATTCTTGTGAAAAGAAGTGAGGCAATTTAACCCTTCATCTTACATAACGGCAGCAAATTAACCAATACAAGGCTAACTTGACCTGAAATATCCTGACTCTTGGTCAATAAAATTGTACAAATTTGGCTGTCTGAGTGTCATTGGAACCAGCTCAATAAGCGATTTCCAATGACATCCATATTTGTAAGGTTTTATTAGTAAATATTGTTTATTTGTTTTATTAAAAATTGTCAAGTTCAGATAATGTTTTAACAAGGTCTATGCCCGGTGCATAATACGCCCGATTTGACTTTTTTTCAAATTGCAAATAACAACTGTTTTCATCCAACAAACGGCCTGCATTGCCAAGTGCTATATGGTTCAAAATGCATTTTGGAGTAAAGAAAAACAAGAGGCCCCACGTGGCCTGAAGCGCTCATCTTGAATAGAACACAATTTAAACAAAGTTCAAGCATGAGTCTACATTAAGCAAGCCATCTCCATAGGCTACACTGTCAATCCTTGAGTCCCTCAGGAGTGACAAAAATAATCCGGACATCATACCTTTTCTTCAGTTGATCATAAAGTAAAATGTAGAGCTCCCCTATGAAGCCCCTTGATACAACCTATGTTGATTAATCTTAGTTACACACCTCTAGAGGGTACTGAATACCAAATTTTTAATTCTTCTGAAAAATGGCCAATTCCGGCTCCCATTGAGAGCCCAAATATTAACCCAGGCTCTTAATTTGAACAGAGTTGAATCTGACTTCCCTAGAAATGTTGTGTACTAAATATGAAAGCATTCTGACTGTTGGATCTGAAGAAGAGAAATTGTAAAGAAATTTCTACGAATTGCACTAAGTTCAAATCTGGGCTACCATAGTGAGCCCAAATATTAACCTATGGATCCGATTTGAACATACTTGGATCTGACCCCCCTAGAGATGCTGTATACCAAATATGAAAGCATTCTGATGAGTAGATCTGAAGAAGAAGATTTTTGAAGAAATTCCCTCATATTGCACTAAGTTAAATTTCATGTTCCCATATGGAGCCCAAAAATTAACCCAGTTACTCGGATTGAACAACCTGGAATCTGAGACCCCCCCCCCCCCCCCCCCCCCTGATGTTGTATACCAAATATGAAAGCATTCCGACTGGTGGATCTGAAGAAGAAGATTTTTAAAGAAATTTCCTCATATTGCACTAAGTAAAAATTTGGGCTACCATAGCGAGCCCATATATATACCTAGGGATCTGATTTGAACAAACTTGAATCTGACCCCATAGAGATGTTGCATACCAAATATCAAAGCCTTCTGACTGGTGGATCCGAAGATTTTTTTTAATTACCCTCCATATTGAACAAAGTTAAAATTTGGGCTTCTGTAGGAAGCCCAAATATTAACCTAGGGACATGGTTTGAACAATCTTGAATCTGACCCTCATAACAACAATGTATACCAAACATCAAAAGATTCTGACTGGTGGTTCTGAAGAAGAAGATTTTTAAAGAATATTCCCCATATTACCCTATGTTAAAACTTCGGGCTCCTGTAGAGATCCCAAATATGAACCAATGAGATTTATTTCAACAAACTTGTATCTGACCCCCCTATGAATGCTGTATACCAAATATGAAAAGATTCTGATGATTGGTTCTGGAGAAAAGAGTTTTTTTAATTTTTGCAAATATGCTGACTCAGCATTTTTTCGATGCCCATTACAGAACACCCTAATATAACCGATGGCAATTTTTTTTTACCATTCAATTCTACTGGTCCTAAGGATACTTCATACCAAATAACAGCTCTCTGTTCCGTGTGGTTTCGGAAAGATGAGCGTTTGAAAATATTTCTATTTTTAGCTCCCAGGGTTCCCATGGGGATGCAGGAATTTCTTTTTTTTTTGCATGGGTCAAGTACTTATGACCCAATAATACCACAAACCAAATTTGGTTCATACCGGACCATCGGTTCAGAAAATAGAAATTTTGGGTGGGGCCAAAAATCTTACCCCTCCTATTACAAAGCCAAATACTGCTTCACGAACTTTGCTTGAACAAACTTGATTCTACACCTCAAAAGGAAGCTCCATAGCAAATATCAAGTCATTGTACACACTGGTTCTTGAGATGAAGATTTTTTAAATATTTTTGAGCATTTCCCCCTCCCCCTCCCTCCCTCCCTCCCTGTGGGGCTGGGCATGTTGAGAATTTCTCAGTCTACATGAGTTATGGGTCGAAAAAGCCCATAACTCATGTAAAAATAATTGGACAGAACCCATAATCCAACTTAGCGTGTATTACTATCTGGGTAATACACGTACAAACTTTGGTTGAGATCCAAACTGGAGTTATCGGTTGGAAACCAAAAATCTTAATAGGTCAAATTCTAAGTCGAAAAAGGGAAAGAACTCATGTAAAAATGATTGGACAGAACCCATATTTGAACTTGACTGTATTACTGGCTGGGGGCACGTATTAACTTTGGTTGAGATCAAATAATTCAAACTGGAGTTATCGGTCGGAAACCAAAAATCTGAATAGAATTCAGTGGACAAATGGCCATAACTTGTGTGAAAATAATTAGACGGAACCCATATTCAAACTTGGCCTGTATTACTAGCTGGAGAATACACATACCAACTTTGGTTGAAATCAAATAATCCAAACTAGAACGGACGGACAGACGGACGGACGGACGGCCGGCCGGATGGACGGGCGGGCGCGCGGGCGCATGGGCGGGCGGGCGGACGGATGGACGGACCATTTACATGACAGTTTTTACAAACGGGCATATAAAAATTAAAAAGTTATGTTGGGTAAAGGGTTAACATGTGTTTTCAGATACAAAAGGGGTTCAACCTTGGTGGCATGATAGGATCCTGGGACACTCATAGTAGGTATGGATTCTCGCAACCATTTTCGCAAGAATCCGAATGGATTCGCCCAAATTTAGATGAAATATAAAGAGAAACAAACTTTTAGTCAACAATGGCCTGAAATGGGTTGAAATTCCATGCAATTTCAGGAGCTACATACCTGCCATGTTTTGTTAATGATATATTATATCATTGTTATAATTCATCTGTTTAAGCCTGCCTGCCATCATCATCACTCACAACTCATACAAATTAGTATCTGTTGCAATGATTTGATAATCTAATATTAAATCATTATAATGTTTGTTATGATTACTGTCTTATTGATTTACAGAATACAAACAATTAACCACCAAGAATAAAAACATAAATAACAATTAAATCATTATTTTGGAGTGATGATACAGTATCAGCCAGGAGGAATTTCATATTATAATGTGAGCAGAGATGAAGGCAATATAAACAACTCATGAAAACATAGCAGAACTCCATTTTTTTTTTTTTTTGTTTATTCATCTCTAACCATTATGGAACACCTTAACAACCGCTATGGATCTTCTCATCCTTCACTCAATCACTGGAGGTGGTCTTCCACTTGTGGGGAGGAAAGCGTTGGTCTTGCATCACTGCCCTTTTTTTTTAACTTTTCAGAATGTATCAAGGTCCCGGCCAAATAGGACAAATAGCAGGCCTATCCACGAACCAGGGAAGTTTGGGTTGTTGGAACCTTGCAAGGAGCCGTTTTTCACTGGGTTAACACAAAGGCTGTGGCTTTGTTCTGCCTTTTCCCTTAGAGAACTCCAATGTCATGACCACCTTCATCATCATGATCACCACCATCCTTATCTGGACTCAGCTGTCTCTCCTCAAACGCGAAACAAAAGGCCTGAGGCAGACTATAATTGTTTATGACAGCCCCCAACAAGTAAAAATAAGTGGCACACTGCCAGACTATACTTGCCTGAAGCCACTAGCTCCATACACTCTGTCAATCAAGGAACACTGCGAACAGGCAACAGGGTCAAAATGGGAGGAATAACCCCACAATGTCTCCATGGATCTTTGGCATGCCGAAGCAATTCTTCTGTGCTTCTTTTGGGTATCTGCAGCAGTTGATTATGGGACCCTTTCCCAATGACATTTGCAGATAATTTTTCCCAATACTTCACCCCAATTTTTCCAATATCACTTCTCACTCAAACAATGAAAGTGTCTATGACACTGCACTGCAGCAGCTTAATTTGACTGTGTGTAGTGTTTGATCAATAATGTTCAATGTTTATGAAAGGATTAAGAAATAAGACAAGAATTGTAATAATTGAGAATATGTTAAGTTCTGTACCCTACATGCTATGTTTTCAACAAGAATAATTTGAGGTGTAAGCTGTACTAAAGAATTGAGGCTTGGGTTGATGTGGCCCTCAAAGTTAACGTATGTCAACCAAAGATACCAAATTACAGTAAAAACATTTCAAAATGAGTCATCCTACCAAGATACAATGAAATCCCTTCATAAATATGACTTGTAGACTTTGCTAAACGAATCTAGGTCATGCGCCTGTCTGGCAATCACAGATGACCGACCGCAACCAAAATATGACAGTCTCATCTAGATATCACACTGAATCATCCTACCACGTAACAATGAAATCCCTTCATAAATACGACCTGCAGACAGTGCCAAAGGAATCTAGGTCACATGTCCAAGAAGCGATAATGGCTGACCAATCGTGACCAAAATAGGACAGTTGCATCTTATTATCTAGACATCACACCAAGTCATCCTACCAAGTTACAATGAAATCACTTCATAAATATGAGCTGTAGACTGTGATAAACAAATCTAGCTCACATGCCTGTGCGGCCATCACAGTTAACCGATCATGACCAAAATACGGTGATTTCATCTAAACATTATACCGAGTCATCCTACCAATTTACAATGAACTTCCTTCATAAATGCAACCTGTAGTCTGTGCTAAAGGAATCGATGTCACGTGCCCCTGCAGCCATCACGGTTGATCGAACCCAAACAAAATATGACATTCTCATCTAGATATTGTACAGAGTCATCTTACCAAGTAACAAATGAAATCCCTTCATAAATATGCCCTGTAGCCTGTGCTAAAGGTTTTCGGGTTTTGAACCCGCATAGGCATCACGGTTGACCAATTGCAACCAAAAGGGGACGTTTTCATCTAGACAAGACCTTGAACCTGCACATGAAATTTAGTGATGATCGGACACAAGAACTTTGTCAAGTTAAGCTTAAAATTTAATGCACAACTGATGCCCTGAGCTCATTCCAATAGGGGGTCATATGATATGGTTTTGTAGAAATTTGTAAAACTTTTTTTTACTGCACAATTTGGATATTATGCAGCAGATGCATTATTATTATTTATTATTTATTGGTGTTTAAGGTCACATATTTTTGCACAATGGCTAATCATGACCACAACATGCATATCAACTCAAGACCAGGGGTGAGCATTAATAAGCCATGTTGCCCATTTTAGAGAGGGTTTGCACCTCCAAAGCATTGGTGATTGGGTCCTATTTTACCAGTAAGTAGATTCATTAAGGGTTAATCACTCACTAGGTGGAACTGAGGCACGCTGTTGTCTACTTGTAATAACGGCAGGTGTGATGGCACGCAAGAGCGACAACTTGTCACAAAATCGAAAGACAGATTAACAGTGTTTGGCAAAGAGTTAAAATATTTTTCTGTTTTACATGTTTTTAAGTGTGAATTAAAACAAAGTATCTTTCTACCAATTCCTTTGAAGTTCTCATTATCAAAGATAAACCTCAGGGCTGGACTAATGAAAGTGATAATGAGGAAAGCTTTGGTGATGAAGAACCCTTTATAACACACCTACTGCACAGTCTAATTATTTAATAATGGGACGTTATTGCTCTGTTGATGAAACTTTCACACTCATTATATCCAGGTACCAAGTACATTTTTATACTTCACAGCAAATAAACTGTAGTTCAACTTGCTGCTGGCAGGACATACCAATCCAACTACAAAATTGATGTGTCAATATGTGTTCTAAACCCATACTGCCAATCCATCTACAAAACTGTTGCGTCTACAATGTCTACATGTTCTCAAGACAGCAAATATATTTTTTTGTGCCTGTCATTGTAGCAGGTACAATGGGGTCTACTTGACCATTTAAGTAACAAAATGGTCACATCTGCCCGTGTAATTTGAAAACCGAACAGTTAAAAAAGAATATTTCAGCAAAACCATATCACGTGACCCCTTCATAGCGGGGTCACGTGATATGATTTTGCTGAAATTTTTTTAATTTTTAATAATTTGAAAAAAAAACAATAATTAAAATATGGAATTTTATTGTCCTGTGCATTTGGCAAAGGGTTAATTAATATCTCTTCCTAATTGAATGATATGGATTTATTGATATTTTTTTTTTGCATATATGTTGTTGGGTAAATTCTTTTCATTGAATAAAAAATCTTGTAATATGCAGAGAAATTACCCTGACAATCATCAAATTCCACTTGTTTTTTGACATACTTGGTCTCAATACATCCAATAAAGGCATAATGAGGCATTTAATCTAGTGTATCTTGAGCTTGGTCGAATAAATGCTCAGTTTATCTCTAGAATACAGGAAAGTGATCAAATCCCTTTTTATTGAATACTCCTGTTAACTGAATAATTTTCGGTAAAACCATATTGTGATCCCCTCATTGGCACAAGCTCAATAAGCTTGTTCCTTTATGGGTCACATGATATGGTTTTATTGATATTTTTTTTAAATTCATTTTTTCTCAATTACTTAATTTGAAAATGATGTGGGAGAATTTGTTAGGTAAAGGGTTATTAGAGAATTACATGTTGTTATGCCTTTTATTTAACAAACTGTAAGGGAGAGTGGTGTCTCAGTGGTTATGGCATTGAACTTCAAAACGAAAGGTCCATGGTTCGATACCTGCCAAGGGTAATTGCATTGTGTCCTTGGGCAGGGCTTTTCTTCCTGACTGCACACATGTGGGCACAGTGGCGCTGTGTACTAAGGTGTACTACATGGCGGTGCAGGCTTTTAAATTCATTTAATATGGGCACACCATTTTGCACTAATTTGGTGGCATTAAAACCAGAAGTAACAGCCTTATACTGTTACCTTTAATTGCCATGCCTTTCTTTGTGTCTCTAAGGTCATATTATAATGGAAGTTATTCTCAAATGTTGAAGAGGCACAGAGAATTTATATATTTATCTTGATGTCTTCACAGCTTCGCCAATTTGGGCACACTAGTAAATGGTGTGAAATTGAGGTAATCTAAAGGCCTGTGGTGCTGCACTTGTCTTCAACCAATGCTAACCCTGCTTGTGTGAAGTTAGCACGTTGGGGAGTCTGGCAGTTGGTTGCCATTGCTCAGTGGTTCTCTCTGGGCACTCCGGCTTCCTCCACCCGTAAAACTGTCCGACATGAGGTGACTCTGACTGTTGAAAGTGTTTGTTAAATCCAAATAAATAACCAAAACTGTAAATAATCAATTCAAAACCAGCCATCACCAGCCTTTTGCTATGGGTACTTGTAAATTTATAAAGCACTGAAGAACACTAGAGCATCTTCATACAATTACGAGAATGACTATCTTTCATAAGAAAGAAAAATTCTGAAATTGGATTGACTTAAGGTCATAAATCATTCACAAACAAGATCAGAAAGTTGATGCATTCAGCTGCATCCATCTTGGGGTTCAGGAGGCAAACAAACTGAAACGATTACTATGCAGTTAGATGTCCCTGCATGATATTAATTTTGTATGCTTTGTCACTTGAGAATTAATTATTTACATGGTGTCCTATATACTTGTATAGTATCAGTAGAAAAATAAGTTGCAAGATAAGTCAGATAACTGCAAACA
Source organism: Pictodentalium vernedei (assembly GCA_031216915.1). NCBI lineage: Eukaryota > Metazoa > Mollusca > Scaphopoda > Dentaliida > Dentaliidae > Pictodentalium > Pictodentalium vernedei. The sequence continues at coordinate 389,018,877 of CM062294.1, forward strand.
ATTTTATCTTGTATTTTTCCTTTACTTCGAATACCAGCCCCAACAGATTCTTGGAATGTTCTTGTGAGTACTTTTTAAAAAAATCAATGTCGGGGGCAAATATCCACCCTTTTTGAGATCGGGTCCTTGTCCTTGGTCTACAGATGGGCAATATACCAAAAAACCAAACTGATACAGATATCATGGGAATACCGAGAAAACTGAACTGAACGAATCATTGAATACCGAAACCATCTATATATTCAAATTTTCCTACATTTGCTATTTATAATGCCCTGTTGAGGCATTATTGCCATTGAAGTGTTCCTTTTCATGAAATAAAAGACAGATTTTTTTTTCAGTTTTTTTAACCTTTGTTGGGCTGGGCAGTTGTCCTGAATTCCCACTCAGACTACAACCTATACATGTCCAGTTGCTTATCAGTGATTTCTAGTCAAGTCTTGGCTTCCTTTACAGATAGCCAAGACTTGACTATAAATCCCCACACAGGTGATTTGTCTATTGAAAGCAGAACCTCCTAACATGCTCGGAGATCACAAAAGCCTGAAATAGGCCTTTAAAGGTTTAGGTGTGTTTGGAACAATTCACCAAATTACTGTAGATAATTGTATCGGTAAAGGAATGCCAATGATGAGCTCATTGGCATTAGGATTTGTGGCGCTGTGGCAGAATATGATACAAGAACTTATTCTGTAGTTTTCCAGTGTCAATTCCCCTTTCGTACTACCAGTCAAGTCAGATACCGAGAAGTAGGCGAATACCAAACTGATACCATGGTATACCCCCTAAAAAATTTAAACCAATACCAAACTGAAAATTCGAATACCCGTCAGAGATTTTTTTCCCACAGGGCACCCTCCACTATTTCAGGAACCAATTTCAAGTATTTTCAAGGACCTTTCAGGGTTCAATTCAATGATTTTCAAGAACCTTTTCAGGGTTCAATTCAAGGATTTTCAAGAACCACATTGCACCAAATTCAAGGACCTTCAATATAATTTATGAATTACCACATTAGGGTACATGCACTGTACAAGCTGATATAAGATGCAGGATAACCACATGAATATTTCTCTCAGATTTGTTATGCATTGGTGCTATTTAACCCTTTACCTAACATGGAAAGCAGACGACACTTGCAACAAAAAATTTTAGAATATAACTAATTTTTTTCATTTTTTGCCTCAAAAACATAGGTTATGACCCCTCATTGAAACGAGCTTGACGAGCTCGTTCCAACGAGAGATCATAACCTATGTTTTTGAGACAAAAAATAATGAAAATTCATTGGCGATTTTTTAAATAGCGCTGGGCGATTTTGGTCGTTACGTTGGGTAAAGGGTTAAATTCTTCCTAGAAAGGATTTAAAGTACCAGATAACTGCAAATCTTTTCAAGTATTTTCAAGGACATTTGGATTTTTGTGCCCATTTTCAACTACTTTCAGGGTCTTCAAAATAAATTTTGGAAATCAAGCTTCTTCAAGGACCCAAGACTAACCTCTCTGGGTGGTAGAGGTGCAGGCTGCAAGCCGAGAGGTCCTCGGTTCGAATCCCACCTGCGGCAACTTGGGCAAGACACTTCACCCCGATTGCCTACATGGGGGCACGATGATGCTGTGTACTGAGGCGTACTGCACGTCGATGGTGCGCATGTCTTCAACCAATCTAACCCTGCCTGTGCTGCGGTGCAGAGTTCAGAGTTACGATGTTGGAGAGATGACAGCTACACGTCGTTGCTCGGTGGTTCTCTCCGGGTACTCCGGCTTCCTCCACCCGTAAAACTGTCACGGTCACGATTAGCCATTGTGCATAAGTATGTGACCTTAAACACCAATAAATAAATAAATAATAAATAACCTCTCTGGTTGTCGACAAGGAATGAATATGGGCCCCAATTCCATCAAAGTTTGGGCATCCATATTCACAATTTCTAAATTTCAACTCCCACTTGGTATCTGGCATAAACTTGGTGATTAACACTTAAAGGTCTGAAGGAATTTTGAAAAAACTTCTCACCACATAATCAAAGACAATTTTTGTGGTTATTTATTTATTTATTGGTGATTATAAGGTAACATATATCTGCACAATGGTTAATTATGACAACAACATGGATATAAAGTCAAGTTTATTTAATTGTTTACACCCATGTTGCCCATTTTGAAGGATTACCACCCCAAGCATTGGTGACTGGGACCTATTTTACCACTAAAAAAAAGCTTGGTCACCACAGGAAATGAGTATTGTTTCACTTCCTGGGGTTCCCATGAGGGAATTTTTTGTGGTATAGCAGTTGTTCATAGTCTGTCGTGCCTTGGCTGCATACACAGGCAGTCAAGATGTGGCTAGAAATCACTGATGTGGTATGGTGACCTGCAGGTTAATTCAATTGCTAAATTGTCTGCAGACTGGGACATTTTGTTCTGCAACAACAAACCCTGAAAAGCTCAAATTTGGTTTTAAAAGATTGAAATTATGGGAATTTACAACAAAAATGGGCATCATTTTGATGATCCGACCATAATCTCAGTTGATAAAACCAAATTCTTCATGTGGAATCGGTCTGTGTGGAAAAAATGTACCCTTTTCAGAACTTCCTTATCAGGGTTTATATTTCATCTAAATGTGGGAGAATACATTTGGATTCTCACAAAAATGGTAGCAAGAATCCATACCTGCTCTGAGTGTCAAAGGATCCCATGAGGCCACCACAGTTGAACCCCTGCTGTATACTGATAACACATGTTAACCCTTTACCCAACATAGCTTTTAAATTTTTAAAACATCCAACTGAATTTATTTTAAGATAAACAATATTTATGATCAACAAGAGGCCCCATGGTCTGAGGCGCTCACCTGACCATAGTTGTTTGAAGACAGATTTAATTAGCATAATTTAGCATCTATGGCTAGTTAACACTACAGAGGAATGAAAGTATTTCATTATTTATAACTCTGTTGTCCATGCCAGATGATCTTTTTCAAGTATTGAGATGCTAACACAGAAATAAAGCCAAGATTTTCACTAATGGAAAACTAGGGAGTCCAAATATCAACTTAGGGACTTAACTTGAACAAACTTGAAGGATATTGTATACCAAATATCAAAAGATTCTGAATGGTGGTTCTGGAGATGATTTTGAGAATATTACCAATTTGCACTATGTTAAAATTTGCCTGCCAAAGATCTTGCCCCTCCCATCACAAAGGCAAATATTGTTCCAAGAACTTCATTTGAATAAATTTGACTCTACACCTCAAAAGGAAGCTCCATACCAAATATCAAGTCATTGCCCCCACTGGTTGATGAGAAGATTTTTAACAAATTTTGGAGCATTTTCTCCCATCCCCTCCTTATGGGGCTGGGAAAGTTGATTTGAACAAAAACAAAATGTGATGTCAGAACAAACAATCACCTCAAATTTAACCAAAATTGGTTCAGCAGTTTAGGAGGAGCAGGTGCAAACACCATGTTCACACACGACAGAAGACGGACCATGAGTGCTCACTATAGCTCAACCTGACTCAGTCATTGGATATGGATGTCATAGCCTATCCCGATTATATCATGGTGGAGGTGTGAGCTGTTGACTTTGAGGGCGGAACAGAATTTGTATATTTCTATTTTTTTTAGCGGTTCTATCGGGTCTCAGATGACTTCAAAGTGTTAGGATGTTACAAGTACATTGAGTTTATCATAAAATGTGTTCAAGTTTTTCAGTGATTTTATTGAACTTCATGTTTCTGTAAATGTACTGTTGGGGTGTCGGTGCTGTTTCGAGTTTTCGATACAAGAGCACTCGCTTTGTCATGGAACAGCTTCTTGTTTTCCTGCTATCGTGAGCGCTGAAGACGTGGTTTATTCCAGTAAAACGCAGTGGCAATGATTGCAACTACAATCTAACAGTTAAAAACTTACTAATTTGTATAAATAAAAGAGAAAAATGAAAAACCCAACACAACACGCAAGGTATAAGATGACACCGACTGTTCGTTTTGATATGTGCTGTATTTGGGAAAACTTAGTGAACTGTGATTTGTGATAGCCTAATTAGCCTTAACATCCCAAAAGTATCATGAAAACTTGTTTTCATAGCAACAACAACAAATCTGTTTTACATTTTTATGAATACTACATCCTGACAGCACTTGATGCTTGGAACCTGTCTCAGTTTGTTTTCAACACCACAGTGGGAAGAAGAGAGCAGGTGCGTAGCTCGGTATCTACATTTAGGGGAATGGGCACAGGGTCTTTTTCTGTTTTTAGTTGGTTTTTTTTGGCAGGTGGGGGGGGGGGGGGCAAGTGTTGTATGTTGCGGGCATATCCTGAAGATCGAAATCTTAGGGGAAATGTATGGAGGAGGTGTACTTCTTAATTGATGTGACCTGAGGGGTGGGGAGAGGAGAGTATTCTCCAAAATAATTCTCTGGATCTTTTTTTTTTCAAGTCTGGGCCTCTCCCGTAGAAATTTTTGAAAAAGAAGGCCCAAATTGAGCTATTAGGTGACATTTTGAGGGAAGAAAGAACTCAAATTTCACCAAGTGTAGAATATCATCTATAATTTTATAAGCTGATGTCCTATGCAGATTGCAGAAACCAAGTTTTTAGGAGGGCATTGGGATTGGAGGCCTGATGGAGGGGGGGGGGGGGCAAGGCTTTCACAGATGCCCAATGCTATGCCCCTGATGTGCTGTAATCAGTATCTGAAAAATATGACAGTTGACTGAACTTATTTGTAGTTAAATGTACCTAAAAATTTAACACATTTTATCAAACATAGTTAAACGTAACCTCAAGTTCAACACATTTTTTCTAACAGGATATCTGGTTAAATTATTGTTGGTTGTCAGAATTTATTCACATGGCTTTGCCTTGTTGTATGTTTAGGGAGAGTACAGGTACTCTCCCATTAATTAAAGTAATGCAAATCCATACAGGCAAAATAATTTCACTTGAATGAAAGATGATATGAAGCACATCAAAAGAATCTGACGCCTTTAAATTGCAGCACTAGCACTTCAGGATGGAACCTAAATATTGCCTTCCACCTCTCGAGTGACTTGACAAGTTTAACACCATGCAAGTTGCAACTGTTTCGAGAAGATGTTTGTCTTATACTTAACTGGAAGAGTGCTGGAAGCCCACATTTGGTCTTTACTCAGAAATGCTGGTACCCCAATATAGAGGCTTCATATTTTATGGGTGACTTCAAATTATCTGTGAAAATTGAAATGGAATCACTTCGTTCGTATGTATTTGTCTTGTTACAGTTTATGGGAGAGTGTCCACAGCACTCTCCCATAAACTGTAACAAGACAAAACAATGTGAACAAATTTTGATAGCCAAAAATAATTTAGCACTCTACCAGTTAAACAAAGTGTCAAATCATTCTCAAGTTACTTATTATTAGTTTACAAGCGGGTGCAGGTTGAAGTTGCAGGCTTAGGCCTACATACTGTACACTCGTCAAAACCTCCGCCTCGGCAAGGCTTATCTGGGTTCCAAGCACAAGCAAGTCAGGCCTGAGGTGTGTCTGTCTTGTGCCGAAACACTTTATACTGTACTGACTAACGTAGCAACTTGTGCGATAAGATATTCCCAGTCACTGAAACGAAAGTCTTGCACCAAGTTGCAGCTGTTCGAAAAATTAATGATTTTGATAAGATGCTGAAGGTGGTTTATTTGTGACTCCAAGCACGTATTTAACGACAAGTGACAAAATTGCGACACAGAAATTAAGCTGAAAAGTGAAATGAGGAAAAAAAGAGGTCAAGTTTCCCCAGGTGAGAAAACGCACTCGAAATGAAAATTTCTTATCAAACGTAAAACTTACCTTTACTTGCAACGAAATTAGCAAAGTAGATTCCTAAAAAGAAATACAGCACAAATCTGTCTCTGTCCAGCCACATGCTGGCCGAATACTATGTCCTGAATCTCCACGATAAAACTGCCTTAATGATCAAGTAATCACGGTTGAGGATATAGGAATTTCAACATAATCTATCTTCAAAACATTCCTAATTGAAACACGACGGGCACTTTGAACAACATGCGCTTCGGTGGAACTCGTTAAAAAGGAGGTTATGACGTCACATCTACACTAAAAATAGCAGAGCTCTACTGTGAATCTGCTGCCAAATGCAGTAGCTGGGAATCCCGTGTTGGTCGAGTCGCTTTGAGAAATGGAAAAGAGAGTTCCAAACGTAATCGGATTTTCGTTTTACTGGGGTAATATATTCCGTGTTGAGCTTACAATTATTGACAAGTTCCAGTACTCATTGATCAAGATATTTTCCACTTATACTGAGTGATAACAGTTAGCGACTTCATTGCTTATCATGTTTTCGCTAAGAAGATCACAGTTTCAGTGTGGCTTGTCTGAACTTATACAGACTGCAGTATTAGTGCCATAGTGGGCTTCTTAATGCAATAATCCCAAAACGAACTTTCGATTTCATGGATTTTAGTCATGTCTGTACAGTTGAGTATGGAAAGATGGAAAGCTGGAAACCCTCCAAACCCCAAAGTGGTCGTAGCTCGAATCTACCAGTGGTTCCCCCACCCTTCCTATTCCAGTTTGAGAACTAAAGTGGGGTAAGGATCCATTGAAGGGTAACGAATACAGCTGAATCACATTCTGAACCCTCCACCCCCACCCATGCACACACACCATCCTCACATGCCACAGTCGATCTGTCTTTAATTAAGACGATAATGGGAATTCACAATGTTGAACTATATTGTTTCTCCATCTCCACCTATAGGCCTACTTCTCTTTTTTTTCTCAATTCTTCTTTATTTATATCTCCATTTCTCTTTCTCTCCACAACATAGCAAAAGGCAGAAAATCGTGACAGCCAACACCCAATCTGGCTTCCCCTGCCTGGGGACGTCCCCCCCCCCCCCCCCCCACCCCACCACAATTTCAAGACCTGGAGTGCTTGATCGTCACGAATATCCAACACATCGAGCTCTTACTTTTTTTCTTAGTCGCACTAAACACATTTTGACTGACAACAATGCCCACTTCTCTTGAAGAGTTTTGAGTACTAGATTTAAATTTAAAAACTAACCCGGAGATGGAGCAACTACTACGAGGGGGGATACCCCTCTCGGGCTCTCCCCTACAATGGCGCATTCCGTGTGGTTCATTTCTACGCATTAAGCTGGGAACGGGCGCTCGACTCACAGATATGGCCAACCCGCGCCGTTCCTCCAATCCTTAATTTCGAAATGCAACGCTGGGGGGAGGGGGGGGGGGGGTAAATATCCCTTACCCCCATCTTCGGTTTCTACGCCACTGATATATTGCTGGATTTTAAATATAAATATGCCCCGCTGATTGAATTTCATGTAATTTGTGTTCTATATGTATGTTCGTACACTGGTAAATAAAATATATCAACATACAAACACAGGGGTCGATGTGTGTCAGCATTTAACCCATTATACTGGTTTAAAACAGTTTTCAAGGATGTTGCCAAACAGACCACCAACATGTTAAGCTTTTAATCTGCCCTCACATGCACGTCACTGTTGAACACTGCGCTATAATCCGTTTGAAGCGACACGTCAATTTGACAACAATCACTCAATTTCCCGACGTATAAAATAAATTAAATGTATAAAATTAGCCTACTATTTTTTTTATTATTACCTAGATGGATCGGGGGGATGTGTCTTTGTTGTTCAAAGTGAGATCAAAGTCACTGGCGCTGAGGTGGGGGGGGGGGGGGGGGATGAAAGAGTGTGTCAAATGTGTAACTTAGGAGAAACGGAGACCCTGGAACATTTAATTTTAGAACGCCCCGAATATTTGACTTGAAGAACAAGACTCTTTGAGAAACTACTGGGAAAATGGGATGAAAACATATTGATAAGTGGATGAGGAACGACATGAGCTTGGGAAAGGGTAAATTTTATAGTTGGGGAGAATGAGAAAGCGCCAAATAGAGGAAGTATGAAACACTTTTTGACCGAATGCTGGGAAATTATAGGGGGGGGGGGGGGGGGGGGGGGTGAAGAGCCCGACGGATGGACGGGTTCTATGCCCATCGTTTAAGTATTTCTTCCAAACTTTCCATCAGACGATAAAACGTTTTCTACAGAATTGAGAACATCCTTTTTCATCGATTTTTTTTGTGACTCGGTTATGTATTTATTGGGATTTAAGGACATTTCAGATTCAATATCGCGACCACAGCACGGACATAAAGTCAAGTTCAGATAACCGTCTATACAGTTTCGACTACCCACTTTAGACGACACTCGTTCCATGCGTTGATTATCGTGTTCATTTCATTATACCCCATCCTTCTACACACTGGAGTCGACAAATCAAAATTTCAAGGCGCACATTTCCCCCATAATGCAACTAGAAAAGTAACCTATTCAGTCTTGTTTGACAAAGCTCAATGAGCTCTGTCGAACAAGATTGAGTTGGTCATCGGTTTATTTATTGGGTTTTGACGACACTTTTGACAGCCATGGTCAACTCGTGTAGGACAGCTTTAGTTTTACGGGTGGGGGAACTACATGGATTACCTGGGAGGACCACCGACCAACTGTCAGACTCCCCAGCCTTCTAATCCCCGAACATGCAAGCACGTTTAACATTGGCTGAAAGCAAGTGTACCATCGACGTGCAGTACGAATTAGTACACTGCGTCACCGCCCCCCCCCCCCCCCCCCCTACGTGGGCAATCGTGATTATGTGCTTTGCCCAAAGCACAACACAGTTACCACTGGTCAGAAACGAACCGTGGACCTTTTGGTTTCGCCGTTTAATGTCCAATGCTCTAACCACCGAGTCACGTGCTTCCACTGACTTGGGGTTACATTCCTAGTTAAATTGCATTATGGAAACAATTTTCTGCTTGATTTTTTTATATTTTGATGTCAGTATACAGGTGGCTAAAGTGGCACTTTTTGTTGAGGATTTAATTTCTCTCCAACGAATTTTAAGGCTGTGAAGAGGTGTCTTTTTCATCACACTCATACTCTTGCGTCACACGTTCCGTTCGATTATTGACTCTATACGTCGTTTTTTCATAACTTCCACCATTCCCGTTTTAATGGATTTCATATGATGTCATTGTTTTTACTACTAGTTTTTAAGGTCACAGTCAGCAGCTATGGATATATCATGACCTCGTCCGCTTTAGAGGACTTCTATCCCAGGCGTTGGTCACCTGGGCCTATTTCACCAGTAAACCAGAACTTGTTTTCATAATAAATAAGCACTGCTCCATTTATCAGGGTCCTCACGGGGGATGATGTCATAGTTAAAATAAAGAAAGAAACGTATGTTGCGATGACAGCCCACCCAAAGCGGGGTCATCGCACTTGTTTGTTTCTTTATTGGTATTTTATGTAACATTCAGCGTAACATACCATAACATAACATTTATTAACATAAAACATTCTCTATAGGACAGTATGCGAGAATCTATAAGTAACATGAACAAAAGTAGTACTCAAAACATTACAATTTCATCCACCAATTTTCCACGATCAGAGTACAATATTTTTTATTAATTTGATACGTAAAGGATCGTGGTGATGTGAACTAGAATCTTCCATACACATCACTAAACACATCATAATAGTCTGGCGAAAAAATCCCGGATCACGCAGGATCACGCTGCAGATTTTTTAGCACAAACTTTGGGTTCTATTTTCAAATATGTATGTGACTATATCGTGACCACACTATGAATATAAAGTCTAGTTTAATCAATCATTTATAACCATGCTATCCATTTTAGAAGATTCTCACCCTAGGAAACTGATTATCTAGTTTTACTTTGCCAGTAAAACACCCATTTACCGTAGTAAGAAAGGGCGCTGGAAACATCCGAGGCGGGGGGGGGGGGGGGGGGGGGGAGGGGGTTTTCGCTTGTATCAAAAAGGGCACTCATCTCTGAGCAGGAATTAACTTTGCAGGATGCTGAATTATATATCTAGTTACCGTTTTTGGGAGAGTGCCTCTTCCATAAACTGTTAGAGGAAAATCCATACAGACTAAATAATTTAGATTCAAAGATAATATGAAGGACATCCACAGAGTTTGAAGCCTTTGGGTTTCAGAACCTGCACTTTATGTTAATGTGACTCTCAATAGTACTGACATGAGGACTATATATATAAAGCTCTAGAACTCAATCCGCTGATTGTTTAGCTTCTTTGGTGATTAACGACCAAAGTCCCGTCATTATACCCGAATCCCCCCCCCCCCCCCCCCCTTCATTGGCAATGGCACACGTAGATTACTTTATAAACGAATACTAGAGTTCCTCAGTTACGGTTCTCGGAAAGTAGTCTTTTTCTCTAGTGCACTTCTATTGAAAAAAGCACGCGCTGCCCCCTTGCCCCCTAACCAAGGCAGTAAGCTGCACCCCCAAGCCCTGTTCCATTTTTCGGGGGGGGGGGGGGGGGGCATGGGGACATTGCCACTGTAATTACATGGTGTGTGTATGCGTTGTCCATGTTGCCAAAATAACATGCAAGGGTGCATGGGTTGTGGTGTGGTTGATGAAGACGTCATGTTCGATTTCAGAGGTGCCTAGTGATTGCTTTGGAAATACATAGCATCATTTGATGTTTATGTGACTTCTGGGACGAAAATGTACAAATGTTCATGAAGTTTCATAACAAATTTGTACTTTTTTGGATATTTAAGTATCTCCAGGATTAACAATTAAGAGTAATGGTAAATGTCCATCCTTTTGGAAACCAAGTACAGATTCTAAATCCCCTCCTTAAAACATGGTAGTAAATTCAGGGGCGGAGCTAGGTATAGCCAGGATTTTTCAAGGTATGTAATTATTCGGGTTTTAAGGACCCCCAATTACCAAAGGCCACCCGGGACCACCGTGGGCAAAGGCTGGAGAAAGCACGAGAAGGGGGTTCCTTCTATGGTTGGTGGGGATACGGGACACCTCCCCAGGAAATGTTTTGAAATTTCAATCCCATGAGAGCGTGAATCTGTGGCTCCAATGCTCTTTTTGAGGAATTTAAATCAGTAAATTTTTGTGATTGAAATAAAATACAGATGGTTTTCTACAAAATTGCTAGGTGACCTTAACCCACGATTATCTAGCCCCAGCTTCGACCCAGTTTATTTATTTATTGGGGTTTAGCGCCACTCTTGACAACCATGCAGGCTCAACTCGTGTTGGACAGTTTTGCGGCCGGAGGAAGCTGGAGTATCCAGCGAGAACCACCGAGTAGCGGCAAGTAATTTCAGTTTCCTGAACGTACCAACTCCGTACAACCAGGGTTAGCATTGGTTGAAGACAAGTTCTCCATCGACGTGCAGTACGCCATAGTGCACAGCGCCACCGTGCCCCCACATGGGCAGTCGGGATTAAGTGTCTTGGCCAAGGACACAACGCAGCTGCATTTGGCGGGATCGAGCCGTAGACCTTTTCGTTCGAAGTCCAATGCCATAACCACTGAGCGCTCCCTAAACGTGGATCCAAAGGCCGTCAGAAAATGATTTGGTGTGGTACCGGTACGTCCGGTGGACGTGCAGCGCCAAAATATCTTATTACAGCCTTTGGGTGCAAGTTTCCACAAATGTTTACCATGAGTGGACCTTTTTGAATTTTTTATTTATTTATTTTGTATCTTTTTATGGGGGGGGGGGGCTAAATATCTTATTACAGCCTTTAGGCCCAAGGTTGGACTAATGTTTACCATGAGTGAACCTTTTTTAAGAAAAATTTTAAGTGTATTTTTAATTTTTTTATGAGGGTGGGGGGGGGGGGAGGGGCTACACCTTTCAAATTAGTACTAAACATGGGACTGACTGTCATTCACCAGCACTCGCGAACTTGAACCTAACTAATGTTACCATTCATCATATAATAGCACATTTCATCTATATTTAATTATTTATTGGCGTTTAAGGTCACATACTTATGCACAATGGCTAATAGTGACAATTTTACGGGGACTCGGAGAGAACCACCGATCATCGACGAGCAATTGTCAGCTCCTCAACATTCTAACCCTGTTCAAGCTTCGCTCAAGCAGGGTTACAGCGGTTGAAGACATGTGCACAATCGACATGTAGTACGCCTTAGTACACAGAGTCATCGTTCCCCCATGCAGGCAACCGGGATAACGTGCCTTGCCCAAGGACACAAAGCGGGACGTCCCGGACGGGGATCGAACTCGGGACTTCTAGAATAGAAGTCCAACAGTCTACCACTGAGCCACCGTGCTCCCGACCTCTAGCACAGAAGTCAAACAGTCTACCACCGAGCCACCGCGTTCCCTGCACAGTTCATCTAATAGCTCTTAAGAACTCGCCTTTTATGTAGCATATATCCAGCCAACACCACTCAAAATCTCGCGAAAAATTAAAAAAAAAAAAAAATGTGTACATTCAAAACAGCATACATACAAATGCCAATTGGGAACGATTACAAATAATTAAATAAATATAAAAATAAAAATTAATTCTCAGTTAAATCAATATAAAGTACTGAAAAAAACAGCAGCAAAAAAAAACTTTAAAAAATTCTAAATACACTCTTTGAATCAAGAGTGTTCCCCAACCACCCCATTCATACAGGCCTCCCGAATACACGCATCCCACCTGCTCTTTTGTCCGGGGGTACTGAAAAGATGTGGCGATTTTTCCGGCGCCATTTTTGGGGGAACTGACCAGGATCGCTTCTGGAGTCGGCGCGCAATGCAACAACCGATTAAGTAAATCCTACTACCCGAAAGACCAGGAACCCCGCTTCCCTGTCGATAGCTTATCGATAATGCCAATTGTTTGGAATGACAAAACACTGCTAATTAATCCAATCGATTTATATTGTGTACATTTGAGGTTTGTTTGGTCAGTGTTGATTACACGTATTTCATAGGTCATGTTTACACTTTCTACGACTGTTTTACCGAAAACAAACACCCTGTTAACACTACGATTCTTCATATTGTTGGAGCTGGCGAACAATGCGAGTGTCTTTCCAATTCATTATCAGTATTTCAAGCGCGTGACAGTCGACACCTTCAAAACTGGAAGAAAAATATGTTTGTCTCTGAAAAAGCTGTTCCCGCGAGGTCGACTGTGAATATCATGAAACAAGTGATCCATTTCTGAGGTGCGCTACTGGCAGTGGGTGGCTTGACCCCTAACATTTTCGCTGCCATCCACCCCTACCGGGGGTATTTATTTATTTATTTATTTATTTATGTTTATTGGGATTTAACAACACTTCTGATGTTATGGTCACCTCGCGTCAGACTGTTTTACGGGTGGAGGAAGCCGGAGTACCAGGATAGGACCACCGAGGAGCGGTGGGAACCTGTCAGACTTCTCATCGCACCAAAGTCGACACAAGCAAGGGTTAGCATTGGTTGAAGACAAGTGCACCATCGACGCGCAGTACGCCTTAGTACACAACGCCACCGTGCCGCCACGTGCGCAGTTTACTGTCTTGTCAAATGACACAACGCAGTTACCTCTGGGCGGAATCGAACCGTAGACCCTTCCGTTTGAAGTTGAATTCCCTAACCACTGAGCCACCGCGCCCCACTTATTAAAATATAGAACACAACCATGTCGCTCCCTTGAACTGGATGCAACATTTTGTTCACATTCAGTGATTTGAACCTTCTGGCTATGTCCACATAATCTCAAATGGGGGTAGGCCCGGGGTACGGCGTGATTTTTGCGATGAGAATTTTAACGCCCCAACAGTAATAGCGTAAATACAGGGAGCCTATGAGAGGATGGTGACACCCCCTAAATACACCAAAAGTTTTGTCGGAAAAGTTTTGGCTCATCGGAAAAGGTTTGAGGCTTTATGTAGGTACACTTTGGCAAAATAGAAGGAAAATTACTGATTTTCTGGCTAAAACATGTTTTTAGTCTAACTTTTGGGGTCTCTAACACGTTTTAGATGTCAATCAGGAGAAATTTGGTTGCAAAATCTGAAATCTGTCGGAAAGTGCTGGGCTTGCCCCTCTACCGGTGAACAGCTATTTACATATTTAATGGTGTTTAAGGTACTTTCAGCATCTATGGCTACATGATGACCGCAACATAGGCATGCAGTCAAGTTTAACCCATCGTATGCTCGAAATCGCGGTGGCTCAGTGGTAAGAGTATCGGAATTCAAACAGAGAGGTCCACGGTTAGATCCGGACTAGCGGTATATGCGTTTTGTTCTCGGGCATGGCACTCAATCCCGATTGCCCACATGGGGGCACGAAGACGCAGTGTACTAAGGCGTACTGTACGTCGCTCGTGCACTTGCCTTCAAACAATGGTAACCCTGCTTGTGTACAGTTAGTATACGTTGGAGAGTCTGATATTTGCCCGCCGCTGCTCGGTGGTTCTCTTCGGGTACTCTGACTTCCTCCACTTGTAAAACTGTTCGACACGAGGTGATCCTGGCTGTTGAAAGTGTCGTTAAACTATAGTAATAAATAAATAAATAAATAAATAAATAAATAAATAAATAAATAAATAAATAAATTCCCGACTTTGGAGGATCTCCACACCAGGCGTCGGTTACTGGGTCCTATTTTATCAGTAAAACAGAGCACTTTTACCACAGGAAACAGACACCGTTTCACTTTCCGCGGTCGCCAAGGAGAAAAACGCAATCGACGCCACTGCCAAACAGCGCATTTTAATAACTTTAGGTGCACTATTTTTCAGCCCCGCTTTGACAGAAATAACTCGGAAACAGTCGCATCGATAGCGGAAATATCATTTTGGCCTTTTTTTTCGCACCACTGTGTTAATAAAACAATCAGTCACCGGGCTAACAAAATCCTAGGTGAAGGAATGGTCCACCACCACCCATTTATCTTAACCATTCTATGCTATATATCACACTGGGGAGGGAAGGTAGCTGGAACTCCTGTGCAGAATAACGGCATATAACTACACTGACGGAAAAAAGAAACGCAAGTTCAGTTTTAGCAATATAATTTTTTTATCCGCAGACAAAATGTAGCAAAATTTGACACATAGATACCTCAGTGTTCTAAGAGTCTTTGGTTAAAATTCGGTCAACCATGACCACGTGCGACGCTGCATGCTTTCAACAGATTTTCCGACAAAGCGTGTATCAGGGGCACTTCCACGTGCCATGGGCTTGAAAAGCACACCAAATCGAAGTATTGAACATTACCAGTACACATCGATTGGACAACATTTCATTTCAACTGGATTGAAAATCAAAATGCCGCGAATGTCCGAAGTTAACAGGGAGAGGGCTATTGCTCTAATTATGCAGGGCGAATCGCAACGTCTCGTCCCCCAGAAATTTGGGGTCCACGAGTCAACGACAGCTCTTTAGTTGGGCGTCTCAGAGCCATAGGAAGATTAGCTGACCGTCCCAGGAGCGGACGTCCGCGCGTTACGTCGCCACGTCAAGACTGAGGCATATTACGTCTCTCACACCTCCGTAACCAATTTCAGAAGGCGACGGAGACGGCGAGTCAGATTGTAGGCACGAATGTGTCCAAGAACAGTTAGGAATCGATTGCGGGAGTTCAAGTTAAGGCCACGACGTCCCTTATGTTGGTCCACTTTATAGGTCAGATGGACGACAATGTTGCTATCAACGTCGAGGTGAGCGATATTCTGACACGTGCGTTAAGGGAAACGACAGATCCAGGAGAGGGTTTGTTAGGGTTTGGGAGGGGGATTTCTCATGGCGTGAAAACACCTCTTGTGGTCATCCAGGGCAACTTCACAGCCGTGAGATATAGGGATAAGGTCCTCATGCCTCACAGGGCCTTCCACTTATCCCATGCGCGTATCCTTACTTTGCAGCAGGATAATGTGAGGCCGCACGTTGCTAGGGTTTCTCTTGACTTCCTCAACCAAAACCCAGTTCTCGATTGGCCACCATACAGCCCAGATTTGTCCCCGATCGAGCATTTGTGGGACGAGCTGGAAAGGAGGGTCACGAGACGCACCAACGTCCCAACCAACATTGCTCAGCTCACGCAGGCCTTTCTTCAGGAGTGGAATAAAATCCCACAAAGGACCACAAACAACTTGATGGGGTCAATGGTAAGGAGAGTTAGAGCAGCGAATTAAGTCCGGGGTGGGCACACCCGCTATTGATTTTGATCAGGAAATGCCGTAGGGTACCCACGTTTGAACGTTATCCATGCAAACGCCGTCTGTATTAAGACAACAAAATTAAATTTAATCAGTATAATGAAGAAATAAGATCAAAATCCAAACAATGAAATAACCATTCATTACACATTTGAAATAATTACAATAGAAAAAAGCTTGCATGTCTTTTTTTTCCGCTAGTATATTATATCATACCTCTCGTGACATTCGTTCCTCTGATTGGCTAACTACATGTACTAACTCCCTATTTCGTGCAGTTTTCTTAGCGATTGCCAGCCGGGCACTATACCCTCTGGGCGGGAAGATTACGTCAGTTTTTTCGTCTAAACACACAAAAACTTGCAGTGAAGCATAAATAAGGCATGTATTTAAAGCCAAAGTTATTTCAGCGAATCTTTCGAAAAAATCGTGTGAATCGGCGAATACTGTCGATAGAAAAGACTTTATGAAAGTGCAAAGTGGCTTGAAAACTTTCCGTCATAATTCGTCGCGTGAGGACCATAAGGTTCTATCTTCGAGTGGAAAATAGAACCTCATGGTTCTCACACGACGAATATGAAGGCTCCCCGGTTGGCATCCATAAGACAGATTTGCTTTTTGAAGGTTTGCTTTAAGGGTGTTCGATGTAATATAAGGATTAGTGCATTTCTTGTCATTGGCTACGCCCATATGGTGTCCAGTGAGGTA
The DNA here is from genome assembly GCA_031216915.1 of Pictodentalium vernedei. NCBI lineage: Eukaryota > Metazoa > Mollusca > Scaphopoda > Dentaliida > Dentaliidae > Pictodentalium > Pictodentalium vernedei. The sequence continues at coordinate 389,035,693 of CM062294.1, forward strand.
GTGTAGTTCCCTCTCTTCGCTACGGAAACTACATCACCTCACAGTCAATGCCAAGCCACGCTCTACTCCTTAAACATAGCATACGCGAGTGGTTAGTTACTCTCCCCGTAAATATTTGTGGAGAGTAATGGCGAGTGAGAGTGATCACTATCCTTTTCCACTGGTCACTGCAGAAATCACTAAGCCACTAGATTCACAAGCGCTTGGGTAGCTGAAAGTCAGGAAAATTGCCTATACCTTAAAGCGACCACATTAGATTTTGTCGCCGAAAATGGATGTTAGAAGCTGTTAGTTTGTAACAGAATTCATACCGCTCTCCTTGTCTTCAAATCAGGTGGACCACAGTCGGCGAGGGTAATTACTCGCCTCAAAACTTCATGCCTGCAGTTATGCAATGCGCGTAAGGTAAAGAATTAAAAGAGCCTATCGATGTCGCTGCCCGTTTTGTTTTGGAAAGCCATAAAATATTGCAATATTTCCAAATGCTTATAGAATTGTTGCCCACGATCAACTAGGTTTAATCATTAGTCGTGACACCAGGTGTTTCTGATGATGGGTTGGTGGTGTGTGGGTCTGACAGAAACTACCAATGCAAATCATTGTCAAATGCCACAAGTGGCTTCGAGTGATACTTAGCCTTTTGCTAATTTTTGTGGAAACTTGCAAGACTTTCCCACCAAAAAGACAGATGTTGCCCCGTCAACTTATGGATTTACAAAATGTATGTCTACAAGACTAAATCTCTTTGTCTCTTACAAATGGAAATCACTTTTAACCATCTACACACTGATGTAATAACAAAGAAATTTCAACCAGAAAATGTATCCCGTAATGCAACTAGGAATTTAACCAATTCAATCCCCGTTTAACAGTAAATTATAACAAGGCAAATTCACATGAACATGATATTTTTCTTCTGAGAGATGAGGCACATTCATAGAAAATTAAGCCATTTCATTGACATACCAATTCTTCTCAACAAAGACCGAATATGGGCAAATGGCACTCAACTAGTTGCAGGCACGTTCCCAGGATACTATAATAGGGGGTGCCCAACCCAAGTATTTTTTTTTTTTTGGGGGGGGGGGATGCGGAGGGGGAGGGGGGGGGGGGGGTGAAGGGGATGATATTTGAAAGGCCATCGCGTGGGGTTTCGGGGCCTCCTCTAGTCCTAATTCGGATCCGCCAGTCGCTGCCCATCCTGTCACTTCCCTGAAGGGAAGTAGAAGCAGGGCGCAACGACTAGAAGGTCCTAATTAGGACTACCCCCCCCCCCCCCCGAATATTTTTGCAAAATTTAGTGCTCTAAGAATTTATATGAGACATTTGTAGCGTGTGTAGCCCCTATAATGGAGACCATTTTGGGTTCCTATGTTGTATGAAATTTGCATTGGGCCAATGTTTTTTTTTTGGGGGGGGGGGGGAGCGAAAACTTTAGGGGGTCAAGTCCCACCCCCCTCCCAGTTACGCCACTGACTGTTAGAGAAATCTACTGGTCTGGCAGACAACTGGTTGATGTACCACCACTCACCAAATCTGGAGTCCACTTCAGAGGACTTTCAGCATTGGTTACCTGGTCCTAGTTTACCGGAAAAGCAGAATGTGTTTACCACAGTAAACAAGAACTGCCCCACTTACCGGAGTTCCCACTGGGGTAGTAATGGGGCAACAACAGAGAATTTGTTAAAAGTGTGTGTCACGTAACCTGCAGAAGCCTCTTGAAATGAACAGGAAAACTACAACCTTCAGGTTCTTTATTGACATTTCTTTTCCATTGTTTCAGAGCTTTAGTATGATGGACACGAGGATATTGTGTGATGAGCTGGGATTTGTTAAGAGTAAATATTTTATGAGATATGATATTGATGCCTGTATATGTACAGTTTTTGAAAATAAGATTCTATTAGGGGTAGATGAAATTATCAACACAAAATAGTTGTTATAAAGTTTGCACTAAATTTTCAAACGAAGCAAAGCATCAAGGGGAGTAAATTAAGTAATACTGTTTTGCACACATCAAGGGAGGCAATCAAGGGATTTTGCAAGTTGTTCCGACTTGATGGTTACAAAACACTAAATGATTTGTACTGGCAACAGTGTAATCATTTTCCTGTCTCCTGGGTTCATCACACTCATTTCGGGGGAAACAGTCCATTATCGAGTTAGTACATCATCTCATTAAAAAATGAACTGGAAAAAATATATGTTGCCTTGTGTTTTTGAGAGGAAGTATGAAACACTTTTTGACGGAATGCTGGGAGATTAGTAGGGCGAGGGGGAGGGGATGAGCGGGCTCTTTGCTCATCGCTTAAGTATTTCTTCCAAACTTTCCATCAGACGATAAAACGTTTTCTACAGAATTGAGAACATCCTTTTTCATCGTTTTTTTGTGACTCGGTTATGTATTTACTGGGATTTAATGACATTTCAGATTCAATATCGCGACCACAGCACGGACATAAAGTCAAGTTCAGATCACCGTCTATACAGTTTCGACTACCCACTTTAGACGACACTCGTTCCATGCGTTGATTATCGTGTTCATTTCATTATACCTCATCCTTCTACAGACGGGTATCGACAATTCAAAATATCAAGGCGCACATTTCCCCCATAATGCAACTAGAAAAATAACCTATTCAGTCTTGTTTGACAAAGCTCAATGAGCTCTGTCGAACAAGATTGAGTTGGTTATTGGTTTATTTATTGGATTTTAACGACACTTTTGGCAGCCATGGTCAACTCGTTTAGGACAGTTGTACGGGTGGTGGAACTGCATGGAATACCAGGGAGGAACCACCGAGCAGCGGCGAGCAACTGTCAGACTCCCCAACGTACTAATCCCCGAACATGCAAGCACTTCAAGTTTAGCATTGCTTGAAGGCAAGTGTACCATCGACGTGCAGTACGAATTAGTACACAGCGTCACCGTGCCCCCACGTGGGCAATCGTGATTAAGTGCTTTGCCAAAGGTACAACACATTTACCACTGGTCAGCATCGAACCGTGGACCTTTTGGTTTCACCGTTTAACGTCCAATGCTCTAACCACCGAGTCACTGTGCTTCCACTGACTTGATGTTACATTATGGAAACAATTTTCTGCTTGAAATTTTTATATTTTGACGTCAGAATACAGGTGGTTAAAGTGGAACTTTTTGTTGAGCATTCAATTTCTCTCCAAAGAATTTCGAGGCTGTGAAGAAGTGTCTTTTTTCATCACACTCATACTCTTGCGTCACACGTTCCGTTCGATTATTGACGCGTGCTTACGTGGATTTATTACTCTATACGTCGTTTTTTCATAACTTCTACCATTCCCGTTTCAATGGATTTCATATGATGTCATTCTTTTTACAACTAGTGTTAAGGTCACAATCAGCAGCTATGGACATATCATGACCTCAACGTAGGTGTGAAATTATGTTTATCCTATCGTTTATGCCTATATTGTCCACTTTAGATGACTTCTATCCCAGGCGTTGGTAGACGGGACCTACTTCACTAGTAAACCAGAACTTGTTTACTTAATAAACAAGCACTGCTCCACTTATCGGGGTCCTCACGGGGGATGATGTCATAGTTAAAATAAAGAAAGAAACGTATGTTGCGATGGAAGCCCACCCAAAGCGGAGTCATCGCACTTGTTTGTTTATTTATTGGTATTTAATGTAACTTTCAGCGTATGTGACTATATCATGGCCACACTATGAATATAAAGTCTAGTTTAACTAATCATTTATAACCATGCTATCCATTTTAGAAGATTCTCACCTTATACATTATCAGTATTTCAAGCGCGTAACAGTCAACACCTTCAAAACTGGAAGAAAAAGATGTTTGTCTCTCAAAGAGCTTTTTCCCGCGTCAGAGAGCTTTTTCCCGCGAGGTTGACTGTGAATACAATGAATCAAGTGCTCCATTTCTGAGGTGCGCTTCTGCTAGTGGGTGGGTGGGGGGATAGAGGGGGGGGGGGGGTATGGCGGGTGCTGGTGGCTTGACCCCTAAAACTTTCGCTGCCACCCCCCCCCCCCCAAAAAAAAAATTGACCCATTGCAACCCTGGCTAGAGCTCCCCCTTTTATAGAATCCTGACTACGCGCCTGGATACGCACCCGGCTACTGTGCGGTACCTTATTTGTAACTGAGACCCACTCTTATCCCGCGCTCCTAAAATATCACCAATAAGAAAAATCTAATAATTTTTTCGTCGGACCCAAACCCTACTTCGGTTCCTTAAAATTATTACCATATTGCTGCCATGAACATAGTCAGGAGTTTAGACTTAGTATAATGCGGAGACTATTTATTTATTTATTTATGTTTATTGGGGTTTAACAACACTTCTGATGGCATGGTCACCTCGCGTCGGACTGTTTTACGGTTGGAGGAAGCCGGAGTACCAGGAGAGGACCACCGGGCAGCGGCGGGAAGCTGTCAAACTCCTCATCGTACCAAAGTCGACACAAGCAAGGGTTAGCATTGGTTGAAGACAAGTGCACCATCGACGCGCAGTACGCCTTAGTACACAACGCCACCGTGCCGCCACGTGCGCAGTTATATGTCTTGTCCAATGACACAACGCAGTTACCTCTGAACGGAATCGAACCGTAGACCCTTCCGTTTGAAGTCCAACGCCCTAACCACTGAGCCACCGCACCCCACTTAATAAAATATAGAACACAACCATGTCGCTCCCTTGAACTGGATGCAACATTTTATTCACATTCAGTGATTTGAACCTTCTGGCTATGTCCACATCATCTCAAATGCGGATAGTCCTGGGGTTCGGCGTGATTCTTGCGATGAGAATTTTAACTTCCCCAACAGCAACAGCGCAGATACAGGGAGCCTATGAGAGGATGTGGACGCCCCCTACATACACCAAAAGTTTTGTCGGAAAAGTTTGGGCTGATCGGAAAAGGTTTGAGGCTTTATGTTGGTAAACTTTGGCAAAATAGAAGGAAAATTACTGATATTCTGGCTAAAAAATGTTTTTTGTCTAAATTATGGGGTCTCTAACACGTTTTATCAGAAGTTTGGTTGCAAAATCTGAAATCTGTCGGAAGGTGCTGGGCTTGCCCCTCTACCAGCGAACAGCTATTTACATATTTAATGGTGTTTAGGGTCACTTTCAGCATCTATGGCTACATGATGACCGCATCATAGGTATGAAGTCAAGTTTAACCTATCGTATGCTCGAAAGCGCTGTGGCTCAGTGGTAAGAGTATCGGAATTCAAACCGAGAGGTCCACGGTTAGATCCGGACTAGGGGTATCTGCGTTTTGTTCTCGGGCAAGGCACTCAATCCCGATTGCCCACATGGGGCAAGATGGCGCAGTGTACTAAGGCGTACTGTACGTCGCTCGTGCACTTGCCTTCAAACAATGGTAACCCTGCGTGTGTACAGTTAGTATACGTTGGAGAGTCTGATATTTACCCGCCGCTGCTCGGTGGTTCTCTTCGGGTACTCTGACTTCTTCCACTTGTAAAACTGTTCGACACAAGGTGATCCTGGATGTTGAAAGTGTCGTTAAACTATAGTAATAAATAAATAAATAAATAAATAAATAAATAAATAAATAAATAAATAAATAAATACTTATATTCCCGACTTTGGAGGATCTCCACACCAGGCGTCGGTTACTGGGTCCTATTTTATCAGTAAAACAGAGCACTTTTACCACAGAAAACAGACACCGTTTCACTTTCCGCGGTTGCCATGGAGAGAAACGCAATCGACGCCACTGCCAAACAGCGCATTTTAATAAATATATGTGTACTATTTTTCAGCCCCGTTTTGAAAGAAATAACTCGGAAAGAGTTTGCATCGATAGCGGTAATGACATATTGGTCGTTTTTTTCGCACGAATGCGCCACTGTGTTTATAAAACGGTCAGTCATCGGACTAAGATTTGTTTTCCAGAGCTGCTTGTAAGTATTTCTTTTTATTAGTTTTATTTCAGGAAAGTGTAATTTTATTTTTAGTTTGTATGTGTGTTAGGGGAGGATTATAGGGTGAAATAAGGAAGTTTAGGTAATAGGTTTTCCCGAGTTTGAATTTGTTTACGTTAGTTGCCCTTTTTCGCGTGTTTTGCCGATTTCGGTCATTAGGCCCCACATGTATTATATTTGTAAACGTGAATGGTAAGTGCTCGACGGGTGTCCAGATGGAGGTAAGTATGGTTATTAACGGGGGTCGGGGAGGGGGGTGAGTCGAGGGGTGCAGGCGCAGGTGTGGGAGAATGAGGATACACAGGCGTGCAGGCAGTGTGATATGCGGTATGGTGGTTGTCGGCCAATGGATAGTAGTGGGGTGTGTGCCAACTGCAGGGATATTTTACAGTTGTTAGAGAAGTGTGTTGTATTCGAGCGGGAAATTGCGGAGCTGAAGGGGAGGTTGGGGAGGGCTGGTGTATCACCAATGAAGGTTACCTATGATGGGAGGTGGAAGAAGGATGGAAGAAGGAGGAAACAGGGAGGCAGGAAACGTGGAGGAAGAATGCTTGATGTGGGGGGGGGGGGTGTAACCGAGGGGGTGGGGGATCTAGTAGGAAAATTCGGAAGATGGCGTCAGGACAGGGCTGTGTAGAGTCAGGCCAGAGTCGGCGTAAGGCTGCCAAGGTTGCTAGGCGGTGTTTAGAGAACAGGTTCTGTGTTTTAGATTCCGATACCCCTGGGGATGAGAGTTAGGGGGACATTGAGGGGAGAGGTGGCTGCTGATGTTGATAGGCCAGATGGGGCAAGGAGGGCGGTGAAGAGAAAGAAGGGACCAGAGGCATCCAAAACGAGGAAAGTTGCAGATGATATAGGAACTGGGGGAAGAAGAAGAAAATTAGTTGTAGCGGGGAGTAGCATTGTACGTGGGATTGACAATGTGGTTTGTGGTCCGGATAGTTCTAATCGAACAGTCTTGTGCTTTCCGGGGGCGAATGTGGAGGATCTGAGGTGACCGGGTAGATGGTATTGTGGCAGGGTCAGGATCGAATCCGGTAGTGGTGGTCCATGTGGGGACCAACAATATCTGGGAGAGAAGGTCAGTAAGTTTGGTGGAGTCGTGCAGAGGTTTAATCAGTAAACTGCAAAGTAGGAATGCAAGAGTAGTTGTATCCGGGATCCTTCCTGTGCTTGGAGGTGGGGACGAACGGAACTTAATGATTTTGGCGCTGAATGAGGAGTTGGAGGACTACTGTGTTGACCTGGTAATACCCTTTATCGACCATTGGGACACGTTTTGGGGCAACGCGAGCATGTACGGGCGTGACGGGCTGCATCTTAGCAGGATGGGTAAACTGGTATTGGGGGATAAAATTCTACGGGTAGCGGAGCCTTTTTTGGAGAAGAGCGGGGTGGGAGGCCAGAGGCAAGTATAACAAGAGTGGACACAGTTGGGGTGAACAAGAGCGAGGGGGACATAATAAGTTTACCAAGGCTAGCGCCAGAAAACAATGGGACCAGTAGGTGGAAGCCATTGAATCTCGGTACCCTGAAAGTGGGTTATAACAACATCCAGGGTCTCCAACGGAAAGTAAGTGAAACATTGATCGAGGCAGAGGACTTTGAGGTCATGGGCTTAAGCGAGACGTGTGTAAGACACGAGGAACGGGTAGACCAAGTGAGGGGGTGTGGATAGGTGTAGGGCGAACGGAAGGCCAGAAAAAGGAGGGAGGGGTAGGCATGTACATTAAAGAGGATTTAAAACCGTCGCTGATCACAGACCTGGAAGATGTCAGCACCTCGGCTGAAGTATCGAAAGAAATTGGATGGGTAAAGATCAATCTAAGAAACAAAAGTATTGCCCTTGGGATTGTGTACTATGCGGTGGAGGGAAGCAAACCCGAGTGGAATGACTCGATATTCTCAACACTAAGGTCCAATATCACAGAACTAGAAAACAGGGGGCTCGGTATAATTCTGATGGGTGACTTTAATGGACACATAGGTGATAAGGAAGAAGGCATAGAGGGCGGGGACAAGAAAGTCAACAGGAATGGAAGGAAGTTGTTGAACTTCACAAGTGAGCTCGGTCTGAAGCTTCTGAACAGGGACGCGAGGTGTAAGGGGAAATGGACCTGGGAGAGGAACGACAGAAAATCAATAATCGACTATATTCTCACAGATATTAATTTATGGAGGGAGGTGACAGGGGTACAAGTAGATGATGAGGGTAAAATGAGGTGGATAGTGATCACAACTTGATTACAGTGTCGATCAGGGCCAAAACCTAGTAAAAAGCAAATGAAGCTTCAAGGAGATTTGGGAACTCAAAGAGGATGCTGACTGGGCGAAGTTCGAAGAAAAATTGAAACCAAAGCTTGCAACCGTACACAAGGGCCCAGTGTCCAGAAGATGGCCGACGCCATAGCTGCGAGCCTAGTGGAGGCAGGAAAGGAAAGTGTAGGAAAGATTAAGGTGCCAACATGGGAACTTGGGTACAGAGTGAACGAAGAACTGAAAAGGACATTAAAGGGTAGAAAAGGTAAATGTGCTGCATATAGGAGAAGTAGAAAACTAAAGGGGACGGAAAGCAACGAGGCCACGGTAGTAAAAGAAGAATACCAACAAGCACGAAATAAAGTAAATAAGATTAAAGACGAGAATCGGAGAGTGCGAAATAGCAGTCTTATTAGGACGATAAGAATGACAGAGGGGTCGAGTTCGAACGTATTTTGGAAATGGGTGTATAAACGTAACAAAGGAAGTAACCCACAGAGTATTAAAGTAGATGGCAGAGTTACAGACGATCAAGATCAAATCGCATTAGAACTAGTCAAGCACTGGGAAAAGGTAAACGATAAGCGTTGGGACATGGGGAACCCACCAGAGTGTCCGAACCAAGTCGAGGAAAATCTATCGAACTTAAAACCGAGGAGGTGCGAAAGGTGATCTCAAAATTAAGGAATGGAAAAGCGGGAGGGGTGGACGAAATTCCTCACGAGTTTATCAAAAATGGGGGAGGAGAACTCTTGGAAAGCCTAACTGCCCTATTCAGTTTAGCCATAGAAAAACAAGAGGTCCCAAATGAGTGGAGAGAAAGCAAAGTGCTATTTATTCAAAAACAGGGTGGGAAAGACGTTTTGGATAATTATCGAGGAATCTCTGTCAGTAGCAACATTGGGAAAGTTTACTGTAAAGTCCTGTATGGGAGATTAGAGGAGGTGATCGAGGAGAGGGTTTTTTTTGGGAGAGATCCAGAATGGCTTCAGGAAGGGAAGAAGAGCCACTGACCATCTTTTCACGCTATCACAAATGATAGAATCCGCGAAAGCAAAAAAGAAAAAGATGTTTATGGTCTTTTTGAATGTTAAAAAAGGCATACGATAGATTATGGAGGGAGGGTATGTGGCGAAAGCTTGATGTATGGGCTTGGGAGGCGAGTTTGTTATTCTGAAAGCATTATATAAAGATGTACAGAGTGAACTTTGCCTGGGTAACATAACAACAAAACGTGTGCCTATGGAGATAAGCCTAAAACATGGGTGTATCCTTTCGCCAATTCTTTTTGCATTGTACATCAAATGTTTAGGAGATGAACTCTGTCAGGTGAAAGGCAGTGTTAACCCTTCGAGATGACCAGGCCTGTCCCCTGGACTTGCATTGTTTATCACAGGGTAGAGCGTGGACGACTAAAAGGGGTGGTTGGGTCTTGGTCTCCGCAGTTTCTATGAATTTATTCTGGCAAATCAAGAAAAGACTCGTTTTACGTATATAAACGATATAATGAGTATATTGCTATAGAGTAAATAATACATACAAAATGTGGAATAATACGTTGTGTTACCCGCTCCGCAGAAGTCATTTGTTTTCTATGCAGCGCTGCATACTCCTCCCAATCACGGGATTGTCACGGTATTTCCACTCGGTTTGTCGACGATTTTAAGCTTCTTTTGAAGAATTGTTTTTAGTCATATGCTGGTCCTGAAGCCTTGTTCGATGACGGCATTTTGACATCGTTCAGGAAAACGTCCTCACTCAACACATCATAGAACCGCGTCCCTTGCACTTCCGGAGATTTATTAACTGATACCTTTGAGCGAAGGCTATATCACTATTCATGATTCGGATCTATCTAATACTACTGAGTCTGAATGGTACTTCGCTATTGGGTAACGTGTACCATCGAGTCTGATTCGTAGATCACTTTATCCTGTCACAAAACGTACAGCACAGAGTCTGTGATCGGTTCTGACTTAACTAGCTTGCAGGCGAAGGGTTCTGAGAAGTAAGTGCCGGTCGTGATTCGCTCATACTTCAGTTATTTCCATCACACTTAACACATCATTCCAGCTAAATGTCCTCTACAAACTACACGCCGTGCGTCTGGATGACAACAGGGCTGGTCCAATCTTATTTGGGTGCCTTCGTGGCGTTCCTCTCCCTTCCAACCCTTCAATAGCACATATCTTCGCAATTCGCCGACACTTTCCCACGGCCAGCAGAGCTGAACTACTCAATAGCTCACATTACTGAATACTCACCAGGATTATTTCAGAATCATAGTTAAATCAGAGATTTGACCTGAATTGTATTAAAATTCCTAGTTAGAGTTAATTTATGTTTCCTGTACCTTCATGTTTTTTAGCTTGCTACTCACACCATCCACCTGCCAACTACACAAAATATCCTGCAAGACCAGCTACACATTTTCAAACAAAAGTGGCCAGTTTCTGACAGACCCCTACTTAAGAAAATACTCCTAGTTTCGATATACAACAGAAACTGGTCCTTTGACATGCATATTACTATTATATACAAGGCTTTCACTCTCACTTATGCTCGACTAAGATAATCCGCTGGCATATGCAACTAGAAATATTCCATCATCGAACTCTTGCATCAACGTAGCTCCAACGCCAGTATCAGATGCATCAGCCTGTACAATGAATTGCCGAGAGAAATCCGGCATGCGTAGGATCGGCGCCCTATTGAACAGATCCTTGAGGGTCTTAAATGATTTGTCTTGGTTGCCCCCCCCCCCCCCCCCCCCCCCCCCCCCCCCCCCCCCCGCTGGACAACATTAGATTTTCCTTTTTTGGTCAAGTCCGTTAATGGAGCTGCTACACACTAAAAACTAAAGTGTTAAAACTGACACTTTCAAGGTGTTAAACACATTCTAACTCTTAGGCTTTGATTTTAACACTTAAAGTGCAATGCTTTAAGCACTTAGACATTACAATCGTCAGACATCTGAAACTTGAATGGATGGCACTTCCCATGTGTCTAGTTGAACAAAGTGCTAGTTCAGCACTTAGTAAGTGTTAAATACAGCACTTCAAGTGTAGTTTTTAACACTTTAGTTTTAAGCGTGTATCTCTGAAAAGTTGGGAATAAATTTCCAGTAGTACCCGGCTAGTCCTAAAAATGACCTTACTTGTCTCTTTGGCCTCGGTGGGTTAGCTTCTTGAATTTTCAGTATTTTGTCCTCTTCTACCGCGACACTTCCTTTGCCGACTCTGTGTCCAAGAAATTCCAGCGTCTGGTATCCTATGTAGCATTTTGACGGTCTGATCGTCAGTCCAGCCTGCCGTATTCTCGATAACAAGTTTCTGAGAACTTGCACGTGGGAAGACCATGTTTCGGTGTGCTCCAACATGTCATCGATATAGTGTTCTACATTATTCAAATTACGTAATAGTATTCGCATCATGCGGTTGAATGAGGCGCCCGAGTTAATGAGCCCGAAAGGCATCTTCCTGAATTGATAACAGCCATCGGGTGCCGTGAAGGCTGTCAGTGACCGACATTCCGCTGTTAGGGGTATTTGCCAATACCCTTTACTCAGGTCTATCTTTGTTAGATATTTAGCTCGATATAGCTTCCCAGTTATATCTTCAATGTCACCCATTGGTTCGGTATCGAACTTGGTCACTGCGTTCAATCGACGAAAATCAATACAAAACCGCACTGTGTTGCCCTTCTTTCGAACAAAGACGACGGGAGAATTGCAGGGCGAGTTAGCTTTTTCAATAACTCCCGCATCCAACATCTTGCGTACTTCATCTGCAATGTCTGCCCTCTTTGCATAGGGCACCGTGTATGGTCTCACTCTAATAGGTTCGGAGGTATTCAGTTCAGTTTTATGCTCCATCAGATCTGTAGTACCGGGCGTGTCCAAAAACACATCTCTGAACTCATGGAGCAATCGCTCCACTTCCTTCCGTTGTACTGTTGTGAGTTCTTCGTTAATGTTGACATCATGGTACGTCTCAATCCCGGCTACCTCTCCAAGATGAAGGAGGCCATCGTCGTCGACTATTCCCACATCATCATGCTGCTCCATTTTGATTACAGCTATGCCCGCCGACACTGCATTATCTCCTTCAGGTACCTCCGTCTGCCTTTCTTCGTAGCTGCGCAATAAGTTCGCATGATATATTTTGGTTTTCCCATCCACATTTACTTTGTAATCCATTTTGTTAATGCACTCGACAATTTCATAAGGGCCTTTCCACTGTAATAACAATTTGTTGTGGCTAGTGGGCAGCAGAACAGTGACTTTCTGTCCCACCTTGAACTTTCTTTCTTCAGTGCGTCGGTCATAATAGTGCTTCTGACGCCCCTGCGGTTTCTCCAAGCTGACTCGGGCAATCAGACAAGTTTCTTCTAACTCATTTCGTAGCGCTAAAACATATTGGTATGTGTTTCGTACTTCTGTGGTATCACTCTCCGTCCACAGCTCCTTTAATACTTCCATTGGCCCTCTCACACTACGCCCATAGAGCATTTCAAAGGGGGAAAACCCCGTACTGGACTGAGGTACTTCACTGAAAGCAAACAGTACTGCTGGGAGGTACCTGTCCCAGTCCGCTGGTCGTTCCTGACACATCTTCTTCAGCATACTTTTTAAAACACCATTTATGCGCTCGCACAACCCGTTGCATTTTGGGTTTTAGGGTGTGGTGAATAGTTGCTTGATTGACACCAATCTACAAACTTCTCGCATAAGATCTGAGGTGAACTGGCTGCCACGGTCACTTAGAATTTCCTTTGGGAAACCAACATACCAAAAAACTGTTAAAAGCGCTTCTGGAACTCTTTCGGTTTCTATGCTTGGCAAAGCCACAGCTTCCGGGTATCTCGTCCACCACGGTTAGAATAAACCGATTCTTGCTTCCTGAGATAGGGGTAATATGACCTATCAAATCGACTGCGACCCTTTGGAAGGGTTCCTCCATCAATGGCATCTCCCCTAAAGGAACAGGGCATATTCGCCCCTTTGGCACTGTCTTTTGGCAAGCATCACACGATCTACGGAACCTTGTAACGTCACTTGTTATTCCTGGCCAGTGGAAACTACTAGTGATCCTATCCACAGTCTTCTTCGCTCCCATGTGTCCGCCCATGATTGCCTGCGAGAGTAATTATTTGACGCCTGTATTTGGCGGGAACGAATATCTGCTTCACATGAGTTGCTGAGTTTCTCTGCTTCCGCTCAAAAATTCGATATAGGACACCTTTATGGATTTCCATCCTGTAAACCCCGTCGCCCCTTGTCGCTACTTCTTCCCCTGTGTCAACCAATTTCCAAAGCTTCTCCAAACTGCCATCTTCTTTCTGTGCCGTTATCAGCCCTTTCAGGTCTACCTGCCCAATCATCTCAGTCGACACTTTCAGTGGTTTTATTGGTCGCTTCTCTCTTTCTGCTTGTCCTCTAGTTGCCACTGCTGCAACTGCCAATGGCGTCTCCTTCCGCCAGCATTTGTCTGGTTCCAGCTTCGCACCTGGAACATTGCCGACCACTAGATCGAAGATTGGGTCTCTCATGCACATCGCTGTTAATACACCCTTATAGTACGGCGTGTCAACCGTTATTTCTGCTAATGGAAATACTCTGATTGTGCCATCTATCAGGATACATGAATAATTCTTCCCTGTTAACTGGACAGGGTCTACCAAATCTTTCCTTACAGCAGCGCCCGTGCAGCTAGTGTCCCTCAGTACTTGAACCTTTCTCTCTCCAATATAGCCTTGGCTTACACAATTGCCATAATCTGTCTTCCTCTCCGGCCCAACCTAGACACTGCAACTTATTATTGGTAGAGATCTACCGTCTGCATGGGTTAATTGTCCGTCCTTGATGCAATCCTCCATGGGAGTTTGCTCAACATTAACACCTTCGCACATAGCTGCTGCTTTACTCAGCTGGTCGCCGGCGGTGCCAGTTACCTGGGGTTTCATCCCACCTTTTCCTTGACTGGAATGAAGCTCTTCTCCAGTCGGTAGCTCCAGCTTCGACCTTGGTCCTACACACCCTCGCGATGTGGCCCCTTTTCCCACAAATAAAGCATTTCGTGCCTTCCTCTTCAGGAAAACGGCTATATCTGAAGAACAGGTCGACATAAATTGTTCTCTTATCAGTAAATCGTTGAGCACTTCGAACGTTTTGTCAATTTCGGCAAGGTCTTGCCACCTGGTGAAGTATCTCGTCAGCCTAGCCACAGACTGGAATACGGTCTCGCCCTTCTCGAATTTTGTCTCTCTAAATTTCTTTCGGAAACCGTCTTCCGTCAGCTCATATCTCTGCAGTAGTTCCTTTTTGAGTGTTGTGTTATTTTTAACCTCGCTCGGCGGCATACTAGTATAGACCGACAATCCCATGCCGGTCAACAAGGGACTCAAATTAACAGCCCAGCTGTCCTCTGGCCAACCTGCGCTTTTTGCAAAAACCTCAAACCTCTGCAGAAATTGGTCCATATCATCTTGCTGTTCATCAAATTTGGGCAGCTTGGGTCTTAAGCCTCTGTTCTGCGGGACGGACTCACTCCGGGCTCCTTCGCGTGTAGCTACTTCTGACCTCAGCTTCAGCAATTCAAGCTCACGCTCATCAGCCTCTCGCTTAAAAGCCGACTCTTCTCGCCTTCGCTCAACTTGTGCTCTCAACTCACGCTCTTCCTTTTCTGCGTACTCCTTTTCTTTCCTATCAACAAAAATCACGCAAGTCCTGCTCTTTATACCCAAACTCCTTACCAGCGGAAAAGACACACATTTATATCCATGGTTGAGCGATTAGTTTTGTTTATTTTTTTTATTTTTCGTGAGATCACTGCTCTGTCATCAGCCCACAACAACCAGTGCTGAAAAACTATAACTTTTCAAACAAACAACGACATAGTTTTTGCGTTCGCTCTCTTGAGTTACTCAGCTCAACCCGACCCCGGGCTATAGCTTGGTCTCCGCAGTTTCTATGAATTTATTCTGGCAAATCAAGAAAAGACTCGTTTTACGTATATAAACGATATAATGAGTATATTGCTATAGAGTAAATAATATATACAAAATATGGAATAAAACGTTGTGTTACACGCTCCGCAGAAGTCATTTGTTTTCTATGCAGCGCTGCATACTCCTCCCAATCTCGGGATTGTCACGGTATTTCCACTCGGTTTGTCGATTATTTTAAGCTTCTCTTGAAGAATTGTTTTTAGTCATATGCTGGTCCAGAAGCCTTGTTCGATGACGGCATTTTGACATCGATCAGGAAAACGTCCTCACTGGTAACTCAACACATCATCGAACCGCGTCCCTTGCACTTCCGGGGATTTATTAACTGATACCTTTGAGCGAAGTCTATATCACTATTCATGATTCGAATCTAACACTACTGGGTCTGAATGGTACTTCGCTATTGGGTAACGTGTACCATCGAGTCTGATTCGTAGATCACTTTATCCTGTCACAAAACGTATACCACAGAGTCTGTGATCGGTTCTGACTTAACTAGCTTGCAGGCGAAGGGTTCTGAGACGTAAGTGCCGGTCGTGATTCGCTCGCACTTCAGTTATTTCCATCACACTTAACACATCATTCCAGCTAAATGTCCTCTACAAACTACACGCCGTGCGTCTGGACGACAACAAGTCTGGTCCAATTTTATTTGGGTGCCTTCGTGGCGTTCCTCTCCCTTCCAGCCCTTCAATAGCATATATCTTCGCAATTCCCACGGCCAGGAGAGCTGAACTACTCAATAGCTTACATTACTGAACACTGACCAGGATTATTTCAGAATCATAGTTAAATCTAAAACGGTGTCATGTTCGCATTTCAACACTGGCTTTCGATAAGGTACAAGAACAGAGCAGTGACCTGAATTGTATTAAAATTCCTAGTTAGAGTTAATTTATGTTTCCTGTACCTTCATGTATTTTAGCTTGCTACTCACACCATCCACCTGCCAACTACACAAAATATCCTGCAAGTCCAGTTACACATTTGCAAACAAAAGTGGCCAATTTCTGACAAACTCCTGCATAGCGACGAGGGGGTAGCAGTTGGGGACTTGAAGATCCCAGGGCTATTTTTTTGCAGACGATATGGTGCTGTTGTCAGAAAGCAAAGAGGGACTAGCGAAAATGTTGGGAATTGTTGGGAAATATGGGAGCAAATGGAGACTCGAACTAAATGAAAGCAAGAGCAAAGTTATACCCGTGGGCCGCAAAGTGGACCCCACTCGAAGGTGGAGAGTGGGGGAGTTCCGTATTCCGGAAGGTAGCAGCAAACTTTTTCGTGTAGGAGAGACAGGTGACTACGAGTATCTGGGGGTAAATATAAACATCACACGAAGAGCTAAGCATCTACCGAAACCACACAAATAAATTGAGTCTGAAGGGGAAGCGAATCCTTAACCAAATGAAACTTATAGGGAGAAACAGTTTCAATACGGTTTTCGTGGGGAAAACCATTTGGGAAATGGTGGGTCTGCCAAA
Source organism: Pictodentalium vernedei (assembly GCA_031216915.1). Classification (NCBI taxonomy): domain Eukaryota; kingdom Metazoa; phylum Mollusca; class Scaphopoda; order Dentaliida; family Dentaliidae; genus Pictodentalium; species Pictodentalium vernedei. The sequence goes on from CM062294.1 coordinate 389,052,394, forward strand.
TATAACATATGGTACGGAAGTGGTACCCCTAAACCAGACGGCTGTAAAGAGCTTGGAAACGCTGTGGAACGATGCAGGCCAATGGATAATGGGGTCGAGTAATGCCGCAGCACTAGAAGCAATCAGGGGTGAGCTTGGATGGATGAGGATCAAGGACAGGATAGACTTATTGAAACTCGGTTATCTTAATTATTTGGTAAATCTCCCCGAAGTAATGTTCCAGAGAATTTTCAACTCAAATATCAAGACAGGGTGGATGGTCCAAGTGAGGGAGCTAATAGAGAACTACTCATTGGAGACCTCGGACCTAGACGTTGGGGCAAACCAGGGTAAAAAAATCGTCAGAGAAAGGGTCATGGGGGATGGTAACCTTAATTGGCGAGAGGGGGTCGAATCAAAGAGGTCTTTGGGTGGCCTGCGTGATAAAGAGAAGCCTAGCATTGAAGAGTACCTTGATGGCACCTTTGGTGGGGGGTCACTGTTGTTCAAGCTGAGGTCGCGTCCCTGGAGCTGAGGGGAAAAATTGGAGAAACAGTGAAAAGGAGTGCCAGATATGTAAATTGGGCGTGGTGGAGACCCTGGAGCATTTTCTTCTAGAATGTCCAAAACACCAGTCTAAAAGAATAAGATTCACTGGGAACATAATGGGGAAGTGGGCTGGGAGAATGAATGACAAGTGGTTAGTGAGCGACTCAAAGGAGAGGGCTAATATGCTAATCGGAGAGATTGGGAAGAATGGGCAAGGGATGTCACCAAGCAGTTCGTCTCAGAGTGTTGGGAGGAAGAAGAAGCGTGGGAATAGGGAGGCAATTGGGAGTGCAGGAGTAACCGATGCCTTCTCACTCGAGAACTGCGACAAATCAGCGGCCGGCCAAAGTGTTGTTATTATTAACAAAATCCAAGGTGAAGGAACGGTCCACCACCACCCATTTATCCTAACCATTCTGTACTATATACCACACTGCGGCGGGAAAATAGCTGGAACTCCTGTGCAGAATTATTAGTAAAACAGAGCACTTTTACCACAGAAAACAGACACCGTTTCACTTCCCGCGGTTGCCAAGGAGAGAAACGCAATCGACGCCACTGTCAAACAGCGCCTTTTAATAAGTTTAGGTGCACTATTTTTCAGCCCCGTTTTGACAAAAATAACTCGGTAACAGTTTGCATCGATAGCGGTAAAAACATTTTGGTCGTTTTTTTTTTCGCACGAATGCACCACTGTGTTAATAAAACAGTCAGTCATCGGACGAACAAAATCCTAGGTGAAGGAACGGTCCACCATCACCCAATTATCTTAGCCATTCTATGCTATATACCACGCTGCGGATGGAAAGTAGCTGGAACTCTTGTGCAGAATAACAACATATAACTATACTGACGGAAAAAAGAAACTCAAGTTCAGTTTTAGTGATATAATTTTTTTATCCGCAGACAAAATGTAGTAAAATTTGACACATAGATACCTCAGTGTTCTGTCTAAAGAGTCTTTGGTTAAAATTCGGTCAACCAATACCACGTGCGACGCTGCATGCTTTCAACAGATTTTCCGACAAAGCGTGTATCCGGGGCACTCCTACGTGCCATGGGCTTGAAAAGCATACCAAATCGAAGTTTTGGACACCTTCGTAACTGATTTCAGACGGCGACAAAGACGCCGAGTCAGGTTGTAGGCAAAAATGTGTCCAAGAACAGTTAGGAACCGGTTGCTGGAGTTCATTTTAAGGCCACAACGTCCTACATTGGCCCGCAACTTACACCCAGGCGACGTCAACATCGATTGCAATGGTTGCGGGCACATGCACCAAATCACTTTCACTTGACCCACTAGAGACGTGTGTTATTCACTGACGAGTCTCAGTTCTCGGTTTACAGGTCAGATGGACGACAACGTTGCTATCGACGTCGAGGTAAGCGATATTCTGATGCGCGCGTTAAGGAAAACGACAGATTCAGGGGAGGGCTTGTTATGGTTTGGGTGGGGGGGGGGGGGATTTCTCATGGCGTGAAAACAACAGGGCAATTTTACAGCCGTAAGATATCGGGATGAGGTCCTCGTGCCTCACCGTCCTTCCACTTGTCCATGCGCGTATCCTTACTTTGCAGCAGGATAATGCGAGGCCGCACGTTGCTAGGATTTGTCTTGACTTCCTCAACCAAAACCCAGTTCTCAATTGGCCACCCTACAGCCCAGATTTGTCCCCGATCGAGCATTTGTGGGACGAGCTGAACAGGAGGGTCATGAAGCGCGCCAACGTCGCTCAGCTCACGCAGGCCTTTCTTCTGGAGTGGAATAACATCCCACAAAAGACCACAAACAACTTGATGGGGTCAATGGTAAGGAGAGTTAGAGCAGCGAATTAAGTCCGGGGGGTGGGCACACCCACCATTGGTTTTGATCAGGAAATGCCGTAGGGTACCCACGTTTGAACGTTATCCATGCAAATGCCGGCTGTATTAAGACAAAATTTAATCAGTTATGAAGAAATAAAATCAAAATCCAAAAGTGAAATAACCATTCATTACACATTTGAAATAATTACAATAGAAAAAACCTTGCCCGTCTTTTTTCCGCTAGTATATTATATCATACATCTCGTGACTTTTCGTTCCTCTGATTGGCTAACTACATGTACTAACTCTCTATTTCGTGCAGTTTTCTTAGCGATTGCCAGCCGGGCACTATACCCTCTGGGCGGGAAGATTACGTCACATATTTTTTTCCAGCGCGGGCACTATTACGTTTCTATTTTTTAGAACACAGCTATCTGGATTTTCGTCGTCAAAACACACAAACACTTGTTGTGAGGCATAAATAAGGCATGTATTTAAAGTCAACATTATTTCAGGAAATCTTTCGAAAAAATCGAGTGAATCGGCGGCTACTGTCGATAGAAAAGACTTTATGAAAGTTCAAAGCGGCTTGAAAACTTTCCGGCATATGAAGGCTCCCCGGTTGGCATCCATAAGACAGATTTGCTTTTTGAAGGTTTGCTTGAAGGGTGTTCGATGCAATATAACGATTAGTGCATTTCTTGTCATTGGCCACGCTAATATGGTGTCCAGTGAGGTAGTGTAGTCCCCTCTCTTCGCTTCGGAAACTACATCACCTCACAGTCAACGCCAAGCCACTCTCTACTCCTTAAACATAGCATACGCGAGTGGTTAGTTACTCTCCCCATGAATATTTGTGGAGAGTGATGGCGAGTGAGAGTGATAACTATCCTTTTCCACTGATCACTGCAGAAAACACTAAGCCACTAGATTCGCAAGCGCTTGGGTAGCTGAAAGTCTGGAAAATTGCCTATACCTTAAAGCGACCACATTAGATTTTCTCGCCGAAAATGGATGTTAGAAACTGTTAGTTTGTAACAGAATTCATACCGCTCTCCTTATTTTCAAATCAGGTGGCCCACAATCGGCGAGGGTAGTTACTCGCCTCAAAAATTCAAGCCTGCAGTTATGTAATGCACGTAAGGTAAAGAATGAAAAGAGCCTATCAATGTCGCTGCCCGTTTTGTTTTGGAAAGCCATAAAATATTGCAATATTTCCAAATGCTTATAGAATTGGGTTTGCTCATTAGTCGTGACACCAGATGTTTCTGATGATGGGTTGGTGGTGTGTGGGTCTGACTGAAACTATCAAATGCAAATCATTGTCAAATGCCACAAGTGGCTTCGAGTGATACTTAGCCTTTGGCTAATTTTTGTGGAAACTTGCAAGATTTTTCCACCTATAAAGATAGATGTTGCACCGTCAGCTTATAGATCTACAAAATGTATGTCTACAAGACTAAATCTCTTTGTCTCTTATTGACAAATGGAAATCACTTTTAACCATCTACACACTGATGTAATAATAAAGAAATTTCAACCAGAACATTTTCCCCGTAATGCAACTAGGAATTTAACCAATTCAGTCCCCGTTTAACCGTAAATTATAACAAGGCAAATCCACATGAACACGATATTTTTCTTCTGGGAGAATTTGAGGCACATTCATAGAAAATTAAGCCTTTTCATTGACATACCAATTCTTCTCAACATAGATCGAATATGGGATAATGGCACTCAACTAGTGGCCGGCACGTTGTCAGGATACTATAAGATGGGGTGCCCAACCCAAGTGTTTTTTTTTTTTTTTTGGGGGGGGGGGGGGGGGGTGATATTTGAAAGGCCACCGTGTGGAGTTTTGAGCGAAATTTTTGGGGGCTCAAGAACCCCCCCCCCCACCAGCTACGCCATTGACTGTTTGAGAAATCTACTGGTCTGGAAGACGACAACTGGTTGTTGTGCACCCATTCGCCAAATCTGCAGTCCACTTTACAGGACTTTCATCACATGCATTGGTTACCTGGTCCTAGTTTACCAGCAAAGCTGAATTTGTTCAAGAACTGCCCCACTTACCGGAGTTCCCACTGGGGTAGTAATGGGGCAACAACAGAGAATTTGTTAAAAGTGTGTGTCACGTAACCTGCAGAAGCCTCTTGAAATGAACAGGAAAACTACAACCTTCAGGTTCTTTATTGACATTTCTTTTCCATTGTTTCAGAGCTTTAGTATGATGGACACGAGGATATTGTGTGATGAGCTGGGATTTGTTAAGAGTAAATATTTTATGAGATATGATATTGATGCCTGTATATGTATAGTTTTTGAAAATGAGATTCCATTTAGGTGTAGATGAAATTATCAACACAAAAATAGTTGTTACTAAGTTTGCACTGAATTTTCAAACAAGCAAAGCATCAAGGGGAGTAAATGAAGTAATACTGTTTTGCACACATCAAGGGAGGTAATCAAGGGATTTGCAAGTTGTCCAGACTTGATGGTTTCAAAACACAAAATGATTTGCACTGGCAACAGTGTAAACATTTTCCTGTCTCCTGGGCTCATCAAACTCATTTGGGGGGAAACAGTCCTCTATCCAGTTAGTACATCATCACATTAAAAAATGAACTGGAAAAAATATATGCTGCCTTGTTTTTTCTGTACTCAAACTTGAGGATTCCCTTTTTACCTTCCAGTTTCAAACTCAGTTTGGGAAGACATATTTTTACTTGTCCCCTCACCTTTATTTTCAACTCTCACAATTTTGAAAATATTGCCAGTACAAATATTTGAAATCTCTTTCAAAACAGATGCTTTAACATTTTAAATGAGGACTCCAAAATCAATAGATTTGTCCCAATCAGCTAATCTTCTACATTTTATACTCCATAAAATGTTGAGGTAAAAACCGTTGGAGGGCACTGTTGCCCACATATAGGCTATTGTAACCTAAATGATAGTACAAACCTTCACTTTTCAACTTTTGTGCATCTTTTATCATTGTTTCGGTAAAAGAAACTATACAACTCACAAAATAAGAGAAATGGTCACTGGAAGAAACAGGAGTTTACTGCATAACCATCAACCAGTTTAAGTTTTCACAGATACTGTTGGTTTTGTATTGAACTTGACGATAAAACACTGGATTCTGTCTCATTTTTTAGTGGTGTTTAACCCTTTACCTTATGAATCAGCTGCAATCCTCCTCGTAATTTACATACTGAGCAGTTGAAACTAGAGGTGTGACTGTTCCTGGATGGGCCAATCAATACCCCCGCTGCGATGATTGGCATACCGCTAAAGCAATAGTTATAAAATGGGCACCACGGTACTGAAATGCACATCCAGAAAAAAAAATTGCAAATGAGCAAATCTATGGCAAAAATAGTCCGACCGAAACTATAATCGCCGGTGCACAGGTTTCCATGGTGGTGAACATGCATGCCAAGTTTCAAAGGGATCAGCCTATAAACATCGGAGAAAATCTCTGGACAAACTCATGTCTAAAGATGGATGAATGGACCAACTCATGTCTAAAGATGGATGAATGGGCAGATGGATGGACAGATGGATGGAAAGAGATGGATGGACAGACAAGATGATTCCAGTATATCTCCCAACAACTCATTGCAGGGGGAATAAAAATATTATTTTTCAAAATCTTTCAACCAAACTTTATCTTGTGACCCTTCATTGGAACAAGCTCATCAAGCTGGTTTCAATGAGGGATAAATTGATAAGGTTTTGTTGAAATTTTTCGAAATATTTGAAAAATAAATTTAAAATTATAAATGTTGATATCATGGGCAATGGGTAAAAGGTTAAAACCACTTTTTGCATCTATGGCTATATCATAACCACTGCTGCACAATTATAAAGTTAAGTTTATCTAAATGCTTGTACTTTAGTGGATTTGGTCCAAAGTAGTCTTATGTTTTTCCCATTACCCACAGTGTTACAAAATGCTGACTCAGCACTTTTTCAAAGTCCCCAAAAAGTACCCCATGATAAAACCGATGGCAATTTTTTTTGATCATTCCATTCTGTTGGTCCTAAGGAAGCTTCACAAATAAGAATTCTCAGTGCCGTGTAGTTTTGGAGATATGGGCGTTTTAATTTTTTTCTCTTTTTAGCTCCTGTGGTTCCCACAGGGCTATGGGGAAAAAAAATTCTGCATAAATTAGGTACTTATGACCCAATAAGCACTCATGTAAAATTTGGTTCAAATCGGCCTCGTGGTTTGGAAAATAGAAATTTGGGGTGGGGCCAAAATTTTTGCCCCTCCTTTAACATCGTCAAATATAACCCCTCCAACTTCTCTTGAACAAACTTGAGTCTACACCTCAAAAGGAAGCTGCATACCAAATATCAAGTCTCTGCTATTGCTGGTTCTTGAGAAGAAGATTTTTTAAGAATTGGAGCATTTTTGCCCCATCCCTCTGCTCAATGTGAGCCGAAACCTAATTTGACAAAAAATCAAAATCCACTTATATAACCCCTACTCACATGAAATTTCATTAATATGTGGCCAGTGGTTTGGAAGAAAAAGCCCAAACACCACCTTCATGACGGACGCCGGACGACAGACGACGGACGACGGACGAAAAGTGATCAGAATAGCTCACCCTGACTTTCAGTCAGGTGAGCTAATAAGCCAAGACAAGCAATTTCCTAAATATATGTATGGACTTTTCATGAAATGTTCCAAGAAAGTTGAATTTTCAAGTACTTTCCAGGGATTAGACTTTTGAAAGAAATATTTCTAAAAATCCTTCCCGTTTGTGCCGGTTGGTCAGGGTATGTGGAAAATGTAACTCTATTGCTAATTTATGCCTCCTGTTGTACCTGGTGCTTCCGATGAAGTACAAAAATGTATAAAACTGGTCCTTTTATGTATTTATATAAATTTTGACCAGAAATTTACCTTTAAAATTCAAGAATTTATAAGTAATTTTAACCCCATGGATCCTAATGGTATCTTTCAGGTCGGTTCAATAACAGCAATTGAAAGAATTCATATTCTTTTATTTAGGGTAGACTAACTAATGCTAATGTTTTAAACATGCAGCCTTGGCACAACAGGGTGAAAATATTGATTGGTCAACCCCAGCACTGATTGAGAAGTCATCTTACTTAATAAAATTATGATGTATCAAAGTCCTGCTCTGTAAAAGCTCTAGTAGTGCAATTGGCACCATTATCACCTGGCAGCATGGACACTGGTATAGGTACTCTCCAATAAATTGTAACAAAGCAAAGACATTAGAGATGGGCAATATACCCAAAAACCAAACCAATACCAATATCATGGGGATACCAAAAAATCAAAACGAACCAATCACTCAATACCAAAACTGTCTGAATTTTCAAATTTTCCTACATTCACTATTTGTAAGTCCATGTTGAGGCTTGTAAACAGATGAAAGGTTCATTTTCATGAAAGAAGTGACTGATTTTCTTTTCAGTTTTGTTAACTCTCACTGGACTGGGCAACTGTCCTTGAATTTCCACTAGACTACAACCTGTACATGTCAAATTGTTTAGCAGTGATTTCTAGTCAAGTCTTGGATGCCTGTTATGGTAGTCAAGACCTGACTAGAAATCACTGCCCAGGTGTTTTGTCTATTGTCAGCAGGACCTCCTAAAGATGGCATGGTCAGGGCACATACACTGAGATCGCAAAGCCTGAAATAGGTTTTTAAACATTAAGGTGCATTTTGAACAAGTCACAAAAGTATGGTAGATATGATTTGTGTTCATAAAAGAATGCCACTGTTGAGCTCATTGGCAATGTCATTTATAGTGTTGTGGTAGAATGATACAACAACTTATTCTGTTTTTCCTGATGTGAATTCCCCTTTGATACTATCAGCAAATCTCAGTCAAGTCTGATATCGAATACCAAACCGATACCGAGGTATACCCCTAAAAATACCTAAACTGATACCGAACACAAAATTCCAATACCACCCATCTCTAAAAGACATATGAAGAAATTTTAATGACCAAGAAGAATTCAGCGCTGTACTGGTTAGTGGAAGAGGTATGTCTTCAAGAGTTCTGAGATTTGAAATTTCCAACCCTTGAAAGGTCTACAGTTTTAGACTAACAGGAGGCCCCATGGGGCCTGAGGCCCTCACCGACCAAAGTTGTTTAAAGAAGGATTTATTTAGCATCTACGGCTTAACACTACAGAGGAATGAAGTTATTTAATTATTTATCTGTTGTCTAGATGTTGCCAGATGATTTTTTTTTAGTATTGGGATGCTACCACAGAAATAATACCCACATTTTCAGTAATTCAAAACAAGGGAGTCCAAATATCAACCTAGGAACTTAACTTAACTTGAAAAAACTTGAAGGATGCTGTATACCAAATATAAAAAGATCCTGACTGGTAGTTCTGGGGAAGATTTTGAGAATATTACCAATTTTGCACTATGTTAAAATTTGCCTCCCCCCGTAGGGAACACAAATATCAACCCAGAGACTTGATTTGAACAAACTGAATCTGAACCCTCTAAAGATACTGTATACCAAATATCACAAGATTCAAAGATTATTCCTCATATTGGACTAAGTTAAAATTTGGGCTCCAATAGGAAGCCCAAATATTAACCCAAAGACTTGATTTGAACAAACTTAGATCTGACTTCCCTAAGGATGTTGTATACCAAATATCAAAAGATTCTGACTGGAGGATCTGAAGAAGATTTTCTAAGATTATTCCTCATACTGCACTAACTTAAAATTCGGGCTCCCTTAGAGAGCCCAATTATCAACAGACGGACTTGAGTTGAACAAATTGAATCAAACACCTGTAAGGATTCTGTATGCCATATATTAGATGATTCTGACTGGTGTTTCTGGAGAAGAAGAGTTTTAAAGATTATTGGACTGAGTTAAAATTTGGGCTCCAAAAGGGAGAACAAATATTAACCCAGGGACTTGGTTTGAACAAAATGAGATCTAACCTCCCTAAGGATGCTGTTTACCAATTATCAAAAGATTCTGACTGGTGGATCTGAAGAAGATGATTTTTAAATATTATCTCCCATATTACAGTAAGTTTAAATTCGGGCCCCCATTGGAAGACCAAATATTAACCGAGGCACTTGATTTGAACATATCATGAATCTGACCCTCATGACAATGATGTATACAAAACATTATAAGATTCTGACTGGTGGTTCTGAAGAAGAAGATTTTTAAAGATTATTCCCCATATCGCCCCAAGTTAAACTTCAAGCTCCTGTATTGAGCCCAAATATGAACCAAAGGACTTAATTTTAACAAGCTTGTATCTGACTCCTCCCTCACCTCCCCTATGGATGCTGTATACCAAATATCAAAAGATTTTGATCAGTGGTTCTGGAGAAGAAATTTAAAAATAGCTGACTCAGCAATTTTTCGATGCCCCCTTAACTCTGGTAATACATAACAGAGTATTGTCACATGCACAACGACAGCTGGTGGTCAACATGTGTGCAAAGTTTGAACAATATAGCATGTAAAATGTTGAAGGAGTAGACAACACAATACTGTATTGCTTTAGGTACTAAAGGGGGACATAACTCTGGAAATACAAAACAGAGTTACCTGCTCTTGTCACATGACAACGGCAACTGGTGATCAACATGTGTGCAAAGTTTGAATAATATAGCACGTAAAATATTGAAGGAGTAGGCGACACAATACTGTAATGTTTTAAGTACTAAAAGGGTGCATAACTCTGGAAATACAAAACAGAGTTACCTGCTCTTGTCACATGACAAAGGCAACTGGTGATCAACATGTGTGCAAAGTTTGAATAATAAAGCACGTAAAATGTTGAAGGAGTAGGCGACACAATACTGTAATGTTTTAAGTACTAAAAGGGTGCATAACTCTGGAAATACAAAACAGAGTTACCTGCTCTTGTCACATGACAACGGCAATTGGTGATCAACATGTGTGCAAAGTTTGAATAATATAGCATGTAAAATGTTGAAGGAGTAGGTGACACAATTCTGTAATGTTTTAAGTACTAAAAGGGGCATAACTCTGGAAATACAAAATGGAGTTACCTGCTCTTGTCACATGCACAACAGCAATTATTGATCAACATGTTTCTAAAGTTTGAACAATATAGCATGTTAACCTTTGGAGGAGTAGGCGACACAAAAATTGTTTACGGAGACAGACAGACAGATGGATGGATGGGACAGATGGAGAGACAGATGGACGGACAATGCCATAACATAATACGTCCGTGAAAAAATGACAGGCGTATAAAAATGGATAATGTTATATCGTCTGCCGCTTACATTTGTTATGACATGCATTATACATCACTGTGCTTTGGTATTCCTTGTAGGTGGAATCTTCATACTCGGTGAGCATGGTGGCTCAGTGGTTACGGTATGAACTTAAAAACAGTATTCAGTATGAAACTATAGCACAGCGCATAAAAATTTGGGTCTGCATTAAGCACAAACCTATAGCAGCAAAAAGGTTTGACATTCAAATAACTGAACTATCTTGTTTCCCACTTTGATGAATCTCTGCCAACAACTCTGAATCTTAAGTTTGTGTTGAATTTTGTGTACAACTCTCTTCTTCATTCTCTACCTCCTCACAATCCTCACTCATTGCCGTCATCAATTCCTCATCATTCAAAAACTGTGCATCAAACCACTCCATTATATAAGACCAGTTTTCTCAATTGCATTCCATTGAGTAATCATTTCGATGTAAACAGATTGGTTGCGTTTAGTAATGACATATCAAGACAAACAACTCTGGCTTAGTTGATATTGGCTGAGACTGGCGACATATCAGCGAGTTTTAAGTCATATCAGTCAAGCTTGGTAATGAGCAATTCTGAGAAAAAAAAATCATTTCTATTAAATAATATGTAATATCTTGCTTTCATACTTAACAGTTTGTCGATATTAGGGTCCCACACAGTTTCAGAGATTCAATTCGATGGCTTAATTTAGGCTCATCATCGAAGCAGCTTCCAGATTCACAAAGTCATATATTTTTCAAATCGGGCAACTCATGTTTACTTAGCAGTGATTTCCAATCAAGTCTTAGCTGCCTGTTACAGAAAACACTGCCCAGGTTATCAGTCTATTATCAGCAGGATCTTCTCATGATGGCATGTTAAGGGCACCTGTTCGGAGGCCTTAAAAGTTGGAAATAGGCCTTTAAGGGTTAACCCTCAAGGGCCTGGAGATTTTTTTATACATTTTTGCTTTATTTTAACAATCCACATCCTATGACTTTGCAGTTGTTTCTTAGCTGCCTATGTAGCCAGCCAAGACTTGCTTAGAAATAACTGCCATGGCACTTTTATGCATTGCAAGCTTACCCCAAAACTGCATGCTGGGGCACCTGTTTTGTTGTGGAAAAGTATAAATTTTATAGTAAATTTCCTTTCTTATTATACCTACCGAAATTGTTTACAACAGGCTTGCACTACAGTGGAAGAACCTAACTCGGATAAAATACTCTCTATTTTAATCTTTCCCAAGATTTGGGAAAGAAAAGTGGTGTAAAAACACCACGAACAAATAAGCCAAAACTGGGCCGAGCGCCATCGGCGCACACCCAGTATGGGACGCTCTTCCATAGTACAAATCCACGACTTCCGTAATAGTGCGCAATGCATCAATTTGTCATTCTTTTGATTCCGAACAACACAGGAGTTATGTGATCAGCGGGGAGGAAGGATTCTTACCCGAATAAGAAGACGGGAGGGCCTCCATGTAAACAATTTCGGTAGGTATAATAAGAAAGGAAATTTACTATAAAATTTATACTTCTTATCAACCTACCTCAATTGTTTACAACAGGCTGAATAGACAAAAGGCTGGAGGGAATCACATAACCAACCCACACCATAACTCAAGAGCACTGGGACCGTGGACAGAGGAAGAGATCCCTAGGCCTATCAAACCATAGCATCACAAACATTAGAAAAGCCAATGAAAGATGAGGCATATGGTGAAGTGCGACGCACAGACAGAAAAGGGCAGTAACAACACAAAGCTGGAAACGACCCTGAAAAAAGCTGAAAAGCTTGGATAGACAACATCCTGAGCCGAAGAAAGAGGGCCCCACGGGTCTCTGTCGGCTCCTGCAACTGTCGCAGAGAAAAGGAGAAAGTAGCATTTCTCCAGAAGGCTGCCAGTATAACATCAGTCATCCGACAACATGACAGAGTTATTAAAAGAGGAAGACAATGCACGCACCTCGTGGCAGAAAAACAATTGGTAATACAATCACCAGTAGCTAGACGAGCGGAAGCTGCACGAATAGCAAGACAAGTCCATCAAGAAATGGATGCAGGAGAGATCTGGCATGTGGGAAAACGCATATTCATCCAGGATAAAGGCGTGAATGCCCCCCTTCCCCAAGCAGAGCAGCGCCCAAGAAAGTGACCACCTTGGAGTAAACTGCAAAGTCCTAGGCCTTTTCAAGGAAAAGAGCTGAACAAGCTCGGAGAGGCAAGGATGAATGTCGAAACAATGCGGTATCACATAGGAAAAAATGTCTCCGAAGCATGGACAAGTACCCATTGCTGGAGACCCCCAGAAACAAACATATACCAGAAAACTCCGCAAGCAGTGTGATTGAAGGAGTGACAGAAGCAACAGAGTGATCGCACACCATTGACAGAAGAACCTTCCACTTAGCCACAGAGGCTAAACCAGTGGAGTGAGTGCCTCCTTGAAGAAAAGCAACTCCACTGCGTGTCTCGAAAAACCACTACAGAGGAGACAGGACCCGATAAAAGACATGTGCGAAGGCACAATGAAGTCGGGTCAACTTGAAAACCTCCCGGGCGACTTTGGCAAAGAAAGTCGCCAGGTAGAGGGAGACATGCCGGAACCGCCGCTAACAGAGAGCGGAGCAGATTGATCCACACCCACCGAAGCGTCGGGTGTGATCGAAAGGATTCGACGACTGCAGGTTCATATCTGGGTGAGAACCTGAGGCGGAATCGGAACCGGTAGGAAGGCGTAGCCGACAAGACCATCCCAAAGGTGGGCCAGAGCATCCATGGCGAAAGCCAGAGCATCTGGACACGGGGACACGAAAGTGTCCACCGGATGGTTCCAACTAGTCACAAGAGATCGATGGAACCCGCCATGTGGAGCATCCACCTGGTGGAAATAACCCTGCCCCGACGGGACAGGGAGTCGGCTAGGACGTTCAGGCGACCGGGAATGTGACGAACAGCCACCCAGGCGTGGACATCCTGAGCGAGCAGTATAAGATCCCAAGCCAATTCGTACATTGGAACTGAGTGCGTGCAGCTCAGGTTCCGAATGTAAGCAACCCCTGTCGAATTGTCGGACAACAGAAGGACCTGGCGATTCGACAGGTGAGGGATCCACTGCCTGAAACGCAGAAGAAGAGCAAGAAGCTCCTTCTGGTTGATGTGTAGAGCTGCATGATCCTGGTCCACCATCCCGTGAATGGAAAGACCTAGAGGATCCAACGTCGCACCCCATCCGAGATCGCGGGCATCTGCCGTCAGAACGCGATCGGACGTGGGTAAGTCCAACGGAACACCCTGCGAAAGCCACTGGACATCCGCCCAGAGGAGAAGGTGAGGATAAAGATAGTCTGGAAACTGAAGCACCAGATCCAGAAAATCTACATTCGGCCTCCAACGACTGAGCAGAAAGTGTTGGAGAGGTCTGACACGCAGCCGACCTAGAGGAATGAGATCCGTCACCGAACAGCAGAGACCGATTAGCCGGAGAAAACTCCGAGCCGTCGCGGAAGTGGACTGGGTCAGAGTCGGAGCAAAAGCTGAGAGAATCACAGCCTTGGCCTGGGGAACTGCCACTAAAATTGAATTGTGTGCGGAAAGCCATCCCCAGATGATAAAACGACCGAGAAGGGACCAGGTCCGACTTCTCCTCGTTGACTCTGAAACGTAGCGACGTGAGCAAGCTCAACAGAGTGGCGACATCCGACTCCAGGAAGGCAGCATTGGAATGCCCCTGGAGGATATCGTCCAGATATGCCGAAGTAGTCACCCTGGACTGTGTGCGATGGAAAGCTATCACATGCGACATCAGTCTGGTGAAGGACCAAGGAACCAGGTTGAGGCCGAAAGGCATGGCCTTGAACTGGTAAACTCGACCCAGAAAAAAGAACCTGAGATACTTCCGTAATGCCCAATGAATCGGAACGTGAAAGTAAGCGTCTCGCAGGTCAAAGCTGGAAGCGAAATCTCCCTGGTGAATGGAACGGAGGACCGACATTAAAGTCTCCATGCTGAACTTGGGAGCAATGATAGACTGGTTCAGGAAACTCAGATCGAGAACCGGTCGGAGTCGGCCGTCCTTCTTCGGCACCAAGAACAGGCGGGAATAGAAACCCACTGACCTAATGTTCTTGATGACCTCAATCGCCCCCTTTGTCAGGAGATTTGTCTATCTCCGTGGACAAAAGTTCCCGACGTAAAATGTCTGAAGGAACTGTGGTTGGAAAAAGGCACCTCGGACAGAGTGGAGTGCCATCGGAAAGATATTCGCAGCCCGGACCAAACAACATCTAACATCCAAGGATCGGATGTGATGGTGGCCCACGGTTTGCGAACTCTGCTATCCTTCCTCCAACCTGGGACGAGTCGAGGTGAGGACCTTCATTGCGAACCCTGACGAGGCTCGCTAGAGGAGAAAACACCTCTACTGAATGAAGAATCCTGGGAGTTCCCTCAAGACTACCGACGCTTACCCTTACCCCTTGAGTAAGAAGTAGAAGCGGTGGCAGAAGGATCAGCCCCTCTTGCTTCGCAGAGGAAGCAGAGGGTACTTGTTAGGCTTGGAACGGCCCGTGCCTACCCTAGAAGGCTGATCAAGCTGAAGAAAACAGCAGCTGATCGTTGGAATGACGTAGGACGTCATCCCGGACCGTCAACACAGAATCATGGAAAAGTTGCGGACCTGCCAAAAAAGCAGATCGAAGAGTAGCGTACTGCTCCTCAGGAAGGGATCGGCCTGTGTCCCGCACAGAGTCCCTTCGAACTAATTCCAGATTAGCCGTGTTACAGGCATGCGTGTGAGTAAGATGCATGAGCGCCTTGGACAGCACACGCAAAGGAGCCTGTACCTCGTCAAACTTATCTGAAGGCAGATAAGCAGCAAAAGGTGAGACGACGTGATCGGAGAGAGAAAGCATACCAAGCATCTCTCTCGATAAGCCCAATGTGGACTCCAGAGTCGTCATCGGAATGACGGCAGACTTGGACTTGGAAAGCCCGAGGGAATTGGAGTCCTGATCCAAAACCGTTAAAGTCTGGTAGACCGACGGATTGGCGGAATCGTAGGAACGATAACGCGCCGGAGGCAAAAAGGTGTCAACCCTGGTGAAGAACGGAGCCTTCATAGCCTTGGAACTTAACTTGGAGTCCAAGGCTGAAAATGCTTCAACCAACTGTACCGAAGGGCACGGTCGAAGATGCCCAGAAGCAGGTTGCTCCATAGACTGTTGGCGCACGACCGATGATCGCGGCCTGGCTGACACTGTCGACTGGTTAGATGGTTTGAGATCCGGAAGGAACCCAAACACGAAATCAAGAGCTGCCCCCAAGTCCGAAGACTGCTGGCTCTCGACATCAAGCATGTCTGACTCTTCCCCTGAGTCGGAAGACACATAGCCCATCGTGAGCAAACCAGCCGACGCCTCCCATGGTGTCGGAACACCAGGGGATCAGAAAGTGCCTGTTTCCAATCCCGGGAGGCGGTGCCATAGGAGGTGCCTGGAAACCACTCGCTGCCTCGCTGGAAGCAACAGGAAGGCTCGTCGACAGAACCTGAGTGAGTAAGGAGAGGGCCTCCCTAAGCTCACTGCCCGTACTGGCCGGTTCGACAGGGGAACGAACCGGCAAAGTGGCTTCACCTCTGACCCTCTGAACCAGCGATGGGTCATGATCCTCCAAAAGACCCGACGTGGGACGACGGGTGGCAGCCGAAAACGTCTGAAGGCAGACGTGTATAGGGGTGTGACACACCCCGAGGATCAACATAGCAGGAACTCATGAGAGTCACCGCTGACCTCTGCAGGGCAGAAGGTCCAGGCTGCACAAAAGACGTTGGACCCCCAAAACTGGTCGTGTGGCCAGAATGAGTGGACGGAAACGCCACGGAGTTCATAGTGTCCCACTAAGAACAACCGAATCCAATGACAACTGTGGTGCTCGACGGCGCAGAGACCACAGGAGAGGGTCCGGCCGGCAGCCACTTACAACTTCGCCGAGTTGAAGTCAGGGAAGGCTGAGGCCGATACCCCCACGTCTACACAACCAGACACCGCAGCAGACCACTGCAGGTATAAAACTACTGTGCTGAATGGCTGAGAGGACACAGTATGGGGTTCAGTCGGCAGCCCCATTTGACTTCGTCGAGTGGAAGTCTGGGAAGGCTGAGGCCGAAACCCCACAACCACACTACAGACATCCCTGCAGACCCTGGCAGGGAGAAGCCGAGGCCGGCAAAAAACGGTGCCCAATGACGTTGTAGACAGAACAGCAGTAGCAGCAGATACGACGGGAGCTGTTGGAACTGGCGGAAAAGCGGAGAGAGCCACCAAGCTCGGCCTCAGGAGTCACAACCCTAGTGACAGCCTCAGATGTCGACTGGAGAGGGCGCATAGTCCCGGAACCAGGCATCTCTACACCAGAAAACCAACAGCTCCCGCAGAATCCACCACGGTAAAAACACTCACATTCCCCACGGAAGGGGAATAACTCTCACCAGACATGGTCGAATCGGGAAGCCCCGAAACGACAGCGGTCCCCACCCCCCGCTGGTGCGGGAGGAGCTGCACATCCCCCACGGAGGAGGAGCAATTCTCATCAGACGTGGTTGAATTGGGCGAC
Source organism: Pictodentalium vernedei (assembly GCA_031216915.1). Classification (NCBI taxonomy): domain Eukaryota; kingdom Metazoa; phylum Mollusca; class Scaphopoda; order Dentaliida; family Dentaliidae; genus Pictodentalium; species Pictodentalium vernedei. The sequence goes on from CM062294.1 coordinate 389,069,609, forward strand.
CCGAAACGAAAGCGTTCACCACCCCCCCACGGGAGCGGGAGGAGCTGCACATCCCCCACGGAGGGGGTCAAACTCACACCAGACGTGGTCGAGTCGGGCGGCCCCGAAACGACAGCGTTCCCCCCCCCCCCCCCCCCCCCCCCCCCACGGGTGCGGACGAAACGGACACGAGAACGCACCAATGGCGAGGGCAAAAGGAATTGCCCTAAAGGAACCGAACTGAAAAGAACAGAGGTGAGAGCAGTAGAAGAAAAAGGTGAACTCAACAGAAACAGAAAGTAGAAGAACACCCTCAACTACGAGAGAAGGTGGCAGAACCCAGAAGGCCGACACCTACTCCAATAATTTTTTTTATCAACCGAAAAAATTCATTGTCGAATCGCGATGACACGATGTCGCAAAACATTCGCGAAAACGGAATAGTAATTAATAAACAATGAGAAAGTGGTTGAAAATATAAATGAGAACATATAAAACACAGTCCTGTTATTATACGATCTTCAGATCCATAATTCCAGTCACAGGAAAACCATTATCCACGAGTTGAATTATCACTGTTTCATAATGCATATGGCGGAAACACATCCTGCTCGTGCTTCGGATAGAAAAAGAATGACAAATTGATGCATTGCGCACTATTACGGAAGTCGTGGATTTGTACTATGGAAGAGCGTCCCATACTGGGTGTGCGCCGATGGCGCTCGGCCCAGTTTTGGCTTATTTTTTCGTGGTGTTTTTACACCACTTTTCTTTCCCAAATCTTGGGAAAGATTAAAATAGAGAGTATTTTATCCGAGTTAGGTTCTTCCACTGTAGTGCAAGCCTGTTGTAAACAATTGAGGTAGGTTGATAAGAAATGAATTGTGGTTCAAGTCAGAATTAGGCCCTTAAGGGTTAAAGTTGAGCACCAGAATCCCATGTTCCATTTCATAAGTACTGTTGCAGGAATATAAAATTGTGACCTCTGCACATGGGTACCCATGCTATCTGCAGCAGATACAAGCCACAGGGATATATATTCAGTTTGGATTTGATGTTGATATCAGATCCCACATTCGATTTGATTTGAGATGGAAATTCTGCTAATACTTATTTATTGGTGCTTAATGCAACATCAGCAGCAAAGGCTATACTGTGGCGAGGAAATGGTATAAAATAAAACAAGTCTTTGACAATTATGAAGTAAAATAATTGAATATAAATAAGAAATAATGACAACAGAAATGCCAAAGATGAGTGGTTTGAACAGTAATGAGTGACGATACAAGAAAAGTGAATACCGTATAAATCAACCTGATGATTTTGAGACCTATAAAGTCCAGTTTAGTTTTAAAATTTAATAAAAAGGTTGATCATTTTAACCCTTTACCTAACACAAAAGGTTGACGACACAAACAAAATTCTTGAATAGCTATTTTTTTCATTTTTTGCATCAAACACATAGATTATCACCCCTCACAGGGTTTTTTTTTGACCGACGAGAGGGGCCGAATATCGGCCCCATTCCCAATCGAAAATAGTCACTTTTTTTCCCAATTTGCTCCCAAAAATTCCCAATTCACGGCAGTTGAGAATTCATTTGTGTGTGACCAGTCGAATAATATTTGCCAGTGGACTTCGCAGTGTGAATTGTTTCAGTACGAAGGGTATTCACTTGTGTTGTTTTGAAACCATTTGACAGTGTCAAGGAGCGTCCTTGACAGTGTGTTCCTAGAATCAGCACTCTAAATTAGCTCCCTTGATGTGCATAGAATCACAACTGAATGACGCGACTCGCAGTGCGTGAGTCAAAGTGACAAAATGCATCGCTGTCAACCATAACAGCTCACGAATGGTACCTAAATTTTGTTACAGGCGAGTTCCGTGCTTCTTAAAGCACGGTACCAATTTTTAGGTTCAGCTCACATCTGAAATCCTGTCTGGTAACCTGTATTTTATTCAAACCGATCCCCAGGTCTGATACTCCTGCTGACTGATGTCATGAAACCTGAATAGACTTTCGTCCCCAGAACGAACCGTCCACAATTATTTTACCCAAACCGTCCACCAGGCCAAGTACTCCTGCTGACTGAACTTGGCTTGCTTAGGTGAGGACTTATGTATGTGGGTGATCATTAACCAATCCTTTTTCATCACTAGGATTGATTAATCACCAGTACAATTTAATAATTCTAAGCAGCCAGTGGGTAAATACAATTATACAACAGGTTTTCATTGATTAATAGACTGATTTCTCACAAGGATATGCTAGTAAGTTTATTTATTTCTTGTTGCTAGTCGCTCAGATAAATTCCCACTTGTGGCCTCTGCGACGCAAATTTTCCCAATTGGAAAGGTCCCTGGACCCTTTCCCAAAAAGGGTAGAAAAATCCCTGCCTCACTGGAATGGGCTCAACAAGCTCGTTCCAATGAGAGGTCATAAGCTATGTTTTTGAGACAAAAAATGAAAAAATAATAATGAAAATTGAATGGTAATTTTGGTGAATAGCGCTGGCTGGTTTTGGCCATTATATTGTCTAAAGTTTTAAGAAATGAGATGATTTTGAGTGGGCTCGTATGGTAAAGATTTCTTAAGAGATCTTACAGTAAAATACTACCCTCTGGCATGATCAAAATTAGTGCAATGCAAAAGAATGTGTTTCACTTTCAACCCCTGCTGGCAAGGAATATACTCTCGTTGCATATAACCCTCTAACAACAAGAGCAATGTGAAGCGTGGCCTATGCCTCTGATGGTGTCATAAAAGGGAATGTAAGTCTCTAAGGGACATAGCCAAATCAAAAGGAAGCTTCCTCAAGACGCCAATAATACATCTAAAAAAAAAAAATTAATTTGAGTCAGAATTCATTAGTTATTACTAGCTGGGTAATACACATACCAACTTTGGTTGAGATCAAATAATCCAAACTGGGATTATCGGTCGGAAACCAAAAATGTCGATAGATGGTCAAATTTTAAGTTAAACAAGTGTTTGACCACCGAGGTGGTATTAGTCCCCTCTGGCACTTTTGTGACATAAGGTGTTTTTGTCACAGAAGACACTAGAGTATATAAGTATCTTGGATTTTGAAAAAAAAATATTGAGCGTGCATAATCCCCTCACAACCCTTTATCCATGTACCATATATGAAAGGCGTAGCTTGAACCATGTTGGAGGGAGGGGTGGTAACATAAAATAGAGAAAAAAACTTAAAAAACACAACAAAAATGGCCACCATTCTGCCATCTTGGATTTTGAAAAATAAATATTGACTGTGCATCATCTCCTCAGAACCATTTATCCATGTACCAAATATGAAAGGTGTAGCTTGAAGCATATTATGGGGAGAGGAGGTAACATAAAGACGGACAGAAAGACAGACAGACAGACAGACAGATGTTAGATTTTGAAAACAAATATTGAGCATGCATAATCCCCTCACAACCCCTTTATCCATGTACCATATATGAAAAGTGCAGCTTGAACCATGTTGGAGTGAGGGGTGATAACATAAAATAGAGAAAAAAGCTTAAAAAACACAACAAAAATGGCCGCCATGCCGCCATCTTGGATTTTTAAAAAAAAATTTTGAGCGTGCATCATCCCCTCAGAACCATTTATCCATGTACCAAATATGAAAGGTGTAGCTTGAACCATGTTGGTGGGAGGGGTGGTAACATGAAAATAGAGAAAAAAAGCTTAAAAAACACAACAAAAATGGCCGCGTTTCCGCCATCTTGGATTTTAAAAAAAAAATTTTGAGCGTGCATCATCCCCTCAGAACCATTTATCCATGTACCAAATATGAAAGGTGTAGCTTGAACCATTTTGGTGGGAGGGGTGGTAACATGAAAATAGAGAAAAAAAGCTTAAAAAAACACAACAAAAATGGCCGGCAATCCGCCATCTTGGATTTAAAAAAAAAATTTTGAGCGTGCATTATCCTCTCAGAACCATTTATCCATGTACCAAATATGAAAGGTGTAGCTTTAACCATGTTGGTGGGAGGGGTGGTAACATGAAAATAGAGAAAAAAAGCTTAAAAAACACAACAAAAATGGCCGCCATTCCGCCATCTTGGGTTTTGATAAAAAAATTTTGAGCGTGCATCATCCCCTCAGAACCATTTATCCATGTACCAAATATGAAAGGTGTAGCTTAAAGCATGTTGGAGCGAGAGGTGGTAACATAAAAAACAGACAGACAGACAGACGGACGGAGTGCAATCCTATAGTCCCCTTACGGTTCCCGTAGGGGACTAAAAAAGGGCTGTAACTCATGTAAAAATAATTGGACGGAACCCATATTGGAACTTGGCCTGTAGTACTAGCCGAGGAAAATATACTACTCAAAGTTTGCTAAGTACCAAATATTTGACACATCATTGTGAAACTTGTTTGTGACATATTTGCGATATTTTTGGTGGATTTGATTGAGGAATGTATTGAGATGGTCCCCAGTGTTTACATTAGCTCTCTTGACAGGCTGACTTTTCGTGACAATCATGGAAAGCATGTACCCCTTGATTTTCATGATGTTTTTGTGTACTGTCTACATGTACATGACATGTGTAGGGTATTCAATCTTAATTTCAACACAAACCCTTGTGATTTAATGATTGAATATGGCAAATGTAAATGTAAGAAGACATTTGTCTGAAGCAGAAATGTGGTGGGCTGTAGGGATGGTGGAGAAAGGGGCTACCCATCGTCAGGTTGGTGAAGCCCTTGGTGTGCACCATACGGTGATCACCAGAGCCTGGGCAAGATTTCAGCAGTATGGCACACCAGTAAGATGGCATGGTGGTGGCAGAGACAGGGCAATATCTGCAGCTAAAGACCGGTTTTTGTTCATTCAGGCCCGTAGGAATCGCTATGCCACAGCAACCCAGCTTCGCAGTGACCTTCAGAATGCATCCGGGGTAAATGTTTCGATGCAGACTATCTGGGCAAGGTTGGACAAAGGTGGTCTCCGATCGAGAAGACACTGTATTTGCATTCTGCTGTCCCAGAACCACTGCCAGGCACGATATGAATGGGCCATGGACCACGTTTGATGGACCAGAGAAGATTGGCGACCTGTCCTTTTTACAGATGAGTCAAGGTACTGCCTAGACCACACAGATAGGCGTTCTAGGGTATGGAGAAGACCAGCAGAGCGATTTCATGCAGTCAACATTGCTGAGCATGACCGCTATGGTGGAGGGTCAATCATGGTCTGGGCGGCATCAACAGGGATGGACGTAGAGAGCTCTGTGTCCTTGAACGTGGTACATTGACTGCACATCGGTGTATTGATGAGATCCTGGATATCCACGTCAGACTGTATGCAGGTGCAGTGGGTGACTGATTCATTCTGATGGACGATAATGCCCGGCCTCATGTTGCCCATACTGTCGGGGAGTACCGACAGAGGGAGGGGATTGAGCTTATGGACTGGCCAACAAGATCATCTGACCTCAATCCAATCGAACATGTTTGAAATGAGTTGCAGCTTGCAATTTCGGCCCATCCAGTCCAGCCAAGAAGTGTCCAGGAGCTTGGTACCATGCTGGTCCAAGGATGGAACAACATCCCACAGAGGACCATCAGGAACCTGATTGGGAGCATGAGAAGGCACTGTCAAGCTGTAATTAACAGTAATGGGTCGCATACTCGATATTGAACCCATACCAGTTTGCTTCGTCAACTTTTTGCCAAATTTGAAAAATTTCCTCTTTCACCAATAATATCCATTTTCCATGGTTATCGTATTCAAAAGCTAAAAAATAATGTCAAACACAAATAAAATCTTAATTTCTGTACTTAAATCATTAAAGATATATTTAAATAAAAAATATATACACTTTTCATTACAATATTTCAACTAAAACGTAAAACAGGTAGTTGGATATACTTGGTGCTTAGCAAACTTTGAGTAGTGTACATTCCAACTTTGGTTGAGGTCAAATAATCCAAACTGGAGTTATTGGTCGGAAATCAAGTGCTTACGGACAGACCGACGAATGGATGGATGTTCTTACACATTCTTACTTGTGGGGTTTTTCCCATGTTAAACCCTAACCCCACAAGGTAAAACAATTAACCCCACAGTGTGAAAAATAACTCCACAAGCGGTCACTGTACTAACCCAACCCCACAACTACCACTGACCCTAAATTGTAAACCCCACAATGTACCTCTGCTAAGAATGGACAGACAGATGGATGGACAGACAGACCATTTACATATTACAACCATTTTTACAAACAGGCGTATAAAAACAAGAGCACTGACTAGCGGGGCAACATATGCCTATGGTGATCACCATGTGTGCAAAGTTTGAACAATATCGCATGTAAAATGTTGAAGGAGCAGGCGAGACAATACTGTAATGTTCTAAGTACTAAAAGGGGGCATAACTCTGGAAATACAAAACAGACTTACCTGCTCTTGTCACATGCACAATGGCAATTGGTGATCAACATGTGTGCAAAGTTTGAATAATATAGCATGTAAAATGTTGAAGGAGAAGGTCACACAATACTGTAAGGTTTTAAGTACTGAAAGGGGCAACTCTGGAAATACAAAATGGAGGTACCTGCTTTTGTCACATGCACAATGGCAACAGGTGATCACCATGTGTGCAAAGTTTGAACAATATTGTATGTAAAATGTTGAAGGAGTAGGCGACACAATACTGCAATGTTTCAAGAACTAAAAGGGGCCATAACTCTGGAAATACAAAACAGAGTTACCTGCTCTTGTCACATGCACAACGGCAAGTATTTATCAACATGTGTGCAAAGTTTGAACAATAAAGCAAGTAAAATGTTGGAGTAGGCGACACAATAATGTAATGTTCCAAGCACTAAAAGGGGGCATAACTCTGGAAATACAAAATGGAGTTACCTGCTCTTGTCACATGCATAACGGAAATTGGTGATCACCATGTGTGCAAAGTTTGAGCAATATAGCATGTAAAATGTTGAAGGAGTAGGCAACACAATACTGTAATGTTTTAAGTACTAAAAGGGGGCATAACTCTGGAAATACAAAATGGAATTATCTGCATTTGTCACATGCACAACAGCAAATACTGATCAATATGTGTGCAAGGTTTGAACAATGTAGCATGTAAATTTTTGGAGGAGTAGGCGACACAAAAATTGTTTACGGATAGAAAGACAGACAGACGGACAACGCCATAACATAATATCCGTCAAATGACGGGCGTATAAAAATATACAAATTACTTAAAATTTATCATATTTTTATACCGCAACCAATGGGCCAGACTAGCTGAATCGTTAAAAGGCTGGAGGGCCTAGGACTTAAAGGAAAATCCAATCTCTCAATTACTTTGATAAAGAATAGCTCCTACAGGAGAATAGGAGAAGACATAGGAATTACATATGTTGTCTTTTATAAGAAAAGAGAATGGCATAAGACCAACAATGTAATTGAGAATTACATAATTTCTCCATTTAATGCCAGTATAACCCGTTATGCTAATTCGGTGAAGGAAACCAATATATAAAGCTAGTCCAGAGAATGAGACACTTTATACTCATTTAAAAGTATCCAAGGATTGTATATTAATGCTCGTATGACACCTAACATATACAAATGCTTCACAGTGAGCTACACTTTAAGAACAGTACATAGATGATACATAGTTATTGCTTCCCCCGAGCTTCACATTAAAACCACCCAGCACCGACGCTGGACTACTGTCTCTGGAGAAGGTATTCACTTGCTTTTAACTATAAAGCCAGATAATATAATGGAACAAGAGCACTGCCTAGCAGGGCAACATATGCCCCTCAAAATTGGAACATGCACAAGTTTCTCTGGGGTAAAGTTTGAAATTTTTTGTTGACTCGACTATGTCTTTCCCCCCTCCAATCACTGCCCATTCCCCTGCCCTGTCTGGGGTAAAGGGTAATTCACCTGTTTTCACATTTTCATATTAATCGATCTGAGGTCTTCACTAAATAAAACAAGGCTGCTGTAGAAGATTCTCCTCGCCGTTTACAATGGTAGCATCCATTCATTTACAGGTTAACTTCATTGATAATGATCGACGATAGGTGGAACCAAGGAAAAGGACATTTTGAGGATCATAATAGCTATAAACGGTGAGGATTCTCATCGTTTAAAAACAAAATAGTGTTATCTGCTCCCGTCACATGCACAACGACAATTGATGATCAACATGGGTGCAAAGTTTGAACAATAAAGCAAGTAAAATGTTGGAGTAGGTGACACAATAGTGTAATGTTTCAAGTACTAAAAGGGGACATAACTCTAGCAATACACACCAGAGTTACCTGCTCTTGTCAAATGCACAATGGCAATTGGTGATCAACATGTGTGCAAAGTTTGAACAATATACCATGTAAAATGTTGAAGGAGAAGGCGACACAATACTGTAATGTTTTTAGTACTAAAAGGGGCATAACTCCAGAATACAAAATGGAGTTACCTGCTCTTGTCACATGCACAACGGCAATTGGTGATCACCATGTGGGCAAAGTTTGAACAATATAGCATGTAAAATGTTGAAGGAGAAGGCGACACAATAGTGTAATGTTTCAAGTATTAAAAGGGGGCATAACTCTGGAAATACAAAACAGAGTTACCTGCTCTTGTCACATGCACAACAGCAATTGGTGATCAACAGGTGTGCACAGTTTGAACAATATAGCATGTAAAATGTTGAAGAGAAGGCTACACAATTCTGTAATGTTTCAAGTACTAAAAGGAGCATAACTCTGGAAATACAAAATGGAGTTATCTGCCCGTCACATGCACAACGGCAATGGGAGATCACCATGTGTGCAAAGTTTGAACAATATATCATATAAAATGTTGAAGGAGTAGGCGACACAATACTGTAATGTTTTAAGTACTAAAAGGGGGCATAACTCTGGAAATACAAAATGGAGTTACCTGCACTTCTCACATGCACAACGGCAATTACTGATCAACATGTGTGCAAAGTTTGAACAATGTAGCATGTAAACGTTTGGAGGAATACGCGACACAAAAATTGTTTACAGACAGACAGACAGACAACACCATAACATAATACGTCCGTCAAACGGGCATATAAAAACCGTGCCCCCCCCCCCCTCCCCTTGTTCTGAGGATAAATTCTGAGTCAGTGCTCGAGCAGACCGCCTAAACACCTTGTAGATGTAATTTTAATGGACAACATTCTGAGCAACAGAAAGAGGACCCAAAGATCGAAGGTCACCAGAGATGGACTCTAAATTTCTGGGGGAAAAATTGGTAAATGAAGAGGGCTGTGTCCAGTATGTAGCCTTCATAAGATCAGTAATGGCTATACTGTTAGAATAAGCCCAAGAAGTGGACAGTGCTCTAACCTCATGCGCTGAAATCTTGTTGACAGAACGTTGATCTGAAGATAGACTTTCATCGGCAATACGTATTGCCAACTGAATCCATCTAGAGATAGAATGACCAGATATATCCTTTCTGTTAGGAATCAGTGAATGAAAGAATCTTTCTCTTCCCTTTCTAATAAAACCTGATCGACGTTTATAAATGGGCATTGCTCTAACTGGACACAGCAATGGTCTACGGTTATCCCAGTGCATGGTAAAGCCTTAATGACAATAGGCTCCGGCCGCTTATCCAGAATCTGATTCTTAGCCAAGAATCCCACTTCCGTAGTGAGGGTAAAGGTATTACCCACACTACGGTAATGGGAATCATCAACAGATAATGCATTAAGTTCACTAACTCTTCTGGCAGATGCAAAGGCTAAGAGAAAAGCCATTTTTCAGATCAAGAATTTGAACTATACATCGTCTAATGGCTCAAAAGGAGCTTCTTGAAGCTTCAACAGAACCCAAACCAAATTCCATTTAGGAATTAATCTGAGTCTATTAATAGAGAAATTTCTAACTAGGTTGGATAAAGAAGTATCTGATCCAATAGCCAAGTTATCATGATGAGCGTAAGTGTCTGATAACATAGACCTATAGCCCTTAATAGTGACGGGCTGCAGTTTGAGTACGTCAAACAGCTAGACCAGGAAATTGGCAATCTGTGGAACTGACGGATCATAGATGTCTACAGGCTGATCTGTACACCAACGGGAGAAAACCCTACACTTTGCTGCATAATTCAACGAAGAGGATGTCCTCCTACAGTTAGAAATTGCATCCATTGCTCGTCCTGTAAAATGTTTTTCGTGCAAGAAGGACCGCACAACGGAAATACGTGAAGGTTGAGACCTTCCGGGTTGTGATGCAGTGCACGTGACTTCCCCTGATATAGAAGATCCTTTCGAGGAGGAAGCTTCCTGGGAATGTCCCATAACAGACACCTCAGAAGATTGATCCAAGGTTTCTGTGATGACAGAGGTGCTACTTGCAGGATTTTGCAGTGAGACTGTTTGATCTTTAACAGAATCTGCTGAATCAAGGGAGCAGGAGGATATGCATATCCTATCATTCTGTCCCATGAGACCGATAGAGCATCTACTGTGTACGCTCGATGATCTGGACATGGTGACATGAACGTCGGTAACTGATTTTTTAAGTGTGTCGCAAAAAGATCTGGCATGGGATGATTCAACTGGTAGCAGATCTGACTGAATATTCGCTTGTTGAGAGTCCACTCCGATGGTAACAGGCGACCTTTCCGAGAGAGCGAGTCTGCTAGTACGTTCAGATGACCTGGTATATGACGGACTGAGAGATGAACGTGATGATTTAGAACGAATAGGAGAATCTTCTCCATTAATTCACATAATGGAATCGAATGAGTGCCACCTTGGTTCCTGAGGTAAGCTACTACTGTCGAGTTGTCCGACAGAATCAGAACATGGACGTTCGCTATTTGGCGAATCCAATGTTGTAGTGCAAGCTAGATGGACATCATCTCCTTGATGTTTATGTGCTCCTCTAGGAACCGAGAGTTCCAAAGACCGTGACACTTCAAGTCTACAGGACTTAGGGATGAGCCCCAGCCCATCTGACTCGCATCCGTCATAATAGTGAAAGCCGGATCTGGAAGTTGAAGGAAAACTCCCTGAGAGTTAATCACTGGAGATTGGCCCAAATCTGAACCTTTTGTTTTACTAGGTCCGTTAAAACAATTCTGGTTTCATGCGAATGCGTCTTCGCACTCCAGTTCTGAGTAAAGAATATCTGGATGGGATGCATGTGCAGGCGGCCCGTCGGAATGAGATCCGCAGCCACTCGGCACAGCCCCATAAGTTGCATAAACTCCCTCGCTGTTACAACATTTGAGTTTAGGCAAAAGCGAGATTAACAACTGACTAATTTCGCTCACTGAACAATGAACCAGATTGTTGTGAGTCTCGAAGCTCATTCCCAAGTGAATGAATGACTTGGACGGAGCTTCCTCTGACTTTTTCTTGTTTACTATGAAACCGAGACGTTGGAACAATTGAAGCAGACTCTGAACATCATTCTGAAGAATAATTCTGTTGCTGTATCTCTGAAGAATGTCATCCAAGTAAGCTGAAGTTACCACAGACGAATGAGCTCGGAAGTATGACATTACCGAGTTCATTATTTGAGTGAAAGCCCAAGGAGCTAGGTTCAGACCGAAGCACATTGCTCTGAACTGATAAATCTTTCCTTGCATGGCAAAATGCAGATACTTTCTGAATGCCGGATGTACCAGGACATGAAAGTCGGGGTCCTTCAGATCTATGCTTGCCGAATAGGCGTCTACTTGAATGCTTGCTCTTACCAACCGAATGGTTTCCATAATTATGGAACTTGGGAGCTACGATCAACTTGTTTATCCAGCTCAAGTCTATTACCGGTCGGAACCAGCCGTCTGGTTTTGGAACAAGGAACCTTGGACTGTTAAAACCTTGAGAAGTTTGATACTCGATGACCTCTATTGCTTCCTTTAATGAACAAAGCCTCGCATCACTAGCTACCGGATGGTTGCTCAGCTGGCTGGATATTCAAAGTCGGGTAGCTAGAATGCGGTCGTATGTGCTTTTCTAACATAGCGGAGGAAGCCTGGACTGTAGCCGTTCCCGGCTGCTGTCTAAACAGAACATCCCGAGCGGTGGGTGTGGACGTATGCTCCGGCTAGGAGAACCTATTTTTTGAAAGGATCCACCGGAATATTTGTCCAATGCGGACATCTTGTGAGTGGGGCTTTGCTCAGAATGATAGCTGTAGGCCTTCCGAGACTACACTTCTCACCCACTGATCTTCCATGACATCTATCCAGTTCTCACAAAGTTTGATAACCTTCCGCCAACTGGCAAGCAATAGAGGTCTTGTCCATCACCTGTATGGCTTATGAGACTTACAGGGGAAACTACATCCTCCATGTGAAGAACCTCGTCCCGTCAGCTTAGTGGCGTCTGACCTATAGTCTCAATCAGACCTGCACCCCCTTCCCGAGTCGCTATACTGTTGACATCCAGAGTAAGTATAAGAGGGTTTCTTGTACCCTCGTGAGGAGTTCCTTTTAGTTGATTGTAAAATGGAACAGCCTTGCTTACCCCGGTCTGCTGAAGCATGTTGTTGAGACGCAGACTTCAGTAGCAGTGCACTGGAAGCTTTCTTTGTACCCTGTTCATAGACTAACGAAAGCTTGTCATCAAATAGAGTATGTCCGGAGACTAGAGTGACTCGGAGAGAGCTTTTCACTTTGTCATCTTTTAGTGATAACGACGCAAGGGCAGCATCACGGCTGATCAACTCCAAATTTGCCACTGTCAGGGCAGAGTTGTATGTGGCATACATGACTGCCCTGGAAAGAACTCTAAGCGAGGAATAAACATCCTAAAATTCCTTCCCATTAAGACGTTGCGCCTTAGGTGATCTGCATAGGACATCGCATACCGATTCACTCTATTGGATGAAATAGCACATTCCATCACTTCTGAGCATATATTGAACGAAGCAGGTAGGGACATATCTAAATCCCCGGCCTGCTCATCTAAATGCAGAGGAGGTCTCTGGACATCTTTTCCAACAATTTTAAATGAACATGGTCCAAGGAACGGTATATTTATTGAAGATGTCGATAAGAAACCGCCTTTCCTCTTAGCACTAGAGAGGTTGAATATGGCATCATTAACATGGCCAAAGGACTCTGCCACCTGTCGAGACTGTTTCAGGAAGGAAAGAACATCCTCTTTCCTCCGCACGAAACCTTTATTCAGAGACAACAGGGGTTTCTCTCTAGTAGTCGCAGCTTGCTGATCAGGTGGAACAAAGTCAGGATAGTACTGATTAATAAAATTCATCGCTACCATATGCTGTTCGAAAGGGAAAGGTAATCCTCTTCCTTGTCCCTTTCACCATACGACTGATTCAGCTGTGAAGTTTGGTCCATCGCATCTGTGTGTGCAGATGACTGGACCGACCCAGCTCGGTCCAACAGCTCACCACCAAAGTCTGCAGAAGGCTACTCTTGCACTTGCTGGGATTCTGTGATTAGCTGCGCAATCTGTGACAGCAAGTCCGTTACCGAGGCTTGAGGTGCAGCGGTCTTCTGTTTTTTTGCCACTTGCTGCTCCTGGGACGAAGATCCGGAGGTAGATCTTTTCTCCACACGTCCCAATGAACGAAGCCTCGCATCGCTAGCTATTGGATGGTCGCGCAGCTGGCTGGATATTCGAAGTCGGGTAGCTAGCATGCAGTTGTGTGTGCTTTTCTAATGCAGCGGAAGAAGCCTGGACTGTAGCCGTCCCCGGCTGCAGTCTAGACGGAGTGTCCTGAGCGACGTATGCTCCGGCTCACGCAAGTTTCTCTAAACAACATTTGGCCCCACGAACGGAGTAACCGCTTCACCGTTTGAGCTAGCTGCTTGCAAAGGATTAAGAACACTAACTAGAGGCCTTATCCCATGCTTAATATTCATGAGCACCTTTGCAGCTAGCTCTGTTTGTTCATCAGAGTGCGACGACGGTAGCACACTTTGGATGGGTGTCACAATACCATCACCATGTTCTTGTTCCTTTGAAAAAGAAACTGAAAAACTCGAATTATCTTGTGGTGAGAGCTCCGGCATAGGAACCTCTCTGCCAACAATGTACCGCAACACCCGTCTCCAACGTCTGTCATCCCAATTTACACATGTAGGACAAGAATCCGCAGGAGTGTACCGATTACAGGCAAGGCAATAAGCATGTAAATCCGAGGATGACTTCCTCGCCTTGCATTTAGAGTAGTAAGCTTTCATAATTACAATCAACATACAAAGTCGATAGTACTACTAAAAACTCCACAATAAAATATATGATAAAGATACATAAATAATAGCAATCAAAATTAAATACGAAAACATTATAAAAAATTTTCGAAATTTTTTTTTGAGAAAATGCCTAAGTTCCCAAAGGGAACATCATGAGCCCAAGGGCATCCCGATAGAGCCTAAGAGTGGACACAATCCAAATTTTTTGAGCTACATTACCGGAATCATAATCAATGTATCCTACCGTAATTGTACAGTAATATAATATTAAATACTAAATATATTTGAGGTCGTTGCCAATGTAAACAACGTCAAAGGAAACAAAACATCAAGCACACAAAAAGGCCCAAAGTCAGTAACCAACTTAAATTCTACCAGATGCAAAGCTAGATCTTCATACGAAGAAAAAATGATACATCGGATAGAAGATGCAAGACCAAAACGACCTAACACCCCTAGTGTGAGAACGTAACCATGGGGATAAACAGAATAAACATTCTGTAATACACGTTAAATTTAATAAAAAATTTCGATAAAAATAGCCCCAAAAGCATAGGAGTTTAACAGGAGGGCTTCATTGACGGATAGGGAAGGAACACTTAACAAACAGTGGATTAATCATCAGCAAGAACGATGACGTCAGGCTATGTCCCGAAAATGGGAAACATGAAATAATTTTTATAATGATTATAAAGTTACAGCCCTGAACGTTTGAAACCACCGTTGTTCACTTCCATCATCCATTTACAGCCTTGGATCCACCAACTCTTTCATTGATTTGTGTCTGGCATCCTCAAAAAAGGAGATTCTAAAGCACAGATGTCAGATCATTGTTACTGACTTTTGGTCCAAACAAAGAATGATGGTTGGCACCAGTTTTGGTACCTTCCTGGATACTGTGCATGCGCAGATAACAAAAGTATGAAGGACCAGATAGGATTTGAATTTTTCAGTTTTGTATGCAAATTTAGGGGACTGGGGGGGAGGGGGCAAAATTTGTGTTTGGCCCTGAATTATATTGAGTTAGCGCCAGCTAGTCTGGGCTATTGGTTGTGGTAAAAAAAATATGTAATACACACTATTCCTGTAAATATGACTGCTGACAGGCATTTTGAATTGATGATAACAAACGTAGTCCTAGAAGTTCTGTACAAAAAACTGATTGCACCTAATTTCGGTATAAAATGGCTGGCAGAATTTTAGACCGCACCCAAAAAACACTTGTTCTCATCCCAAAGTGATAACAAAGGTATCCAAGAAGTTTCGTGAAGATCGGTTCATAAATACAGCCCCTAGCCCGAGCCATATTGACAAGTGTACTTACTGTGTATAAGTAGCACTGAATAAATCAAAGTTCATCTAATATGCATAATTTATGCATGAGAAAAAAATTATTATATATGATATATTCCATGTTACTAAACATTCATACATAAATTTATTGAAATCAGAACTTTCATACAGAAGTTCTGTACAAAAAAATTGATTGCACTAATTTCGGTACAAAATGGCTGTCGGCGGCCATCTTGAATTTTGGACAGCACCCAAAAACACTTGTTCTTGTCTCACGGTGATAACAAAGGTATCCAAAAAGTTTCATAAAGATCAGTTCATAAATATGGCCCCTTGCCCGAACTGTATTGAATTGTTAATGGACGTCCAAATGGACGACGGATAACAGGCCATGACAAAACCTCAAATTTGACTATGACAAAGTTGAGCTAAAAAAAAAAAAATGATTCGAGTCAGCATTCAAAGGTTACGAAAGAAATTCCACTAAGCAGGGCCCTAGCTGATATACTGCTGTACCATAATATTGCTTTCAGCAAGATCAATAACTCACCTGTATTCAAATTCAAGTACCGTTTAGCCCTAACTCATACGGGCATTTCACTTTCTGGAATTTTGCATCAGCAGTAATGATGGAATGACATCATTTCATCCCAGTAAAGCACAGAGGTGTCAACTATATTAATTTGTAAAAACAACTTTGTCCTCAAGTTAATTTGCTGATAAATTGCTCAACATTGAGGTCCTTGAACAAGAAATGAAGTTATCGATTATCTGCCATTATATATTTTGCTGATACCGATATCATGCTGACATCAGACTTATCGGGCGATTAACCATTACCGATAATCAGCCCATCACTAGTCCTTGAATGAATGTTAACACAAAGTGTGAGGTAAATATTCTTTATTTACGTTAACAATTGTACATTCTCTTCAAATAATAAATTTTAACGTCATAAGACAACAAAAATGCACAATTCATTCAAGTGATACCTTCACTTTGTGTGCAATAATTAAGACTAACATGTACATTTTTCAATAAACAAAGGGTCATAAATAACTCATGGATGAAACACTTTGCATCGTAATTTGCATTGTATGTGGCATGTAATTGAGAAGATGCATAGTAAATTTCAACAAACTTGATTCTACACCTCAGAAGGAAACTCCATACCAAATATCAAGTCACTGTACCCACTGGTTCATGAGAAGACTTTCATAGAATTTTTGCAGCATTTTCATCCACCACATCCCTATGGAGCATGGCAACTTTATTTGAACAAACTTGAATTGACATATGATAAGGACCATGCATATCAAATTTGGTTCAATCGGGCCCTGGGGTTTACGAGAAGTCGATAAAGTTCACGAAGGAGAGACGGACAGATGGATGACATACAGAAAGTGATCATTTGAGCTCCCCCTCACTTTCAGGTGAGTTAAAAAATGTCCAGCTCAAATAACCAAAAGACAACAAGATTATAACTGGCTGAATGTTATATTGATTTTAGTTCATATAAGTTTGCCTTGTTACAATTTATACCAATGAGTACTATACAGTAAATTATAACACAGCAAATCCATATGAACATAATATTTTTGCTTTTGCGAGCATCCATAGAAAATTATGCCTTTTTATTGACAAACCAGCTCCTCTGTTTCAATAGAGACCAAATATGGGCTAATGCACTCAACTAATTATCATTTACTGTTTGAGAAATCTGCTTGCCTGGCAGACAACTGGTTGATGTAATACCATTTGCCAAATCTGATTCTCACTTGTCAAGGATGATCAAATAAGTGGTTTCCCTGAGCTCTGTAACCAGTGGTTTCCTGGAGTGTTGTAACTTCATTTTATTTTTTTGTCTAAATCATTTCAAGATGTGTTTTGGTATAAATAATACAGAATTATCCGAGAAAATTAAATACAACCTATGTGCACCCGGACTATGGGGCCCCAACCTGAGGCATATGCTTTGCAGGTAAGCCAACACTGCCTTCAATGGAACTTATTACATCCTCATGTCAATTTGATGACTTGACATTTCCTTGTGTTATGCCCCTTCATCAGCGTCTTAATACTGACCACTGTTGGAAGATTCAATACTCTGAGACCTCAATTAAACTTATGTAACATACTGTCAGGACTGTAAGTCAAGACTTTATGGGTTATGTCCCTTTGTTGATGTGGAAGAACTGAGGTAGCAATTTTCAATTTGACTAAATAGACCTCCCTCCCCCCCTTCCAATGAGGGGCTACATGATATGGTTTTGTTGAAGAATGTTTTTTTTGCAACTGCTCAATTTGTAAATCATGTGGGCAGAGGCAGGTAATTAATAAGGAAAAAGTTTAAAAATTAATGAAAGCAACTTCTGAAACTTTATTTCTGTCTTGATACACTGTCATGCATTTTCTTCTCTGTTCTTTTAACATGGGCTTTACTTGTTACAAGTAATCAATAAATTGCCTGATCAAACCAAAAATCTCAACAGCTCAATAAGTGGTGGACCACTTAACCTTTTACCTAACCAAACAACCAAATCTGACTAGCACTATTAACAAAAATTACCACAAAATCTTATTATTTTTTCAACTTTTGTCTCCAGTTTGTCTCATTCTGATGAGGGGGTCATAACTATGTTTTGGAGGCAAAATATCAAAATGTTTAGTTATTCAAGAACATTGTTTGCAGGGTTGTTTCCTGGCCATGTTAGGTAAAGGGATCAATTTTAGAAATTTCAAAAGCCTGTGTTGCACAAAAAGAAACCATAAAAAATGCTAGTGTGTATCAAGGTTCAAGTCACTGTATGACAAAGCCATCGGGGACTGCAGCTCTTGTTCAATAGCCTCCAGATCTTGTAAACTTAAATTCCCACTGACTTCCATCCAGTCAATCAGAAGAGATGAAGAGAGAGGTGATGCTGTAACTCGACCACTGAAATGTAAAAAAAAAAAGAAGAAGATAAACAAAGGAAAATGATAGTTCAAACACAGACAAAACAAAATAGTTAATTCTGAATAGTATTATTAGTTCAAAGTGTTATTTATTTCTGTCAAAGGAATGTGAAATAAGCTTCTGTAGAGAGATGTGATATGAACAAGCTGCCTACCTGGATTAACATCTGGGGTTGAAAATTATTTTCAATATCTACTTGCTCTGCTGGACAAGTGTTTTTAAAATTGTACTAATCAAGGAAAACAGAAAATCACTCCAGAGTTTGTACAATAGCATCTCACTATACACTGATGGAAATGTAATGCAATTTTCTTTAGTGCCCTTCTCGCTCGCATAATTTTAATACTGTGCAAGCATTTTTTTGCATGCCCAGTTTCAGCTGTTTTCAACATTGTCAGTATCTCGGAAACTCAAACAGCTCCTTTGGCAAAGGGTAAAACAGTAGTGGCATTAAGCCTGCCTTTCATCTTGAACTCACAAAAAGCACATTTACTATGTCCAGGTTATTTTTTGTTTGGGTTCGCATTGCTGTTTGTGAAGCAAGATCTCCCATGTGCGATCCAATCACTGAAATTTGTTTCGCATGGTGCGATTCAATATTTTATGTGATCAACCAACATTCCAATTCAAAAATGGTAACATTACAGATAAATAGTGTAACAATACACTACTTTATTATGGACGTCCGTTGGTCATGCAAAATGATAAATTTAACCACCATTTTAAGAGTGTTTTCAAATCAGTTGACAAAGCTCCACTGGTGTATGATGTCAGTGCATATAAATTAGCTCCCTTAATGTTCACCACTCATTGTTCATAATCATCTTCTTATTTCATTCAGGTGGATCGATTTGAAAATTGCAAAGTGGAAGTCGAACCATGAACTGCAAGAGCATATCTGAATCACTGATGTATTTATTTTTTATTGCCAACCCTTGGGGACCAGGATACTCCAGCTTTTTATGTATTTGGTAAGGTTAGTTGTCGCAATCATCAGATCACTATTTACCTATTTTCGTCGTAATTACCAGTGCCTGTGACTAAAATCGTCTTCATTCGAAAACTCAAAAGTAGAATGGTGTGCTTAGACTCAGAGGGCCAGTTGGTAACTCACATTTGTAAAGTTATGGATGAGCTTATGCTAGAGTATGAGCACAGACACGAGTAATCAGACAGTGCAGTACATGACTGAAATTGGGAAATTGATGGAGGGGTGGGGACTGAAGTTGAAATTGGGAAAAAGTTGTCTCTTTTCCCAGAGCAGGAAAAGGAACCCATGTCACAGTGAGTACCACCCATGTGGACACCTGAAAACTTTAAATAATATCAGACTGATACTTTTAAAGATTAACAGCTGCATGTCCCATACCCACCCCCCTCCAGGACAGTGACATTGACCATCTGTGCCTGAACTGCCCAAGTTCAAGTTGAACGCTTATTTGAATTCAAATGTTCAAATTCATCAGATTTCTATACTTGTTAATGAAAAAATACTATTAGAGTGAAAAAGTGTTTCTCTGAAATTTATTAATCACTTTATAACTGCTAATCAGTTTGTCCTCACTGCTAATCAATTTTCCAGGACAGCGATAAACACTGCTAAACAAATATAGAAAAATAAAAAATACCCTGATGTCTGATCAGTCCAGGGCCAGTCGGGCTGTTAATCACTCCCAATGGGCTATCAATAAATCACAATGCCTTCAAAATCATATTATTAATCATTATATTATCCATAATAATATTATTTTAGTTTATATTTTTATTATTCTCATGAGGAGAATCATTTTACATTTTTACAAACCCCTCTACCCCAGTATTGGCCAACTGAGTTAGAAGTTTTGCCTGGAAACCAGGCAGAACTTCTTGCTCAACTGGAGCATACTGGAAAAGGCGTTTTTGTAAAATATTCAAACACAGGTTCAACAACAGTTTATTTGCATTGATTGGCTTGAATACATTCCATGGAGAATATACACCATTTACTTGTCATTCACAAGATCTTTGTCAAGCAAAACAATGAAAAACAGTTCAGGTGTGCAATTTGCTCACCTACGTACCTCCCAGTAATGCGATTTTTTGTCACCCTGGATTTTTCAAAATGCCAAGCCTGATTATGGGATGAACTCAATATTGATTTTCTATATTTCTTTCAGATTTTTGAAAACTTCATGAAATTTGATTTTCACTGTCTTGTTCTGGTATTAACTCAATACTATATTTTCTCTATTATTTATCTGTTTGTATTTAAGGGCACTTTCATCATATATGGCTAAAGAATGATGGCATTGATTAGCTTGCCCATCATTTTGTAGCCATAGATGCTGAAAGTGGTATATAAACTCAAATTTGGACAATCATTGATATCTGTGCCACCCATTTTAGAGTAAAATTAGACAGTTTTGCATTCTAAGGTTTTGTTTCATTTCTTCTTCAGAAGCAAAAACGAATAGGCAGCTAAGAGTCACTAGACACCACTGCAACCCTTTACCCAACGTAACGGCCAAAACCGGCCAGCGCTATTCTAAAAAATCGCCAATTAATTTTTTAAATATTTTCATTTTTTGTCTCAAAAACATAGGTTATGACCCCTCGTTGGAACGAGCTCGTCGAGCTCGTTCCAACGAGGGGTCATAACCTACGTTTTTGAGACAAAAAATGAAAAAAATTAGTTATTCAAGAATTTTTTTTGCAAGTGTCGTCTGCTTTTCATGTTAGGTAAAGGGTTAAATTCTACATTATTATGAGGAGCAAAAATTAAGTTAAATTCTCCTGGCCTTTAACTCTTTGCACTCTGCTGTCAGATATTCCTGCCCAGGACAGGATTTCTCTTGCCAATGAAATAGATATTATTTGGGCACATTTAATCCAATTTTCTCACTGTAAATTGAATGAATTTTTCACCATGATTTCTTGAGTTAAATTTACAAGAATTTTTCATCAAATCACATGATTTCTTGAGTTAAATTTACATGAATTTTTCATCAAATCTAGTCATGACTGCTTTAGAGCAGCCATGACTAGATTTGATGAAAAATATCTTGTAGAGTGCTGGAAGCCCACATTTGGGCTTTATTCCAAAGTGCAAGTGCTTCAACTTGAAGGCATCACTTTTGGTGGATGAGCTTCATATTACCTTTGAAGTTAAATAAGTTTGTTAGGATTTGCCTTGTCACAATTTATGAGAGAATGCCTATAGACACTCTCCCATAAAGTGGAACAAGGCAAAGACACATGAACAAATTTTGATGGACAAAAATAATTCAGCACTCCACAACTTAAGAGTTAAGGAGAGTTTCAGAATCTAAAACAAGAATCTAATGAAAATTTTGTGAGAATCAAAGTTGATTCTTATTCTTGCAAGAACTGAATCTGATTCTCACATGAATTATATGTCCTGCACACAATACTTACCTGTTTGTTTCTTGAGCATTCAGAATCAGGCTGTCAATATCCATGCCTACGCCATATCCCGCACCTGTACCTTTAGGCGTTACACATAACTGAGGAGGGAGACCATCCTCTACTTGAGATTTAGAAAACTGTTGAGATAACAATGCAATGAGATCTGATGCCTGGTCATTCTGATTGTTTGGATATTCAGGTGAACTATCAGAAGATACAGTGATATTAATATTTATGTTACTGTCTCTTGAAGGATCTGTCTGTGAGAATAAAGTTTGATCTTTTCGAGCAGCTGGGTTATTCTGATCTAAATATCCAGCAAAAAATTGATTCTGCTCAGAGATATAACTACAGGAAGGCTGTGAGGTCTGTTCTGAAATAAACTGTAACTGTTGTTTGTCTGGTATAATGTTGAATGTACCTTCCACCTCATTGTTCTGAAACAAAGAAGTAGCTTTTGATACAGGCTGATTTGCATTGGGTAGAGTTGAGAAGTTGTTTAGAGGTTCAAAACTTGATATATCTAATCCAACGAAAGGGTTGCTGTTTGCATCTGTCTGTAGGGAAAATGGTTTCTCCATCTGAGTAACTGTGTTATCATTAGGTTGCTGAAGAACTTGAGAAGTATTTTGTGATGGGTCAATAGGCTGGAAATTTAGTGACGGCAGGACTGATATTTGATTTGGATCACTTACACATGGGTTCACAGAACCCTGACATGAAAGAAATGGTAACACTGGTACAGAGGTCACAGAGTTCTGAATATTATCTGGACACTGAAATCTCGATACAGAACTATCAAATTGTAAAGCATGTGAACTCTGACCTTGGTTTCCTAAAGAACTGTTATTATTATTTGTGGAGTATGATAACGGTACATTTGGAAGAGCATTACTTGTGCTTGGGTTCACTGAGCAATTATTGTTTCCAAGTGGAACTCTACTGTCATGGCCTGCTGTATTTGTGGGAAATCTGAAAGGTTGAGGAGCACCCAATCCAGTTTGTCCACTCTCCTGTGAAATTTTATTTTGCATTATATTAGAATCAGTATTTGACTTGGGAGATCCAGTTGACATAACTTGTTCTGTAGTGTCCTTTTGATTGCTGTCCTTGTTGAATGTAATACCCTTTATCTGTTCTGGACATGTGCCTGTTTTATCCGTTATTATAGGTGGTGTGGCATTCTGCATGGTTTTCCATCTTTCTAATAGTTCTTTATCAGCCTCTGTCAGTAACTCGCCCTCATTTTCTTTCTCAGCTGCGAAGAGAAAAGATTACAGTATAGGGAAGCCTACTTATATGCATATCTCTTAATTGAATAAACCTGTTAATTGAATATAATTCCAAACACAAAAAACATTTACTTTGCAAAAAGGTTATAAACTCATATTAACAGATTAAAATGTATTGTAGTATGTCATGAAATTGCCTTGGTAATTACCCTTAACTGGTAGAGGGCTAATTTATTTTTGGGCATCAAAATTTGTTTGCATAACTTTGGCGTGTTACACTTTATGGGAGAGTGTCTATGGGTATTCTTCCATAAATTTCAACAAGACAAATTCTAACAGACTAAATAATTTCACTTCAAAGAACATTGGAAGTACATCCACAGAATATGAAGCCTCAGGGTAGGGATCTGCAAGTCACAATTTTTTTATCAAATCGAATCTTGAATCGAATCTCATCTTTGATATTGTTATCGAATCAAATCTCGAATCAAAACTTAATAGACAAGTTATTTCGTATTGTACCGAATGGAAGTTACAGTACACTGTGATGACCCTTAAAAGACAAACTGAACACCTTAAACACCAAAAAATAAATATTCTCTGGAGCACCATCACTGAAACAGGTAGGCCTATTACCTGTAGCACCTTTGCTGAAACAGATAGCCATATTATCCAAAGTTTTAGTTTTTGACGGCTTAGCCCATCACTATTCACTGTAATCTGTGTCAGCAATGACTGCTTCCTAATGTGAGCCACACAGACTTGCAACATTTCACCTCCTTGGCATCAATCAATATTGTATCTTCGATTCAGCACATGGAAAATTGATATAACCTGAGATGAGGCAGTGCAGGAGGCGGGCGAGGAGGGGGTACATTTGGGTATGTATATTAAATTGTGCACTGTTGCTTCTGTTCTTCATTATATCCAGCATTCTATCCATGTTTGTATTTATAGTATGTTAGGGTTGTACCACAACTGATGTTGCCAGAGAATGTTCAGTCATCTCTCCCAACCGGAGATCAAATCCTTGACCTCTGGCCTGAGAGACTGGTAGTTGGTCATGCCCATCGATGGTCTTTGTAATGCAATGCTTTGTTAATATCATTGATTAGGGTCGATGGCAGTGCCTGACTTTTAATTTTGAGTCTATTTTCGCGGCCAGGATTGTGTAGTTCGCAGTATTAATGTGTTACTATCTCCATAAAAAAATGCACAGTTAGTCACATCAAACTGGATAATCTGAACTCTTTCCTAACTGAAGATCATCATTCATTGATAAATAGGTCCGAGAAATTAACTGCATGTCGTGCACAACCCATGGATGATCTATTGTCTGTACTACTAACCTAACAATTCAACATTGTCAATTACTCAATTAAATATGAATTGAGCCAACATGAATGAATTGTCTAATGTCAATTTTATCCAATTTTCGTTGGAAATGTAACAAATTGCACTAAGCACAAGAGATTAAAAAAACTCGAATCTTGAGACCGATTCTGGATCGATCTCGAAGCAGAGGTTTTATATCAATATCAAATCAAATCTTGAATATTTGCAGGTCCCTACCTCAGGGTATTTTTTGTTCAGTTTAGAATCGCTGTTTGCAAAACAAGATTTCCTAAGTGCGATCCAATCAACGAAACCTGCTTTGCATAGTACGATTAAATGTTTTTTTCTGACATTTCATGCGCTCATCCAACATTCCAACTCCAAAGCGGTAAAATTACAGATAAGCAGCATAACAATACACCAATTATGATAAATTGAACAACCATTTTTATGAATGTTTTTCAATCAGTTGACAAAACTCAAGAAGAGTTTTGTAAGATGTTGGAGCCACTAAATTAGCTCCCTTGATGTGCACCAGTCATTCGCCATAATCATCTTTCATCAGGGGTCAGCCGAGTGGCGACTGGGGTGAAGAAGTCGCCTTGGCTTACATTGAGGGCAAAATTCAAGTCGCCCTCCCAAACTTCCTGTTTTATTTCCCCCAAAAATGCTTCCGCATACATAACAAAGTAAACACGTCTGCTATTAAAAACCATCACACGACTCTGAAAATAGCCTAAACTAGCCCAATTTTATATTTCTGAAAAGAGTTGTAATGGCGTAGTCGTTGGAAAAATTTGCCCTAACTGATAGCAACCAGCACAAAATGGCTATTTAAAAACAAAGTGCCTGCAAAAACAACGAATCACACAAGACACGCATTGTGTCAATTAGAATTTATTAAAATTAACCACTGTTTCAAAACAAACAAAAATGTGTAGGAGACAGTTCATCCATAAAAAGTCGAAACTGCTTACGGTTACACTCTTTTCCATTGAAAAATTGGTTCCACTGAAATTTGCACTGCAAATTGCAATTTGCATTGAAAGTTTTTCTTTGAAAACTTGTTTTGGAAGGGGGTTAAATGTAATAAGGCTGCGATAGAAATCACACATATTGGGATGGATAAGAATGGCAGGCTTTCATAGCACCAATCGCACGTGTCAATGAAAGATGTTCGCAAGAAATTATTATTATTTCTGCAGTGTATTGGTATTATTACCGAGCGCAGAAGGGAAGGGAGACAACTGAAATATTTTGTCATTTACGTAAGAAATAAATTAACTCAAATTGTTAATAACACTTAATTAACGAAGGATATTGAAAACTTTTTTAACTACGCTTTTCAATTCCATTACAGTATTCAGAAACCATGAATGACCCAGCCTCTTTTGAGAACTTGAAATTTATTTTAAACACTTTAAATAATTTTTTTTAAAAGAATATACCTTCTATAACAGAGAAGAACACTCTCACAATAGGTAATACTAAATTTTAAATCCACTGCTTTGAGGCAAATAGAAAATCAACTGCATGGTTAACATAGTCATCACTGGTAGGGAACGAGTTAGAGCATTCAGAAACCATGAAAGACACAGATTTTTGTAGGAGGTGGGGTGGGGGGTATTTTAACCTACATTCTTGTAAAATACCATCTGACTTGTCATGAAGTCATATACGTTTTATGTTTTTTACTGATTTCTCCCTCATGTCCACTGACTTCTCCCTCCTGGGCCCTGACTTCTCCCTAAAGTCTCTGGAGGGAGAAGTCACTTCTCCCTAAAATTAGCTGCCAGTCTGACCCCTGTCTTCCACAATCTATTTTGTTTGGGTGGATCGATTTGAAAATTGCCGGGTGGAAGTCGAATCATGAACTGCACGAGCATGTCTCAATCACTCAATGATGTATTTATTTTTCATTGCCAACCCAGCGGACCAGGGTACTCTAACTTTCTATGTAGTTCGTAAGGTTAGCTGTTGCGATCATTAGATGACTACTTACCTATTTTCGACGTAATTACCAGTACATGTGACTAAAATAGTCCTTTTTCAAAAACTGAAAAGTAAGAGGGTGGGCTTAGACTCAGAGGGGCCACTTGGTAACTCATAATTGTAAATAGGGATGGGCTTGTGCTAGAGTATGAGCACAAACACGAGTGACCAGTCAGTGTGGTAAGTGATAGAAATTGGGAAACTGGGGGTGGGGGATGGTTGGTCTTGAAAACTTCAAATGATATCAGACTGATAGATTCAAAGATTCGCAGGAGCATGCCCCATACCCTCTCCATCCCCCTCCAGGGCAGTGATCATCTGAGGCGTTAAAAACTGCAAATTAAATTGTTAAAAACAAAAAATACCCAGTGCATTTAAGTTGCAGCACCTGCACTCTAGAATAAAGCCCAAATATGGGCTTCCAGCACTCTACCGATCAATAATAATTAATATTATTATTATTTTATAGCCTGAAATCCACACAGGCTATACAATAACTGCTCTTTGACAGTACAAAATTGCAAAATGCCTTTTGGAAAAAAAACCCCCCAAAACTAGAGGCCCAAGTTCTCCTAAAACACTCACCTGGTTCAAGTTGTCAAAAGAGATGAGTGTGTCAGTAAGTGATGGACAGCAAGAGCAATTTTTTGATTTTCCCATGACACATCCAAAGGCCATTCATTTCTGCTGGTCCTAGGAAAGCTTCTCAGACAAAAACATAGCTCTGTTCTGTGAAGCCTCAAAAATGTGTTCGTATGTAATTTTTTTGTTTTTAACTTCTGTGGTTCTCTGTACCCCACCCCACAAAAATATTTTCGGGATTAAATCAAGTACCTATGACCCAGTTATACTACATGACAAATTTGGTTAAAATCAGCCCATTGGTTCTGGAAATAGAAATTTTGTGCGGAGCCCAAAATGGGCATCCAAATTTCGACCTACTGAGTTCCTTTAATCTGCATCACTAAAGTAAATTCCATACCAGAAATCTGAGTATTATTGCGAGTGGCTTATGAGAAGATAATTTTTAAAGCATTTTAGGCTTATGGGGCATTAACCCCACCCCAGGGGGAATAGAATAGTAACTTTTGGGGAAAAAAATCAGAAGAGTGAACTCCACAGGATGCTTTGTACCAAATTAGTTTAGATTTGGCCCAAAGATTCTGAAGAAGAATACTTAGTTCATGGAGCACAAGAAAGATAATGACTCATTATTTTCCCATTGCCAACAGTACTAAATGACATCCCCATATGGCAACCCACATCAAAACCAATAGCAATTTTTTCTGAGCCACTGATTCCACTGGTCCTGAGGAAACTTCATACCAAAAAAAACAAATTGTGGATGGAGCTCAAAATGGGTATACACTACAGAGAGCCCAAATATTGACCTACCAACTTGTCTTGAACAAACTTTAATCACCAAAAGAAGTTCTATACCATATATCAAAGCATTCTCTGAGGTGCTTCATGAGAAGAGGATTTTAAAAGATTTTTAGGCTTTTTGGGCATTAACCCCAGCCAAAGATGGCAGCAGCTTCATTTGAACAAAGTAGAAAGAGTATACTCCAAAGATGGTCTGCATCATATCTGTATGAATTTAGCCCAGTGGTTTTAAAGAAGAAGATAATTTTCAAATTAGTTGATGGAGTACAAGAAAAATGATAACACTGGAGTCAATATTGAGAAGAGTATGCGAATGTGCTGTGATTTTGCAGTGTGATTCTCATAATAATAAACATATTTTTATAGAATTAAATCATAATAATAATACTTTTATAGTATTAAATCCACACATGGTGCTCTATGGCTGTACAAAGTTGCAAAATGTCTTATGGAGTAAGTATGTTTTAATAACCCACTTGAATGATTCTCGGGTAATCCATTTCTTTCAGACAGGTTGGAAAGAACTCCATAGCTTTGGTTAAGCAACAGCAAATGCCCTACCACAAACAGAACTTAACTTAAATGAATCCAACCTCCCTAAGGGTGCTTTATATCCAATATCAAAAGATTCTGACTGGTAGATCTAAAGAAAAAGATTTTTAAAGATTATTCCTTATATTGCACTAAGTAAAAAGTTGGGCTGCCATAGGGAGCCCAAATATTAACCAAGGTACTTGATTTGAAGAAACTTGAATCTGACCGCTGTAATGAGATTGTATACTAAACACTAAAGTTAAAAATTGGAACATCCTCTGTTCTGTGAAGTTTGTAAAATATAGGCGTTTGAAAATATTTCTATTTTTAGCTCCCCGGGTTCTTATGTGGTTGCAGGACATTTATTTTTACTTGGATCAAGTACTTATGACTCAATAATATCACATACCATATTTGGTTCAAATTGGCTCATCGGTTTAGAAAATAACCCCTCACAAAGGTAATTATTGCCCTGCGAACTTCCTTAACGATCTTTAATGTGCATGCCAAAAGGAAGATCAGTACCAAATATCAAATCATTACACCAATCAGCTTATGAAAACGAGATTTAAAAAAAATTTGGGAGCATTTTCTCCCACATTCTCTCCATGGGGTGGAGTAAGTTCATTTGCGATGCCCCAACAAACAAATACATCAAATTTTACTGAAAATGATTGAACAGTTTTGGAGAAGTCACAAATACCATGTTCATGGATGACAAACGGATGATGGTCAGATAGTGATCACTATAGCTCACCCTGACTTTCAGTCAGAGAGCTAAATATATTGACTCCTAAATGACTGAGAAAAGCTACAGACAAAACTGTATCCCCAGACAAATGGATGGACAGACTTTTGAATCTGTTATACCATAAAACAGTTCAGGGCAAATCTTTTTCAGTTCTTGAAATTTTTGAAGGGTTTTTATAAAAGTCCATCTTATAAAATGACTTTTAAGTTGAAAACATTTGAAAATGAATAACAAACAGACCACTGAAAATAAAGGTTCATAAGACTATTTAACCCTTTACCTAACGTAACGGCCAAAACCGGCCAGCGCTATTCTCAAAAATCTGCAATTAATTTTCATTATTTTTTCATTTTTTGTCTCAAAAACATAGGTTATGACCCCTCGTTGGAACGAGCTCGCTGAGCTCGTTCCAACGAGGGGTCATAACCTATGTTTTTGAGACAAAAAATGAAAAAAAATAGTTATTCAAGAATTTCTTTTGCAAGAGTCATCTGCTTTTCATGTTAGGTAAAGGGTTAAGATGAATGTATGCCTCAGATATGTGGGAGAGTTACTTTTTACTGCTCCTGTTTTTCAAATCGACAGTACAGTGGAACCCATTTAAATGGATATCAGTTAATAGATTAACCCTTTTAATTGAATATAACTTCCAAAACAAGAGCAATGCAAAGCATGGCATATGCCCATTAGTGTATATTAATGAGGTCAGTGCAAAGCTGAGTTTTTGCAATAGGGTATTCACATAATTATGGAAACCAAAAGAACGATGGCCACCATGATGGCCATATTGGCCATCAAATTCAGATAATTATCAAAAGGAGCTTTCCACTCCCTACTCTCATCACAACATCTACAGATGAGAATGATCGGTGGAGGTGCTTTTGAGTTTATTGAACGGAACCCAAATCAAGATGGCCAGCCTGGCCAATTCAATATTGTTGCCATGGCAGCCATATTGAATTGGGAATCCACACAATTGTCAAAAAGAACTCTCCACTACCCATCCTCAATACATAACCAAGATGAGACTGATAGTGAAGACATTCTTGAGTTAATTGATGGACACCAAAATGAAGTTGGCCACCATGGTTGCTATATGAGATATCAAATCCTGACAATTATCTATCCTCAATATATTACGAAGAGATTAGACTGATCAGTGAAGGGATTCTTGAATTAACCGATGGAAACAAAAATGAAGATAGCCATCAAATCCGGACAATTATTGAGAGAAACCATCTACTACCCACCCTCAAATACTAAGAGACAAGAATGATTTTCAGTTAATTGATGGAAAGCAAAATCAAGATAGCTGACAAGAAAGACTGAAGGTGATTTTTAGTTAACTGATGGAAATCAAAATAGCTGACGAGAATGATTGGAGATGATTTTTAGTTTACTGATGGAAATCAAAATCAAAATAGCTGACGAGAATGATTGGAGGTGATTTTGAATTAATTGATGGAAATCAAAATCATGATAGCTGACAAGAAAGATTGGAGGTGATTTTTAGTTAACTGATGGAAATCAAAATAGCTGACGAGAATGATTGGAGGTGATTTTTTAGTTTACTGATGGAAATCAAAATCAAAATAGCTGATGAGAATGATTGGAGGTGATTTTGAATTAATTGATGGAAATCAAAATCATGATAGCTGACAAGAAAGATTGGAGGTGATTTTTAGTTAACTGATGGAAATCAAAATCAAAATAGCCGATGAGAGAATGATTGGAGGTGATTTTGAGTAAATTGACAGAAATCAAAATCATGATAGCTGTGGCAGCCATATAGAATATGGAATCCAGATGATTATCGCAAGGAACTTTCTACTATCCATCCTGGAATTTTTGAGTTAATTGGCGGATACCAAACCAAAATTAAGATGGCCACCTGGTGGCCATAATGAATATTCAATCCAGACAATTATCAAAAGGAACCTTCCACTAACCATCCTCAACACAACACCAAGAGTTGAGAATGATCAGTGAAGGCATTTTGGATTTCATTGATGGAAACTAAAAGTTATGGGATGGATATGGTGTCGATACAATGCCACATCTCATTGAAGATCAGGGGATAACAAAATCATTTACCATACCTTCAGCATAAATTTGACCTGTTAATTGCATATGGGTTGTAGAGTATCCCCTAAATGGAAAATCTTGTTGAGAAATTAGTCTGATAATCAACAAATTCCCTTTGTTTATAGACTTATCTGGCCTCAGTACATCAGATACAGGCATTTAATCTATTACCAGTATATCATGTAGAGCTGGTCAGTATCACCAAACCAAAACTCGGTTTTTAAGTTGAAACTCAAACCAAAAAGAGATTAAACGTATCTTTTCGGTTTTGCTTAACTATCAATATTCACATTTAGCATAGTGCTGAAATGAATACCAATTTTTGGTATTTGAATATTCGCAGACTATATTCAATTTGTATTCGAATATTCGATCAAATAACGTCATCACAGCCTATTATGATCATTATGTATGAAAGAAATATGATGACAACAGTACTGATCAAACAGAAGACCTTGCCATTTAAAAGACACTGACGCTTGGAATGCTGCGCATCTGAAACAAAATTCGCATGCGCGATTTGTTCGCACGGGCATGCAACCGAAGTGATGGCTGATTTATTTATATTAGTTAAAAATTATCCAATGGGTTTGTAATTAGGCAAATTTAAATGTAAAGAGCCTCTTACCTTGAGTGGCTTGAATTTGATGTACTCCTAATTTTTTTCTATTCACTGCCAAGATAAATGTCACAAACAGTTCGATGTTTACCTATTCCACACAATGGGGATTTCTTGCGGGAATATGTTTCAAGTTATAACTAGTGTGATGTCACACATGCAGCCCGACTGTCCCAGGAATGGCAATGCTTAGACGCAAAATATTTGGAGCCATTTTTTAACAGTTTACCTAACGAATCTGCCATATCTGCACTCGCGATATACAAAATTTGCTATTCAAATTTTATTTTTTCATTTCTCTACTTCAAAACATACCTTAAGACCTATTAATGGAACAAACTCGATTAGATTAGATTAGATTAGATTCTTTATTTTTGCGGTATAAATGTACATCTATAACAGGGTAGATTACAAAATTGTTCTTACAAAACATAGTGCAAATGAACATACCGCATGGAGATGACATAGCCAGATTGGCTGTCTACCTGCCATCCCCTTGTAGTGAGTATGTTATCTTCAACACTGCAGATTAACTCGAGTCTAGACAATTTTCGCTATGCCTTGACCCCTGACCCCCAATATAAATAAGTAGTCCACTAATTTAAGTCCGCTTTCAGCACACCCGGAAGGCCACTATGAGAAACGATGGATGGGACGAGATACTCAGAGGTACTTCAAACTAAGATCCTACTCCTTCTTGGATAAAATATTGTTTTAAACTAAGGGGAAGATGTGGATAATGGTTGACCTGGTGAGGGAGGTGATATTTTGAGGAGAGTTTAGATGACCCTATGAATGATAATAATGGCGTCTGTATTAGAAGTAACTATGCATTACAGTCAGGGCAATATGGATTGTTACATTGGACATTATCGGCATATGACAACAAATATTTCAATTTTAGTTTTCTTTTAAATTCATTGCGGTTACTCAAGTTATGAAATTCGTCACCCAGTTTATTCCATAACCTCGGGTACGCATACATGGGTAATTTATCCAACGATCTTGTCCGTGTTTTGCTTATCCATAATTTCCCCGTTTGTCTGGTGTTCATATATGATGGGTTGTGAAGAATGCTGAAGTAATTATTCAGGGACTGGGGGAGTTTGTTTTGTTTATAGTCAAATATAAAAAGGCAGGCCTGGTAAACAAACATGTCGTTCACTTTAAGAATCTTGTCTTTCAAGAAAAGAGGGTCTGTGTGCGAATTATATTTTTTATTATTTATAATTCGGAGTGAACGTTTCTGTAGTTTGAAAAGTTTCCTTACAGTTCTTGAAGAGCCCCAAATATGGATACCATATACCAGATGGCAATGGACTAGGGCGTAATATAAGGTTTTTAGAGCTTCATGTGGTAATATCTTTTTTACTTTGTTTAGTGCGTAATTTGCCCATCTTATTTTGGAGCTGACTTTAGATACGTGGGCTTGGTAAGACAGATTTTCGTCGAGGTTTATACCCAGAAATTTCAAAGTTTGTTCCTCCTCATGGGGACCTACTCATTCAATTTTTTCGTTGTTTATAA
This sequence comes from Pictodentalium vernedei, assembly GCA_031216915.1. Classification (NCBI taxonomy): domain Eukaryota; kingdom Metazoa; phylum Mollusca; class Scaphopoda; order Dentaliida; family Dentaliidae; genus Pictodentalium; species Pictodentalium vernedei. Next base: position 389,102,914 of record CM062294.1, read on the forward strand.
AAAATTCAGGATTAACGGTGTTCCTATTATTAGGTGTAGGGTTTATCAACATATATTTTGTTTTAGTTGCATTTAGAACTAACTGGTTGGCTGAGCACCACTCATACACTTTGTTGAGTTCATCATTGGTACGTGCCGCAAGAAGCTCAACATTCGATGACGATTCATACATAGAAGTGTCGTCTGCAAATGAAAGAAGATTTAACGATGTTGCGGTACTGATATCGTTAATATACAACAAAAATAGTATGGGACCAAGTATTGATCATTGTGGAACACCACAAGTTATTTTAGCTAAATCAGATTTTTTGTCACCATATTGGACGTATTGTTACCTGTCGGATAGGTAGCTCCTAAACCAGTTATTGCTTATGCCTCTGAATCCATATTTTTCCAGTTTGCACAACAAAATGTTGTGATTTATAGTGTCAAAGGCCTTAGAGAGATCTAAAAATGTTGCTAAGGTAGCATTCTTAGTGTCCTTATTGTTTTCCGATCTTATATGCTTAAGAAGTTGCATCACAGGATGGATAGTTGAGTGAAACTTTCTGAATCCATATTGATGCTTGTAGAGAATGTTGAATGAATCTAAGTATTTTGTTATTCTATTTGACAAAAGTTTTTCTAACACTTTGAAGAAGGCTGGCAAGATACTAATCGGTCTGTAATTATTAAATTTATGCTCATCGCCTGCTTTGAAAATAGGGATTACTTTATCTATCTTCATTTTGTTCGGGACTATCCCATGGGCAAATGAATTGTTAATTATATGAGTCAGAGGTTCTACAATCTTATCAAATGTATGTTTAAGAAGGCATGTGGTCATACCTTCACAATCTTCACTATTCTTCGATTTCATTGCATTTATAACATTTCTAACTTCTGTCGGTGTTGTGGGTGTTAAAAAAAAGTTATGTGAATAATTATTATCCATGTAATCTAGAAAATGTTTTTGGGGGTTGATTATTTGTTCACTCGCAATTTTTCCTATATTTTAAAAATAATTGGTGAATTCCTGTGCAATTTCATTGAGATTGTTTATTTGCTTATTATCCTCCTTTATAAAGGATAATGGCAAGGAGGAAACGCATTTGGTCCTGTGTATGGTTTCATTTAAAATTTGCCATGTTTTTCGTAAATTGTCTTTGTTTTCCATGAGTATTTCTTTGTAGTACATTGCTTTACTTTGTTTTTTTATCTTGTTGAATATCCTACAGTAGTTTTTGTAGTTTTTAATATTCTGTTCTGTTGGCGCCTTTAGTTTTTTATTGTAAAATTTGGATTTATTACGTGATGAAGTTAGGAGCCCTTTAGACATCCACGGATTTTGTTTTATGAGTTTTTTGCTTAGTGACGTACATGTACGACTCAATGGGAATGCCTTTTCAAAAGCTGATGAAAATATGTTAGAGAATATATCATATGCTAAATTAGGGCAATTAGCCTCAAATACTGGTGAAAATACTGGTGAAAAATCAGTTTGGGATAAGAGTGTTTTAAAGGTTGCTACACTGTCTTTATTTATTTTACGCTTCAGCGTGCTCGTTGGGATATCTTTGGATTTTGGGTGAATTTCTGCATAAAAAGTGGCAAAGTGATCTGATACATCTGTAATAATGATACCTGATAGGGATGTACATAGGTTATTTGAAAAAATGTGATCAATTAAAGTAGCCGAGTGAAAGGTTACTCGCGTTGGTTTTGTGATGCGAGGAAGAAAGCCATGGCTCATCATCATATCGATATACTTGGCGATATTACTGTGAGTGCCAGCTTTCAAGAGGTCAATGTTAAAATCACCCATAAAATAAGCTTTTTTATTCTCATTATTTAGTTTATCTACTAACTCATTTAATTTGGACAGAAAGAGATCTATATCTGCTTTCGGTTGAGTATTGGGCCTATATATTACCCCCACTGTTTTAGTACATTTATTAAATTGAATTTCAATAAAAAGGGATTCAAAGACGTGCGGAATGAAAATTGAAAGGTCATGGCGTATTTTGAAGGCTATATCTTCCTTGATATAGATTCCAACACCACCGTCACCAGTGGACCTTGTGTTTTTAATCAGGCTGTGATAACCGTTTAACTGATATGACATATTAGGGGGAATTTGGAATATTTCTGTAGGACCAATAATTTCAAACTGATTGCGAGAATCCTGTACTTCGCAGAGAAGCCCTTAAGTGGATCCCAGTGTGCTTTGAGACTTTGACAATTGAGATGGAGTAACGAAAACCCTCCTTCTTGAATATTGAAGTTTTCTGGGATTTCGTTTGGTGAGTAGTACTGGCATTCGTTCAGGAGTTGTTCTGGAGGGATAGCCAGGTCTTCATCTGAATTTGGGTACATGTGATCACATATATATCTAAAGTCGTATTCTGTCTTTCTCTGGATCTCGTCTATCGTTATATTACCCGCCATCGTCCAACATGTGGCCACCCAGGGGTGCTCACAGAGAGCAATATGACTTACATTCAGGCTGGATTGTGATTGATGAAAGGGGGCCAAGGGCAAAGCAACAAGAATATTCAACTTGAATAGAAAGGGTGTAATGCAGTGTTGAGAAGCTGAAAACGTAAAAAAGTAAGCAAAAACATATGTACAATTATCACTAAGGATAAACAGTTGCCCTTCCTGTAGGGTGAGGAAGTGTGTCACGGCGATGTTATAGATATATTCTGGCTTATAGGATAATCAAAAATAATTATTTATTTGATACTAGCCATACGCAAATCGTCAAAAGTTTTAGCGTCATGGTTTATGGGAGGGGGGGGGGGGGGGGGGACTCAGAGATTGTCATTCCTTGTGCAAAAGTTGACCCAAAATTCCCCACTGGTGCGAGCCCACCAAGCTCCCTCCTGTGTAGAGACATGTGCCAACTTTCCGAAACACAAACTGAAACATAAAATTTGCAGAAGATTGTTATGGGTTGCGCTAGGCACAGGGTAAATAGGTTACTTAAGAACTCGGTGCAGTAAATCAATTTACCTAGGATCCTCTCAATAATAAGAGTGCCTCTCACTCCAACGTACCCTCGAACTCAGACCAAAGGACGATAGAGTCACAGTCTATAAAAGACCCATTTTACAATATGAGTAGCACTGGCACAAGTTTTCATAAATGAAAGTGTCAATGACACTGTGGCTCAACTTGTCAAGACAAAGACATGCACATGTATAGTATGTGACACAGCAATGACAAACATCTAGGTAATGACCTGATAACAAAGGTACATATAAAGTATTGTAACGGTCTGTACATAAATACTGACCGTTGCCTGTAACAAATGTATAGGTAAAGTATTGAAAAGGTGGGTGACAGTCAGATGCTAAACTAGAAAAGAAAACTTTGAGTCCCAGAGTGGGTCTGACTGAACCCCAAAATATTTGTTCTCATAGCACAGTGATAACAAAGGCACCCCAAAACACACTCGTTCCTGTCCCAAGGTGAAAACAAAGGTACCCAAGAAGTTTTGTGAAGATCAGTTCATAAATACGAGCTGTATAGAACTTGCGACAAAAAACTGATTGGACCTAATTTTGGTACAAAATGGCCACTGGCAGCCATCTTGAATTTTGGACCGTACCCAGAAACACTCATTCTCGTCCCAAGGTGATAACAAAGGTACCCAAGAAGTTTTGTGAAGATCGGTTCATAAATATAGCCTCTACCCTGAGCCGTATTGACATGTGTGCTCACATTGTGTAAGTAGCACTGAATAAATCAAAGTTCATCTAATTTGCATAATTTCTGCACAAAAAAAAACCCCTTACAATATGTGATGTAATCCATGTTACTAAACATTCATACAAAAATTTATTCAAATCAGAACTTTCATACAGAAGTTCTGTACAAAAGACTGATTGCACTAATTTTGGTACAAAATGGCTGCTGGTGGCCATCTTGAATTTTGGACCACACCCAAAAACACTCGCTCTCATCCCACGGTGATAACAAAGGTACCCAAGAAGTTTCGTAAAGATTGGTTCATAAATATGGCCTCTAGTCTGAGCTGTATAGAAGTTGTGTACAAAAAACTGATTAGACCTAATTTCGGTACAAAATGGCCACTGGCAGCCATCTTGAATTTTAGACCGCACCCAGAAACACTCGTTCTCGTCCCAAGGTGATAACAAAGGTACCCAAGACATTTCGTGAAGATCAGTTCATAAATACAGACTCTAGTCTGAGCTGTATTGACATGTGTACTTACTGTGTGAAAGTCGCACTAAAAAAATCAAAGTTCATCTAATTTGCATAATTTCTGCACGAGAAAAAAACCCGTATTATATGTGATGTATCCCATGGTACTAAACATTCACACAAAAAATTATCCAAATCAGCGCTTTCATATGGAAGTTCTGTGCAAAAATCTGATTGCACCTAATTTTGTACAAAATGGCTGCCATCGGCCATCTTGAATTTTGGACCGGACCCAAAAACACTCGTTCTCGTCCCACGGTGATACCAAAGGTACCCAAGAAGTTTCGTAAAGATCGGTTCATAAATACGGCCTCTAGCCCGAGCCGTATTGGCATTTGCACTTACAGTGCTGAGAGTAACACCAAAAAACATCAAAATTAGTCTAATTTGCACAATTTACGCACGAGAAAAAAACCTGTATTATATGTGATGTATCCCATGGTACTAAACATTCATACAAAAAATTATTCAAATCAGAGCTTTCATATGGAAGTTCTGTACAAAAAACAGATTTCTGCATCATCGGTACAAAATGGTGGCTGGCAGCCATCTTGAATTTCGGACTGCACCCCAAAACACTCGTTCTCGTCCCACGGTCATAACAAAGGTACCCAAGAAGTTTCGTAAAGATCGGTTCATAAATACGGCCTCTAGCCCGAGCTGTATCCAATTGTTGACGTACGGACAGACGGACAGACAGCCAGATGGACAGACGGACGATGGACGAAGGGCCAAAGTTGAGCTAAAAATTAGGATCAGAGGGATCCTTCCAATAAGAAAACGCATGCCAATTTTTCAAAGCAAAAATGGAAAGCCTAAGCTAGAAAGGTCAGGTTGCGAAGTCACATCTCAAGGTGCTCTCTGGGGTGGGAGGGGGCTGTCTGTGGAGTCCGTTCCACCACTGCTAGTATCACGATTGGCATTAAGGTACATTAAGAGGTGTTCAATGCAAGTCTGAGAGACTTGAAACAATGGCATAGCTAAAGCATGCACAGGTAAAAACAAACGTGGAGTCATCATTATATATAACTGGGTGCTTTCTCATAAGGTGAGTTGATGAGCTTGTTCCGATAAGGAGTAATAGGCCATGGTTAGAAGTAAATAATAAATGAAAAAATCTGATGTTTCAGAAAAATAATTTGTACTGTTGGCTTCAACTTGTGTTAGGTAAAGGATTAAAGGTGCAGTTCATAAAGCAATGTTGGGCTATATGAGTCAATTTTCTTTCTTGCATGTAATAACTCCCAATCCTTCAAAATGCATTTTGGGAATAATTGCCTAAGTGATACGTGTGTGTGTGTGTGTGTGGGGGGGGGGGGGGGGGGGGGGAGGGGGGGAGCGGGGGGGAGAAGAGGGAGTTTTGACCAGTGGATCTAAAGAAAAGAAGATTTTTAAAGAATATTCCACATATTGAACTAAGTTATAATCCAGGCTCATATATGAACCCAGGGACTTGGCTTTAACAAACCTGAATCTCACCCCCTAAGGATGCTGCACACCAAATATCAAAACATTCTGACTGCTGGATCTGAAGAAGAAGATTTTTAAAGAAAATTCCTCATTTCGAACTAAGTTACAATTCAAGCTCCCACAGTGAGCCCAAATATGGACCTAGGGACATGGCTTGAACAAACTTGAATCTCACCGCCCCGAAGGATGCTGCATACCAAATATCAAAACATTCCGACTGCTGGATCTGAAGAAGATTTTTAAAGAAAATTCCTCATTTTGAACTCAGTTATCATTCGGGCTCCCACAGTGAGCCCAAATATGGACCTAGGGACATGGCTTGAACAAACTTGAATCTCACCCCCCTAAGGATGCTGCATACCAAATATCAAAACATTCCGACTGCTGGATCTGAAGAAGAATTTTAAAGAAAATTCCTCATTTTGAACTAAGTTATAATTCGGGCTCCCACAGTGAGCCCAAATATGAACCCAGGGACTTGGCTTTAACAAACCTGAATCTCACCCCCTAAGGATGCTGCACACCAAATATCAAAACATTCTGACGCTGGATCTGAAGAAGAAGATTTTTAAAGAAAATTCCTCATTTCGAACTAAGTTACAATTCAAGCTCCCACAGTGAGCCCAAATATGGACCTAGGGACATGGCTTGAACAAACTTGAATCTCACCGCCCCGAAGGATGCTGCATACCAAATATCAAAACATTCCGACTGCTGGATCTGAAGAAGAAGATTTTTAAAGAAAATTCCTCATTTTGAACTCAGTTATCATTCGGGCTCCCACAGTGAGCCCAAATATGGACCTAGGGACATGGCTTGAACAAACTTGAATCTCACCCCCCTAAGGATGCTGCATACCAAATATCAAAACATTCCGACTGCTGGATCTGAAGAAGAATTTTAAAGAAAATTCCTCATTTTGAACTAAGTTATAAATCGGGCTCCCACAGTGAGCCCAAATATGAACCCAGGGACTTGGCTTGAACAAAATTGAATCTCACCCCCCTAAGCATGGTGCATACCCAATATCAAAAGATTCTGCCTGCTGAATCTTGAGAAGAAGATTTTCAAAGAAATTTGCCTGAAATGCACTAAGTTCAAATTTGGGCTCCTATACGGAGCCCAAATGTACACCCAGGGGGCCGATTTGAACAAACTTAATCAGATCCACCCCACAATGTTGCATACCAAATATTAAAAGATCTGCCTGCTGGATCTGGAGAAGAAGATTTTTAAAGAATTTTGCCAGAAATGCACTAAGTTTGAATTCGGGCTTCTATAGTGAGCCCAAATATGAATTCAGGGGGCCGATTTGAACAAACTTGAATCAGATCCACCCCACAATGTTGCATACCAAATATCAAAAGATTCTGCCTGCTGGATCTGGAGAAGAAGATTTTTAAAGAAATTTGCCTGAAAGGTAATTCGAGCTTCTATAGTGAGCCCAAATATAAATCCAGGGGGCTGATTTGAACAAACTTGAATCAGATCCACCCCCACAATGTTGCATACCAAATATCAAAAGATTCTGCCTGCTGGATTTAGAGAAGAAGATTTTTTAATGTTTTTCCCATTGCCTACAGTGTTAAAAAATGCTGACTCAGCACTTTTTCAAAGTCCCCAAAAAGTACCCCATGATAAAACCCGATAACAATTCTATTTTTACCATTCCATTCTATTGGTCCGAAGGAAGCTTCACACCAAATAAGAATTCTCAGTGCTGTGTAGTTTTGGAGATATGGGCGTTTTAATTTTTTTCTATTTTTAGCTCCTGCAGTTGCCAAGGGGCAACGGGAAATTTTTGTTTGGCATAAATTAAGTACTTATGACCCAATAAGACCTCATATCAAATCTGGTTCAAATCTGCCTCTCGGTTTGGAAAATTATAAATTCTAAGTAATTTGTATATTTTTTATACTTACCAATGGCCCAGACTAACTAAAAATTAATCCAGGGCCAAACACAAATTTTGCCCCCCAATCCCCAAAATTTGCATGCAAAACCGAAAACTCAATGTCCTATCTTGTTCTCCATACTTTTCAGATCTGCACATGCGCAGTATCTAGGAAGACACCGAAATTGGCTCCAGCCATCATTCTTTTTATAATTGCCTGTTAAATGTTGTAAACAGCGGGGAGGTGTGAGTGCCCACTCATGGGACGGCCATACCTGTCTGGGCCATTGGTAAGTATAAAAAATATACAAAGTTCTTAGAATTTATAATATTTTTATACAACAACCAATGGCCCAGACTAGCTGAATTGTAAAAAGGCTGGAGGGCCTAGGACATAAAGGAAAATCCAACCTCTCAATCACTTCAGTAAAGGATATCTCCTACAGGAGAATAGGAGAAAAAAGGAATTATATATGTCTTTCTCCTTTACGAGAAACGAGAAAGACACAACACCAACAATGTAATTGAGTATTACATAATATATAATTCTGCATTTAATGCCAGCATAACCCATTATGCTAATTCGGTGAAGGAAAGCCAATATCTAAAGATAGTCCAGAGAATGAGATTCTTTATACTCATTTAAAAGTGTCAGAGGATTGTATATTAATGCCCGTTTGACACATGACATATACAAATGCTTCACAGTGAGCTACACTTTAAAAACAGTACATAAATGAGACACAGTTATTGCTTCACACCAAGCTAGACATTAAAACCATCCCAACCCCGACTCAGGACTACTGACACCGGAGGAGGTCTTCCCTTGCTTTTCACTATAAAGCCAGATGAACATAAGGGAAAAAACCATCCCCCCCCCCTTCCCCTTGTTCTGAGGTACGAAACCACAGAACGAAGAGGGCAGCAGAACAGCATCACTGCTGGAACGGGCTGCCTAAATAACTATAGATGTAATCATTTAGCGGATGACATTCTGAGCAACATAAAGAGGACCTAAAGATCTAAGGTCACCGGAGATGGACTCTAAATTTCTAAGGTAAAACTTGTTAAATGCAGAGGGCTGGGTCCAGTAAGCAGCCTTCATGAGATCAGTAATGGCTATACTGTTAGGACAAGCCCAAGAAGTGGACAGCACTCTAACTTCATGCGCTGATATCTTATTTACAGAACATAGATCCGAAGATAGATTTTCATAGGCAAAACGTATTGCCAGCTGAATCCATCTAGCAACCGAATGAACAAAAATACCTTTTCTGTTAGGAATCAATGAAAGAAAGAACGTTTTCTTCCTTTTCTTATAAAATCTGATCGACGTTTAAATATGTGCATAGCCCTGACTGGACACAGCAGAGGGCTTCAGTTGTCCGAGGATGGCAGAGCCTTAATGGTAATAGGCTCAGGCCGTTTATCTGGAGTCTGATTCTCAGCTAGAAATCCCACTTCCGTAGTTAGGGTAATGGTATTACCCACACTACGGTAGTGAGAATCATCAGCTGATAAAGCATGAAGTTCACTAACTCTTCCAGCAGACGCAAAGGCTAAGAGAAATGCTGTTTTATAGGTCAAGAATTTGAACTCTACAACATTCAACGGCTCAAACAGAGCTTCTTTAAGCTTCAACAGAACCCAAGCCAAATTCCACTTAGAAATCTGAGGGTTCTAGGTCTATTAATAGAGAAATTTCTAACCAGCTTGGACAATGAAGCATTAGATCCAATAGCCAAGTTATCATGATGAGCAGAAGTGTTTGATAACATAGACCTATAGCCCTTAATAGTGACGGGCTGCAGTTTGAGAATGTCAAACAAGTAGACCAGGAAATTGGCAATATTTGGTATGGACGGATCATAAACGTCTATCGATTGATCCTTACACCAACGGAAGAAACCCTTCCACTTCGCTGCATAGTTCAGTTAGAAGTTGCGTCCATTGCTCGGCCTGTAAAGTGTTTTCCATGCAAGAAGGGCCGCACAACAGAAATACGTGAAGGTTGAGACCTTCCGGGTTGTGATGCAGTGCGTGTGACTTCCCCTGATAAAGAAGGTCCTCTCGTGGAGGAAGCTTCTGGGGAACGTCCCATAACAGACATCTGAGAAGATTGATCCATGGTTTCTGTGACGACTATCATTCCGTCCTGTGAGATCGACAGAGCTTCTACTGCATATGTTCGGTGGTCTGGACATGGCGACACGAACATCAGTAACTGATTGTTCAGGTGCGTCACAAACAGATCTATCATGGGACGATCCCACTGGTAGCAAATCTGAATACTCGCTTGTTGAGCATGCACTCCGATGGCAACAGGCAACCTTTCCAAGAGAGTCAGCTGTTACATTCAGATGATGGACAGAAAGTTGAACATGATGATTCATGATGTATAGAAGAATCTTCTCCGTTAGTTCGCATAACGGAATCGAATGAGTGCCGCCCTAGTTCCTGATGTACGCTACCACTGTCGACAAAATATGAACATGAGCGTCCGCTATTATGTGAATCCAATGTTGTAGCGCTAGCCATATCGACATCATCTCTTTGATGTTTATGTGCTTCTCCAGGAACCGAGGGTCCTAAAGACACTGACACTTCAAGTCTGCGGGACTTAGGGTCGTGTCCCAACCCGTCTGACTCGCAACCGTCATAATCGTGAAAGCCAGATCCAACAGTTGCAGTGGAACTCCCTGAGTTAACCACTGAGTATCTGCCCAAATCTGAACCCTTTGTTTTATCAGGTCCATTAAAACAATACTGATTTTGAGTGAATACATCTTCACACTCCGGTTCTGAGTAAAGAATATCTGGAGGGGACGCGTGCGCAGACGACCGATCAGAATCAGATCCGCAGCCGTTCTGCACAGCCCCAACAGTCACATGAATTCCCTCGCTGTTAATGCGTCTGAGTGTAGACAAAAGCGAGCATAACTAATTTCGCTCTGGGTAACGGCAAATGAACCAGATTGTTGTGAGTCTCGAAGCTCATTCCTAAGTGAATGAACGACTTGGACAGAGCTAGATCCGACTTTTTCTCGTTTACGATGAAACTGAGACGTCGGAGTAATAGAAGCAGACTCTGAACATCACTCTGAAGAATAACTCTGTTGCCATATCTCTGTAGAATGTCGTCCACGTAAGCCGACGTTACCACAGACAAATGAGCTCGGAAGTGTGACATTACTGAGTTCATTATTCGAGTGAATGCCCAGGGAGCCAGATTCAAAGCACATTGCCCTGAACTGATTCATCTTCCATTGTATGGCAAACCACAGGTACCTTCTGAATGCCGGATGTACCAGCACATGAAAGTACGCATCCTTTAGATCTATGCTTGCCATATAGTCATTCACTCGAACGCTCACCCTTACAGACCGAATGGTCTCATTATAGAATTTTGGAGGTACAAAGAGCTTGCTTATCCAGCTCAGGTCTATAACCGGTCGGAATGAGCCGTCTGGCTTCGGTATGAGGAACAGGTGACTGTAGAGACCTTGAGAATTTTGATTTGTGATGACCTCTATTGCTTCCTTTGATAAGAGAGCTTGCACCTCCGCTATGATAGACTCTCTTTTGCAAGGATCTGACGGAAGATTTGTCCAATGCAGACATCTTGTTAGTGGGGGGTTTTGCTCGGAATGATAGCCTTAGGCCGTCCGAGACTACACTTCTCACTCACTGGTCTTCCGTGATTGTTATCCAGTTTTTTGCAAAGCTTGATAACCTTCTGCCAACTGGTAAGCAATAGAGGCCTTGACCATCACCTGTACAACCTACGAGGCTTATGGGAGGAGAAACCACATCCTCCCTGAGAAGAACCTCGCCCCAGCGGCCTAGGGGCATCTGACCGATAGTCCCGATCAGACCTCCGTCCCTTTTCCCGAGTCGCTATACTGACGACCACCAGAGTAAGAATAAGAGGGTTTCCTATACCCTCGTGAGGAGTCCCCTTTTGGCGATTTCTGTCTGGAACATCCTCTTTTACTCTTGTCTGCCGCAGCTGGTCGATTAGATGCCGACTTTAAAAGCAGAGCATTAGACGCTTTCTTAGTAGTCTGGTCATAGACTAATGAAAGCTTGTCGTCAAATATAGTATGTCTGGAGACCGGAGCAACTCGGAGAAGAGAGTTTTTCACCTTGTCATCTATCAGTGATGACAACACAAGGGCACCATCACGTCTGATTAACTCCAGATTAGCCACTGTTAGGGAAGAGTTATATGTGGCATACATAATTGCCCTGGAAAGAACTCTAAGAGAGGTATGAACATCCTCAAATTCCTTTCTGTTGAAACGTTGCCCCATAGCTCTTGTAAGGTGATCTGCGTAAGACATAGCGTCCAAATTCAATCTATTTGAAGAAATTACCGTCTCAATTGTGTCTGAACAAATTGTGAATGATCCAGGTAAGGATACCTCTAGATCCACGGCCTGCTCATCCAAACGCAGAGGAGCTCTCTCTGAACATCTTCCCCGACTGTTTTAAATGAACGTGGTCCAAGAAACGGTATGTTTGAAGAAGATGAAGTTAAGAAACCGCCTTTCTTCCTCGTACTCGAGAGATTAAATACGGCGTCGTCTATATGGCCAAAGACCTGCGACACCTGCCTAGACTGAACCAGAAAAGGACCTCCTCCTTTGTCTGGATAAAATCTGCGTCCAACGACGCCAGTAGTTTCTTCCTTGTCGTTGCAGCATTCTGATTCGACGGAACAAATTCAGGGTTGTATTGATGTATGAAAGCCATCGCAACCATGTGTTGTTCCTAAAGGGAAGGGTAATCTTCTTCCATATCCCTTTCACCATCCGAGTCCGAGAGAATCAGTTGTGAATCTCAGTCCCTTGCATCTGCATGAACAGAGGACTGTACCGACCCAGCACTGCCCGACAGCTCATGTTCTGAGTCTGGAGGAGGCTGCTCTTGCACTTGCTGGGATGCTGCGATCAGCTGCACAATCTGCGACAGAAAGTCCATCACCAAGGCCTGAGGAGCAGCGGTCTTCTGTTTCTTCGCTGCTTGCTGCTCCTGGGATGGCGTGTCGGAGATGGCTCTTTTCTCCGAGCATCCCGATGATCGAGGCCTCGTCTCAATAGCTACTGGATGGTCCGACTTCACCGGCGAAGAGTGGTCCCTTCTTCCCGTAGCAGGCTGGATATCCGAAGTTGGGTAGCTAGGATGCGGCTGTGTGTGCTTAGTAGATGAAGTGGAAGAAGTCGTAACTGCAGCCGAGGCCGGCTACGATCTATATAGAGCGTCCCGAATGGCAGGTGTAGACGTATGTTCTGACTCACACAAGTTCCATATCACAACATCTGGCCCCAGATGTTGCTGTGATAGAGAGGGATCTCTCTTGCTCGTGGTCCTTTCAGACCTCGCCGAGCTTCCCACAACACTTGCTGGCTTCTTCCCTTGTTCCGTCATCGCTGGGAGAGCATGTTTATGTTTTAAAGTGCTCACTCTACCCAATCCACTTCTTTTGATTGCAATGGACGTACCCGGCGTCACGGTAACCATGGACAGAGTAACCGCTTTGCCGGTTGAGCTAGCTGCAGACAAGGGACTGAAACCACTGGCTAGTGGCTTTATCCCCTGTCTAATATTCATGAGCACTTTGGCAGCTAGCTCTGTTTGTTCATCAGAGCACGACGACGGTAGCACACTTCTGGAAGGTGTCACATAACCATCACCATGTTGTTGTTCCTCTGAAAAAGAAACTGAGAAACTTAATTGACTTTGCGGCAAGAGGACCGGCATTGGCCTCTCACCGCTAACAACATAATGTGACACCCGCATCCAACCTTTGTCATCCCAATCAACACATGTAGGACAGGAATTAGCAGGAGTACATCGACTACAAGCAAGGCAACAAGCATGTAAATCTGAGGAAGATTTCCTCGCCTTGCATTTTGAACAATAAGCTTTCATAATTAATCAAACAATGTCGATAGTACTCCCAACAACTCCACAATAAATATATCATAAAGATACATAATAATTCAACATTCAAAATACAAATCAAAAAATTTCAAAAAAGATTTCGAAAATTTTTTGAGAAAAGCCCAAGTTCCCAAAGGGAACAAGACGAGCCCAAGGGTATCCCAATTGAGCCTAAGTGTGGACAAAATTCCCAAAATAATTGCTACACTACCGGAATATTATAACATGTATCTATAACAATCCTACAGTAATAAAAAGTTGAAACTACATATATTTATAGGACGTTGCCAATGTAAACAACGCCAAAGGAAAAAAATGGAAACAAGACCCCAGGCACTGAATAAAAAAGGCCCAAAATCAGTAACAGATTTTAAAGCTACCTGATGTAAAGCAAGATCTTCAGATGAAGAAAAAACGATACATTGGACAAACACCCCTAGAGTGAGGATGTAACTCTGGGGATATTCAAAATAAACATTCTGTATTACATGTCAAATTTCCAAGAAATTTTATAAAAAATTTCAATAAAAACAAGAGGCTCCAGGGGGCCTGAGGGCGCTCACCTGACATGGTAGCCTAAATATCAAGCCAGGGAATTGATTTCAACAAGTTGCATCTGCCCCTCCTAAGAACAACTTATATCAAATATCCAAACATTCTGACCAGTGGATCTAAAAAAAAAATAAGATTTTTAAAGAATATTCCTCATATTGAACTAAGTAATAATTTGGGCTCCCACAGGGAGCCCAAATATGAACCCAGTGACTTGGCTTGAACAAACTTGAATATCACCTCCAGTGGGATGTTGTATACCAAATATCAAAAGATTCTGACTGGAGGATGTGAAAAAGAAGATTTTTAAAGAATATTCCTCATATTGAACTAAGTTATCATTTGGGCTCCCACAGGGAGCCCAAATATCAACCCAGGGACTTGGCTTGAACAAACTTGAATCTTACACCCTAAGGATGCTGCATACCAAATATCAAAGCATTCTGACTGCTGGATTTGAAGAAGATTTTTTTAAAAATTCCTCATTTTTAAGGAAAAATTCCTCATATTGAACTAAGTTATCATTCGGGCTCCCACAGGGGGCTCAAATATGAACCCAGGGACTTGGCTTCAACAAATTTGAATCCCCCTCTGCCCCCCCCCCCCCCCCCCCCCCCCCCCCCCCCCCCCCCTAAGGTTGCTGCATAGCAAATATCAAAACATTCCAACTGCTGGATCTGAAGAAGAAGATTTTTTAAGAAAATTCCTCATTTTGAACTAAGTTACAATTCGAGCTCCCACAGTGAGCCCAAATATGGACCTAGGGACATGGCTTGAACAAACTTGAATCTCATCTCCTAAGGATGCTGCATACCAAATATCAAAACATTCCGACTGCTGGATCTGAAGAATAAGATTTTTAAAGAAATTCCTCATTTTGAACTAAGTTATAATTCGGGCTTCCACAGTGAGCCCAAATATGAACCCAGGGTCTTGGCAGGAAACAAATTGAATCTCACACCCCTAAGCATGCTGCATACCAAATATCAAAAGATTCTGATTGGTAGTTCTGAAGAAGAAGATTTTTAAAGAATATTCCTCATACTGCACTAATTTAAACATTTGGGCTCCCAAAGAGAGCCTAAATATGGACCCAGGGATTTGATTTCAATAAACATGTGAAACAATCTTCCAAAGATGTTATATGTGAAATTTGAAAGCTTTTGGAGCAGTGGTTTGGGAGAAAAGTAGCCTTAAATGTTTTCCCCATTACCCACAGTGTTAAAAAAAATGCTGACTCTGCACTTTTTCAAAGTCCCCAAAAAGTACGCCATGATAAAATCAATAGCAATTTTTTTTACCATTCCATTCTGTTTGTCCTAAGGAAGCTTCACACCATATAAGAATTCTCAGTGCCGTGTAGTTTTGGAGATATGGGCGTTTTAATTTTTATCTAATTTTAGCACCTGCGGTTCCCATGGGGTGACAGGAAAAAAAATTTGGGCATAAATTAAGTACTTATGACCCAATAAGCCCTCATATCAAATTTGGTTCAAATCTGCCTCTCGGTTTGGAAAATAGAAATTTTGGGCGGGGCAAAAATTCTTGCCCCTCCCATAACAACCGCAAATATAGCTCCTCAAATTTCTCTTGAACAAATCTGAGGATAACCTCAAAAGGAAG
The DNA here is from genome assembly GCA_031216915.1 of Pictodentalium vernedei. Lineage (NCBI taxonomy): Eukaryota > Metazoa > Mollusca > Scaphopoda > Dentaliida > Dentaliidae > Pictodentalium > Pictodentalium vernedei. Next base: position 389,118,608 of record CM062294.1, read on the forward strand.
CTGCACACCAAATATCAAGTCTCTGCGACTGCTGGTTCATGAGAAGAAGATTTTTTAAGATTTAAGCACACTTTTGGGACGTGGCCCTACCGAGGGGCGCTGCAACTTGATTTGAACAAAATCAAAATGCGATGTCATAACAAACTATTATCTTATCACTATAGCTCCCCTGACTGAAAGTCAGGTGAGCTAATAAACCAAAGACCACCAGCTGAGACCACAGGGAATATCATACTTGCAGTGGCGTATGTTTCTGAACACAAAGCTGCTGTAGCCGTTTGAAGTGGTTTCATTATGGGAACCACCTCTTCCATAGTATGCCAAATCTTATCCCCCAGTTCAAGAGTTTGGGCATCGTCTGGTTTCACAACCTGGGAATTGTGAATAACAGCAAAAATTACTAGTTGTTGTTCCAGAAGATGCTTAAACATAAAGTAGCTCGAATTTAAACATCTTGTATCAAAGAATGTTCTTTCAAGTCAAGTTGTTTTTGACGGATGTGAAATTCATGCGTTGCAATAGAAGATTTATAAAAATGTCCAACAAGCTTATGGAAAATATGTATTGTGTTAGAAAAACCGAAACCAAAAGCTGTTTTTTTTTGTCTAAAACTGAACCGAAACTGAACTAGGGCTGCACGGTATTCAAATTTAAATACCAGTATCGGTATTGAAAAAAATACTGCGATATACCAGTATATCAAATTTCAATACCAGTATTGGTATCGAAAAAAATACCGCGATATACCGGTATATCGCAGACCGGTTCAGAGGGTGAAAAACTTGGGCGATGTTCTGGGGAACTGAGTTCGTAAATAGTTGACAACACAGTTATATTTTGGGTAGTTAACAATTGAATAAAATTTACTGTACTCGGTACCTTCAGCTGAACCCAATAACTTTAAGAAAGCACTTTTTTCTACATACGTGCACAGCATTATTTTATTTTGCTTTAAAATCACATCACAGAGACAGCTCAGACATGAGGGAAAACAATAAAGTGCCATGACTTTTCTGTTCGAAAAGAATATGCCACAATTTGCCACTGTAGCTGACTGTAGTGTTTATTTTTCCTTTGTTCATGAATATTAATTAATACAGTCGTTTTATGGAGTGTGAGCATTTCACACCCTGCATTTTCCTCTCCATTGCTTGGTTCTTCTTATGACCTATTGTATTGATGGATATGGTCAGTGGTGTGTTTGTGTTAGTAATTAATGTCCATGTGAGTGGCAATTATTAATGTCTCAATGGATTATTATTGCGCAGGCTTCCCTTTCTCTTTGTTTCTGTACTGTGTATGAATTCATACCCCCAAAACTTCACCTGAAGTGATGCGTGGTTAGCACAGTTCTTGAATGGTTAAGATATAAATACTTTTATTTGAATTCATTATTAATTTCTGGGATAACATCGGTAAAAAAATATTTGAAGTTACAAAAAAATAGTTAAGTTTTAGATTGCTGGTTGTCCTTTTAAAAAAACTGGGATGAAATGTGACAGGGACATCCAACCCACACCTTCATTGCCATTGAGCAGCTTATTAATATTCATAAGTTCAAAGTTCACAATGAGAGTGTTGATGGAAATGTTGATCAACATGGCCTGAGGTTTTATCTGTTTTTGAAAGGAATAAAATAAATAAAACAAACACTCCCTATAAGGATTTTGTGAGTAATTTTATTATCCACACAGGGAAACGTTGAGAATACATACACAAATGTGTATAAGTATTCATTCCCTGCATTCGACGCAATCCCGAAATATTCAACTGTCAGTTTCAGTTTCATATTGCTGGTACGTGTATACTTACTTGTAACTTAGACAGCTCAAGTGCGCTGCAAACTGTGTTTTCATTGGTCGAATGAAGATTGATTGACATGTACACTTTATCACAGAAGTTGTCAGTTTTTCCCTAATAATATACCAACTTCAACTTCGATAGTTTGATCCAATACCGTTTCTTACGATATACCGGTACTTTTAAAACAATACCGGTATTCATCCGGTACCATTCTCAATACTGGTAATTACCGGTTTACTGTGCAGCCCTAAACTGAACTGCAGGAAAATTTCAAAACCAATTAGCTCTAATATCATGTTTGATAGAGCACCATGATCTCTGTCAAACTAGATATAGTGGAAATGCTCAGTATATCTCAAGACTATAGTAAAATGACCGAATCCCTGTTATTTGAATACTCATGTTAACTGAATAATTTTCATTGTTGAAGTGGCTATTCAATTAACAGGGTTCCATAGTACTGTGATTTTTAGAGAAAAATATGGCTTCCTGCAAGAAGAACAAAATAAAAACAAACTGTCCATTATGGATGAGTGGCTTTTGGTTTTATAGTTCAGCTCGTTTTTTGAGGCAAACTACAGTGGAAGTCACAGCAAATAAACAGCTGCGCCATGAGCACATGATACGCCCGTTATTAATTACAAGAGGGAAGCACACAATATGAGTATAAATGTGTACTTGACAGGTTTTTTTATATTCTTGTACAATAATCATAACCAACAACATACTGTGTTCAATAATTTGGAAATAAAATTATTTGAATTTCATGTATATATCTTATGTCTATAGAGATCATAACTTCAAGAAAAAATCAACGATTTTCTAAGTATTAAAGTCCCATAACTCTGGAATAACTAATCGAACGGCGACACCAACCGAAAGGGAGCTTCCTTCCATCAACATAAACCACCTACCAAAAAATCGTGAAAATCTCCCGAAGCGTTCTCGAGTTATCGTACGACGTGTAAAAAATCAACAATTTTCTAAGTAATAAAGTCCCATAACTCGGGAATGACTAATCGAACGGCGACACTAAATGAAAGGGAGCTTCCCTCCATTGATATACACCACCTACCCCAAAATCACGAAAATATCTCAAAGCGTTCTCGAGTTATCGTACGACGTGTAAAAAATCAACAATTTTCTAAGTAATAAAGTCCCATAACTCTGGAATGACTAACCGAACGGCGACACTAAATGAAAGGGAGCTTCCCTCCATCGATATACACCACCTACCTAAAAATCACATAAATCTCTCAAAGCGTTCTTGAGTTATCGTACGACGTGTGACCGGACGGACAGACGGACGGACAGATGGACAGTGGTATACCATAATACGACCGGTTTTTTTCAACATGGGCATATAAAAATGGCTGAATGGTTTTACTATGTTTGTGAATAAACTGATCAAACTATCTAACTGGGGGAGGGACTGGACTATTAGCCCCTAAGGACTCTTGTCACTTAGTCTATTCTATGAAGCGGTAAATACACCTGTGTTCTCATTATCACATTTTGTACCCTTAACTGGTAGAGTGCTAAATTATTTTTAATCATCAAAATTTGTTCACAAGTCTTTGCCTTGTTATAATTTATGTGAGAGTGCCTATAGGCACTCTCACATAAATTGTTACAAGGAAAATCCATACAGACCAAATAATTTAGATTTGAAGATAATATGAAGGACATCCACAGAGTTTGAAGCCTCTGAGTTAGAGTACTGGCACTTTAGAGTAAAGCCCAAATATGGGCTTCCAGCACTCAACCAGCTAATCACTTGAATCAGTGAATAAGGAAGATAATATGACAATGAAAATAACCTGGATTAGATGAACTTTCTTCACTTGTTACCCTAATTTATGGGGTGTTTGCTTACTAAATAGGCTTAAGAATTAATCCCCTAAAACCCCTAAGAATGATCAAAGGGAAGTTAGACTGAACTCAATGGAGATACTTACATACAGGGCTTTTGTGATGAGTGGTGTCACACAAACTATTGTGAATACTTTCCAACAGGAGGAGCCTGAAGTATTATTTACTATCTGTTCTTAACACATAAAAAACTTAACCAAAACCAGGTTTCTTCCAAAAACAGGGCCAAAACCAAACCTGAACTGGAGGTGTGACTCTCCCAGATTAATTTCTTTAATCGCAACTGGAGATATCCAAAAACCTGCAATTTGGGTTGACAAGAGCTATAACTCTGGAAAAAGTATTTGAATTAAAACTTCCTTGCCATATGCACATGTACACATCATACTCATACTGCACACCAAATTTCGTAAAAATGCAGGGAAAAATGCCAGAGGAGTTAAGTTGACAAGCATTTGTGACAGAAATTTTTCTATTATCAAGGACTGTTACCACATGAAATTTGTTGCATCAAAAATTCCTGACCACATGCACATCTACCCTTCATGCTGATACTTCAACAAAGTTTTGTAAAAGTCCAATAAAAAATGAAGGAGGAGTTAAACGGAAAAGCCTTTGTGATGGAAGTTTTGCTATTTCCAAGGGTTGTAACCATGCAAAATTCATCGGATCAAAAATTCCTCACCACATGCAAATCTACACTTGATACTGATACTTCAGACCAAGTTTTGTAAAAATCCAATAAAAATGTAGGAGGACTTAAGCGGACAAACCTTTGTGATGGAAATTTTGCTATTTCCAAAGGCTGTAACCGTGCAAAATTTGTCGCATCAAAAATTTCTGACCACATGCACATCTACACCTGATACTGATACTTCCGACCAAGTTTTGTAAAAATCCACTGAAAACTGTAGGAGGAGTTAAGTGGACAAAGTTTGTGATGGAAGGATGGACTGACGGACAAACACCATTCCAATATTCCTTGCCAACTTCATCGGTGGGAGATAAAAAGGGGCACAACTGTGGCAAAAATAGTCCGACCAGAACTATAATCGAAGGTGCACAGGTTACCATGGTGGTGAACATTCATACTAAGTTCTGAGGAAATGGTCTATAAACGTCAGAGAAAATCTCTGGACAAAATTACGTCTATGGATGGACAGATGGATAAGATGATTCCAGTATAACCACTCCACCCCTTCCCACAACTCGTTGCAGGGGGTATAAAAATCAAAACTTCCTAGCTCTACTCTCCACATATTACACCAGGCAAACAGAAAAATCATTGGAGTTATGTATTGTGGTGAGACAAACTAACCTTTCTTGTTCTTTTTGTTTCTCTCTTTCACTTTCAACTTCTTAAGTTTTCTTTTGACTTCTCGCTCTCTTTGCCTCATTGCTGCAGTGATTGGCTTGGGTTTGTTCTCTTCTTTTTCCTCACACAGGGATGCTAAAACAAAACAAAATATTCAAGGAAATAAGTCCACAAATAAATTAAACCTAGAAATATTTGTTTCTAACTGTAGTAATTTATTTCCATGTGAGATGATAACATGAAATGGAGCAATTTTGCAAATGCTTATTCATCATCTCTGCCTCCATCTAACTTCCACTTGGTTTCATTTGATTTCTCCCTTAAGTCTGTGGAGGGAGACGAAAGTGAGCATGAGGCAAAGGAGTAGAAGCAGCACATTCTGATCCTGTTGGACATTTTGACAGCACTGTGGAAACCTGTTAACTGAATTGTCACTTTGTAAATGAAATTTATTTCTTTATTTATTGAGGTTTTAATGACACTTTAGCCAAGTCCTGCTGACAATATACAAAACACCTGGGCAGTGACTTCTAGTCAGGTCTTGGCTGCCTTAACAGGCAACCAAGACTTGACTAGAAATCACTACTAAGCAATTGGACTTGTACAGGTTGTAGTCTATTGGGAATTGAAAGACAGTTGCCCAGACAATTGAGGGTTAACAAAAACTGAAAAGAAAATCAGTCACTTCTTTCATGAAAATGAACCTTTCATCTGTTTACAAGCCTCAACAGGGACTTACAAATAGTGAATGTAGGAAAATTTGAAAATTCAGACGGTTTTGGCATTGACTGATTGGTTCGTTTCGATTTTTTGGTATCCCCATGATATTGGTATCGGTTCGGTTTTTGGGTATATTGCCCATCTCTAATGTCTTTTCTTTGTTACAATTTATTGGAGAGTACCTATACCAATGTCCATGCTGTCAAGTGATAATGGTGTCATTGAACTAAAAGAGCTTTTACAGAGCAGGACTTTGATACATCATAATTTTATTAAGTAAGATGGCTTCTCAATTAATGCTGGGGTTGACCAATCAATATTTTCACCCTGTAGTTCCCAGGCTGCATGTTAAAAACATTAATTAGTCTACTCTAAATAAATGAATATGGACAATTCCAATAGATGTTATTGAACTGACCGGGAAGATACCATTAGGATCCATGGGGTTAGTAATTTATTTATTGGGTTTTAATAGCCAGAGTCACCTCGTGTCAAGCAGTTTTAAGGGTGGAGGAAGCAGGAGAACCTGGAGAGAACCACTAAGCAACAGTGAGCAACTGTCAGACTCCCCAACATACTAAGTCCTGTACAAGCAGGGTTTGCATATGTTAAAGACTAGTGCACCATCGATGCATAGTATGAATTAGTACACAGCACCCCCGTGCCCCCATGTGGGCAATCGCTATTAAGTGCCTTACCCACTGATGCAGCGCAGTTACCCCTGACAGGGACTGAACCGTGGACCTTTCAGTTTGAAGTCCAATGCCATAACCATTGAATCACCATGCATCCTTGTCAATGAAAATTATTCAATTACCAGTATTCAATTAACAAGGATTTGTTCACTAACCTACATTCTAGAGATGAACTGAACATTTAATCTATTATATCTTGTCACTCATAGAGCTCTGTCAAACAAGATTTAATAAATGAAATGCCTGTTTTGGATGAATTGTGGTCAAATTGATCGGTGACTGTCAGTGTAATTTCTTAACACGTTAAAAGATTTTTTATTCAATTAACAGTAGTTTAATCTATAACCTATATGGAATTAAAAGGGCAAATTTATACTGAAGGTATTGTAAATGGTTTAGTGATTGAAAATTACTGGGTAAATCCAATTAACAGGGTTATTCAATTAAGAAATATACAATTAAGTGGGCTCTACTGTATTAGAACTTTTCCTGTGAAAATATTAACCACGACATGCACATCTCATCAGAATTCATTTTAATGGCAGCACTTTCACAAATGCATAATATGTATCAAATATGGAGACATAACCTTTTGAAAGAAATAGTCCCACCAAAGCCTGTTTGGTTTGGGGGACTTCTTTAGGTTTATTTTCCCAATCCATTGAGGAAATGGAATAGAGCCAACAGCACCATAACATTCGTTTCTCATCAGAAATGATTTTACAACTTTTTATGCTAAAAGGTGTTTGTTTGAATTCTGTGATTAAATTTGGAAATGATAGTGTTTTAACTTTAACTTCTGCTGTCATGATGCAGGTGCATAGCCAGGATTCTATAACAGATGGTTGGCCTAGCCATTTTATTTTTTTTTTTGGGGGTGGGGGGGGGGGGGGGGACTGATATTTTAAAGGCCACTGTGTGTGGTTTCGGGGGCCTCCACTAGGCCTAACTAGGACCATCTGGTAATTGATCTCTCATTTAAGGAAGTGGCTGGGAGGGCCAACAACCAGAGGGTCCTAGTTGGGACTAACCCCCACCCATGAGAAAATTTTGCATAATTTAGTGCTCTGAGAGCAAAGCTAAGGCATTTGTAGCATGTGTAGAACTATATTGAAGACCATTTTGGGGCTCTATGTTGTGTGAAAGTTGCATTGGGCCAATGTTGGAAGGGGTAGCCAAAATTTTCTGGTGGGGGGAGGGGGGGATGAGTGGGGGTCTTCAGAGTGTACTTTGTAGGAATATTTTATATTGAAGTATTACTGATGTAATTTTTAACTCTGTATACCACCAATAAAAGGTTCAATCATTCATTCATTGGATGCAAAAGATCTCTACAGATTCAATTTACAATTTTAGAGAGAAAATAGTGATGCAAGATGGGCAAGTCAAATGATTATTGGCAGATTCATTGCTGTTGATTATAGAAAATATGAAATCAATCTGACTGAAGATGTGGGAAAGTTTGCTGATGCAAGTCAGGGGCAGACAGATGGATGGATGGAAGAATGGAAAGAATAATGGAAAGAAGAGAAGATGGATGGACATGAGGATCACTATATACTCCCAACAAAACAGGGATATAAAAATATATGACAATAGAGAAAATTGAAGATTTTGACTATTTATGGATCAACATTTGTGTCAACAGCAGGGGGTCTCAATGAACAAAAAAGTGAACAAGTGGCGGCACTGCCTAGATAGCTCTACTAAGGGTCACTGCTTTTAGGGGAAGCTAAATACAAAACAAGAATCCAAGTGCTACTGCTTGTGACTTTAACTTTCAAGATATGAAAATGGGTCAAGGGCATGAAACAAGGTTAGGTTTGTTTGTTTGTTGGTGGTTAACGTCACATATTTATGCACTATGGCTAATCGTGACACAACATGGAGATGAAGTCAAGTTTAGTCAATCGTTGATCAACATGTTGCCCATTTTAGAGGACTTTCACCCCAAGCATTGGTGACTGGGTCCTATTTTACTAGTAAAGCGGAACTGGTTTACCACAGTAAACAAGTGCTGCTTACTTCCCGGGGTTCCCACGGGGAACAAGGTTAGGTTATGGGTAACAATTGTGTGAAGTATGAACAAGATCTGTCACACATATTCAATTATACAGACCAGACAAGGGCTATATAACAATATCAAAGTCTTGTTGTCTGTGACCATGACCTTGAAAGTCACGACACATGAGAAATAATTGTAGCAATTATGAATAGAGATTAAATGATGTTTGGCAATCGCATCTGACATCAGCTGATTTTAAACCATTGGTTGACCATCGGTAGAATAGTTTGAACATCGGTTAGTGCTGATGGTTACATGGAACACCACAGGATCAAAATTGTTCATAGTTACATATGTTTCACAACCTCATACAAGTAGTAATAAAAGGCTGCCCAGCCACACCTGCCCCGAAAAAAGTGAGCAATTCGAGATTTGAAATTTTTTTTCGAAGCCGGAACAGGGACATAACTCTGGCAAAAACGGTCGGACCACACCCTGATTTGAACTTGACTGTATGTTATGTTGATACACCTACATACAAAATTTAAATTGGTCAACAGCAACTAAAGTTATCATCAGGAAACCCCCCAAAAAAGAATTTTGTAAGTCGAAAATGGGGCATAACTGGCAAAAGTTGTCAGACTGCACCCGATTCGAACCTGACCTGTAGTTTATGTTGATACACCTACATATCAAATTTCATTTCAGCAACTAAAGTTATCATCAGGAAACCCCCCAAAAAAGAAGAATTTTGTAAGTCGAAAATGGGGCATAACTGGCAAAAGTTGTCAGACCACACCCCGATTCGAACCTGACCTGTATTTTATGTTGATATACCTACATATCAAATTTCATTTGATTTGGCCAACTATCACTGAAGTTATCATTGGGAAACCCAAAACCAGAGGCTCAAGTGAGCCTAAAAGGCTCACCTGGCTCAAGTTGTCAAAAAGAGATGAGTGTATCAGTAAGTGAACAGCAGCAAAAGCAATTTTTTTTATTTGCTATGACACAACCAAAAGGCAACTTTTTGGCCATTCATATCCGCTGGTCCTAGGAAAGCGTTCTAGCAAGTTCCGTTCAGTGAATTTTTGTTTTGTTTTCATCTAATGTAGTTCTCTCTACCCCCCCCCCCCCCCCCCAAAAAAAAAAAATGAAAGTGTCAATGACACTGTAGCTCAATTTGTGTAAGACATGTACATGTATAGTATGTGACACAGCAATGACACACATCTAGGTAATGACCTGATAACAAAGGTACATGTAGAGCCAACAGCACCATGACATTCGTTTCTGACATCAGAAATGATTTTACAACTTTTTAAGCAAAGAGGTGTTTGTAAACAGTAGTTTAATCTATAACCTATATGGAATTAACAGGGCAAATTTATACTGAAGGTATCGTAAATGGTTTAGTGATTGAAAATGATCATTGGCAGATTCATTTCTGTTGATTATAGAAAATATGAAATCAATCTGACTGAAGATGTGGGACAAGTTTGCTGATGCAAGTCAGGGGCAGACAGATGGATGGATGGAAGAATGGAAAGAATAAAGGAAAGAAGAGAAGATGGATGGACATGAGGATCACTTTACCCCCGGTAAACAACCAGCAAACCTTAGCAATTGAAAAATTGACGTAATTCATGAAGACTTGAAAACTTGCCACCTTAATACTTTTCTAAATGGTATTTATAATGATGATAAGAAGGCCGGAAAAAAACAAACTTAGAACCTATAGAGAGTTTAAAGACATTTATAACATAGAAGTTTATTTACTGAACACAACTTCGGAACATGCAAAAAATATGTTCACCCGATTATGTATTAGTAATCACAACTTAATGACTGAAAAGGGTAGACATATGCAGCCCCCATTACCTGTACATAAACGGTTATGTAAGGTCTGTAACAATGGTAATATAGAAAACGAATTCCACTTTGTTATGGATTGTAAGAGATATGACTCTGTACGTGCTGACTCCTATCGCAAAATCGAGAGAGAATATCCAGATTTTGTTGGTATGAGTTGGTATGAGTAGCTCTGAGAGATTCGTATTTCTTAAGAAAAATGAAATCCCCGCACTGTGTGGTATCATCTGTAATATGATCCGACAAATGTTTGAATGCAGAGAATACTTACTTGAGGCATAATACCAATTAGAATGAAATCATTAGCTATAACATGCACCAACTGAATATTAGTGTTTATGGTTTCAAACATATTTTGCTATTTCCTGGTATTATTGTTACTAATTTCAATGACGTGCAATCTGCCTTGTTTTTGGTGTTCTTGCAATATATCTTATCTTATCTTATCTTATAAAGTATTGTAACGGTCTGTACATAAATGCTGACCGTAGCCTGTAATAAATGTATAAGTGAAGTATTGTAAATGTGGGCGACAGTTAGATGCTAAACTAGCAAGTATAAATTTTATAGTAAGGCCATACAAAGTTGATTGTCTGTTTCTCAGGCCATTTTTTCCAAAAAAGCATGCGGGCGGGTGGGTTTTTTTTTTTTCTTTTTCTTTTCTCCCCGAGAGGTTGTTTGTGGTAATTTGACCCCCACCCAAACGCCTGGTGGACCACGCAAAATTTCGCAAATATATTGATTATTCACCACAGGGGTGTTGGGTCGTAAATGAAGTGGGGTTTGAATGTTTGTTTTTTCAGTGAAACGTGAAAATTATAACACAGGACGAAAGTCACGAAACGCCTCGTGGGTGAAACGTCTCGACTCTCAGGTTGAAACGTCTCTGGGACAAATCAAATGTCGAAGCGCCAACTTTCAGAGATTTATTTTACCAAAAAAAAAATCCTTTCACAACCTGCCTAATAAAATCGTGAATCGCAATTTTTCCCCATTATATTCAAATTTATCACAAAGCATTTGAACGGGCAGTTCATCCATAAATCATATTTTTTTGAAATCTGAAAATGAAGTACAAAACGAATGTTTGCGTGTTTTTATTAACCAATTCGACCGCACATACCTGCCTATATGCAATTTATTTTCAACTATGACTGTTACTTTTATATCAAGCAAAGGTTACTATTAGTTATCCAATTATCCTGCATCTCAAATGCATTTATTTAAATTAACTGGGAAACTCGTAACGGTTTCAAATAACAGTACGCAAATTCCCAATGACGGCCATTTACAATACAAATGTTACTAAAAATAAATGCCAGGAGACTGTGTTCCATTCAACATAGCACCTGACTTTGCAGACTTTCTGAGGGTTGGTGCGAATCAAACGTGGAATATGACGTCACGGCAACCCGGCTCAACGGAGAATTTTCGGGCTCGTAGTTTAAGATAAATTAAATGGTGTTCGAACGAGGAACGATCATATTTTCAGATTGGAATGTTGGAAGAAATCGATTGTGAATCCGCTGGTGCTGATAACTTGAGTTTTGGGGGTGTTATTTAAACAGAAAACACACGGGAAAAATTGAGGTGGATGGAGGAGGCTGATTTCAAAAAATTCTTTGAACGTTACGTCATTGACGCTGAAAGTCTCCAACTGAAAATCGATGATGGATAACGAGTCTCAATATTCTGCGTTTTGCCTGGCGCGTCATTGGTGTGGAAAATACCTGATTTGAAGATCGTCAGAAGATATATTTACTATTGTGCTTGACATTGCAAACCCAAAGTTGACAACGCTGTTCAGTAAATTTGAAAGGACTGGAGTGGAACGGAGAGTTAGGGTGTACTGACGGCGATTCAAGTTCAGCTAATGCGACTATAAAACCGGCTACACGAAGACTGTTTAAAATGTGTACCGACTGAGAAAAAAGCAGTATCGGAGCATCAGTCTACTACCTGCCACATGAAGACTGTTTAAAATGTGTACCGACCGAAATGTATTTGTTACGTGGACTGTTTAATATGTCTACCGACTAAATTTTTCGAAGTATCGGAGCATCAGTCTAATATCTTCCATAGCAATTGTGCGACTGGACAAGTTGGCAGAACTTTTCTCATATCATAAGGAGTCTGCACAAGACTAGTCGCGCTTCAAGAACACCAACAAAAGAGCGAATGAATGGAAGCGAAACTCCCCTTTGTGATTAATATTAGGACTGGAAGTGCAATGAATCGTGCATCGCCCGGAACAAAACGGGTAGAAGCTTCGAACTGCAGCACCGGCCTACACGTTGAGTTGATGTTTTCTCCCATCATCGCCACACTGTTGGACAAATAAACGACAACCGACAAGCTATCTTGCCATCCACGTCTCCGAATTGGACTTTTATTTAATTTTTACAATATCTTTGAGATATTGGTGCTCCTGATAGAGGAGGAATTTCCAAATACAGATACAGGTGCGAAACGACCATTCCCCTTTGTGACTGTTTGTTGTCAGACTGAAAGACACCTTCCTTCTTGCTGTCATTATGACTTACCTTTTACAGAATAAAACACTTTCTGTCGTGAATATTGCTAAAACCCACCCACTTTATTAAGGTATGATGTAGAAAAAGCTTGAAGTGTGTTAATTTAAAATTTGCGAACGCATCGACATCGATTTAACGAAATGAGCACAATATCTCAAATTTTTTTGGAAGATTTTTTGGGTGTCATAAAAAGGTTGCATGCGCACCAAAAATGACCATGCGCGCGGGCCTGAGAAACAGAGGTTCTTTTTTTTATGGCCTAAATTTCCTTTCTTATTATACCTACCAAAATTGTTTACTACAGGCTTGCACTACAGTGGAAGAACCTAACTCGGATAAAATACTCTCTATTTTAATCTTTCCCAAGATTTGGGAAAGAAAAGTGGTGTAAAAACACCACGAAAAAAATAAGCCAAAATTGGGTCGAGCGCCATCGGCGCACACCCAGTATGGGATGCTCTTCCATAGTACAAATCCACGACTTCCCTAAAACAGTGCGCAATGCATCAATTCGTCATTCTTTTGATTCCGAACAACACAGGAGTTATGTGATCAGCGGGGAGGAAGGATTCTTACCCGAATAAGAAGACGGGAGGGCCTCCATGTAAACAATTTCGGTAGGTATAATAAGAAAGGAAATTTACTATAAAATTTATACTTCTTATCAACCTACCTCAATTGTTTACTACAGGCTGAATAGACAAAAGGCTGGAGGGAATCACATAAATGACCCACACATAACTCAATAGCACTGGGACCATGGACAGAGGAAGAGATCCCTAGGCCTATCAAACCATAGCATCACAAACATTAGAAAAGACAATGAAAGATGAGGCGCATGATGAAGAGCGACGCACAGACAGAAAGGGCAGTAACAGCACAAAGCTGGAAGAACCCTGAAAAAAGCTGAAAGGCTGGGATAGACAACAGTCTGAGCCGAAGAAAGAGGGCCCCAAGGTTCTCTGTTGGCTCCTGCAACTGTTGCAGATAAAAGGAGAATGTAGCAGTTCTCCAGAAGGCTGCCAGTATAACATCCGTCATCCGACAACATGACAGAGTTATTAAGAGAGGAAGACAATGCACGCACCTCGTGGCAGAAAAAACAATTGGTAATACAATCACCAGTAGCTAGGTGAGCGGAAGCTGCACGAATAGCAAGACAAATCCATCAAGAAATGGATGCAGGAGAGATCTGGCATGTGAGAGAATGCATATTCATCCAGGATAAAGGCATGAACTCCCCCACGCCCAAGCAGAGCAGCGCCCAAGAAAGTGACCATCTTGGAGGAAACTGCAAAGTCCTAGGCCTTTTCAAGGAAAAGAGCTGAACAAGCTTGGAGAGGCAAGGATGAGTGTCGAAACAATGCGGTATCACATATGAAAAAAATGTCTCTGAAGCATGGACATGTACCCATTGCTGGAGACCCCCAGAAACAAACATATACCAGAAACTACGCAAGCGGTGTGATCGAAGGAGTGACAGAAGCAACAGAGTGATCGCACACCATTGACAGAAAAACCTTCCACTTAGCCACAGAGGCTAAACCAGTGCCTCCTTGAAGAAGAAAAGCAACTCCACTGCGTGTCTCCAAAAACCACTACGGAGGAGACAGGACCCGATAAAAGACATGTGCGAAGGCACAATGAAGTCGGGTCAATGTAAAACCTCCTCGAGCGACTTTGGCAAAGAAAGTCGCGAGGTAGAGGGCTACATGCCGGAACCGCCGCTAACAGAGAGCGGAGCAGATTGATCCACACCCACCGAGGCGACGGGTGTGATCAAAAGGATTTGACGACTGCAGGTTCATATCTGGGCGAGAACCTGAGGCGGAATCGGAACCGGTAGGAAGGCGTAGCTGACAAGACCATCCCAAAGGAGGGCCAGAGCGTCCACGGCGAAAGCCAGAGCATCTGGACACGGGGACACAAAAGTGTCCACCGGATGGTTCCAACGAGTCGTAAGAGATCGATGGAACACGCCATGTGGAGCATCCACCTGGTGTAAATCACCCTGCCACGACGGGACAGGGAGTCGGCTAGGACGTTCAGACGACCGGGAATGTGACGAACAGCCACTCCGGCGTGGACATCCGGAGCGAGCAGTAGAAGATCCCGAGCCAATTCGTACGTTGGAACCGAGTGCGTGCCACCCTGGTCCCGAATGTAAGCAACCACTGTCGAATAGTCGAACAACAGAAGGACCTGACGATTCGACAGGTGAGGAATCCACTGCCTGAAACTCAGAAGAAGAGCAAGAAGCTCCTTCTGGTTGATGTGTAGAGCTGCATGATCCTGGTCCCACATCCCGTGAATGGAAAGACCTAGAGGATCCAACGTCGCACCCCATCCGAGATCGCTGGCATCTGCTGTCAGAATGCGATCGGACGTGGGTAAGTCCAACGGAACACCCTGCGAAAGCCACTGGACATCCGCCAAGAGGAGAAGATGAGGATAAAGATATTCTGGAAACTGAAGCACCAGATCCAGAAAATCTACATTCGGCCTCCAACGACTGAGCAGAAAGTGTTGGAGAGGTCTGACATGCAGCCGACATAGAGGAATGAGATCCGTCACCGAACAGCAGAGACCGATTAGCCGGAGAATACTCCGAGCCGTCGCAGAAGTGGACTGGGACAGAGTCAGAGCAAAAGCTGAGAGAATCACAGCCTTGGATGGGGAACTGCCACCAAATTGAATTGTGTGCGGAAAGCCATCCCCAGATGATAAAACGACGGAGAAGGGACCAGGTCTGACTTCTCCTCGTTGACTCTGAAACCTAGCGACGTGAGCAGGCTCAATAGAGTGGTGACATCCGACTCCAGTAAGGCAGCATTGGAATGCCCCTGGAGGATATCGTCCAGATGTGCCAAAGTAGTCACCCTGGACTGTGTGCGATGGAAAGCCATCACATGCGACATCAGTCTGGTGAAGGCCCAAGGAACCAGGTTGAGGCCGAAAGGCATGGCCTTGAACTGGTAAACTCGCCCTAGAAAAACGAACCTGAGATACTTCCGTAACGCCCAATGAATCGGAACGTGAAAGTAAGCGTCTCGCAGGTCGAAGCTGGAAGCGAAAACTCCCCGGTGAATTGAACGGAGGACCGACCTAAAAGTCTACATGCTGAACTAGGGAGCAATGATAGACTGGTTCAGGAGACCCAGATAGATAACTGGTCGCAGTCGGCCGTCCTTCTTCGGCACCAAGAACTGGCAGGAATAGAAACCCACTGACCTAATGTTCTTGATGACCTCAATCGCCCCCTTTGTCAGGAGACTGTCTATCTCCGTGGACAAAAGTTCCCGATGTAAAATGTCTGAAGGAACTGCGGTTGGAAGAGGCACCCTGGACAGAGTGGGGTGCCTTCGGAAGGATATTCGCAGCCTGGACCAAACAACATCTAACACCCAAGGATCGGATGTGATGGTGGCCCAACGGTCTGCGAACTCTGCTATCCTTCCTCCAACCTGGGACGAGTCGAGGTGAGGACCTTCATTTCGAACCCCAATGAGGCTCGCGAGAGGAGAAAACACCTCCTCTACTGAATGAAGAATCCTGGGACTTCCCTCAAGACTGCCGACGCTTACCCTTACCCCTTGAGTAAGAAGTAGAAGCGGAGGCAGAAGGATCAGCCCCTTTGCTTCGCAAAGGAAGCAGAGGGTACTTGTTAGGCTTGGAACGGCCCGTGCCTACCCTAGAAGGCTGATCACGGTGAAGAAACAGCAGCTGATCATTGGAATGACGTAGGACGTCATCCCGGACCGTCAACACAGAACTATGGAAAAGTTGCGGACCTGCCAAAGAAGCAGATCGAAGAGTAGCGCACTGGTCCTCAGGAAGGGATCGGCCTGTGTCCAGCACAGAGACCCTTCGAACTAATTCTAGATTAGCCGTGTTACAGGCATGCGTGTGAGTAAGATGCATGAGCGCCTTGGACAGCACACGCAAAGGAGCCTGTACCTCGTCAAACTTATCTGGGGGCAGATAAGCAGCTAAAGCTGAGACGACGTGATCGGAGAGAGAAAGCATACCAAGCATCTCTCTCGATAAGCCCAATGTGGATTCCAGAGTCGTCATCGGAATGACAGCAGACTTGGACTTGGAAATCCCGAGGGAATTGGAGTCCTGATCCAAAACCGTCAGTCTGGTAGACCGATGGATTGGCGGAATCGTAGGAACGATAATGTGCCGGAGGCAGAAGGGTGTCAACCCTGGTGAAGAATGGAGCCTTCATAGCCTTGGAACTGAGCTTAGAGTCCAGGCTGAAAATGCTTCAACCAACTGTACCGACTGGCACGGTCGAAGATGCCCAGAAGCGGGTTGCTCCATAGGCTGTTGGCGCACGACCGATGATCGCGGCCTGGCTGACACTGTCAACTGGTTAGATGGTTTGAGATCCGGAAGGAACCCAAACACGAAATCAAGAGCTGCCCCCAAGTCCGAAGACTGCTGGCTCTCGACATCAAGCATGTCTGACTCTTCCTCTGAGTCGGAAGACACATAGCCCATCGTGGGCAAACCAGCCGACGCCTCCCATGGTGTCAGAACACCAGGGGGATCAGAAAGCGGTCTGTTTCCAATCCCAGGAGGAGGCACCTGGAAACCACTCGCTGCCTCGCTGGAAGCAACGGGAAGGCTCTTTGACAGAACCTGAGTGAGTAAGGAGAGGGCCTCCCTAAGCTCACTGCCCGTACTGGCCGGTTCGACAGGGGAACGAACTGGCAAAGTGGCTTCACCTCTGACCCTCTTAATCAGCGAAGGGTCACGATCCTCCAAAACACACCGACATGGGACGACGGGCGGCAGGCGAAATGTCTGAAGGCAGACGTGTATAGGGGTGTAACACACCCCGAGGATCAACATAGCGGGAACTCATGAGAGTCACCACGGACCTCTGCGGGGCAGAAGGTCGAGGCTGCACAAAAGACGTTGGTCCCCCAAAACTGGTCGTTTGGCCAGAATGAGGGGACGGAAACGCCACAGAGTTCATAGTGTCCCACTAAGAACATCTGAATCCAATGACAACTGTGGTGCTCGACGGCGCAGAGACCACAGTAGAGGGTCCGGCCGGCAGCCACTTCCAACTTTGCCGAGTTGAAGTCAGGGAAGGCTGAGGCCGATACCCCCACGTCTACACAACAAGACACCGCAGCAGACCACTGCAGGTATAAAACTACTGTGCTCAATGGCTGAGAGGACAAAGTAGGGGGTTCAGTCGGCAGCCCCATCGTACTTCGCCGAGTGGAAGTCGAGGAAGGCTGAGGCCGATACCCACAACCACACTACAGACATCCCTGCAGACCCTGGCAGGGATAAGCCAAGGCCGGCTAAAAACGGTGCCCAATGATGTTGTAGACGGAACAGCAGTAGCAGCAGATATGATGGGAGCTGTTGGAACTGGCGGAAAAGCGGAGAGAGCCACCAAGCTCGGCCTCCAAAGGAGGAGTCACAACCCTAGTGACAGCCTCAGATGTCGACTGGAGAGGGCGCATAGTCCCAGAACCAGGCATCTCTTCACCAGAAATCCAACAGCTCCCGCAGTGTCCACCACGGTAAAAATTGCACATTCCCCACGGAAGGGGAATAACTCTCACCAGACATGGTCGAGTCGGAAAGCCCCGAAACAACAGCGTTCCCTCCCCCCCCTGGTGCGGGAGGAGCTGCACATCCCCCACGGCGGGGAGCAATTCTCACCAGATGTGGTCGAATCAGGCGACCCCGAAATGATAGCGTTCCTCACCCCCCCCGTGGGAGCGCGAGGAGCTGCACATCCCCAACGGAGGGGGGGGGGGGGGCAAACTCACACCAGACGAGGTCGAGTCTGGGGGCCCCCAAAATGACAGTGCCAACCCCCCCCCCCCCCCCCCCCCCCCCCCCCACCCACCCCCCTGTGGGGTGGGAGGAGCTGCACATCCCCACTGAGGGGGGAAACTCACACCAGAAGTGGTCGAGTCGGGAGGCTCCCGAAATGACAGCATTCCACACCACCCGCGGGTGTGGAAGAAACGGCCACGAGAACGCACCAAGGCGAGGGCAAAAGGAATTGCCCTAAAGGAACCGAACTGAAAATAACAGAGGTGAGAGCAGTTGAAGAAAAAGGTGAACTCAACAGAAACAGAAAGTAGAAGAACACCCTCAACTATGAGAGAAGGTGGCAGAAAAAAAACGGTGGGTACATGACAGAACCCAGACGGTCGACGGGGACTGAAAAAACAGAAATTCAGCCCTCAACAGAGTGAAGAAATCCTGTCCAAACAGTCCCAGATTGACACCTAACTCCAAAAATTAATTCATCAACCGAAAAATTCATTGTCAAATCGCGTGATGTCGAAAACAAAACATTCGCGAAAACGGAATAGTAAATAATACACAATGAGAATGTGGTTGAAAATATAAACGAGAATATATAAAACACAGTCCTGTTATTATATGATCTTCAGATCCATAAATCCAGTCACAGGAAAACCATTATCGACGAGTTAAAATATCATTGTTACTGCAGCAAAGATGGCAAACATCCACCACGTGTGCGGATAATCAAAAGAATGACGAATTGACGCATTGCGCACTGGTTTATGGAAGTCGTGGATTTGTACTATGGAAGAGCATCCCATACTGGGTGTGCGCCGATGGCGCTCGACCCAGTTTTGGCTTATTTTTTTCGTGGTGTTTTTACACCACTTTTCTTTCCCAAATCTTGGGAAAGATTAAAATAGAGAGTATTTTATCCGAGTTAGGTTCTTCCACTGTAGTGCAAGCCTGTAGTAAACAATTGAGGTAGGTTGATAAGAAAGAAATCTTTGAGTCCCAGAGTGGGTCTGACTGAACCCCAAAAGATTTGTTCTTATAGCACAGTGATAACAAAGGCACCCCAAAACATTTGTTCCTGTCCCAAGGTGATAACAAAGGTACCCAAGAAGTTTTGTGATGATCAGTTCATAAATACAGCCTCTAACCCTCGTATTGACATGTGCACTTACAGTGCATTAGTAGCACTGAATAAATCAAAGTTCATCTAATTTGCAGAATTTCTGCACGAGAACAAAACCCATATTATATGTGATGTATTCCATGTTACTAAACATTCAGACAAAAATTTATTCGAATCAGAACTGTACAAAAAACTGATTGCACTAACTAAGGTACAAATTGGCTAGGGTGGACCACACCCAAAAACACTTGTTCTTGTCCCATGGTGATAACAAAGGTACTCCAGAAGTTTTGTAAAGATCATTTTCGTAAATACGGCCTCTCGCCCGAGCCGTATTGAATTTATTGGAGGGACAGACAGACAGAGAGAGAGACAGAGAGACAGACAGACAGATGGACGACGGGCCATGGCATAACCTCAGTTTTGACTTACATCATAGTTGAGTTAGAAATTTGACTTACGTCAAACTTGAGCTAAAAATCTGGCATAAATGAAATACTTATGACCCAGTTATATACTACATGCAAATATGGTTCATATCTGCCCATTAATCTGAAAATAGAAATATTGAGCGTTGGCCAAAATTCGGGAGCCCAGATTTTGACTTTCTGAGTTTATTTGAAAAAAAGTGAATCTGCGTCACAAAAGTAAGTTTCAACCAAGAAATCTAAGCATTATTGCAAGAGGCTTATAAAAAGAGGATTTTAAAAGCATATTAGACTTATGGAGCATTAACCCCACCCTAAGGGATATAGCAATTTGGAGGGAAATACATAAATTCCACCAGCCTGAAGATGGCAGCAGCTTCACCTGAACATAGGAGTAAAGGATTACTCCAAAGATGGTTTGTGAAAACCATACTGAAGTCTTGAGAGAGTTAAATTAAAGACATCCATACAGGAATCAGATAAATGTTTCCAAGAAACCAGAAAAAAAATATATCATTTTCATTCATGGAAATTTTATTCAATCACAGATGAATCAATTTGTGATCAACACGAGAAATTTCATTACGCTACGACGAATACTCTTGGTGCCATGGAGAGTCAAAGACACTAAGGGTCAAACACAAAAGTCACACACTCAATATCTGGTATGACCTCCATCTGCATCGACGACTTCTGTGCATCTACGCCTCATGGAAGCGAACAAGTTAGCATGGAAGTGTTGTGGGATGTTGTTCCATATTCTGATAAGCTGTCTTTGGAGTTCCACAAGTGTTGACATGCATGGGGAAGCTGGCGTAGCTGACGTTTCATTTCGTCCCATATGTGCTCAATGGGTGAGATATCGGGCGAATTTGCGGGCCAGGGAAGAACATCCACTTGTTGTTGCTGCAGATACTGTTTAACAACACGAGCTGTGTGGGGTCGGGCGTTGTCCTGCTGTAGAATGACGCCGGGGCCGTGACGTTGCAGAAATGGGACAACAACAGGTGTAAGCACTTCATCACGATATCTGGCTGCATTGAGATTGCCATCAATAATGACCAGCTCAGTTCTGTTATGGACAGTGATGCCACCCCACACCATGAGAGACCCTCCCCCATAACAGTTTCGCTCCACGACTCATGGATCAGCGTAGCCTTCGTTTCGACGTCTGTACACTCTCTTACGGCCATCTGATGATGAAAGATGGAAACGACATTCATCTATGAATAAAACACGTCGCCACCAGTGTAAGGGATGCCTGAGATGTTGTCTACACCACTGCAGTCAAGCACGACGATGACGTAACGTCAAAATCGGACGAATTGCAGGTCTTCGAGGACGTAAGCCGTATTCTCTCAGCCGGTTGATTACTGTTTGAGGATGTATCCGTCTCAGGTTAGGGATGTTCCTGGTTGTCGTCTTTGCCGTTTGTTGCCGGTTCCGGAGATGGACGACACGGATATAACGATCTTGTGCAGGGGTGGTAACTCGGGGTCTCCCGGAGCGGGGTCGGTCTTGAACGTCGTCATGTTGTGCATGTCGATGGACTAGCCTGTCTACAGTGTTACGGTGGCAGTTCAAATGCTGGGCAACCTCTCTGTGTGTTCTGCCAGCTCTAATCATACCCAGGGCAAGGAGACGTTGATTCATTGTCAATCTTGGCATGCTAATGTGGAGTCATTTTAACAGCAGTGCAAGTTTGAATGTGAACGATAGGAAGGCCTTACTTTAGTGTTTAAATACCCAAGGATTCACACTGCTGCATGAATTTTCAGACTCTCCATGTGAAAAACATGCCTTTTCACAAACGTGCAGCACGTCATTTAACGTTAATGCAATTTTAACGGGGAAAGCTGTTTTTGTGTTCAATATAACTTATTCATGAACAGGTTAACACTCTTTACACCTACGAAATTATTTTTTTGGAGTTTGATCAATTTCTGCAATGCACACTTTCTTTTTTGGGCGAGTATATTATTGCAAGAGACCTGTGAGGCAAATATTAGTCAAACTGAAGAATGTTTGTTCAAGTTATTGCGCTAACGAGCTCAAAATTTGTAAAAATGGACTAATTAAGGGCCATAACTCTGCAACAAAAATCGGGCCTGACCAGTTTTCAAACTTGTTTGAGATATTGTTGAAAAAGACCTGAATGGCAAATATTAGTCAAAATGGTAAATGTTTGTTCAAGTTATTGTGGTAACTGTGCGAGGATGCCGAGATGCCTGGATGCTCGCCCAGATGCACACCGACCATCACCAAACCATAGGTCTTGGTTGTTAACACAACTCGACCAATAAATCAGTAATTAAATCAAGTAAATAAATATATGTTATTTAATTGCCCTTTAATATATTGTATTCAATTTCATCTTGAAACTAAATTTAAATGGAGGTGAAATTTAAATATAGTATGAACGTAAGTCACCTAATTTCACATGAACTAGAGGTACTGTGAGCAAGCTCACAAAGTGATACCCCCACGCCTGAAATGTATAAGTTAGATTATCTCCCGTTGGAAATGTCAGAACGGAATTATATTGCTTCATGCACATATTCATATGGAGTTCTCCCATTGTGTAAAGTTTCATGAAAATTCTTCAAGCGGTTTAGGAGGAGTTGCGCTTATAAGGATGGACAGATGGACAGACAGATGGATGGACGGACGGACGGACAGGGTGATTCCTATACCCCCTCCCAAACTTTGTTTGCGGAGGGTATAATTAAAGACGCTGCGCTCTTAACATGCAGCGTTAACAATGTCGAGTTGTGACAGCACAAAAGTGAGTTTAATCATTATCAACTTATAGTCCGGAAACCAATTGTTTACAATTTACTATGTGAAGGGTCACTGTGACCTTGACCTTTGACCTAGTGATTCCAAAATAAATAGGGCTCTTTCTTGCACCAACGTCAACCTACCTATGAAGTTTCATGAACGTAGGTGGAACCACTGTCAAACTAGCATCTGGAAACCAATTGTTTACGATTTATTATGTTCAAGGTCACTGTGACCTTGGCCTTTGACCTAGTGAGTCCAAAATAAATAGGGGTCTTCCACTCACCTAGGACAACCTACCTATGAAGTTTCATGAATGTGGGTCAAACCATTATCAAGTTATCGTCCGGAAACCAATTGTTTACGATTTACTATGTTGAAGGTCACTGTGACCTTGACCTTTCACCTAGCAAGTCCAAAATAAATAGGGTTCATTCTCTCACTGATGCTAACCTACCTATGAAGTTTCATGAACGTAGGTCGAAACATTATTAAGTTATCATCCGGAAACCAATTGTTTACGATTTACGATGTTGAAGGTCACTGTGACCTTGACCTTTCACCTAGCGAGTCCAAAAAAAATAGTGTTCTTCCTCTCAATGATGCCAACCTAACTATGAGGTTTCATGAACATGGGTCGAACCATTATCAAGTTATCATCTGGAAACCAATTGTTTTGATTTACTATGTTCAGGGTCACTGTGACCTTGATCTTTGACCTAGTGAGTCCAAAATAAATAGGGTTCTTCCTCTCACGAAGGCCAACCTACATATGATCTTTCATGAATATGGGTTGAACCAGACATGTTAACCTTCCAAAATTTTTTTCAGGGAGATTGAAGAAAATTTTCAGGGAGATGACATGATTTTCAGGGAGATTTTTTTTTTGCGCGTAGAAGCCACATGTGGATCAATTTTAAATACAAATTAATACCAAATACCCCCCCCCCCCCCCCCCACACACACAGACATAACAGGAAACAGTCCAACAACAATACATCAAAGGAACATACGCCAACGTTCTACTAACCGGTAGTGAGTGACCCAGACCTGTTAACCTCTCGAGGTGACTGTCAGTGAGATTTTGATGAGCTCCCAGTGAGACTCGGATGCTTGTCAGTGAGATTTTTGCACGTGGGCAGCACATCAATAATTTCCATGTTACCACCCCCCCCCCCCCCCCCCCCCCCCCCCCCCACACACACACACACATACATTAAACATTCCACCCTAATGTGTTTTATTTGAACAATTTGTCCTTTCAAAAGCCAAAACATAGAAATATAGAGAAAAACAGAAATCAAAAATATGGATGTGGTCATGTGCCAATATCTGAGTTGTTCCAATGACATCCATATTTCAATGGTTTTATGTACAAAATGTTTGGAGATATTTTCGACCTTTTCAGCACTATATCAGTTTTGACACTGTGTTGAAAGTTTTGGATCTATTTGGGAAATTATGGGTACTTGAGGCGACCTGCGGTAACCTGCGGTAACCTGCGGCGATCTGTGGTGTTTAGGCACACCCCGAGCCCGGTTGTT
Organism: Pictodentalium vernedei; assembly: GCA_031216915.1. Taxonomy (NCBI): domain Eukaryota; kingdom Metazoa; phylum Mollusca; class Scaphopoda; order Dentaliida; family Dentaliidae; genus Pictodentalium; species Pictodentalium vernedei. The sequence continues at coordinate 389,143,105 of CM062294.1, forward strand.
GTGGTAATTCGATCTGCCAAAGCCCAGCGCCCCACCTAACCACACCGGGTACTCACTGGAAGTAGTTGGTCATTTACGAAGGGGATTTGGAATGGGGTGATCATTTTTCAGTGAAACGTGAACATTATGCCACAGCCAGCCCAGGACGAAACATCTCTGGGATATTTAATTTATTTTGTTGTCCATTTATCACAACGAATGAAAAAACGTCCAACTCCAAGTGCCGTAAATTAGCAACTTTTTAGAGATTTTTTTCACCAAAAACGTAATTTTTTTCACAGCCTGCTTTAGAAAATTGCGAATTGGAAATTTTTCCCAATATATTGAAAATTACGGCAACTCATATGTTTGAGCCGTTTGTCTGCAAAATTGGCTAGAATTATCTGAAGTGAAAGTGAAATCCAAAATGCACAATAATAAATTTGTGCGCATTTTTGCACATGTTCGATTGGACAAAATTTATGCGTATGGAACTTATTTTTCGATTTGACTGCTACCTGTATACAAGCAAAGGTGTGCCTTTAATATATAATCAATTTCAGCAATTATCCTGCATCTCAAATTCATTTAATCCGCCTGTTAAACGTGTTGCAAATAATCACAACACGGCCATTGACAGAAATGAGATTGGTCACCAGTTCTTACGTAAGTGGTGACGTTTCACACAAACTTAATGACCTTGCCATTGAGAGTAGAGCACATGCTTTTGTATTTGTAAACAAAAGCTGGTGGATTCAGTTTTTGTCTGGTATGTCGACTTTCCGGGAGATTTTGGCCCAAATTGACTCCCGGGCGGGAGGGCGGGAGGGGATAGCTAATTCCGGGAGAATCCCGGGCATTCCGGGACAGTTAACATATCTGGGTTGAACCGAAGTCAACTTATCATCCGGAAACTAATTGTTTACAATTTACTATGTTCAAGGTCACTGTGACCTTGACCTTTGACCAAGCAAGTACAAAATTAATAGGGTTATTCCTCTCACCGATACCAACCTACCTATGAAGTTTCATGAACATGGGTTGAACCATCATCAAGTTATCATCTGGAAACCAATTGTTTTCGCCCGCCTGCCCGCCTGCCATTCATCAAACTATAAGTTGAGTTTGACTTCGTCACAACTCAACTAAAAATAAATAGCTCCTATCTAGAGATCACCCCAAACAAGCATACAAGGTTTCAATGCAATCCGATCATAAATGTTCCTTGTAGGGTGTGCGAAGGGGAAAAATTAAGGTCTAACTAAACTAAGTTCAAAAGTCGTTGCCAGCTGCAACATTTTTTGACAAAAATAGAAGAAAGAGGATAGCTCCCATCTATACGTCCCCACAAACAGGCATGCCAGGTTTTAAAGCGATCCAATCATAAATGTGCACTGCAGGGAGTGCCAAAGGGAAATAGTGATGCATAACTGCACTAGGTTCATCAAAGGCTATTGCCAGCGACATGTTTTAATGGAAATCAAAGGAAATCAACAGCACCCATCTAGAGGTAACCCCAAATAGGCATAGCAAGTTTCAAAATTATCTGATCATAAAGGTGCCCTGTAGAGCATAAGTTTAAAAAAAGGTTCCGCATACTGTAAATAGTTCAAAACGCATATTGGAGAGAAGAAGAAGAAAAAAATGCCTAATTGGGGGTGGTGGTGGTGGTGTTTGTCTGGGTTTTTAACCACAAACCGTAACCAAAACTGTAAACAAGAGGCCCCAAGGGGCCTGAGGGTGCTCACCTGACATGGTAGCCTAAATATCAACCCAGAGAATTGATTTCAACAAGTTGCATCTGCTCCTCCTAAGAAAAGCTTATACCAAATATCCAAAGATTCTGACCAGTGGATCTAAAAAAAAGAGAAGATTTTTAAAGAATATTCCTCATATTGAACTAAGTTATAATTTGGGCTCCCACAGGGAGCCCATATATGAACCCAGGGACTTGGCTTTAACAAACTTGAATCTCACCCCCCTAAGGATGCTGCATACCAAATATCAAAACATTCTGACTGCTGGATCTGAAGAAGACGATTTTTAAAGAAAATTCCTCATTTTGAACTAAGTTACAATTCAAGCCCCCACAGTGAGTCCAAATATGGACCTAGGGACATGGCTTGAACAAACTTGAATCTCACCCCCCTAAGGATGCTGCATATCAAATATCAAAACATTCCAACTGCTGGATCTGAAGAAGATTTTTAAAGAAAATTTCTCATTTTGAACTAAGTTATAATTCGGGCTACTACAGTGAACCCAAATATGAACCCAGGGACTTGGCTTGAACAAACTTGAATCTAACCCCCCTAAGCATGGTGCATACCCAATATCAAAAGATTCTGCCTGCTGGATCTTGAGAAGAAGATTTTCAAAGAAATATGCCTGAAATGCACTAAGTTCGAATTCGAGCTTCTATAATGAGCCCAAATATGAATCTAGGGAGCCGATTTGAACAAACTTGAATCAGATCCACCCCACAATGTTGCATACCACATATCAAAAGATTCTGCCTGCTGGATCTGGAGAAGAAGATTTCTGAAGAAATTTGCCTGAAATGCACTAAGTTCGAATTCGAGCTTCTATACTGAGCCCAAATATGAACCCAGGGGGCCGATTTGAACAAACTTGAATCAGATCCACCCTACAATGTTGCATACCAAATATCAAAAGATTCTGCCTGTTGGATCTGGAGAAGAAGATTTTTTAATCTTTTTCCCATTGCCGACAGTGTTAAAAAGTGCTGACTCAGCACTTTTTCAAAGTCCTGAAAAAAGTACCTTGTGATCAAACTGATAGGGATTTTTTTTAACCATTCTATTCTACTGGATAAAAGTAAGCTTTATACAAAATAAGAATTCTCTGTGCCGTGTAGTTTTAGAGATATGGCAGTTTTAAGGTTTTTCCTATTTTTAGCTCCCGAGGTTCCCACGGGGCAATGAGAAAATTTTTTTTTCATCAATCAACTACTTATGACCCATTATCATCTCATATCAAATTTGGTTCAAATCGACCTGACGGTTCTGAAAATAGAAATTTTAGGCATGGCCAAAATTTTTGCCCCTCCCATAACGAAGGCAAATAATGCCCGACAAACTTCTCTTGAACAAACTTGATTCTAAACCTCAAAAGGACTCTGTATACCACATATCAAGTCTCTGCTACTTGTGGTTCATTAGAAGAAGATTTTCAAAAAATTTGGCCATTTTTTCCCAACACCTCTGCTCAATATGAGCCGAAACCTATTTTGGATAAAAATCAAAATGCCCCTATATAACCACTACTTATATGAACTTTAATTAAAATGTGGCCAGTGGTTTAGGAGAAAGAGGCTCAAACACCACCTTCATGCAGGACGACGGACGACAGACGACGGACGACGGACGAAGAGTGATAAGAAAAGCTCACCCTGACTTTCAGTCAGGTGAGCTAAAAAAGCATTTTTGATGAAAGAAAAAAAAAGTGCCTAATTGAATGAAACATAAAAAAAACAAAAAAACAAAACAAAATGAGAATGATACAATCAATAGTAATATCAATTTAAAAGAAAAAAAAAACAACAAAAAACTTTAAGGTTGACTAAAAAACTTTAACCACAAACTTTAACCAAAACTCCAAATGTTAACAGACAGACAGAAGAGAGTCATGACTAAACAGGACCAAAAAACCCCACTTGAACCTTCAGTAAAAAACTTTAACCACAAACTTTAAACAAAACTCTAACTGTTAACAGACGGACAGACGGACGGATAGACAAAAGTCATGACTATAGCCCTCACTGTAAACAGTCGAGCTAAAAATGCAGTAAGTCCAAAGGCTGGAGCTAACAACAATATGGAAATCAACAGCTAACATCTAGAAGCCACCCAGAACATGCATACCAAGTTTCAAGCGATCCTATCATAAATGTGCCCTGTAGGGCATGCCAGAGGAATATACTGATGCCTGACTACACTAAGTTCAACGGTCATTGCCAACGGCAACTATTTTTAATAGAAATGGAAGAAAATTAACAGTTCCCATCCAGAGGTCACCCTGAACAAGCATAGCAAGTTTCAAAGCAATCCAATCATAAATGTGCCCTTCAGGGTGTGCCAAAGGGAAATATTGATGCGTAACTGAACGAAGCTCATTGAAGGTTGTTGCCAGCGGCACCACTTTTTGATGGAAATAGAAGATAATCGATAGCTCCCATCTAGAGGTAATCGCAAATAAACTTATCAAGTTTAAAACCGATCTGATCATAAATGTGCCCTGCAGGGTGTGCTAAAGGAATATATTGATGCCTGACTAAAGTAAGTTTAAAGCTCGTTGCCAGTGGCAACATTTTTTGCCAGAAATGGAAGAAAATCGATTATTCCCATGAAGAGGTCACCCCAAACAAGCATATCAAGTTTCAAATTGATCCGATTATAAATGTGCCCTGCAGGGTATGCCAAATTGAAATATTGATGCACAAGTGCACTAAGTTCATCAAAGGTCGTTGCCAGCATCAACATTTTTTGACTGGAATGGTAGATAATTGATATCTCCCATCTAGAGGTTACCCCAAACAAGAATACACAGTTTCAAACCGATCTGATCATAAATGTGCCCTGTAGGATGTGCCAAAGGAATATATTGATGCCTGACTAAACTAAGTTCAAAGGTTGTTGCCAGCGGCAACATTTTTTGCCCGAAATGGAAGAAAATCGATAGCTCCCATTTAGAGGTCATCCCAAATAAGCATACCAGGTTTCAAAGCAATCCGATCATAAATGTGCCGTGTAGGGTGAGCCAAAGGGAAATATTGAGGTCTGACTAAACTAAGTTCAAAGGCCATTGCCAGCAGCAACACTTTTTTATGGAAATGGGGGGAAATCGATAGCTCCCATCTAGAGGTCACCCCACACAAACATACCAAGTTTCAAATTGATCCAATTATAAATGTGCCCTGCAAGGTGTGCCAAAGGGAAATAATGTGGCGAATGCCACTTTTGCAACTCTTGTTGACCTTTTCATTCATTCATTTATTTAAACGAATTCAAAATATGTGAGTCGTTTCATTGCTACAGGACTAGGAGGCTATTTACTAATTTAGTTGCCTGCGTAAATTTGTGGCAACCCAGTGTTACTGAGTAGATTCCAGAGAGACGATTTTAGAAGATGCTTCATTCAAGTAAAACACACATTTTACGTAAAGTCATGTATGAACTTACCTATCAATGTTTTCCTCGAGTTAACTTTGATCCATTTCGAATGGTAACAGTCCTAAACTAAATGTTTTACTTCTGTATTTGGCAATAAATATACACAAAATTGGTTTTAATTTCAACCTAATTTTACAGTTGTTCAAGGTCCTGCGCATTGGAGTATATCAGATGTCCCGTCTTTTGACCTCTCCAAACATAACGCATCGAAAATAGTTGCCAACTGCAAATTAATTAAGGTTAATTAACAGGGAATTGTTGATGGAGGATGTTGTTTGTTTATATAAGATGCATTTACTATATAAATGCAATGCGCAATGTATCTGTAAATGCGAGAGTGCATAAATGTATTTTTTCCCACAAAGAGAATAGATCATGTGATCCCACAGTTTCCAACAATCTCAGCCGTGGGATTTTCCTGTCTATAAAAGGATGCGCAGACGTCGCTTAATGCTTCTCGGCAACAAATCTCCGAACTGAAAACAACTCTTGAAATCACTCACAGCCTTCATTCAAACCTCAATTAAGGTGCATATTAAGTTATGAGTTCTCGTTGAATTTACCCAGCTTGGAAATAGACTAACCGACAATGAAGTGTTTATTTCATAGAATGAGAATTAAGTCAGCTCAACTGTCAATCATTGAACCAATGCAGTATTGTTTACGGAAATGTCCCAATTACACGATCTAAATTTTAGCTGTACGTCTGGTAAAACTAAATTATTATTAGAAATTACATGAAGAATTATTTATACTTAATATTTATAACAATAACCGGAATCTTAATTCACATTTAGAAAGCACGAATCATTAAATTAGTTGAAGAGTTTTATTAGGTGCAATGGGATTTAAATGCCTAGTAAACTCCAGATTGGTGATACCAGTGTGGTTCAAGGCAAATAATTATATGTTGCAAGAAGGAATAAATAATCAATTTAATCAGATTTAATAAGAGAAATTCTCAAGAAATGAAACTGATAAACTCCAGACTGGGTGTTCTAATCTGGTTCAGTTCAAATTTGTGTTTTCATCATTCATCCCTCACACATAATTGTTATTCACCATAATCTGCGACTAGCAAGGAATTTAACCCTTATCAGTTTCTAGGTGAATTGTGACAATTATTAAGTTGGGATTCCCATAAGGCTTATCGAACAAAATAAATGTCTCAGTTCACCAAGACAGAAATTAAATTTATATATTACACAGTCCGTCCAAGGATAAATCTGTGATAAAATTGTTACTACATTTGCTATGTTAAAAGCCAAGATTAATTTATACGTTTATGAGATTGAGAAGAAAACATTATAATAAATAATTATTTAATTCTGTTTTAAGCAAGTTTTATTTTCCTTACTTGTAGTCATATTAAAATACAGCGTATAGCCCCCTGCACCATTTATTGTCCAAGCGGTCATATAGCAAAGAAGGGAAGGATTGATTACCCTGAGGGTGACCACCCACCCATAACTATATTGATGCATAAATGCACCAAGTTCATAAAAGGTCATTACCAGCGGCATTTTTTGATGGAAATCGAAGATAATCGATAACTCCCATCTAGAGGTAACCCCAAACAAGCATTCAAACCGATCTGATCATAAATGTGTCCTGTAGGGTTTGCAAAAGGAATATATTGATGCCTGCCAAAACTGAGTTCAAAGTCATTGCCAGCGGCAACAGTTTTTGCCAGAAATGAAAGAAAATCAATAGCTCCCATCTAGAGTATTATTTATTTATTTATTATTTATTTACTGGTGTTTAAGGTCATATACTTATGCACAATGGTTAATCATGACCATCCCATCTAGAGGTCACCCCAAATAAGCATACCAGGTTTCAAAGAAATCTGATTATAAATGTGCCCTATGGGGTGTGCCAAAGGGAAATATTGAGGTCTGACTAAACTAAGTTCAAAGACCATTGCCAACGGCAACATTTTTTAACGGAAAGGGAAGAAAATCGACAGCTCCCATCTAGAGGTCACCCCAAACAAGCATGCCAGGTTTAAAAAAAATCTGATCATCAATGTGCCCTGTAGGGTGTGCCAAAGGGAAATATTCAGGTCTGACTAAACTAAGTTCTAAGAATGTTGCCAGTGGCAACATTTTTTGACAAAAATAGAAGAAAATTGACAGCTCCCATCTAGAGGTCACCCCAAACAAGCATACCAAGTTTCAAAGTGATCCAGTCAAAAATGTGCACTGCAGGGTGTGCCAAAGAGAAATATTGATGCATAACTGCAAAAAAACCCGATAGCTCCCATCTAGAGGCAACCCCACACAAGCATACCAAGTTTCAAACCGATCAAATCAGAAATGTGCCCTGTAGGGTGTGCCAAAGGAATATATTGATGCCTGACTAAACTAAGTTCAATAGGTGTTGCCAGCAGCAACATTGTTTGACAGAAATGGAAGAAAATTGATAGCTCCCATCTAGAGGTCACCCCAAACAAGCATACCAAGTTTCAAAGCGATCTGATCATAAATGCGACCTGTACGGTGTGCCAAAGAAAATTGTGGATGTACATACGTACGTACGCCAACGGACGAGAAGTGATGGCAATAGCTTAGCTTGACTTTGTCAAGTTGAGCTAAAAATATTCAAAACTGATAGAAAAAGCAAAAATAGTAATGCTTTTCTGCCCCAACAGGCCACAATATTGTGAAAGAGTGGTTGTTGTTGTGCCCAAGATAAACCAATTTGTTTATTAAGGGTTTAACGACACTTTTAACAGCCAAGGTCATATCATGCCAGATACAGTATTTTTTACGGGTGGAGGAAGCCGGAGTACCACGGCTAGAACCACCGAGAAACCACAAGCAGCTGCCAGCTCCCCAACATTGTAACTCCACACTGCAGCACAAGCAGGGTTAGATTGGTTGAAGACATGTACACCATCGACAAGCAGTATGCCTTAGTACATGGTGCCATCGTGCCCCCATGTGGACAATCAGGGTTAAGTGCCTTGCCCAAGGACATGATGCAGGAGTCAGAATTGATCGCTCAGACAGTCACCCATCCATGGACTAACCGGGCTCGACGTTGCTTAACTTCGGTGATCTGATGAAAACCGGTTAAGATAAACCAATCTGAAGGCCTACCTCTTAGAGTGGTGAAAAGAGTAGGCAAGGTGGTAGAGGGGTTTGCCCTCTTTTAGATTGCATACAGTGGTGACAATAGACATACCTTTTGAGAACCACAGCAAAACAGTGGATGACCTAACATTTATTAGCCCTTTTTCCTAATGGAATGGCAAAAACTAGCCAGCACTTTTAAAAATTTATTACATTTTTTATTTATTGCCTCAAAAATGTGGCTTATGACCCATCATTCCAATGAGGGGTCACAAGCTACGTTTTTGAGGCACATAATGAAACGTTTTACTCATTCAAGAAATTTTTTTGCAAAGCATTTCTTTTATTCTTTTTGGATAAAGGGTTTATATTGTAATAACAAAACTTACCTTGTCTCTGCTTACGTAAGTTGGAATTGATTAGAGCTTGTTTAATTAATTCTTTTGTATCCATGGAAATCGTTTGTTTATCACTTTGCTTCTTATCTGACTGACCATCTTTGTCTTTCTTTGCAACAGTAATTTCCTTTTCTTTCATTTCTGATTGTGTCCCCAAATCCTTCTCACCATCTACCACTTTGGCACTCAGCATTTCAACATCCGATTCAGCTTTCAAGTTTCTAGTCTGCGAAACGGATGATATTTTCAGATCTTTCTCTGGAGAGTCTAGTTTTTTAGAAACGGGTGCATCAGTCTTGACATCAATGTTGGGTACAAGCTGATCACATTCCGATTCTGATTGTTTCTTCTTTTCCTGCTCCATTGCGGCTCGTTTTCGTTCCCAGATTTGGTTTTGTATTGTAGGGTCAATCAGACTTTTCTGTGTGCTATCTGTAGAGTTAGCATCTTTGGGAACAGGCCGCAGAACTAGATTGTGAGTGGGTGTTTTGGGTTTGTGATATTCCATGATTTCTTTGTAGATTCCATTTCTTAACTGTTCAATTCCTAAATCCTGAAAATAAAACCTAAAAGGTTTAAGACAATGATAACAAGAGGCCCCACAGGGCCTGAAGCGCTCATCTTGAACTGAACACAATATAAACAGAGTCCAAGAATGAATCTACATTAAGCAATAGGCTACACTGTCAATCCTGGAGTCCCTCAGGAGTGACAAAAATAATCCGGGCATCATGCCTTTTCTTCAGTTGATCATAATGTAAAATGTAGAGCTCCCTATGAAGCCCCTTGATACAACCTATGTGGATTAATCTTAGTTACACACCTCTAGAGGGTTCTGAATACAAAATTTTTAAATCTTCAGCAAAATGAACAATTCTGGCAACCCATATGGAGCCCAAATATTAACCCAGGCTCTCGATTTGAACACAGTTGAATCTGACTTTCCTTAAGATATTGTGTACCAAATATGAAGCATTCTGACTGTTGGATCTGAAGAAGAGAAATTTTAAAGAAATTTCTTCATATTGCACTAAGTTAAAATTTGGGCTACCATAGTGAGCCCAAATATTAACCTATGGATCCGATTTGAACAAACTTGAATCTGACCCCCCTAGAGATGTTATACACCAAATATGAAAGCATTCTGACTAGTGGATCTGAAGAAGAAGATTTTTGAAAAAATTCCCTCATATTGTACTAAGTTAAATTTCAGGTTCCCATATGGAGCCCAAATATTAACTCAGGCACTCGAAATGAACAAACTGGAATCTGACCCCCCCTAGAGATGTTGTATACCAAATATGAAAGCATTCCGACTGGTGGATCTGAAGAAGATTTTTAAAGAAATTTCCTCATATCGCACTAAGTAAAATAAAAATTTGAGCTACCATAGCGAGCCCAAATATATACCTAGGAATCTGATTTGAACAAACTTGAATCTGCCCCCCCCCCCCCCTCCCTAGAGATGTTGCATACCAAATATGAAAGCATTCTGACTGGTGGATCTGAAGAAGAAGATTTTTAAAAATTATCCCCATACTGAACAAAGTTAAAATTTGGGCTTCCATAGGAAGTCCAGATATTAACCTAGGGACTTGGTTTGAACAATCTTGAATCTGACCCTCATAACAATGATGTATACCAAACATTAAAAGATTCTGACTGGTGGTTCTGAAGAAGAAGATTTTTAAAGAATATTCCCCATATTACCCTATGTTAAAAATTCGGGCTCCTTTATTGAGCTCAAATATGAACCAATGGGCTTTATTTTAACAAATTTGTATCTGACCCCCCTATGAATGCTGTATACTGAATATCAAAAGATTCTGATGACTGGTTCTGGAGAAAAGATTTTTAAAAATTTTTGCAAATATGCGGACTCAGCATTTTTTCGATGCCCATTACAGAACACACTAACATAACTGATGGCAATTTTTTTTACCATTCTACTGGTCCTAAGGATACTTCATACCAAATAACAGCTCTCTGTTCCGTGTGGTTTGGGAAATATGGGTGTTTGAAAATATTTCTATTTTTAGCTTCCTGGGTTCCCATGGGGAGTCAGGAATTTTTTTATGTGCATGGGTCAAGTACTTATGACCCAATAATACCACATACCAAATTTGGTTCAAACTGGACCATCAGTTCAGAAAATAGAAATTTTGGGTGGGGCCAAAAATCTTACCCCTCCCATTACAAAGCCAAATATTGCTTCACGAACTTTGTTTGAACAAACTTGATTCTACACTTCCAAAGGAAGCTCCATAGCAAATATCAAGTCATTGTACATACTAGTTCATGGGAAGAAGATTTTAAAAATATTTTGGAGCATTTTCCCCCACGCCCTCCCTATGGGACTGAGCATGTTGACTTGAACAAAAATGCAATGCCCCATCACTCACATAAACTTTCACTTGAATTGGCCCAGTGGCTTTGGAGGAGAAGACCAAAACATGGTGTTGACGGATGATGGACAGACGACGGACGGAGAGTGATGAAATTAGCTCAGCTTGACTTTTTCAAGATGAGCTAATAAAAGAAGTTAACCTTTATCCAACATGACACATGCAAACATCTTTCGATTAACTAAGAATTTTCATTTTTTACTTCAAAAATACATATATTTTGTACGTATATTTTTATACTTACCAATGGCCCAGACTGGCTGGTGCTTAACTCAAAGTTACTGAAGGCCAAACACAAATTTTGAACCCACCCAATCCCCAAAATTTGCTTGCAAAACCAAAAATTAAAAGTCCTATCTGACCCTCCATACATTTCCTCTCCGCACATGCGTAGACATCAGGAAGTGACCAGAATTGGCGCCAACATCATTCTTTGTAGAAGAGAGTACTACATAAAAATTCAGTGGGGAGGTATGAGTTCCCACTCATGGGAGGGCCATATCCATCTGGGCCATTGGTTAATATAAAAATATACAAATTACTATGAATTTATAATATTTTTACACTGTAAACCAATGGCCCAGACTAGCTGAAACGTAAAAAGGTGGAGGGCCTAGGACTTCAGAATTAGTAGATCAACATAGTTCCAATCCTCTAATCCAAGGTGAAAGGAAATTAAAATTATTAGGAATTACATGTATTTCTCTCTATACAGTAATAGAGAAGACATATCATACAAAAGGAGCCCAGTTCAAGTAATTCCGTATACTTAGCAAGACTATGCTAATTGGATGTAACGAGTTCCCAATTTTTAAGGTTAGCCCAGACAAAGCCCCAAAAATTAGGATGGCGTATTTGAGAATGAGAGAATATCCCCCACAAACATAAGCCATATACAATAAAACTCCAGCTGTATGCAGGATATAATTACTGACAAAACAGCTTCCCTCATAGTTACATACCTATCAAGCCAGAGGAGAGGTAAATAAACAGCTGCGCCATGAGCGCATGATATGCCCGTTATTAATTACAAGAGGGAAGCACACAATATGAGTATACATGTGTACTTGTCAGGGTTTTTTTTATATTCTTGTACAATAATCATAACCAACAACATACTGTGTTCATTAATTTGTAAATAAATTATTTGAATTTCATGTATATTTCTTATGTCTATAGATATCATAACTTCAAGAAATAAAGTCCCATAACTCTGAAATGACACATCGGACAGCGACACAAATAGAAAGGGAGATTCCTTCCATCAACATATACTTGCCACCAAAAAATCATGAAAATTGCTCAAAGCATTTTCAAGTTATTGTCAGACATGTGGAAAATTGCCTATATTTTGACGAATAAAGTCCCCTAACTCTGGAATGACAAATCAGACAGCGACACAAATTGAAAGGATGCTTTCTTCCATCAACATATACTTTCCACCCAAAAATCACAAAAATTGCTCGTTTTCGAGTTATTGTACGACATGTGGACGGATGGACAGCGGTATACCATAATACAAACGTTTTTTCAAAACGGGCATATAAAAATCACCCCCCCCCCCCTTTTCTTTTGAAGGAATCTTCAAAAAGAAAGAGGGGAGCGCTCTGGAATCAGTAAAAGTGGTACCAAAAAACAATATAAATATTCGTCGAACAGGCACTCAAGTATTAATTTATTATTAATAAAAGTGCTTAATGCCACTTCAAAAGTTAAGGCTATAGCGACGATCCCGGTAATTAATATTGCCTGCTATATAACGTACACAAGAGACGGCATCAACAGATAGGCCGAAAACCGGTGATATAATATATACTACTCAAAGTTTGCTAAGCACCAAATATTTGACACATCATTGTGAAACTTGCTTGTGACATATTTGCAATATTTTTGGTGGATATTGAGGAATGTATTGAGATGGTCCCCCATGTTTACATTAGCTCTCTTGACAGGCAGACTTTTCGTGACAGCCATGGAAAGCATGTACCCCTTGATTTCCATGATGTTTTCGTGTACTGTCTACATGTACATGACATGTGTAGGGTATTCAATCTTCATTTCAACACAAACCCTTGTGATTTAATGATTGAATATGGCAAATGCAAATGTAAGAAGACATTTGTCTGAAACAAAAATGTGGTGGGCTTTAGGGATGGTGGAGCAAGGGGCTACCCATCGTCAGGTTGGTGAAGCCCTTGATGTGCACCATACGGTGTTCACCAGAGCCTGGGCAAGATTTCAGCAATATGGTACACCAGTAAGATGGCATGGTGGTGGCAGAGACACGGCAACATCTGCAGCTGAAGACCGGTTTTTGATCAGAGCAACCCAGCTTCACAGTGACCTTCAGAATGCATCCGGGGTAAATGTTTTGATACAGACTATCCGGGCAAGGTTGCACGAAGGTGGTCTCCGATCGAGAAGACCATGTATTCGCATTCTGCTGTTCCAGAACCAAGCCAGGCTCGAAATGAATGGGCCATGGACCACGTTGGATGGACCAGAGAAGATTGGCGACCTATCCTTTTTACAGATGAGTCAAGGTACTGCTTAGACCACAAAGATAGGCGTTCTAGGGTATGGAGAAGACCAGAACAGCGATTCCATGCAGCCAACATTGCTGAGCATGATCGCTATGGTGGAGGGTCAATCATGGTCTGGGGCAGCATCAGCAGGGATGGACGTACGGAGCTCTGTGTTCTTGAACATGGTACATTGACTGCACAGCAGTATACTGATGAGATCCTGGATGTCCAAGTCAGATTGTATGCAGGTGCAGTGGGTGATAGATTCATTATGGTGGACGATAATGCCAGTCCTCACGTTGTCCATGCTGTCGCGGAGTACCAACAGAGGGAGGGGATTGAGCGTAGGGACTGGCCTGCAAGATCCCCTAACCTCAATCCAATCAAACATGTCTGGAATGAGTTGCAGCTTGCAATTTGAGCCCATCCAGTCCATCCAAGACGTGTCCAGGAGCTTGGTGCCATGCTGGTCCAAGAATGGAACAACATCCCACAAAGAACCACCAGAAACTTGATTGATAGCATGAAAAGGTGTTGCCAAGCTGTAATTAACAGTAATGAGTCACATACTCGATATTGAACCCATACCAGTTCGCTTCGTCAACATTTTGGCAAATTGAAAAATTTCCTCTTTTACCAATAATATCCATTTTCCATGGTTATCGTATTCAAAAGCTAAAAAATAATGTCAAACACAAACAAAATCTTAATTTCTGTACTTAAATCATTGAAGATATAATTAAATAAAAAATATATACACTTTTCATTACAGTACTTCAACTAAAACGTAAAACAGGTAGTTGGATATGCTTGGTGCTTAGCAAACTTTAGTAGTATATAACATACGCATGTCCAATCAAACCACAATGAACGATCTCTGGAGAGTAAACACACTTCTGAGGTAACCTACAGGCGACCCCATTCAGGTGTACAATATATTCCAGTAACAACACTTCCCGACGTGTACTATCCGATATCTATGACACTATACACGTGCGAATATATGAGTTGAGTACCAACATTAATAGAACCCTGGATCTAGAAATGGAAGTAGGTATGATTAACAGGCTCCGAAACGGACAGCCCCCGAAATAATTCATAATTTATAAGGTCCATAACATACAATAAAGCGTCAGCCTAATAATTATTATGCGCATGAGCATTAAAATCCCACATGTAATCATCTGAATACCAGTTAACTGGTTATGCAGCCTCCAAGGTACCCAAAGACTTGCAATTTATTTATGATGAAATAAGTGCTTGTATATGACATAGACGAATAATCACAGGAAACCAACCAACTAAAAAGTGGATGTGCCCATGAGGTCGCCATAGAACACGACCCAGCCACCAATCGAGAAGTGAAGAAATGCATGTATGTATTTTATACTCATACAAGGCTTGCGGGAAGAAAACTACATCTTGCCCGGTAATCGCCTCTAAACACATTGGCAGTGGGGGGGGGGGGGGGGGGGGGGGAGGAAGAGGGAGATTCAAACCCTCCTCACCCGCATTACTTAATCGTTCTTGTGTTAGTCATAAAATAATATAGGAACCGCAATGGTTCCCTCACGTCTAACCGACTCCATTATGCCACTATGGGCAGAGAAGAACGTGAAGAACAAAAACTTCCCTTGATAAAGAAGGTCCTCTCATGGAGGAAGCTGCTGGAGAACATCCCACAACAGACACTTCAGAAGACTGATCCAAGGTTTCTGTGATGACAGAGGTGCTACTAGGAGGATTCACAACGAGACTGTTTGATCTTAAACATAATCTACTGAATCAAATGAATTGGAGGATATGCGTATCCTACCATCCATCCCCATAAGATCGGCAGAACGTCTACAGCATATGCTCCATGGTCTGGGCATGGCGACACAAATGAAGGTAAATGATTGTTCCGGTGCGTCACAAACGTATACTATCATGGGGCAATCCCTCTGGTAGTAAATCTGTCCAAATACTCCTGGAACCGAGGGTCCCAAAGATCCTGACACTTCAAGATTGCGGGACTTAGGGTCGCGCCCCAACCTGTCTGACTCACATCCGTCATAATCGTGAAAGCCAGATCCGGCAATTGCAGCATAACTCCCTGAGTTAACCACTGAATATCTGCCCAATTTGAACCCTTGTTTTACTAGGTCCGTTAAAACGATACTGGTTCAAGCGAAAGCGTCTTCACACTCCAGTTCTGAGTAAAGAATATCTGGAGGGGACGTGTGCGCAGGCGGCCCATCGGAATGAGATCCACAGCAACTCCGCACAGCTCCAACCGTCACATGAATTCCACACTATTAATGTGCCTGAGTGTAGACAAAAGCGAGCATAACATCTGACTAATTTCACTCTGGGTAATGGCAGACGAACCAGATTGTTGTGAGTCTCAAAGCTCAATCCCAAGTGAATAGAGGACTTGTACGGAGCTAGATCCGACTTTTTCTCGTTTACGATGAAACCCGAGACATTAGAGTAATAGAAGCAGACTCTGAACATCACTCTGAAGAATAATTCTGTTGCCGTATCCTTGCAGAAGGTCGTCCAAGTAAACCAACGTTATCGCAGACAAATGAGCTCATCAGTAAGATATTACCGAGTTCATTATTCGAGTGAAACGCCCAGGGGCCAGATTCAGACCAAAGCATATTGTTCTGAACTGATACACCTTCCTTTGTACGGCGGACCGCACGTACTTATAGGATGCCGGATGTACCAGGACATGAAAGTATGGATCCTTACAACTATGCTTGCCGCATAGTCGATCACTCACTTCTTTCTGAATGATTTCCATAAATAAACTTTTAGAGCCATGATAAACTTGTTATCCAGCACAAGTCTATTACCGGTCGGAACGAACCGGCTGGCTTTGGTACGAGGAACAGGTGTCTGTAAAAATCTTGAGAATCCTGATTCTCGATGACCTGTATTGCTTCCTTTGATAAGAGAGCTTATACCTTCGGTAGGAGAAACTCTCTTATGCAAGAATTTAATGGAAGATTTGTCCCATGCGGACAACTTGTTAGTGGGGTTTTACTCGGAATCATAGCCGTAAGCCGCCCGAGACTACACTTCTCACCCACTGATCTTGTGATTGTTATCCAGTTTTTTGCAGAGCTTGATAACCTTCCAACTGGCCAGCAATAGAGGTCTAAACATCACCTGTATGATCTGCGAGGCTTACGGGAGGAGGAACCACATCCTCCCCGCGAAAAACCTCATCTAGTCGGCCTAGGGGCGTCTGACCTATAGTCCAAATCAGACCTACACCCCTTTCCCAAGTCGCTATACTGACAACCACCAGAGTAATTATAAGAGGGTTTCTTCTACCCTCGTGAGGAGTTTCCTTTTGACGATTTTTGTCTGGAACACCCTCCTTTACTCTTGTCTGCTGAAGTGGGTCGTTGAAACGCCGACTTCAAAAGCAGAGCACTAGACGCTTTCTTAGTAGCCTGTTCATAGACTAACGAAAGCTAGTCGTCGAAAGTTAAAAAATTTCTAGTAATTTATATATTTTTTATACTTACCAATGACCCAGACATAGCTGGTGCTAATTCTCAAAATCTAGGGCCAAACACAAATTTTGCCCCCCAATCCCCCAAATTTGCATCTAAAACCGAAAAAATCATGTCCTAAATGGTCCTCCAGACTTTTCCTCCATTGCGCATGCGCAGTGTCAAGGAGGTCTCGAAATTGGCGCCAATTATCATTCTTACAAGCAGTGCCTGGTCAGCACTATGTACTCAGCAGGGAGGTATGAGAATGAGTTCCCAACTCCTGGGAGGGCCATCCCCGTCTGGGTCATTGGTAAGTATAAAAAATATATAAATTACTATAAATTTTTTAACATTTTTATACTGTACCAATGACCCAGACATAGCTGAATAGTAAAAAGGCTGGAGGGCCTAGGACATAGAGGAAAATCCAATAAGCTCAACTATATATAAAAGAGTTATCCCCTCGAGGAGAAAAGGAGTATTAGGCTTTACATGTATCTTTCTTATTTATGATAAATTGGAAAGACACAACACCCTCCATAATTGAGCATAATAACATTCATGTTCTCTATTAACATCCAGTATAACCCCTTATACTAATTATTTTTAAAGTAAGCCAATAAATAAAGTAAGTCCAGAGAATTGAGACTCTTTATACTCTTTAAAAGTGTCCGAGGATTGTATATTAACGCCCATTTGACACGTGACATATACAAATGCTTCACACCGAGCTACACTTTAAAAATATGACATGAATGAATTTAAACATTATCTTTACACTTTAAAACCATCCCGGTACCGACTCAGAATTACTGACTCCGGAGGAGGTATCCCCTTGCTTTTCACTATAAAGCAGGTGACCTAAGGGAACACCCTCCCCCCCCTTCCCCTTGCCCTGGGTCAAATAGCCCAGAGCGAAGAGGGCAGCAGGACAGAGTCACTGCCGGAACAGAAAGCCTGCATAACTATAGTTGCAACTGTTTAGTGGACGACATTCTGAGCAACAGATAACGGACCTAAACAATGCAGGTCTCCAGAAATGGACTCAATATTTCTGAGATAAAAATTTGTGAATGTGGATGGCTGAGACCAATATGCAGCCTTCATTAAATCTGTAATAGCAACACTATTTGCGTAAGCCCAAGACGTAGAAAGAGCTCTTACTTCATGAGCCGAAATCTTAAGCACAGCCTGCTGAGTTGAAGATAGATTATCATAAGCAGTATGGATAGTTAATTGAATCCATCTAGCAATAGAATGGACCGTAATGTCCTTTCTATTAGACATCAGAGACAGAAAGACGCATTTTCGTCCCTTTCTGATAAACTGAGATCTTCGTTTATAAATACGTAAAGCTCTAACCGGACAGAGTAAAGGCCTATTCCCGTCTGAGGACGGAAGAGCCTTAATAACAATAGGTTCCGGATATTTATTAGGAGCCTGATTCTTAGCCAAAAATCCAACATTAGTAGTAAAGGTAATAGTGTTCCCGACACTACGATAGTGAGAATCGTCCACAGATAGTGCATGAAGCTCACTGACTCTTCTAGCGGAAGAGAAAGCTAAGAGAAATGCTGTTTTATAAGATAAGAATTTGAAGTCCACTGTCTCAAGAGGCTCAAATGGCTTTTCTTTTAATTTAAGAAGAACCCAAGCTAAATTCCATTTAGGAATTAATCTAAGGGTTCTAGGTCTATTTATCGAGAAGTTTCTAATTTAGATAAAGAGACATTAGATCCAATTTGTAAACTATCATGGTGTGCATAGGTATCAGATAACATAGACCTATAACCTTTAATAGTAACAGGCTGCAGTTTGATCTCATCAAACAAGTATACTAGAAAGTTTGCAATGTCTGGAATGGAGGGATCAAAAATATCAACAGAATGATCCGTACACCAATGACAAAAGACCTTCCACTTAGCCGCATAGTTTAGCGAAGAGGAGGTCCTCCTACAGTTAGAAATTGCGTCCACTGCTCGTCCTGAAAAATGCTTCCCGTGCAAGAAGGACCTTCACGGAAATACGTGAAGGTTGAGACCTTGCGGGTTGTGATGTAGTTGACGCGGTTTCCCCTGCGAAAGAAGATCCTGTCGTGGAGGAAGCTTCCGCGGTATGTCCCACAGCAGACACCTGAGTAGATTTATCCACGGTCTCTGTGGAGACAGAGATGCTACCAACAGAATTTTGCATTGAGATTGTTTTATCTTTAGCAATATCTGCTGAATCAATGGCGCTGGAGGATACGCATATCCTATCATTCCGTCCCACGAGATCGATAGAGCATCTACTGCATATGCTCGGGGATCCGGACATGGAGACACATACGTCTGCAACTGATTGTTGAGCTGTGTCGCAAATAAGTCTATCATTGGTCGCTCCCATTGGTAGCAAATCTGATTGAATACCTGTTGGTTGAGAGTCCATTCTGACGGCAACAAGCGACCCTTCCATGAAAGGGAGTCTGCTAATACATTCAGACGATCCGGAATATGACGGACCGAAAGTAGAACCTGGTGTTCTAGAACAAACAGAAGGATTCTTTCCATTAAATTGAATAATGGAACGGAATGAGTGCCTCCCTGGTTCCGAATATACGCTCCTACTGTCGTATTGTCAGACAGGATTTGGACATGTGCTTTCTGAATAATGTTCATCCAATGACGTAGTGCAAGCCAAATTGACATCATTTCCTTGATGTTTATGTGCTTGCCTAGAAACTGCGGATCCCAAAGACCCTGGCACTTCGAATTCGTTGAGATCAATGTTGCACCCCAACCTGTTTGACTGGCATCCGTCATAATAGTAAAACTCGGATCCGGCAACTGCAGTGGAACTTCCTGAGTCAACCACTGAATGTTTGCCCAAGTCTGAATCTCTTGTTTCACTTGATTTGAGAACGTCTATATCGAGCGAATGAATCTTTACACTCCAATTCTGAGTCAAGAAAATTTGGAGAGGACGAGTGCGTAACCGCCCCATCGGAATGAGATCCGCAGCGGCTCTGCACAGACCTATCAGTCTCATGAACTCTCTCGCTGTGACTTTGTCTGAGTGAAGACAATAGCGAGCGTAACAACTGATTAATTTCGCTCTGGTTAACGGCAGACGAACGAGATTGTTGTGTGTCTCGAAGCTCATTCCCTAATGGGTGAATGACTTGGACAGCACCAGATCCGACTTCTCCTCGTTTATTATAAAATCGAGACGTCGGAGTAATAGAAGCAGATTCTGCACATCATTCTGAAGCGTTAACTTGTTGCCGTACCTCTGAAGAATGTCGTCCAGGTAGGCCGACCTAACGACAGACGAATGAGCTCGGAAATATATCATTATTGAGTTCATTATTCGAGTGAAAGCCCAGGGCGCAAGGTTCAAACCGAAGCACATCGCTCGGAACTGATATACAACTTCTAGGACTGCGAAGCGTAGATACTTTCTGAATGTCGGATGTACCATGACGTGAAAGTACGCATCCTTGAGATCTATGCTTGTAGCATAGTAGTTCACCCAAATACTCACTCTGACTGATTGAATTGTCTCCATATAGAACTTCAGAGCGACGATCAGCTTGTTTATCCAGCTCAGATCCATGACTGGACGGAACGAGCCGTCTGGTTTCGGAACCAGAAACAGATGGCTGTAGAAACCCGGTGATTCCTGCTCTTCTACGACCTCTACCGCGTTCTTCTTCGGAAGAGACTGTACTTCTGATAAAAGAGCGTCACTTTTCTGCAGATTTGACGGAAGCTGAGTCCATTTTGGACTTCGAGTTAATGGAGGCTTTCGTTTGAAGGATATTCTTAGTCCTTCCGAAATTACCCCTCGAACCCAGGGGTCGTCCGTAATTGACGCCCAATCGTTTATAAAACTCGATAATCTTCCACCTACCTGAACACGATAGAGGTTCAAACCATCACCTCCTGGACCTGCGATGCTTGCGGAAGGAGAAACTACGTCCTCCACGACCCACACCTCGCCCCGTCGACCTAGGGACATCTGACCGGTTATCTCGGCCAGAATAACGTCCCCCACGTGAGTCGCTGCCTTGACGGTCTCTAGAATAAGACCTAGAGGACGCATAGGAACCTCTATAGGAACTTCTCTTGGGCATACTTGTCCCAGAAGTGCCTGTCTTACTCTTTTCTGGTTGGAATTGACATAGACGACGGTATAGACAATTCTAAGTCTTCAGCCTGGTCGTCTAGATGCAGAGGAACTCTCGGTATGCCCTGTCCTGCCGTTTCGAATTTATTCCTTGAATTGATGAAAGGCAGATTTAGAGCATTTGCAGACAAGAAACCAGACTTGCTCGTTTTGGTAGCAAGCTTATATATAGCGTCATTCAATAATTCAAATGTTCTTGTGACATTATTGGACTGTGTCGGAAACTCAGGGACGATGTCCCTGAACCAATCAAAAAATTCTGTGTCCAATGACGCTATCAGTCTCTTATCCGGCATCACAGCATTCTGGTCCGACGGAACAACCTCTGGAAGATAATGCCGGATAAAATCTATGGCAGCTTTATGTTGTTACAAAAGGGAAAGCTCCAAATCCTCTGAATCCCTTTTGCCATCCTGTCGGACCCTATGAAGTTCTCGGTTGTCCGTACCTGATGCTTCAGCGGAGCGTACCGACCCAGCGTCGTCGGATAATTCCTGATCCGACAGAGATTCTGTCGTCTGCTGGGATGCTGCGATAAGTTGAGCCTGTGGAGTAGCGGTCTTACGTTGCTTTGCCGCTGGAAGCTCCGTGTACGTTGACTCCTGCATACTTATTTTATGTGAACGTCCGGAGTCTACAGGCCTTGTGTCCCTGGCTACCGGATGGCGTGACCTGGTCGCCGTGGAATCCCTGATCGGCGAAGCTGGCTGGATATCTGTGGTCACGTAGCCATGGTGCGGTTGTGTGCGCTGCCGTGAGGATGAGGAAGCCATATCGACAGTCTCTCCGGACTGTCTATATAACGGAGCGTCCCGAGCGGCGGATGTATGCTCCGAATGCGAAACGTTTTGTACCACAACATCTGGTCCCAGATGTTGTTGTACGAGAGAGGGACCTCTCTCATTCGCAGCCCGGATGGACCTGGACGAGCTAGGAACTGGACTAATAGGCTTCCTCTGTTCTCTCCTCTGATCCGTCGTCACTGGGTGTGCACTTTGTCTTATTATAGTGCTCGTATCACCCAAATCTCCTTCCTGGACCGCAACGGACGAACCCGGCTGCCGAGCCATTCAATGAATGGTCGCTACACCAGGCGAGCTAGCGGACACCAATGCCGTCGATCCTACTAGGGACCTCTTAGGCAATTGACGTATTTCCATGAGCACTTTTGCCGCTAGCTCTTCATTTAACTGTGACGACGGAGGCACACTTTTGGAAGACATCACGGAAACATCACCCTGTTCTTGTTCCTCTGAAAAAGAGATTGATAAACTAGAGTCACCCTGCAGAGAAAGGACCGCCATGGCCTTTTCCCCGCTAACAACATACCGTGACACACATTTCCAATGTTTGTCATCCCAATTGACACATACTGAACAGGAGTTAGTGCGAGTACACTGACTACAATTAATACAATGATTATGAAAGTCAGAGGAAGATTTCCTCTTATTACAATTAGAACAATATCCTTTCATTGTGAAAAGAACACAAAAAGTCCGAGTACTCACACCAACCCCTGAAAACAAAGATACATAATAACATGATCCATTAACATAGAAAAAATAATTGAAATCAAAAAAATTTTTGGAAAAAATATTTTTTCAGAAAAGCCCAAGTTTCTGAAAGTAATGTTGAGCCCCAATGGATCCCAAAAAAGCCTAAGTGTGGACAAAATTTTTTAAAATATTTCAAAAATATTAATGCAACACTTACGTATAATAATAATGTATCTTGTTATGATTAAGCTAATACAAAGACAAGAAATTCCTCTCAACAGAAACCGTTGTCAATGTAAACAAGAAGTGTATAAACACCAGAAACATGACTCCAGGCACTGATAAACATGGCCCGAAATCAGTTACCAATTACAACACTATCTGATGCAAAACAGAGACTTCCAGGGAAGAAACTGCAGAACATCAGATGGTAGATGCAGAACACAACGCCTAAACACCCATGGGTGAGGACGTAAACATGGGGAAAAGAACAGAATTCATTCTGTCACCAAGCTAAAACTCCCAAGAAATTTTAGTAATAATATTACAGAAAATATGCCAAAAGCATGGGAGAATAGCAAGAGGGGACTAAAGGAAAGGGAGAGAGGAAACACTGAACAAGCAGTGTAACTTTATAGCAAGAATGACAACAACAGGCCCATGCCTTGAAATTAGGCACCATAACATAATTTCATACAGTTACAGCCCTGATTATTTCCTGCCACTCATTTTTCCTCTCCTCCACTCCCAAGAAATTTTAGTAATAATATTACAGAAAATATGCCAAAAGAATGGGAGAATAGCAAGGGGGGACTAAAGGAAAGGGAGAGAGGAAACACTGAACAAGCAGTGTAACTTTATAGCAAGAATGACAACAACAGGCCCATGCCTTGAAATTAGGCAACATAACATAATTTCATAAAAAAAAATTTAAGTTACAGCCCTGATTATTTCCTGCCACTCATTTTTCCTCTCCTCCTTCTAATTCCTCTTTAGATCCACCATTTCTCTAATATTTATGTGTCTGGCATCATTTAAACTGAGATTTACAAGCACAAATATCAGTCAGATGTGAACTGATGAAGGGCCAAACAAAGAATGATAATTGGCGCCAATTTCGAGACCTCCTTGACTCTGTGCATGCGCAGTGGAGGAAAAGTATGGAGGACCATTTAGGACATGATTTTTTCGGTTTTAGATGCAAATTTTGAGGATTGGGGGGCAAAATTTGTGTTTGGCCCTAGATTTTGAGAATTAGCACCAGCTATGTCTGGGTCATTGGTACAGTATAAAAATATAAAATGTCCGGAAACCGGAGCGACTTGGAGAGAGCTTTTCACTTTGTCATCTTATCAGTGATGACGATGCAAGGGCAGCATCACGTCTGATTAACTCCAGATTAGTCACGGTTAGGGCCGAGTTATACATGGTGTACATAATTGCCCTGGAAAGAACTCTGAGGTACGAACGTCCTCAAATTACTTTCCCTTGAGACGTTGCGCCATAGCTCTTGTAAGGTGATCTGCGTAAAACATAATGTCCAAATTCGCTGTATTTGAAGAAATTGCCATCTCAATTGCATCTGAGTGAATAGTGAATGATACAGGTAAGGATACCTCTAGATCCCCGGCCTGCTCATCCAAACACAGAAGAACTCTCTGAACATCTTCCCCGACCGTTTTTAAATGAACGTGGTCCAAAAAACGGTATGTATACGGAAGATGAAGATAAGAAATCGCCTTCTTCCTCACACTCAAGAGGATAAATACGGTGTCATCTATATGGCCGAAGGCCTGCGACACCTGCATAAACTAAACCGGAAAAGAAAGGACTTCCACCTTTTTCCGGATAAAGTCTGCGCCTAATGACGCCAGCGGTTTCTCTCTTGTCGTTGCAGCATTCTGATTCGACGGAACAAAATCTGGGTAGTATTGATGGATGAAAGCCATCGCAACCATGTACTGTTCCAAAAGGGAAGGGTAATCCTCTTCCTTATCCCTTTCACCATCCAAGAGAATCAGTTGCGAAACACGGACCATTGCATCTGCATGAACAGATGACTGGACCGACCCAGCACCATCTGACAGCTCATATTCTGAGTCTGAGGGAGGCTGCGTCTGCACTTGCCGGGATGCTGCGTCTGCACAGCAAGTCTGTCATCGAGGCCTGAGGAGCAGTGGATTTCCGTTACTTAGCCTGGGACGGTGTGTCAGAAACGGATCCTTTATCCGAACGTCCTGATGATCAAGGCCTCGTCTCCGTAGCTACCGGATGGTCCGAATTCACGGGCAAAGAGTGGTTCCTTCTTCGTGCAGCAGGCTGGATATCCGAAGTCGGGTAGCCAGGATGCAGTCGTGTGTGCTTAAATAACGTAGCGGAGGAAGCCGTGACTGAAGCTGACCCCGGCTGCAGACTAGATGGAGCGTCCCGAGCGGCAGGCGGACATATGCTCCGTCTCCTGCAAGTTTCCAACCAGAAAACTTCATTTCGCCTTGTGAAACGTAGCGGAGGAAGCCTTGACTGAAGCCGATCTCGGCTGCAGACTAAAGAGCATCCCGAGTGGAGGGCGGACATATGCTCCGGCTTGTGCAAGTTTCTCAAAACATCATCTGACCCGAAGACGTTGCTAGATTAGAGAGGGGGCCTCTCCCGCTCGCGGTCTATCAGACCTCGTCGAGTACAAGAACTTGCAAACTTCCTCCCTATTTCCGTCGTCACTGGGTGAGCTATTTATATTATAGAGCTTGCTCTACCCAATCCACCTCTTAGACCGCAACAGACTTACCCGGCACCCATGGGCGGAGTACCGCTTCACCGGTCGAGCTAGCTGCTTGCAAGAGATTAAAACCTTTAACCAAAGGCCCTAACTCTTGCAATAATGAGCACTGCAGCTAGCTCTATATGCTCCATGGAGCGCGACGAAGGTAGCACACTTGGATGGGAGTTAGAATATCATCACTATGTTCATGTTCCTCTGAAATAGAAACTGACAGAATGAATTAAAATGCGGTAAGAGGCTCTGATCCTCAGAACCTCACCGCCAACAACGTACCACGACACCCGACTCCAACATCAGTCATCCCAGTGCAACACAAGAATGACAAGAGTCCGCAGGAGTGTATCAACTAAAGTTGATATCAGTCCTCCAAACTCCACAACAATATATATATATATAACTGAGATACATGAATAATACCAATCATAATTAAATTCAAAATATTTTTTGTAAACAAAAAAAAATTTCGAAAAATGCCCAAGTTCTCAAAGGGAACATGAAGAGCCCATGGGCATCCCGATAGAACCTAAGTGTGGACAAAATCCAAAATTTTTTTAGCAACACAACCGGAATAATAATCCATGTATACTACAGTATATTACAGTAATAGAATATAAAAAACTACCTATATATGAGGACGATGATAATGTAAACAATGTCAATGTAAAAAAGACATCAGGCACACAAAAAGGCCCAAAATCAGAACCAATTGAAATGCTATCAAATGCAAGGCTAGATATTCATACGAAGAAAAAATGATACTTCGGATAGAAGCAGACATGTTAACCTCCAGAATAATTTTTCAGGGAACCTGAGGGTGATTTTCAGGAAAATGGGATGGATTTCAGGGAACAGTTCGTGCAGGGGCAAAATAAAAGAAAAAACTTGTGAATTTTCAGCTCATGGACCTCTATTAACATCAGGTTATATCCAGAACTAGTTGTCAAGTATGCTGATGCATTTATGCCATGTTAAAAAATCATAAAATAACTGTTGATCTGACCTCCCCCCCCCCCCCCAGATCCTCTTCTTCATAAGCTCACCGCCCCTCCCCACCACCACCCAACCACACTGTCCCACAGAGCACCTCCACCTGTGGTTTGCTCTTATCAAAGTCTACTTAGCTAATAATTTCCCAAGACTGGAAATGTTAACTGGAAAAGATGTCCTGATGTTCAGTTACTTCAAGAACATCAGTTCTCAGAAAGTATCTTTATCAAACTTCATGCATGTGGGATGCTTGTGCCCTACACAAAACTTTTCTTTTCATCACTGAAGCATTTTTTTTAATTCCATTCGAAATTTTCTGGTTACAGATGGCTAACAGTTGACAGTTCTGTAGTCAGCGCAACAGAATAAATGTGGTGTTTGAAAATAAGTCCACTGTGTTTAAATATACTGTCATAATTTTTCGGCTTCCTAAGGGACTTTAACCTACTTTTAAGCTGTGATAAATAGTTGTTGTTTACGTTTTGATTTTGGAAAAGGGATGAGAATTAAAGCTATTCTATGCGGAATAAATAAATATATATTATTTAATTCCTTTTCATATATTTTAATTTCCAAAAACTGCATTTAAATGAAGGTGGAGTTTTAAATTTTTTGAAAGTAAGTCACCTATTTTCACTTCGACACTCGCACATTGATCACGAATCTCCGAAGAAAAAACCCAGAAATAAACATGAACACAGTTGAAATATATAATATATCATAAAATAGCCTTTTCTTAAATAAATTTAACTTAAATCCATATTTTACTGCTTCGTGAGTTTTTACCAGAGTTTGAAATGCATGTGATTTGACTCCGAACGTTTTTCACAAGTTACAACGGGAATGAAATATTTGACTGTTGTTTTCCGGGATTTTTGGTCCAAAACTGATTCCTGTCCGGGAGGCTGGGAACTGCACTGAAATTCCGGGATTTTCCCGGGCATTCCGGGAGAGTGAACATGTCTGGATAGAAGATGCAAGACTAAACGGCCTAACACCCCTAGTGTGAGGACGTGACCCTGGGGAAGAAACAATAATATTCTGTAATAAATGTTAAACTCCCAAGAAATTTAATAAAAAATTTCAATAAAAAATAGCCAAAAAGCTTAAGAGTTTAACAGGAAGGGTTCATGGAAGGACAGGGAAGGAATATTTAACAAACAGTGGAATAATCATTTTTAAAAATGATGACGTCAGGCATATGTCCCGAAATTGGGAAACATAAAATAATTTTATAAATATTATAAAGTTACAGCCCTGAACGTCCAAAACCACCGTTGAACACTTCCTTCATCCAATAACAGCCTTGTATCCACCAATTCTTGCATTGATTTGTGTCTGGCATCCTCAAAAAAGGAGAATTTAAAGCACAGATGTCATTTCCTTGTTGATGACTTTTAGGACCAAACAAAGAATGATGTTGGCGCCAATTCCGGTCACTTCCTGATGCCTGCGCATGCGCGGAGAGTAAATGTATAGAGGGCCAGACAGGACTTTTAATTTTTGGTTTTGCAAGCAAATTTTGGGGATTGGGGGGGTTCAAAATTTGTGTTTGGCACTTAATCACTTTGAGTTAAGCACCAGCTAGTCTGGGCCATTGGTTTACAGTGTAAAAATACTAACAACCCTTCAATGCTTATTTTTGAGAACAGCACTGGCCCTATATTACTGTTCTGTTAGATAAAGGGTCAACAGACAATATGAATAGAGAATCTCAACTGAGTTCATATTTTATATAGAACTAGCAGGGTTACCCGGTGTTGCTTGGGCTGAGGAGAGTATTATAATTGCTGGTGCCCCTCTACACCCCAACCCGGCACTTTTTTCAACCCCACCATTAGATTCCTGGTAAAAAATTACCCCTAGTAGACCTCTTTGAAGACCTGTATCGGTGAGAAAAATTTTGGTCATAACTTTTGGTGCCCCTCTACACCCCCACCCCGATACTTTTTTAAACCTCACCATTTGATTCCCGGTAAAAACGTACCCCTAGTAGACCCCTTTGAAGACATATATCGGTGAAAAAAATTTTGGTCATAAATTTTGGTGCCCCCTTACACACTTTTTAAACAAACAAACAAACAAACAAACAAACAGGCAGGCAGCAGGCAGGCAGGCAGGCAGGCAGGCAGGCAGGCAGGCAGGCAGGCAGGCAGACAGACAGACAGACGTTGGCAGTTTCTTTTTTTTCCCCTTTTCATAACCTGATTAGGATCCACTCCACAGTTTCAGACTTTTGCACAGAGATGAAATTCTAAATTGAGGACATTTCTGGAAACTGATTCCATTTAAACTGGAGACGTATTTTTAGTATCAGATACATGATTGAACCAAGCTATTTGTTGGACAACAGAATTTAAAGTTTCGGTCACTGAGTTGGAGCCTGATGCATAGGGGTAAATTACCACAGGAATTATGGAAAACAGTGGCTGTGAAAAGTTAAAAAATTTATAGTAATTTATATATTTTTCATACTTACCAATGACCCAGACTTAGCTGGTGCTAACTCTAACAAAACCAGGGCCAAACACAAATTTTGCCCCCCAAACCCCAAAATTTGCATCCAAAACCAAAAGAAATCATGTCCTATAGGA
Source organism: Pictodentalium vernedei (assembly GCA_031216915.1). Taxonomy (NCBI): domain Eukaryota; kingdom Metazoa; phylum Mollusca; class Scaphopoda; order Dentaliida; family Dentaliidae; genus Pictodentalium; species Pictodentalium vernedei. Next base: position 389,172,198 of record CM062294.1, read on the forward strand.
CCTCCATACTACGCCCCCACTGCGCATGCGCAGTGTCAAGGACGTCAGGAAATTGGCGCCAATTATCATTCTTACTGGCAGTGCCTGGTCAGCACTATGTACTCAGCGGGGAGGCAAGAGTTCCCAACTCCTGGGAGGGCCATCCCCGTCTGGGTCATTGGTAAGTATAAAAAATATATAAATTACTATAAATTTTTTAACATTTTTATACTGTACCAATGACCCAGACTTGGCTGAATAGTAAACAGGCTGGAGGGCCTAGGACATAGAGGAAAATCCAATAAGCTCAACTATATAATAAAGAGGTAACCCCTTAAGGAGAAAAGGAGTATTAGGCTTTACATGTATCTTTCTTATTTAATATTTAAATTAGAAAGATACAATACCCTTAATAATTGAGCACAATAATATTCATGTTCTCTATTAACATCCAGTATAACCCTTATACTAATTATTTTTAAAGTAAGCCAATAAATAAAGAAGTCCAGAGAATTGAGACTCTTTATAATCTTTTAAAAGTGTCCGAGTATTGTATATTAAAGCCCGTTTGACACTTGACATATACAAATGCTTCACACCGAGCTACACTTTAAAAATATGACATGAATGAATTTTTAACATTAATATTACACTTTAAAACCATCCCGGAAGCGACTCAGAAATACAGACTTTGGAGGAGGCATTCCCTTGCTTTTCACTATAAAGCAGGTGACCTAAGGGAACACCCCCCCCCCCCCCCCTTCCCCTTGCCCTGGGTCAAATAGCCCAGAGCGAAGAGGGCAGCCGGACAGAGTCACTGCCGGAACAGAAAGCCTGCATAACTATAGTTGCAACTGTTTAGTGGACGACATTCTGAGCAACAGATAACGGACCTAAACAATGCAGGTCTCCAGAAATGGACTCAATATTTCTGAGATAAAAATTTGTGAATGTGGATGGCTGAGACCAATAAGCAGCCTTCATTAAATCTGTAATAGCAACACTATTAGCATAAGCCCAAGAAGTAGCAAGAGCTCTTACTTCATGAGCGGAAATCTTAAGCACAGACTGCTGAGAAGAAGATAAACTCTCATAAGCAGTACGGATAGTTAATTGAATCCATCTAGCAATAGAATGGACCGAAATGTCCCTTCTATTAGGCATCAAAGACAGAAAGAAACGTTTCCGTCCCTTTCTGATAAACTGAGATCTCTGTTTATAGATACGTAACGCTCTAACAGGACAGAGTAAAGGCCTACGCCCATCTGAAGACGGAAGAGCCTTAATAACAATAGGTTCCGGATATTTATTAGGAGCCTGATTCTTAGCTAAAAAACCCACATTAGTAGTGAAGGTGATAGTGTTCCCGACACTACGATAGTGAGAATCATCCACCGACAGTGCATGAAGCTCACTGACTCTTCTAGCAGAAGAGAAAGCTAAGAGAAAAGCTGTCTTATAAGACAAGAATTTGAAATCTACTGTCCCAAGAGGTTCAAATGGCTTTTCCTTCAATTTAAGAAGAACCCAAGCTAAATTCCATTTAGGAATTAAACTAAGAGTTCTGGGTCTATTTATCGAGAAGTTTCTAACCAACTTAGATAAAGAGACATTAGATCCAATTTGTAAACTATCATGATGTGCATAGGTATCAGATAACATAGACCTATAACCCTTAATAGTAACAGGCAGCAGTTTGATTTCGTCAAACAAGTATACTAGAAAGTTTGCAATGTCTGGTATAGAGGGATCAAAAATATCTACAGAATGATCCCTACACCAACGGCGAAAAACCTTCCACTTAGCCGCATAGTTTAGCGAAGAGGAGGTCCTCCTACAGTTAGAAATCGCGTCCACTGCTCGTCCAGTAAAGTGCTTGCCATGCAAGAAGGACCGCACAACGGAAAAATGTGAAGGTTGAGACCTTGCGGGTTGTGATGGAGTTGACGCGATTTCCCCTGCGAAAGAAGATCCTCCCGTGGAGGAAGCTTTCGCGGTAGGTCCCACAACAGACACCTGAGTAGATTTATCCACGGTCTCTGTGGCGACAGAGATGCTACCAACAGAATCTTGCATTGAGATTGTTTTATCTTTAGCAATACTTGTTGAATTAATGGCGCTGGAGGATACGCATATCCTATCATTCCGTCCCAAGGGATCGACAGAGCGTCTACTGCAAATGCTCTTGGATCCGGACACGGAGACACATACGTCTGCAACTGATTGTTGAGATGTGTCGCAAATAAGTCTATCATTGGCCGTTCCCATTGGTAGCAAATCTGATTGAATACTTGTTTGTTGAGAGTCCACTCCGACGGCAACAAGCGACCCTTTCGTGAAAGGGAGTCTGCTAGCACATTCAGACGACCCGGTATGTGACGGACCGAAAGAAGAACCTGATGTTCTAGCGCAAACAGAAGGATTCTTTCCGTTAGATTGAACAACGGAACTGAATGAGTGCCTCCCTGATTCCGTATATACGCCACTACTGTCGTATTGTCGGATAGGATTTGGACATGAGCATTGTGAATAATGTCCATCCAATGACGTAACGCAAGCCAAATTGACATCATTTCCTTGATGTTTATGTGCTTGCACAGGAATTGCGGATCCCAAAGACCCAGGCATCTCGAATCCGTTGGGATCAATGATGCACCCCAACCTGTTTGACTGGCATCCGTCATAATGGTAAAACTCGGATCTGGCAACTGCAGCGGAACTTCCTGAGTTAACCACTGAATGTTTGCCCAAGTCTGAATCTCTTGTTTCACTTGATCTGACAAGAGAACGTCTACGTCGAGCGAATGAATTTTCACACTCCAATTCTGAGTCAAGAAAATTTGGAGAGGACGCGTGCGTAACCGCCCCATCGGAATGAGATCCGCAGCGGCTCCGCACAGACCTATCAGTCGCATAAATTCTCTCGCTGTGACTTCGTCTGCGTGCAGACAATAGCGAGCGTAACAACTGACTAATTTCGCTCTGGTTAACGGCAGACGAACGAGATTGTTGTGCATCTCGAAGCTCATTCCCAGATGAGTGAATGACTTGGACGGCACCAGATCCGACTTCTTCTCGTTTACTATAAAACCGAGACGTCGGAGCAATAGAAGTAGATTCTGAACATCGTTCTGAAGCATTAACTCGTTGCCGTACCTCTGAAGAATGTCGTCCAGGTAGGCCGACGTTACCGCAGACGAATGAGCTCGGAAATAGATCATTACAGAGTTCATTACCCGAGTGAAAGCCCAGGGTGCTAGATTCAGTCCGAAGCACATCGCCCGGAATTGATACACCACTCCTAGGACTGCGAAGCGTAGATACTTTCTGAATGTCGGATGTACCATGACGTGAAAGTACGCATCTTTGAGATCTATGCTTGTTGCATAATCGTTCACCCGAATACTCGTTCTGACCGACCGAATCGTCTCCATATAAAATTTCGGAGCGACGATCAGCTTGTTTATCCAGCTCAAATCTATGACTGGACGGAACGAGCCGTCTGGTTTCAGAACCAGAAACAGATGGCTGTAGAATCCCGGGGTCTCCTGGTTTTCTACGACCTCTACCGCGTTCTTCATTAAAAGAGACTGCACCTCTGATAACAGAGCGTCTCTTTTCTGCGGATTTGACGGAAGTTGAGTCCACTTTGGACTTCGAGTTAATGGAGGCTTTCGTTTGAAGGATATCTTTAGGCCTTCCGAAGTCACTCCTCTCACCCAAGGGTCGTCCGTAATCGACGCCCATTCTTGTGAAAAGCTCGACAACCTTCCGCCAACCGGTACGCGATAGAGGTTTAAGCCATCACCTCTTGGACCTGCGAGGCCTGCGGTAGGAGAAACCACGTCCTCCACGACCCGCACCTCGTCCCGTCGACCTCGGGGCGTCCGACCGGTTGTCCCGGCCCGAAGGACGTCCCGAACGAGAGTCGCTACCCTGACGGTCTCTCGAATAAGATCAAGAGGACGCACCGGAACCTCTATAGGAACCTCTCTTGGGCGCATTAGACCCAGAAGTGCCTGTCTTATTCTTGTCTGCTGTATCCGACTTCTTAGAAGCAGATTTGAACAACAGAGAATCCGAAGCTTTCTTTGTAATTTTATCATAAATAGCAGAAAGCTTGCCGTCAAAGAGAAGTTCTCCGGAGACCGAAGCGACTCTAAGAGAGTTCTTCACCTTAGTATCCACGAGTGTGGATGTAGCTAGGGCTGCGTCACGTCTAACCAACTCCAGGTTTGCCACAGAAAGGGCGGAGTTACACGTGGAATAAGCTACTGCCCTTGAAAGAAGTCTTAAAGAGGATTGTATATCCTGAAATTCTTTCCCTTGAAGGCGCAGTGATAACGCCTTAGTAAGGTGATCTGCGTAAGATAAGGCATCTAAATTGGCTCTGTTAGACGAAATAGCTGTTTCCAACACCGTGGTTGGAATAGAAGCCGACGACGGTAATGATAGCTCTAAGTCTTCCGCCTCGTCATCCATACGCAGAGGAACTCTCGGGATACCCTGTCCTGCCGTGTCGAATTTATTCCTTGCATTAATGAAAGGCAGGTTGAGAGTATTGGCGGACAAGAAAATGTCGTCCGCTAGCTCGCCCGGTGTAGCGTCCATTCGGTGAATGGACGCTACACCGGGCGAGCTAGCGGACGACATTTGTCTAATCTCCATGAGCACTTTTGCCGCTAGCTCTGAATTCATTTGTGACGACGGAAGCGCACTTGCAGAAGATAACATGGAAACATCACCCTGTTCTTGTTCCTCTGAAATAGAAACTGAGATAGTAGTGACCTTGCGGAGAAAGAGCCGGCATAGCCCTTTCTCCAGTAACAACATACCGTGACACACGTTTCCAATGTTTGTCATCCCAAAATTGACATATAGGACAGGGATTAGTGCGAGAACACTGACTACAATAAATACAATGATCATGAAAGTCAGAGGAAGATTTCTTCCTGAACCGCTCAAAAAATTCAGAGTCCAATGACGCTATAATCCTCTTGTCCGGAACCGCAGCAGTCTGGCCCGACGGAACAACTTGAGGGAGAAAGTGCCGGATGAAGTCCACAGCAGCTTTATGTTGTTCCGAAAGGGACAGCTCCAAATCATCCGTATCCCTTTCACCATCCGGTCGGACCTCATGATGCTCCCGGTCGTCCGCCCCCGATGCTTCGGCGGAGCGTACCGACCCAGCGCCGTCGGATAATTCTCGATCCGACACCGTTTCTGTCAGCTGCTGGGATGCTGCGATAAGCTGTGCTATCTGCACAAGAATGTCCGGCGTCGAGACCTGCGGAGGCGCAGTCTTCCGCTGCTTTGCCGAGGGCAGCTCCGCATCAGATGGCTCCCGCATACTTTTTCTATGCGAACGTCCGGAGTCCATCGGCCTCGAGTCCCTGGCTGCCGGATGGTGTGACCTGGTCGCCAAAGAATCCTAGATCGGCGAAGCTGGTAAGATATCGGCGGTCACGCAGCCAAGGTGCGGTCGTGTACGCTGACGAGAAGAAGAAGCCTTAGCAGTCTCCGCGGACTGCCTATACAACGGAGCGTCCCGAGCGACGGACGTATGCTCCGCTTGCGACACATTTTGTACCACAACATCTGGTCCCAGATGTTGTTGTATGAGAGAGGGGCCTCTCTCGCTCGCGGCCCGGCTGGACCTGGACGAGCTAGGAACCGGACTCAAAGGCTTCCTCCGTTCTCGCTTACTATCCGCCGTCACTGGGTGTGCACATTGAATGTTTATAGTGCTCGCATCACCCAACATTTCCTCATGGACCACATGGGACGAACCCGGCTGCCGAACCATTCGGTGAATAGACGCTACACCGGGCGAGCTAGCGGACGACATTTGTCTAATCTCCATGAGCACTTTTGCCGCTAGCTCTGAATTCATTTGTGACGACGGAAGCGCACTTGCAGAAGATAACATGGAAACATCACCCTGTTCTTGTTCCTCTGAAATAGAAACTGAGATAGTAGTGACCTTGCAGAGAAAGAGCCGGCATAGCCCTTTCTCCAGTAACAACATACCGTGACACACGTTTCCAATGTTTGTCATCCCAAAATTGACATATAGGACAGGGATTAGTGCGAGAACACTGACTACAATTAATACAATGATCATGAAAGTCAGAGGAAGATTTCTTCCTATTACAATTTGAACAATATCCTTTCATTGTGAAAAGTCAACAAGTCCTAGTTACTCACACAAACCCCTGACACAAAGATACATAATAACATGATCCATTAATAAATGAAAAAACAATTGCAAATCAAAATAATTTTGAAAAAATATTTTTTCAGCGAAGCCCAAGTTTCTGAAAAGTAACGTTGAGCCCCGATGGATCCGATAGCAAAGTGTGGTCAAAAATTTTAAATTTATATTAAATAATTAATGAGACACTTACGGATAATATAAATGTATCTTATAGTGAGATAAACTACACCAAAGGCAAAGGCCCCCCTCAAAAAAGGCTGTTGCCAATGTAAACAAACAGTGTAAAACACCAGAAAACATGACTCCAGGCACTGAAAAAACTGGCCCGAAATCAGTCATCAAAATTACACTCAATCGGATGCAAGACAGAGACTCCCAGGGGAGAATCTGCAGAACATCAGATGGAAGATGCAGAACACAACGTTTATACACCCATGGGTGAAAACGTAACTATGGGGAAAATAACAGAAAACATTCTGTATCCAAGCAACTCTCCCAAGAAAATTTTAGAAATGAACTTTCTAAAAAAATATGCCAAAAGCATGGGAGAATTGCAAGGGGGGACTTTAGAAGGCTAGGGGAGAGGAAACACTGAATAAGCAGTGCAACATTTAGCAAGAATGACAACAAGAGGCCCATGCCTCGAAAATAGGCAACTTAACATAATTTCATAAAAAATTTTAAGTACAGCCCTGATTATTTTTTGTCACTTCTTTTTCCTCTCCTCCTTCTATATCCTCCTTAGAATCACCATTTCTCCAAAAATTACGTGTCTGGCATCCTTTAAACTGAGATTTACAAGCAGAAAGATCAGGGAGATGTTGACTGATGAAGGGCCAAACAGAGAATGATAATTGGCGCCAATTTCGGGACGTCCTTGACACTGCGCATGCGCAGTGGGGGCGTAGTATGGAGGTCCTATAGGACATGATTTCTTTTGGTTTTGGATGCAAATTTTGGGGATTGGGGGGCAAAATTTGTGTTTGGCCCTGGTTTTGTTAGAGTTAGCACCAGCTAAGTCTGGGTCATTGGTACAGTATAAAAATATTGGATATTTTTATATGCCATTTTCACTCGGAGTTTTTCCCAGTCATGTAACTAAATGATAGTGTCAATGACAAAGTAGCTTAACTTGACTGTTGCAGTGTTTGATGAAAAGGAGAATGTTCATTGTTTATGAAAGGATTATGAAATAAGACAAGAATTGTGATAAGTGAGAATATGTTAAGTTCTTTACCCTACATGCTATGTTTTCAACAAGAATAATTTGAGGTGTAAACTGTACTAAAGAATTGATGCCTGGGTTGATGTGTCCCTCACAGTTAACGCATGTCAACCAAAGTTAACAAGTTACAGTAAAATCATTCCAAAACAAGTCATCCTACCAAGTTACAATGAAATCCCTCCATAAATATGACTCATAGACTTTGCTAAAGAAATCTAGATAACATGCTTGTCTGATGGTCACAGCTGACCGATCGCAACCAAAATACGACAGTCTCATCTAGATATCATACCAAGTTATCCTACCCAGTTACAATGAAATCCCTTCATAAATATGAACTGTAGACTATAGTAAACAAATCTAGGTCACATGCCCATGCGGCCATCATTGATGACCAGTCACAGCCAAAACAGGATGTTCTCATCTAGACGTTATTCTGAGTATCCTACTAATTTACAATAAAATCCCTTCATAAATGCAACCTGTAGACTGTGCTATAGGAAACTATGTCACTGGCCACTGCAGCTGTCAGGGTTGACCGAACCCGACCAAAATACGACGTTCTCATCTAGACATTGTACAGAGACATCCTAACAAGTTATGATGAAATCCCTTCTAAATATGACCTGTAGAGTGTGCTACAGGTTTTTGGGTTTCGGGCCAGCACATCCATCACGATTGACCGATCGCCACCAAAATCAGACGTTCTCATCCAGACAAGACTTCAAACCTGTACATGAAATTTGTTACTGATCAGACTGCGGGACATAGACTGCGCTAAAGAAAACGTGAACTGACTTGCATGCTAACAGACTTCCGCACATGTGATGGCAATAGCTTATCTTGATTTTGTCAAGTTAAGCTAAAAATGAGACAGAAACATAAAATTTTTTTCACATTTTAGAAACAGGGAATAATATGCCCCTTGGGTAAGTAGGTGGGAGAGTGCTTTTGAGGCTGGTGGATGGCTGAATATGACGGTTTGGGGCAATTTTCATAGTTTATGTCTTGCATTTGACAGTGAATTATTTAACCCACCTTAAGAATGTTTATTTCTCCTTTGTCAGATAGAGTTGTCTGTTTTTATTGGATTTAGAAAATAAAATACATGTCATGAGTCAGACAAATAAGTTAAATTATATTCTCATTTCAAGAGGGTGTATGGCATGTCATTTTGGGAAATGCCTGGTACATCGTGAAGTGGAACCTCGTGTAAACAACGAACCTGGGTCAAACATGATATAGTTTTGCTCAAGTTTGTTTTAAAAATTTGAAAAAATACTAATAAATAATAAATTCTGATATTGTGTGCATGAGGGTTAGTGCTTTACCTATTGTAATGACCAAAATTGCCATTCAACTTCTATTTTTTTCTATTCAACTGAAAAGCTTAACTTGTGATAAAAAGCCATCTTTTAGGGGGAAAAACTTAAATATGTTTAGTTATTGGAGAATATTTTTCTCACAGCAGACCTTAAAATTTTTTTGATTTGCCATGACACAACCAAAGGCAATTTTTTGGGGGCCATTCAGTCTCTGCTTGTTCAAGGAAAGCTTCCAAGGCAAAAACAAAGCTCTCTTCTGTGAAATCTCAAAAATGTGTCTGAATGAAATTTTTGTTTGTTTTTAATTCCTGGAGTTCTTTCTACCCCCTCTCCCTTAAAAAAAAATATGAAAGGATCCTGACCGGTGGATCTGAAGAAGAAGATTTTTAAAGAAATTTCCTAATATTGCACTAAGGTAAAATTTGGGCTCCCCTAGCGAGCTGAAATATTAACCCAGGGACTCGATTTGAACAAACTTGAATCTGACCCCCTAGAGATGTTGTTGTATACCAAATATCAAAAGAATCTGACTGGTGGATCTGAAGAAGAAGATTTTTAAGGATTATTCCCCATATTGCACTGAGTTAAGATTCGGGCTTCTGTATGGAGCCCAAATATGAACCGAGGGGCTTAATTAGAACACACTTGTATCTGCCCCCATGAGGCCATGAAAATAATCATAACTCTGGTGTCCATGCCAGATGATTATCATCATAGGTCTTCCTGAGTGCTTCCAATTCAATTGGTGGTAGACAAGCACTGCCAAAGTTCCAAGGGTAATTTTGTCACTGCAGTTTGAAAAGAAAATTTTATGGAAAAACACTAAGGTATGGATTTGAACAAACTTGAACCTAATCTCTCCCCTCCCCCCACCCCCAAAGAGAGCCCAAATATTAACTAAGGGACTCAGGTTGAACAAACTTGAATCTGATCCCTCTAGAGATTTTATATACCAAATATGAAAAGATTCTGATTGATGGTTCTGGAGAAGATTTTTAAAGAAATTCCCTCATACTGCACTAAGTTAAACTTTGGGATCCAATGGACTACCCAAATATTAACCCAGGAATCCCATTTGAACAAATTTGAATCTGGGCCACCTAAAGATGTTGAATACCAAATATGAAAAGATTCTGACTGGTGGGTCTGAAGAAGAAGATTTTTAAAGAAATTTCCTAATATTGCACTAAGGTAAAATTTGGGCTCCCCTAGCGAGCCCAAATATTAACCCAGGGACTTGATTTGAACAACTTGAATCTGACTCCTCTAGAGATGTTGTATACCAAATATCAAAAGATTCTAATACATGGTTCCGGAGAAGAAGATTTTTAAAGAAATAGCCTCATATTGCACTAAGTTAAACATTGTGCTCCAACAGAGAGCCCAAATATTAACCCAGGGACCTGATTTGAACAAACTTGAATCTGACCCTCCTAGAGATGTGGTATACCAAATATGAAAGCATTCTGACTGGTGGATCTGAAGAAGATTTTCAAAGAAATTTCCCCATACTGCACTAAGGTAAAATTTGGGCTCCCATAGGGAGTCCAAATATTAATCCAGGAACTTGATTTGAACAATCTTAAATATGACCCCCCCTAGAGATGCTGTAAACCAAATATGAAAGAATTCTGACAGGTGGATCTGAAGAAGAAGATTTTTAAAGAAATTTCCTTTTATTGCACTAAGTTGAACTTTGGGCTCCCATGATGTATATCAAATATTAAAAGATTCTGACTAGCGGTTCTGAAGAAGAAGATTTTTAAAGCTTATTCCTCATATTACCCTTGGTTAAGATTTGGGCTCCAGTATTGAGCCCAATTATGAACCAAGGGGCTTAATTTGTACACACTTGTATCTGACAACCCTATGGATGCTGTATACCAAATATTGAAAGATTGTGATCAGTGGTTCTAGAGAAGAACATTTTTTTAATATTTGCAAATATGCTGACTCAGCCTTTTTTCGATGACCCCCACCCCCCCCCCCCCCCCCCCTACAGAAGACCGACATAACCAATGGCAATTGTTTTTCACCATTCTACTGGTCCTAAGGATGATTCATACCAAATAATAGTTCTAGTTCCATGTGGTTGGGAAATATGGGCATTTGAAAATACTTCTATTTTTAGCTCTTGGGGTTCCCATGGGGAAATGGGTATTTTTTTTAAATGAATCAAGTACTTATGACGCAATAATACCACATACCAAATTTTGTTCAAATCAGACCATTTTTCAGAAAATAGGAATTGTCGGAGGGGCCAAATATCTTGCCCCTCCCATTTTGAAGGCAAATATTGCGCCACGAACTTCGTTGGAAGAAACTTGATTCTACCCCTCAAAAGGAAGCTCTATACCAAATATCAAGTCATTGTACCCACTGGTTCATGAGAAGATTTTTTTTTAGAGTTTTGGAGCATTTTCCCCACCCCCACCCTATGGAGAATGGCAACTTTATTTGAACAAACTTGAATTGAATTATGATAAGGAACACACACATCAAATTTAGTTCAATTCGACCAAGTGGTTCATGAGGAGAAGTCAATAATCTAAAGTTCATGCCAAAGACGGACGACTGAAGAAAGTCAGGCCGGTCATTCTGAGGAGGGCGATCCTTATAGCCCACCTGAAATTTTGCTGAGGATAGCAAGTAACTACCCTCCTCAATAGCCTGATTCTGATGATTTTGGTATGTACCAGCCCGCCTGTATATAGATCAAGGAGAGTCAGAAACTGCCCTCCTGTGATTTTCAAAAGTACAGGCCTGGAAAGTGATCACTTAAGCTCCCCCTGACTTTCAGTAAGGTGAGCTAAAAATAACAAGAAGGACGCCAACGCGCTATAGCTCACCAACATTCCTCTTTGATAGTAACTTTGGCAAACACAAGAACTGTATCAAACAGGCTCATAACATGCGACAAAGCTTACCTAAACACAACCTCTTAAAAGTAAAACACAGAAACTGGCATAAACACTAAGTTAAGCATGAAATTCTGAGCTAAACAGAAAACTAAATGCAACTAAAAATGTCAAGAAAAATGTTTAAAATGCAGGGTATGAGAAGTTAATCATGGAACAATGATACTGAGGAACATGTATGATGAATATAAGTGCCATTGGAAGAGAAGGAGTACAGCAGCTGACCTAAACACTAAGTTAAACATGAAATTCTGAGCTAAACAGAAAACTAAACGCAACTAAAAATGTCAAGAAAAATGTTTAAAATGCAGGGCATGAGGGGTTAATCATGGAACAATGATACTGAGGAACATGCATGATGAATATAAGTGCCATGGGAAGAGAAGGAGCACAGCAGCTGACCTAAACACTAAGTTAAACATGAAATTCTGAGCTAAACAGAAAACTAAACGCAACTAAAAATGTCAAGAAAAATGTTTAAAATGCAGGGAATGAGGGGTTAATCATGGAACAATGATACTGAGGAACATGCATGATGAATATAAGTGCCATGGGAAGAGAAAGAGCACAGCAGCTGACCTAAACACTAAGTTAAACATGAAATTCTGAGCTAAACAGAAAACTAAACGCAACTAAAAATGTCAAAAAAAATGTTTAAAATGCAGGGTATGAGGGGTTAATCATGGAACAATGATACTGAGAAACATGTATGATGAATATAAGTGCCATGGGAAGAAAAGGAGCACAGCAGCTGACCTAAACACTAAGTTAAACATGAAATTCCGAGCTAAACAGAAAACTAAACGCAACTAAAAATGTCAAGAAAAATGTTTAAAATGCAGGGTATGAGGGGTTAATCATGGAACAATGATACTGAGAAACATGTATGATGAATATAAGTGCCATGGGAAGAGAAGGAGCACAGCAGCTGACCTAAACACTAAGTTAAACATGAAATTCAGAGCTAAACAGAAAACTAAACGCAACTAAAAATGTCAAGAAAAATGGTTAAAATGCAGGGTATGAGGGGTTAATCATGGAACAATGATACTGAGGAACATGTATGATGAATATGAGTGCCATGGGAAGAGAAGGAGCATAGCAACTGACCTAAACACTAAGTTAAACATGAAATTCTGAGCTAAACAGAAAACTAAACGCAACTAAAAATGTCAAGAAAAATGTCTAAAATGTAGGGTAAGAGGGGTTAAATCATGGTAAAATGATAATAATCATCATATAGCAGCATTATAAAAGCCATGATATGGAAATAGGGCGAATAAGTGACCTAAACAGAAACTTTAACATTATTGGACACGTACGCTGATGCCGACCGATCGAGCCATTCCATAAGCTCACACAACTAAAGTTGGTGAGCTAAAAATGATTCGAGTCAGTATTCATTAATTATTGGATGGAAACCAAATTCTATATGGCCACCATGGTGGTCATATTGAATTGGCTAGCTGGACCAAAATCGAAAAGAAGCATTGTCTAGACAAGCAACCCCTAAAATGAATTGGCAAACTCATCCAAATTCGAAAGGACGCGTTCCCTAGACACCAATAATGCATGACTAAACTAGAGTGATGTCACACATACAGCCCAACTGTCCCAACAATGACAATGCTTAGACACAAAATAGTCTGAGCTATTTTTTTTGTTAACCATTTACCTAACGAATCTGCCATATCTGCACGCATGATATACAAAAATTGCTATTCAAATTTTTGTTTTTCATTTTTTTTACCACAAAACATACCGCATGACCTATTAATGGAACAAGCTTGATGAGCTTGCTCCAATAAGGACTAATAAGCAATGATTAGAAGTAAAAAATGAAAAAATCTGATGTTCCAGAAAAATATTTGTAGTTAGCCTCAACTTGTGGTAGGTAAAGGGTTAACGATGCAGTACATAAAACATTCTTTTCTAAAATCTCCTATTATAATAGTACTGAAAAATAATTTTGGTAAAAAGTGACAAGAAAAATGTTCTGCTTTTTTTATCTTTCTGAAAGAAAGTTTAAAATTATGTGTTTTCTGAAAATATCAATAAAATTTGTAGTTAGATCATCAGATGCATAGGTCTGTTGACTAGGAAATATAACTACAGTCAATATATATAAGTTGGAATTTTCCACTTAAAATCTGTGGTTTAAATTTTGAAAGACTATACTTCAATCTAGAAGTGCACCTGTGTTTTCTTGTTGAAACAAGGGCAATGCCCAGTGCATTATACACCTGTTAGGCTTTTTTAAAATCGTACATACACAGTTTTCATCCAACAAACGACCTGCATTGCCAAGCACTAAATCCTTCAAAATGCAGTTTGGAATAAAGAAAAAAAAGGCCTAACTGATTGGGGGAGGGGGATGGGGGTGAGTAGGCTGGGGGTCAGAGGTGGAGGTAGGGTATAGGAGTACATTTTTTTCTGCATGTAATCACTCCAAATCCTTAATGAAAGTGTCAATGACACTGTAGCTTAACTTGTCTGTGTGTTGTGTTTGATGAAAATGATAATGTTCAATGTTTATGAAAGGATTATGAAATAAGACAAGAATAGTGATAATTGGGAATATGTTAATTTCTGTTCCCTTTGCTATGTTTTTAATAAAAATAATATGAGGTGTACACTGTACTAAAAAACTGAGGGGTGGGTTAATGTGGACCTCACAGTTAATGTATGTGGCCCTTACAGTTAACATATGTCAACAAAAGTTACCAAGTTACAGTGAAATTATTCCAAAACGAGTCATCCTATCAAGTTACATTGAAATCCCTTCATAAATATGGCCTGTAGACTGTGCTCAAGGTTTTCGGGCTTCAGGCCTGTGTAGCCATCATGGTTGACCAATTGCAACTAAAAGGGGATGTCCTCATCTCAACATTATACTGAGTCATTCTACCAAGTTACAATGAAATCCCTTGACAAATACGACCTGTAGTCTGTACTAAAGTTTTTCGGGTTTTGGGCTCGGGCAGCCATCATGGTTGAATGATCGCGACTAAAAGGGGACGTTCTCATCTGGGCATTATCTGGAGTGATCCTACAAAGTTACAATGAAATCCCTTCATAAATATGACCTGTAGACTGTGCTCAAGGTTTTCGGGCTTCGGGGCCCTGTAGCCGTCACAGTTGACCAATCACAACCAAAAGGGGATGTCATCATCTAGGCATTATATGGAGTCAACCTAACAAGTTACAATGAAATCCTTTCATAAATCCGACCTATAGACGATGCTAAAGGTTTTTGGATTTTGGGCTTGGGCAGCCATCAAGGCTGAATGATTGCGACCAAAAGGGGATGTTCTCATTTAGACATTATTTGGAGTCATCCTACCAAGTTACAATAAAATGCCTTCATAAATATAACCTGTAGACTGTGCTGAAGGTTTTTGGTCTTCGGGCCCCTGTAGCTGTCACAGTTGCCCAATCACTTCCAAAAGGGGGCGTTCTCATCTACACATTATACGAACATTATATGAAGTCAACCTACCAAGTTACAATGAAATCCCTCCCATACAGAGCCCAAATATGGACCCAGGGAATTGATTTCAATAAACATGTGAAACAATCTTCCAAAGATGTTATATGTGAAATTTGAAAGCTTTTGGAGCAGTGGTTTGGGAGAAAAGTAGTCTTAAATGTTTTTCCCATTACCCACAGTGTTAAAAAATGCTGACTAAGCACTTTTTCAAAGTCCCAGAAAAGTACCCCATGATAAAACCGCTAGCAATTTTTTTTGACCATTCCATTCTGTTGGTCCCAAGGAAGCTTCACACCAAATAAGAATTCTCAGTGCCTTGTAGTTTTTGAGATATGGGCGTTTTAATTTTTTTCTTTTTTTAGCTTCTGCAGTTCTCATGGGGCGCCGGGAAAAAAAATTGGGGCATAAATTAAGTACTTATGATCCAACAAGCCCTCATATCAAATTTGGTCCAAATCTGCCTCTCGGTTTGGAAAGTTAAAAAATTTATAGTAATTTATATGTTTTTTATACTTACCAATGACCCAGACATAGCTGATGCTAACTCTTAAAATATAGGGCCAAACACAAATTTTGCCCCCCAATCCCCAAAATTTGCATCTAAAACCAAAGAAAACATGTCCTGAATGGCCCTCCACACTTCACCTCTACTGCGCATGCGCAGTGTCAAGGACGTTCCGAAATTGGCACCATTAATCATTCTTAAAACCAGTGCCTGGTAAGCGCTATGTACTCAGCGGGGAGGTATGAGTTCCCAACTCCTGGGAGGGCCATCCCCGTCTGGGTCATTGGTAAGTATAAAAAATATATAAATTACTATAAATTTTTTAACATTTTTATACTGTACCAATGACCCAGACATAGCTGAATAGTAAAAAGGCTGGAGGGCCTAGGACATAGAGCCAGTTGGAATACGCTCAATTATATAAAATAGAGTCATCCCCTCTAGGGAAAAAGAAGTATTAGGCCTTACATGTATCTTTCTTATTTATGTTAAATTAGAAAGATACAACACCTTGCAAAATTGAGCATCATACATCCATGTACTCTATTAATATCTAGTATAATCCTTATACTAATAATTTTTAAAGTAAGCCAATAAATAAAGTAAGTCTAGAGAAAAAAGACTCTTTATACTTCTTAAAAGTGTCAGAGGATTGTATAATAACGTCCGTTGACACGTGCTATATTCCAAAGCTATACTTTAAAAACTAAGACCTGAATGAATTTTTAACATAAACTTCTTACTAAAAAACCATCCCAATAACAGCTCAGAATTACTAACTCCGGAGGAGGTATCCCCTTGTTTTCATAGTAAAACAGGTGACCCAAGGGAACACCCTCCCCCCACCCCCCTTTTTCTTGCCCTGGGTCAAATAGCCCAGAGCGAAGAGGGCAGCAGAACGGAGTCACTGCCGAAACAGACAGCCTACCTAGCTATAGTAGCAACTGTTAAGTGAATGACATTCTGAGCAGTAGATAAAAGACCTAACAATAGAGGCCTCCAGAAATGGACTCGATATTTCTGAGATAAAAATTCATGAATGTGGATGGCTGAGCGCAATGAGCAGCCTTCAAAAATCTATAATAGCGACACAATTAATGTAAGCCCAACATGTAGAAGAACTCCTACTTTATGAGCCGAAATCTCAAGCACCACTGCTGAGGCAATGATATACCATAAGCAGTATCGATAGTTAATTGAATCCATTAGCAATAGAATGGAGCGTAACGTCCTTCTGTTAAGCATCAAAGACAGAAGAAGCTTACGCCCATAGTAATAAACAGATATCTGCTTATAAATACGTAAACTCTAACCGGACAGAGTAAAGGCCTATGCCCGTACGAAGACGGAAGGACCTTAATAACAATAGGTTCCGGATATTTATTAGGAGCCTGACTCTTATGCAAAAATCCAACCTAAATAGTAAAGGAAGCAGTGATTCGGAAACTACGAAAGTGAGAATCATCCACCGATAGTGCATGAAACTCACTGACTCTTCAGTAAAAGAGAAGCCAACAGAATTACTGTCTAAAAGGTCAGAATTTGAAAACTACTGTTTCCAGAGGCTCAAATGATTACTTAGCTAAATAAGAACCGAAGTTAAATTCTGTATAGAAATTTAATCTAATGATTCTAAGTCTATTTATCGAAAAGTTACTAACTGACTTAGATAAAGAGACATAAGATTCAATTGTAAACTATCATAGAGTGCCTAGGTATAAGATAACATAAACCTATAACCCTAATAGTAACAGGCTGCAGTAGATCTTGTCAAACAAGTATACTAGAAAGTTGCAATGACTAGTATGGAGGGATCAACAATATCAACACCAACGACGGAAGAGCCTCCACTTAGACGCATAGTATAGCGAAGAAGAGGTTCTCCTACAGTAAGAAATCGCGTCCAAAGCTCGTCCAGTACAATGCTTACAATGCAAAAAGGACCACACAACGGAATACGTGAAGGTTGAGACCTTGCAGGTTGTGAAGAAGATGACACGATTTTTCCCAGCGAAAAAAGATCCTCTCATGGAGGAAGTTTTCGCGTTAAGTCCCACAGTAGACCTCGGAGTAAATTTTCCCACGGTCTCTGTGAAGACAGAGATGCTATCAACAGAAATGTATTGTGGTTGTTTAACTTAGCAATACTTGCTGAAACAACAGCGCAGTAGGATACGCATATCCTATCATTCCGTCCTATTAGATCAATAGAGCGTTAACAACATAAGCTCAGAGATCCGGACATGTAAACACATACGTCTGCAATTGATTAGCAAGTTGTGTCGTAAATAAATTATCATTGGGCGCTCCCATTAATAGCAAATCTGATTGAATACTTGTTTGTTGACAGTCCATTCTGACGGCAACAAGCGACCCATAAGTGAAAGGGAGTCCGGTAATACAATCAGACGACCCGGAATATGACGGACCGAAGCAGAACTTGGTGTACTATAACAAACAGAAGGATTCTTTCCATTAAATTGAATAACGGAAACGAATGAGTGCCACCCTGGTTCCGGAGATACGCCACTACTGCCGTATTATCGGACAGGATTTGGACATGCGTTTCTGAATAATGTTCATCCAATGACATAAAGCAAGCGTAAAAAACATTATTCTGTGGAAGATAAGTGCTTGCCTAGAGACTGCGGAACCCAAAGACCCTGGCACTTCGAATCCGTTGGGATCAATATTGCATCCCAACCTGTTTGACTGGCAACCGTCATAAATATAAAACTCGGATCCGGCAACTGCAGTGGCACTCTCTGAGTCAACCACCGAATGCTTGCCCCAGTCTGAATCTCTTGCTACACTAGATAGACAAGAGAACGTGTAATCGAGCAATTCATGGATTGCTGAAAAGTTGCCGTCGAAGAGAAGCTTCTCCGAGACCGAAGCGACTCTGAGAGAGTTCTTCACCTTACTATCCACGCGCGTGGATGTATCTAGGGCTGCGTCACGTCTAACCAACTCCAGGTAGCCACTGAAGGGCGGAGTTATTCGTGAACAAACTACTGCCCTCAAAAGAAATCACATTGAGAATCATATCCCGGAATTCTTTCTCTTGAAGACGTAATGATAACGCCTCAGTAAGGTGGATTACGTATGACAAAGCGTCTAAGTTAGTCTATTAGACATCATTGCTGTTTCCAACATTGTGTTTGGAAAAGACATAAACGGCAAAAAAGATAATTTGCAGTCTATAACCACGCCGTCTAGACGCATATGAACTCTCGGTATGCCCTGTTCTGCCAAAATAAATTATTCCTATAAATGATAAAAGGCAGAATTGAGCATTGCGGACAAGAAACTAAACTATCATGCTTGGTAGCAAGCTTATATATATATAGCGTCGATAAATAATACACAAGTTCTAATGACATTATTGGACTGTGTCGGTAAGTCAGGGACAATGTCCCTGAACCGATCCAAAATTCCGTGTCCAATGACGCTATAAGTCTCTTATCCAACATCGCAGCAATGTAGTCCGAAGGAACAACCACTGGAAGATAATGCCAGAAGAAATGTATGGCAGCTTCCGATGTTCCGAAAGGGAAAACTCGAAATCGTCCGAATCTCTTTTGCCAACCTGTCGGACCCTATAAAGCGTTCGGTCATCCGAACCTAATGCAACCGCGGACCGCACCGCCTCAGCGCCGTCGGATAATTCCTGATCCGACCGAGAACTGTCGATTGCTGGGATGCTGCGAAAAACTGTGCTAACTTGGATAGCACGTCCGTCACTGAGGCCTGTGGAGAAGCGGTCTTACGATGCATTGCCGCTGGAAGCTCCGTGATCATTACCCCGTACATACTACTATTATGCAAGCGAACAGAGTGTATAGGCCTCGTGTCCCTTGGCTACCGGATGGCGTGACCTGTTCGCCGTGGAATCACTGAATGACGAAACTGGTCGGATACTCGAGGTCACATAGCCAATGTGCGGTCGTGTGTACTGCTGTGAGGATGAGGAAGCATTATCGACAGTCTCTCGGACTGTCAGTATAACGGAGCGTCGCGAGCGGCGGACATATGCTCCGAATGTAAAATATCTGAACCACAACATGCGGTCCCCTATGTTGTTGGACGAGAGAGGGACCTCTCTCGCTCACAGCCCAGACGGACCTGAACGAGCCAGGAACCGGACTAACAGGCTTCCTCCGATCTGTCCTCAATCCGCCGTCACTGGGTGAGTACTAAAGTTATTATAGTGCTCGCATCACCCAAATCTCCTTCCTAGACCGCAACGGACGAACCCGGCAGCCGAACCATTCGATGAATGTACGCTACACTGGGTGAGCTAGCGAATGTCACTCCGTAGATCCTACAAGGGACCTCTTAGGCGATAGACATATTCCATGAGCACTTATTGCCGCTAGCTCTTCATTAACTATGACGACAGAGGCACACTTTTGAAAGACATCTCCATAACTTTGCGAACAAGAAACCAGAAATGCTTGGTAATAGCAAGCATATAATAATAAATATATAGCGTCGTTCAATAATTCGAAAGTTTGTGTGACATTATTGGACTATGTCGGAACTGAGGGACGATGTCCCTGAACCGAACCAAAAATTTCTAAGTCCACCGACGCTATCAGTTTCTTATCCGGCATCGCAGCATTCTGGTCCGACGAAAGAACCTGTACAAGATCAAATCAGATGACATACACAACAGCATATGTTATTCTGAAAGGGAAAGCTCGAAATCCTCCGAATCCCTTTCGGTATCCCGTCGGACCGGATGAAATATTCGGACGTCCGTCCCGCTTCCGCGGAGCGTCCCGACCCAGCATCGTCGGATAAAACATTATGCGACCGATTCAGTTGATGCTGGGATGCTGCGATAAGCTGTGCTATTTAGGATAGCACGTCCGTCCCCGATGCCTGTGCAGTAGCAGTCTTACGATGCATTGCCGCCGGAAGCTCCGTGTACGCTGACTCCCGCACACTTTCCTATGCGAACGTCCGGAGTCTGCATGCCTCGTGTCCCTGGCTACCGGATGGTGTGACCTGGTCGCCGATGATTCTCTAACAGGCGAAGCTGAGTGGATATCCGAGGTCACGTAGCCAAGAGCGGTCGTGTGCGCTACCATGAGAATGAGGAAGCCTTATTGACAGTCTCTCCGGACTGACTATATGTCGGAGCGTCCCGAGCGGCGGACGTATGCTCCGAATGCGAAACATTTTGTACCACAACATCTGGGGCCAGATGCTGTTGTACGAGAGAGGGGCCTCTCTCGCTCGCCGTCCGGATGGACCTGAACGAGCTAGGAACCGGACTAAAAGGCTTCCTCCGTTCTCCCTCTAATCCGCCGTTACTGGGTGTGCATTTGGTTGATTTATAATGCTCGCCTTACCCCAAAACTCCTTCTAGACCGCAACGGACGAACCCGGCTGCCGAACCATTCGATGAATGGACGCTACACCGGGCGAGCTAGCGGACGTCAAAGGCCATCGAACCTACTAGGGTCCTCTTAGGCAATTGGCGTATTTATATGAGCACTTTTCCGCTAGCCCTTCATTAATTGTGACGACGGAGGCACACTGTTTGAAGACATCACGGATACATCACCCTAATCTTGATCGTCTGAAATAGAAATTGATAAAGTAGAGTGACCCTGCGGGGAAAGGACTGGAATGTCCAATTCCTCACTAACATACCGTGACATACGCTTCCCATGTTGTCATCGAAATCATCACATATAGAACAGGAGTTAGTGCGAGTACACTGACTACATATAGAATGATTATAAAAGTCAGAGGAAGACTTCCTCTAATTACAATTGATCAAAATCCTTTCAATGTGAAAAGAAAACAAAGTCCTGGTACTCGCACCAACCCCTGACAATGAAAATACATAATAATAATATGATCCATTAACATAGAAAAAATAATTGAAATCAAAATATTTTGAAAAAATATTTTTTCAGAACAGCCCAAGTTTCTGAAAAGTAACGTTGAGCCCCAATGGATCCCAAGCCTAAGTGTGGACAAAAATTTTAAAAATATTTTAGACAATTTATGCAACACTTACGAACAATAATAATGTATCTAGTTATGATTAAATTAACATCAAGATATTATTTTCAAGAAATCCCCCCTCACACAGAGGGCTGTTGTAAATGTAAACAATGAGTGTAAAAACACTAAAATAAGACTCCAGGCACCCAGGCCCGAAATCAGTTACCAATAATACACTATCTGATGCAAAACAGACTTCCAGGGAAGAAACTGCAGAACATCAGATGGTAGATGCAGAACACAACGCCTAACCACCCATAGGTGAAGACGTAAATATGGGGAAAAGAACAGAATTCATTCTGTTATTCAGCTAAAACTCCCAAGAAATTTTAGTAATAATAATTACAGAAAATATGCCAAAAGCATGGGAGAATAGCAAGAGGGGACTTAAAGGAAAGGGAGAGAGGAAAACACTGAAAAATCAGTGTACTTGATAACAAGAACGACAACAAAATGGCTGCTGCCTCGAAAATAGGTAACTTAACATAATTTCATTAAAAAATTTTAAGTTACAGCCCTGATAATTCTCTGTCACACATTTTTCCTCTCCTCCTTCTATATCCTCCTTAGAATCACCATTTCACTAATATTTATGTGTCTGGCATCATTTAAACTGAGATTTACAAGCACAAAGATCAGTCAAATGTTAACTGATGAAGGGCCAAACTAAGAATGATTAATGGCGCCAATTTCGGAACATCCTTGACATTGCGCATGCGCAGTAGAGGTGAAGTGTGGAGGGCCATTCAGGACATGTTTTCTTTGGTTTTAGATGCAAATTTTGGGGATTAGGGGGCAAAATTTGTGTTTGGCCCTATATTTTAAGAGTTAGCACCAGCTATGTCTGGGTCATTGGTACAGTATAAAAATATAGAAATTTTGGAAGGGGCAAAAATTCTTGACCCTCCCATAACGACGGCAAATATATCCCCACAAACTTCTCTTGAACAAATCTGAGTCTACACCAAATATCAAGTCTCTGCTACTGCTGGTTCATGAGAAGAAGATTTTTTAAGATTTAAGCACACTTTTTGGGCGTGGCCCTACCAAGGGGCGAGGTAACTTGATTTGAAGAAAATCACATTGCGATGTCACAACAAACTATTATCTCAAATATCAAATAAATTGGTTCAGCGGTTTGGGAGGAGAAGACGCAAACACCATGTTCATGGATGACGGATGACAGACGACGGACGGTGAGTGATCACTATAGCTCTCCTGACTGAAATTCAGGTGAGCTAAAAACCTGTCACAGACCCTCCCCAAATAATTCACTGTTCCCAAGGTCCAATAAAACTAATGAATGCTTGGAGAAAGAATACACCACTCCGAATAACAAAGCCAAAAAATAGAGAACATATGCATAGAAAGCCTGTTGAAAACTCCATAACTGACCCCAACTAGACCCAAAATTCTCAAAGGTCGATACTAACGCAAAGCAAGAATTTAAGAGAATCTATTCAATAATACGTCTGCCTAGTAATATATAGATATGATGCATGCAATCCACAGAATCCTGCCTGTACCCTCATCCGGATAAAGCCTGTATCAATGGCATGACCGAGCGATACAAAAAGTAACCAGGAAACTGAAGGAATAAAACAGTGTTAATGCGATTAACCTGAGGAATAGACTCATACGCCATAAAGAAAACAGAAAACTCTGGGCGAAACTTATCAGAGTGGACTAATTGCCACATTTGGAGAATGTCACCCAGATAACCGACAGGGGCGAGAAGGCTAGCAATATAAACCGAATGTGTTCATGAAAGAATTCGGAATCCAAAACAGTTACTGTTCAGGAATCATATGCTCATATACAACTTATGAATGCCCAACCACAGGAAGCAAACCAACTAAAGAGTGGATGCGCCTCTGATGTCGCCATTAGACCACAACCCAGCTGCCAATCGAAGAACATGAAAGACATGCACATAATTGAATGCATATGAGGCTTATAGGAAGAGCACTACATCCTGCCCTGTAATCGCCTCTTAACATATCGGTGGTGGGGGAGGGGAGGTTGACAAATATATCATATCAAACCCCACTCACCCGCATTACTTGAATTGCTAGATAAGTAAGGCCGGTGCAGTAATATCAAAGTTTGGAACAGTGACAAAATACTTTTTCACACTACGAAAAAGAAACTTCACGCAATATTTCCAAAGCTATACTGCTGCTGCTATTCTCAATAAAGAGTAATACAGATAAAAAGAGAGAACAAACTCTTCTCTTGAAATGGTACCTTGTTTGATAGGACAGTGGTCTCAGCCTGGATGAAGCAGCTAAAGGTCTTCCTATTCGTGAAGACAATTAATGGCTGTTAGCTGCGGCCCTAGAAGCTCACTAAAGGAGACTTACAACTCTAGCTGCTAATGATAGGGAAAAAAACACCGCTCATAATTCTAGCTAGGCTACTATAGTGTCAATAATAAGACTGAAGTCTGTGACACTAAGGAAATTATTTATTTATTTATTGATGTTTAAGGTCACATATTTGTGCACAATGGCTAATCATGACCGTGACAGTTTTACGGGTGGAGGAAGCCGGAGTACCCGGAGAGAACCACCGAGCAACGACGAGCAGCTGCCAGCTCCCCAACATCGTAACTCCGCACAACAGCACAGGCAGGGTTAGATTGGTTGAAGACATGCGTACCATCGACGTGCAGTACGCCTTAGTACACGGCGTCATCGTGCCCCCACGCGGGCAATGGAGATGAAGTGTCTTACCCAAGGACACAACGCGGCTGCCGCAGGAGGGATTCGAACCGAGGACCTCTCGGCTTGCAGCCTGCACCTCTACCAATTGAGCCACCGCGCTCCCGACATTAAGCAAAAACACTGAGAAGGAAAATATGCAATCTTTCCTTTAGCGGTTCTATTCCCAAAAGGCAGCGGACTCAGCCTAGCTAAGAAAGCTTATAAGACTTCATCTCTGTGAAGACAGATATCTCGGTGTAATTTTTGCGACTTTAAAAAGCTCACTAGATGGAGACTTATGTTAGTCGCTCAAGTTAAGGGAAAAAGGATTGCCCTTGATTCTTTTTAGGCGTCAACAAAAGGACTAAAAGCCCCAGATGCCAAAGAATACAACACAGAGAAGGAAACAGCAAACTCTTTCCTTTTAATGGCCCTAATTCCAAAGACATTTGAAAGCTCAATAAACGGAGACTTACAACATTATTTGCTCAAGGTAAGGAATAAAGAACCACACTTCTAACGGCCATAATTCCATATAGACAGTAGTCTTAGCTTAGCTAACAGTTATTAGTCTTTATCTCCATGCAGACAAATATCTGTGTCACCTGCAGCCTTGGAAAACTCCCTAAACGGAGACTTACAATGCTGTAAAATATATAAGGCCACTATGACGCTAGCCGCTAATGATACATAAACACAGACCGCTCTTAATTCAAATAAACTAAACTAAGGCTACAACAATAGGACTAATTACCTGTGATGCCTAGGAATACTACACAGAGAAGGAAAATGTAATCTTTCCTTCTAACAGCCTTATTCCAACTACCACTGTCTCTCCTTCCAAACCTCCACCCCTGAAAAAGAAGCTGAAAAGACACAAGCGCCGCTAACAACCCACAACTTCTCCTCCTTTACCACGGTCTGACACTTTCAAATTCTACAGCTAACGAGGGTCGAAAGGGGCTTGCACCCCATATCGTCCCTACGCGCCTTTGGCGTGCAAAACCATTTGATTTAGCACATAAGGCTACTATGGCGTCCACAATAGCACTAAATGTCTCAGATGCCTAGGAATACAACACCGAGAAGGAAAAGACGTACTTATTCCTTCTAACGGCTCTATTCCAACAAGACTGCTGTCTCAGCCTATCTATGAGCTATCGATCTTCTATTTGTAAGGAATAGATCATTGCCCTTCTTATACTACTGCTAAGCCAAGGGAGGCATCGTTAATCAGACCAAAAGCCTTTAACACATGAGCCAAAAGATCCGGGAAGGAAAGCTCTTCGTCTTTCCTTTGCCCGGTACCTTAAGCTGTTTTTGCCTAGCAAACGCAGACTTTTGTTCAGATGGAACAAAATTCAAAGAGCTTAAGAATAAAAATTCATAGTCTTAATGTGCCGTTCCATGAGGGATGGAGAATCAACCTCCGTAGCCCTCTCACCATCTGAATGTTCCATCTGAAAACATGGTCAACACCATCCGAATGTACAGATGACTGGACCAACCCAGCACCATCCAACAACTAGAGCCATCACTACTAGAGCCTGTTGGCGGCAGAACCTGCAACTACTGGGATGCTGCGATACACTGCGCAATCTGCGGCAGCAGGTCCGTGAACGATTATCCACTTCTTCACCATATGCTGCTCACGGGACAGAGATCTGACCACAGATCTTTCGGCGTATGTCCCATATAAAAATGCCTTGAACCATTAGCTGCAGGTTAATCCGAATTCGGTGGAAACGACTGGGAACACCTCCATGGAACAGCATGAACATGTGAAGTCAGGCAGCTGGTCTGCGGTCTAACATGCTTCATCGATGAAGCAGAGGAAGAAGCCAGAGCTGCAACCGGCCTTTCCTGCAGTGTGGAAGGAGCATCCCAGACTGCAAGCGTGAACGGACGTCCCAACTCACTAAAGTTTCTCCAGCTCGCGATCTGACTCCAGACCTCGCCGAGCATTCCGTTTAGAAACTTGTAGGTTTCTACCCCTTAGCGTGTTTTTCCATGGAAGAAGAGGAAGCCGTAACAACAGCCGACACTGGCTGAAGTGTGGAAGGAGCAGCCCGACATGCACATTTCGGGCGGGTGCTCCGACTCATTGAAGTTTCTCACGAAAGACAACAGTCGACCCTGACTGCTAACGGGAAGGAGAATGCTCTCCAACTCGCGATCTGTCCCCAGATCTTGCCAAGAAACTTGTAGGCCAATAACTTGTAGGGGGGGGGGGGGGGCAGGGCAATAACTTCAACAGTTTTCATTGGATAATGGTGATCATCGAACGTGACATAGACATTGTTGCTGTGGAAACATATACTGAAAAGAATTGAAATGTGTTAACAACTGTTCAAGTTATGCCATAAACAAAGTTCGGATGGACAGCCAGGCTGATGGACAGATGGATGGACGTAGCTCTATGCTATATCCCTCCCTTGTGGGGGGATAAAAAGTAACAATGTATGTGGCAGAAGCCTAATTTGAAATTTAGAGAAACTAAATTTGAAAACCATTTTGAAAAGGGTTAAATTAATACCAATATTATTTGAAATCTCTGTATACAGAGGTTCAGTAAACTTTGCCACAAATGAAAAACAATGACGTTGTAGCAGAGTGTTTGAAGAATGAAAGGTACAACCTTGAAAAGCAAAACTTTAATCCGAAACTTTAAGCTAGGAATACTAAGTAAAACTGACTGCCAAAAATGGGTTAAATATTTCCTAAAACCAATAACAAGAAATCATTGATGTAAATGCAATCATTAAGTTGTTGTACTAACCATGCAAGAATTAAAGTAAGAAAGTATGTGGCAAAGCCTAATTTTAAATACAAGGAAACCAAGTCTGAAAACATGTTTAAAGGGGGTTAAAATCATGCCAGTATTAATGAAAATCACTGTAGAAAGGTTCAGTAGATAGTAGACATTGACCCAAATGAGAAACAGTGACATTACTGTAAAGTGTTTGAAGAAGTAAAGGTGTAAATTTGTAAACAAAAAAAAAATTTAACCAAAAAACTTTAACCTGGAAGTTGTAAGTTAAATTGCCATACAAAAAAGGGTTAAATATTTCCCAAAATAAGATGAAAAACATAATGAGAATGATACAATCAATAGTAATTAATATTAATTTAAAAGAAAAAAAACTTTAACCTTGACTAAAAAACTTTAACCACAAACTTTAACCCAAATTCTAAATGTTAACAGACAGACAGATGGATGGACAGACGGACAAAAGTCATGACTATAGCCCCAAACTGTAAACAGTCAGGCTGATAAGGAGCCAAATTCAAGTAATTCCGCATTCTTAGCATGAATGACTATGGTAATTGGATGTAACAAGTTCCCAATTTTAAGTCTAGTCCAGACTAAGCCCTAAAAATTAGGATGGCATATTCGAGAGTGAGAAGTCAACCCCCACAAACATACGCCATATACAATAAACAAGCTGTATCCAGGATCAGATATAATCTACAGACAAAACAACTTCACTCATAGTTACACACTTATCAAGCGGAGGAGATTTAAAAAATCCACCCCCCCCCCCACACTTTTTTGAAGGAATCTTCTTCAAGAACAAAGACGGGGAGCACTCTGGAATCAGTAACAGCGGGTACCAAATAACAATATATATTCGCCGAACAGGCACCCAGATATTATTAATTATTATTAATAAATTGGTGCTTAATGCCACTTCAGTAATTAATAGCGCACGCTTATAATGTATACCGGAATCGGCATACGCAGACAGGCTGAAAACCCAGGCCTGGCATTCTTTAGGAGTGCAGGAGTGCTGCACACCTAGAAAATATTGAGGAGGGCAATTTTTTGCACCCCTTGATTTTCTGGAATGCCAGACCTGTGTAAAAATAATTGGATGGAACCCATATTCAAACTTGGCCTGTATTACTAGCAGGAGAATACACATACCAACTTTGGTTGAAATCAAATAATCCAAACTGGAGTTATCGGTCAGAAGCCAAGTGTTTACAGATGGATGGATGGATGGATGGACAGACAGATGGATGGATGGATGGATGCTCCTACAAATAAGGTTTATGTGGCTAAAATATTGGAGGAATTTAAAATGCACGGACAACCACTATAAACTATTTTTAAGTCAGCTTACTGACCCTAACCCTTACCCTAACACAAAATCCATTAAAATACCCCCATTTTGTCACTTTTTAGCCACATAACTCACTTTTTTAGACATATAAATGCTGTCTGTTAGTTCAACTTTATGTGGCTAGTTACATAAATCAGGCTAGACACATAACAGTGCTGTGAAGCAACAACTTGGCACATACCCATGATTTGTTTGCTTAGACAGATGGATGGATGGATGGACAGACATTTAGACAGACATAAGACGGACGGATGGACGGACGCACACACAAATGACTACTAATGTGGCTACGAGTTAGTAAAACAGGATACTTATGTGATTAAAGTGATGGCTAGCCACGTAACAGAATCTCTTATTGTGGGGAGGGGGGGGAGGGGGAGGGAGGGGGGTAAATGTAGAGTAGGGTTAGGGCATTCTGGGGTGGAGTTTAGGGGTGGGGTGGGGGTCAGTGAAGGGGTGTTTGAGTTATGTGGCTAGGGTTAGTTTAGGGTTAGGGGTGGGTAGGGTTAGGGACAGTAAAGGGTAGGGTTAGGGTTTGCTGACCCCCCCCCCCCCCCCCCCCCAAAAAAAAAAAAAAAAAAAAATTCCCCCCCCCCCCAAAAAAAAAAAAAAAAAACAAAAAAAACAACTTGTTTTATTATGTTAGACATGTGTTTTAGGTTAGCCATCTAACATGTCAAGAAAATAGCCACATAAGTAGCCATTTGTAAGAACGGATGGACGGACAGGCGGATGGACAGACCAGACAGACAGACAGATGGATGGATGGACAGACCATTTACATAATACAAGCATTTTTACAAACTGGCATATAAAAAGTAATATCAAATTAGAAGAGAATCATATAACCGAAAATTAGAAGTCCTATCTGGCCCTCCATACATTTTACCCTCCGCGCATGCGAAGATGCCAGGAATTCACCGAATCTGGCGCCAATAAAATCATTCTTTGTAGAAAAAAGATTATAATAATTCAGCGGGGAGGTATGAGTGCCCAGTACTGCTCACTCATGGTTCGGCCATTCCTGTCTGGGTCATTGGTAAGTATAAAAAATATATAAATTACTATAAATTTTTTGATATTTTTATACTGTAACCAATGACCCAGACTTAGCTGAAATGTAAAAAGGTGGAGGGCCTAGAACTTCCGAAATAGTAGATCAAATCCTTCAATCCATGATGAAGAAATTAGAATTTACATGTATGTCTCTTAAAACCATAATAGAAGAGACATAACCTAATATGGATCCCAATTATGTAAATCCTAAATCTAAGCATAAAATCATGTTAATTAGGATGTAACAAACAAACAATTTTAAAGACTAGTCTGGACTAGGCCCTAAAAATTATTATGGCATACTGAGAATGAGAGAAAATTTCCCATAAACCTACGCCACACAATAATACTGCAGCTGATCGCCAAACATAGTATGGACAAGACAGCTTCTTCAATACTTACATACCTCATAAGGCAGAGAAGAGGACAAAATGACCCCCCCCCCCCCTTTTTTTTTTGAACATATCTTCAAAAGAAAGAGGGGAGAGCTCTGGAATCAATAAGCAGAACCCGGAAACGATATAAATAAATATCGATCAGGCACTCAAAAAATTAATTCCTGAATAATAAATGGTGCTTAATGCAACTTCACAAGCCAAGGCTATAGCGATGATTTTGGTAAATAACATAATCCGCTACAAAATATGCACTGCAGACGCCCTATACAGGTACGACGAAATCAGTGAGAAATCAAATATAACATATACAAACAAAAGCGGGATACGATGAACAATCTCGGCAGAGAAAATACGCTTCAAGATCATTCACAGGAGGCCTCTGTAATATTAATCCGGTAAAAACACTATCCAACATGTACTGTTTGGTATTTACAACTATAACACGTGAGAATATGCGATTTAAGAACCGACAAAATAGAGACCACGATCTAGAAATGGAGGTAGGTATGATTAACCGGCTCTAACACAGACCGCCCTCGAAATATATAATAATTTCAAGGTCCACTAAAGAGATAGCGTAATCACACATTGCACGAGTGCATAAAAACCAGCCTATTAATCATCTAAAAACCACTAAATGGCTATGCCGTAACCTATGAGCTCAAATAGTGGCCATTATGATGATAAAATAAGTGCCTGAATATTAGAAATCAGAAATTAAATACTGGGAACAAATGCAACAGAACTGCATATATGCCTATGAGGGCGCCATCCAACATGCCCCAGGCGCAGAGTATGCATGTATTAAAATATATATACGCGACAGTGTGAGTGTGTGTGGGGGGGGGGGGGGGGGGGGGGGAATTCGAATATATGTCGAAACCTCCTCACCCACATTATTTAATCATTGCTGGTGCAAACAGCAATAATATAGTGACCATAAAGCTCTTTCACGTCAGAAATACTCCGTAATGCTACTGAGAGCGGAGAATGATGTGCAGAATAAAACTTCCCTTAAAGAAGAAAACCGTCTCATGGGGAAGCATCTGGCGAATGCTCAATAGAAGACCCCATAACCTCAATGAAATCAATAGAAACAAATGAATTGAAGGATATACATATCCTATCATTCATTCCCATGAAAACGGCTGAGCGTCAATGTATGCGCTCAAAAGCCTTATACTAGCGACACAAATAATGGAAACTATTATTCCCATGCACCGAAAACTTAACTATCCTGAAGAGATCTCACATAAGATCATAATAGCCAAACAGTTAGAATAAGCACAAGATATAGCCAGGGTTTACTTATGCGCTGAAATCTTAAGCATTGACTGCTAATTGGAAGATAAATCACCCAAGCAGTACGAATAGCTAACTGACTTATTTAACAATAGAATGAACATAAACGTCCCTTCTACTGAAAAATAATGACAAAAGAAGCATTACTTCTTTTCTGATAAACTCTGATGTGCGTTTATAAATATAATGAATGGAAAAAAAATTCGATGATGTAATCATAAGCAATTAGACATTATTGAATATGTGATTTCCAATAACCGAGGGTCCCAAGATCCCTGCATAGAGAGACCCTCGGACTCAGGATTGCAACACAATATATGAACTCACACGTCTGAAATAATTGAGAAAACCGTAATATATGCCCAAACTTGACCTAATGTTAAAAGATTCTCTGAAACAAAACAGGTCAAGAGAGAAAAACGTCTACCACTCCAGTTAATAACTGGAGTAGACATGTGTGTAAGCGACCCATCGAAATAACATTCCAAGCCACTCCACATCTGGCACATAAAACTATCGCTGTTAATGCGTCAGATAACAGATAAAAGCGAGCCAAACAGCTGGTTAATTCGCTCTGTGAAACAACAGATGAACCACCCACATGAATAGTGGGATACGTGTATCCTATCATAAATCCCATGAGACATTATCTAGTTCACAAAACAAGTGACCTAAAGAACTATACTCGCTACAATTGCTGAACGTTCGCTTTTCGACTGAAAGATAATCATAAATAGCCTAATTATCCACTTCCAGTCAAAATCGGCCGGACCGAGTTCTATAAGAGCCTCGAACCACCGGCTCAGGGGAGTCTGATCAGTAACTCAGTCTGACTAGAAACCCCTATCCAAGTGGCTGTATTTATAAGCGAATTGAGTCTAGGACAAACACTCCTACTCTTCTGTTGGCTGTGGTCGATTGGACTCCAACTTAAAGAGTCGAGTATAGATGCTTTCTTGTAGTTTAATCCTACAATAATTAAAGCTTACCATCAAGACTTAGGTATACCTATACCTTTGCTATGAGTCCTTATAGATGATCTGAGTCTAGGACAACCTCTTGTACTCTTTCTGCTGGTGTTGGTACATTAGACCCCAACTTAAAGAGTCAAGAATTGATTCTTATCATAAAAACTAGAGTTGGAAGACTAAAGCGACCTATGGTAAGTTTTCCACCTAGTCAAATGCAAAGATGAAGACACAAGGCATCGTTTCATCAGAATAACTCCCACTTAACATTAATTAAGACCGAGATATAAATACTAGGTCTGGAAAGAATTTTAAAAGGTACAAACGACCACAAAATTCCTTCCATATAGACGATGCGTCACGGTACTTAAAATTAAAGTACATAAGACCATGAGACTAAATTCACTCTGACTAAGAAATTATCTTCTCAATTGCATCCGAGCAAACAGCTAAATATGAAGGTAAGGCTAAAACTAGGATCTTAGCCTCCTCAATCAACACAGAGGAACTCTCCACATCTTCCCCTGTTGTTTTTAAAAGTATGTGGACAATCACAAACGATTAAAAATACAGAGGAAGAAGATAAGAAACCAAATTACTTTTTCCCGCAGGAAGTTAAATATGGTGTCGTCTACAGAATCGAAGACCTGTGACACCTGTGTAGACTTAACCGGAAAGAGATCTTATTACCCTGCTCTTTACCCGGATGAAGTCAGCGTCCAACTACGCTAGAGGTTTCTCATAATTGCTCGCAGCATTTTGAATCACTGGAACAAGTTGAAGGAAATGATAATATATGGTATCTATATCATCCAAGAGTTGATCCGGAAGGAAAAGTTATCCTTTCCATCATACGTTCAAATCAGTTAGAATCACAGTCACCAGCATCTAAACAGGCAGGTAACTGGACCAAATAAGCACCATGCAACAGCTCAAGATTTGAGACTGACGTTGAGTTCTTCTATACTGCGATTAGCTGCGCAACTGCGACAGCAAGTCCGTTACTGAGGTCTGAGGAGCAGCAGTCATGAATAGCCTCTTCGCCGACTGCTCCTAGGACAGGGAGTCTAATATAGTAATTACTGCGGACGACCCGATGAATGAAGCCTCATCTCCTTGGCTACTAGATGGTGCAACTTTCTTCACAAAAGATGGACCTTTTGACGATGAAGACTGGAAATCCTGAGTCACTTAGCCAAGGTGCGGTCGGGAGTGCTTGGTAGACGCTAAAGAAGCAAAACTGTAGCCGTCCCGGCAAAGAATTGAACTAAGCGTACCGGACAATAGCTATGTACGTAAGCTCTGACTGACGCAAGTTCCTACCAACAACACCCGGCTCCAGATGTTGCTGAAAGAGAGAGAGGGGTCTCCCTCTTGCTCGCGGTCCAGAGAGACCTGGACGAGCGTACCTCAGAACTTGCTGTCTTCTTCCTTCCATCAACACTTGGTGAGCATGATTCGATTAAACAGTGCTCACTACACCCTTATTCTCTCTCGACCGCTACAGACATATCCGGAATCACATCATCCACATATGAGTGAGATCTGCCAGTTGAGCTAGCTGTAGACAAGGGACGTAAACCTCTTTTGAAGCCTAGCCCTTGTCTAAAATCATTGAGCACTTTCCACTAGCTCTAAATACAATGCATATGCGACACATCCGGAGTCACGGTCCTAGTATCCAATCTTAACTGTTTCACCGGCGACAGGGAATTGAAACCACTCATCGGGTTTTATAGCCCTGTGCAATATAAAGATCACTTTGTTCGTAATGTAGAGGAAACCATAAGACTAGCCATCCTGGCTGCCTATTAGACAGGATGTCCCAGACAGGAGGCATGGACGTATACTTCAACTGATGCAAGTTCCTACCAACAACATCTGTCCCCAGATGATGCTGTAAAAGAGAGACGCCTCTCTCTTGCTCGCAGTCCTGGATGACCTGGACGAGCGTACCTCAGAACTTGCCGGTTTCCTCCTTCCGTCGTCGCTGGGTGAGCATAGTTGCATATCATATTGTTTGCTCCACCCTATGTGATCTCCTAGCCCGGATCGTATACACCCGCGTCACAGTTCTCAGAGGCCTGAGTAACTACTTCATCGGTCGAGCTAACTGGCGACAACGGACTTGTGCGGTCCTGTGTGCTTTTCGAACATAGAGGAAGCTATAAGACTGGCCGACCCCGGCAGTCTATCGAAGGAGCGTCCCGTGGACGTAAGTTCCAACTGACACAAGTTCCTACCAACAACCTCTGACCCCAGATGTTGTTATAAGAGAGAGAGGGGTCTCTCTCTTGCTCTAGATCACGGAAGACCTGGACGAGCATACCTCAGAACTTGTCTGACCGACACAAGTTCCTACCAACAACCTCTGACCCCAGATGTTGTTATAAGAGAGAGAGGGGTCTCTCTCTAGCTCGCGATCACAGAAGACCTGGACGAGCATACCTCAGAACTTGTCTACTTCCTCCTTCCCGTGCTTCCTCCTTTCCGTCATCGCTGGGTGAGCATGTTCGTATGTTTAATGTTTATAGTGCTTGCTACACCCTTATTCCTCTTCTCGACCACTACGGACATACCCGGCATCACACCACTAGTCTATGTGATAGATCTGCCAGTTGAGCTAGCTGGCGACAAGGTCGTCAATCCTACTAAGCATCTAGGCACTTGTCTAATTCCTTGAGCACTTTTGCCGCTAGCTCTTCATTGACGATGACGACAGCACACTCCCTGATGGCGACACAAAGCCACACCATGTTCTTGTTCCTCTGTAAATAGAAACTAAAAAACTATAGTGACATTTTGATGAGAGGACCAGTTGAGTCCCCTCACCGCGATCGGACTGATAGTGTCCACTCGTCTAACACAAACCATGACGCCCGTCATTCAGATTATCAAATCTGACACATGGAGTAGAATTAGTGGTAGTACATCAAGTAAACTCATTACAACGACCAAGTAAATAAAGGAAAGGTTTCCTCTATTTGCCATACTATTAGATAAGAATAATTACCTAAATACTAATATATGTCATTGTACCACCACCAAATCTACATATAATATAAGATAACATTAAAATATAATTAATGAAATAAATATATCCAAAAGAAAAACTCTTTCAAAAATAAAATAAAAATTTTTGAAAAAATTTTCCTCATATAAGAGCCCAAGTTCCCAAAGAGAATGATGAGCCCAAAAAAGCATAAGTGTGGACAAAATTATAAAATCTGTGTAAAAATAACTACCACACTATCCGAATATTTCATGTTACTTACAACTGTTGTTCCTAAACAAAAGTAGGAAACTACCTAGAGTAATGTAATGTAAACAAAACACCGAAATCAAGACCATAGGCAACACGGCCCGAAGTCAGTAACAGAAACAAGACTATCCGATGTAAAGTAAGATCTTCCTCAGAAGAAAAAACGATACATTGGATGTAAGATGCATGACCAAAATGCCCGAACACCCTAAGGATGAGGACGTAACCTTGGAGATGTACAGAATAATCTTCTGTATAAAACGTTAAACTCCCAATAAATTTTATAAAAATTTTGTTTTTTAATTAAAACAAGCCAAAACGCTTGGGAGCTTAACTGGGGGGGATCAAGAGAAGGAAGGGAAGGAATACTAAATAAACAGTGGATAGATCATAATCAATCAGTGATAACATCAGACTCATGTCCCAAAATTAGGGAACATGAACTAATTTTAATAAATATTATAAAATTACAGCCCTGAATGCTTCAAACCACCGTTTCTTCCTTCCTTCATCCAGTTCTGTCCTTGGATCCACCAATTTAACCACTGATTTGTGTCTGGCATCATTAATTGAGATTTAAAAGCACAAATATCAGATTGTTGTAATCTAACAAGGGCCAAACAAAGAATGATTTTATTGGCGCCGGATTCGGTGACTTCCTGGCGTCTGCGCATGCGCGGAGGGTAAAATGTATGGAGGGCCAGATAGGACAATTTTCGGTTTTGCATGCAAATTTTGGGGATTTGAGGGCAAAATTTGTGTTTAGCCCTAGAGATTTTTGGGTTAGCACCAGCTAAGTCTGGGTCATTGGTTACAGTATAAAAATACTGATTTTCTAACGATAAAAGTGGTTCCACTGGAACCACCTGAGGCAAAATTAAAATTCCGAAACCTTCATACACATCTAGAGATGTTACCTGAACACATTAGCATAGTTTAAACGTTTCGAATTAAATACCCTAGGAGCCTTTCGATGAAAACTGATTTTCTAACGATAAAAGTGGTTCCACTGGAACCACCTGGGGCCAAGTCAAAATTCCGAAACCTTCATGCACATCTAGAGATGTTACCTGAACACATTAGCATAGTTTAAATGTTTCGAATTAAATACCCTGGAAGCCTTTCGACGATGAAAGTTAAAAAATTTATAGTAATTTCTATATTTTTTATACTTACCAATGACCCAGACATAGCTGGTGCTAACTCTTAAAATATAGGGCCAAACACAAATTTTGCCCCCCAATCCCCAAAATTTGCATGTAAAACCAAAGAAAACATGTCCTGAAAGGCCCTCCACACTTCGCCTCTACTGCGCATGCGCAGTGTCAAGGACGTTCCGAAATTGGCGCCATTAATCATTCTAAAAACCAGTGCCTGGTAAGCGCTATGTACTCAGCGGGGAGGCAAGAGTTCCCAACTCCTGGGAGGGCCATCCCCGTCTGGGTCATTGGTAAGTATAAAAAATATAGAAATTACTATAAATTTTTTAACATTTTTATACTGTACCAATGACCCAGACATAGCTGAATAGTAAAAAGGCTGGAGGGCCAAGGACATAGAGCAAAATGGAATACGCTCAATAATATAAAAAGAGTCATCCCCTGTAGGGAAAAAGAAGTAATAGGCCTTACATGTATCTTTCTTATTTATGATAAATTAGAAAGATACAACACCTTCCAAAATTGAGCTTCATACATCCATGTACTGTATTAATATCCAATATAATCCTAATACTAATAATTTTTAAAGTAAGCCAATAAATAAAGTAAGTCTAGAGAATAGAGACTCTTATACTCCTAAAAGTGTCTGAGGATTGCATAATCATGTCCGTTGACATATGCAATAATCAAAAGCTATACTTTAAAAACTAAGACTTGAATGAATTTTAAAAACATAAACTTCTCACTAAACAACCATCCCAATAACAGCTCAGAATTACTAACT
The DNA here is from genome assembly GCA_031216915.1 of Pictodentalium vernedei. Classification (NCBI taxonomy): domain Eukaryota; kingdom Metazoa; phylum Mollusca; class Scaphopoda; order Dentaliida; family Dentaliidae; genus Pictodentalium; species Pictodentalium vernedei. The sequence continues at coordinate 389,209,643 of CM062294.1, forward strand.
CCGGAGGAGGTATCCCCTTGTTTTCATAGTAAAACAGGTGACCCAAGGGAACACCCTCCCCTCCCCCCCCCCCCTTTTTCTTGCCCTGGGTCAAATAGCCCAGAGCGAAGAGGGCAGCAGAACGGAGACACTGCAGAAACAGACAGCCTACCTAGCTATAGTAGCAACTGTTAAGTGAATGACATTCTGAGCAGTAGATAATAGACCTAACAATAGAGGCCTCCAGAAATGGACTCGATATTTCTGAGATAAAAATTCATGAATGTGGATGGCTGAGCGCAATGAGCAGCCTTCAAAAATCTATAATAGCGACACTATTAATGTAAGCCCAAGATGTAGAAGAACTCTTACTTCATGAGCCGAAATCTTAAGCACAACTGCTAAGTCAATGATATACCATAAGCAGTACCGATAGTTAATAGAATCCATTAACAATAGAATGGAGCGTAACGTCCTTCTACTAGGCATCAAAGACAGAAGAAGCTTACGCCCATAGTAATAAACAGATATCTGTTTATAAATACATAAACTCTACCCGGAAAGAGTAAAGGCCTATGCCCGTACGAAGACGGAAGGACCTTAATAACAATAGGTTCCGGATATTAGGAGCCTAACTCTTATGCAAAAATCCAACCTAAATAGTAACGGAATAGTGATTCCGAAACTACGAAAGTGAAAATCATCCATCGATAGTGCATGAAACTCACTGACTCTACAGTAAAAGAGAAACCAACAGAATTACTGTCTAAAAGGTCAGAATTTGAAAACTACTGTTTCCAGAGGCTCAAATGAATACTTAGCTAAATAAGAACCGAAGTTAAAATCCATATAGGAATTTAATCTAAAGATTCTAAGTCTATATATCAAAAAGTTACTAACTGACTTAGATAAAGAGACATAAGACTCAATTATAAACTATCGTAGAGTGCATAGGTATGAGGTAATATAAACCTATAACCTTACTAATAACAGGCTGCAGTAGATCTTGTGAAACAAGTATACTAAAAAATTGCAATGAGTAGTATGGAGGGATCAACAATATGAACATAATGATCCCTACACCAACGACGGAAGAGCCTCCACTTTAGCCGCATAGAATAGCGAAGAAGAGGACCTCCTATAGTAAGAAATCGCGTCCAAAGCTCGTCCAGTACAATGCTTACAATGCAATACGGACCACACAACGGAATACATGAAGGTTGAGACCTTGCGGGTTGTGATAAAGATGACACGATTTACCCAGTGAAAAAAGATCCTCACATTGAGGAAGATTTCACGTTAAGACCCACAGTAGACAAGAGAGTAAATTACCCATGATCTCTGTGAAGATAGAGATGCTATCAACAGAAATGTATTGTGGTTGTTTATCTTAGCAATACCTGCTGAAACAACAGCGCCGGAGGATACGCGTATCCTATCATTCCGTCCTATAGATCAATAGAGCGTTAACAACATTAGCTCAGAGATCTGGACAAGCCAACACATATGTCTGCAATTGATTAGCAAGCTGTGTCGTAAATAAATTATCATTGGGCGCTCCCATAGATAGCAAATCTGATTGAATACTTGTTTGTTGAGAGTCCATTCTGACAGCAACAAGCGACCCGTAAGTGAACGGGAGTCCGGTAAAACAATCAGACGACCCGGAATATGACGGACCAAAACAGAACTTGGTGTATTATAACCAACAGACGGATTCTTTCCATTAAATTGAATAACGGAAAAGAAAGAGTGCCTCCCTGGTTCCGGAGATACGCCACTACTGTCGAATTAACGGACAGGATTTGGGCATGCGTTTCTGAATAATGTTCATGCAATGACATAAAGCAAGCCTAAAAAACATTATTCCGCGGAAGAAAATTGGTTGCTAAGAGACTGCGGAACCCAAAGACCCTGGCACTTCGAATCCGTTGGGATCAGTATTATATCCCAATCTGTTTGACTGGCAACCGTCATAACAGCCACACTCGGGTCCGGCAACTGCGGTGGCACTCTTTGAGTCAACCACCGAATGCTTGCCCCAGTCTGAATCTCTTGTAACACTAGATAGACAAGAGAACGTGTAAATCGAGCAATTCATGGATTGCCGAAAAGTTGCCGTCGAAGAGAAGCTCCTCCGAGAACGAAGCGACTCTGAGAGAGTTCTTAACCTTACTATCCACGCGTATGGATGTAGCTAGGGCTGCGTCACGTCAACCAACTCCAATCAGCCACTGAAGGGCAGAGTTATACGTGAACAAACTACTGCCCTCAAAAGAAATTACATTGAGAATAATATCCCGTAAATCTTTTCTTGAAAACGTAATGATAACGCCTCAGTAAGGCGGATTACGTATGACAGTCTTTAACCACACCGTCTAGACGCATATGAACTCTCGGGAATGCCCTGCTCTGCCAAATAAACTAATCGTATAAATGATAAAACGGCAGAAATGAGCAACGCGGACAAGAAACTAAACTATCATGCTTGGTAGCAGGCTTGTATGCATATATAGCGTCGAAAAATAAAACACATGTTGTAATGAAATTATTGGACTGCGTCGGTAAGTCAGGGACAATGTCCCTGAACCGATCGAAAAATCCGAGTCCAATGACGCTATAAGTCTCTTATCCAAGATCGCAGCAATGAAGTCCGAAATAACAATCACTGGAAGATAATGCCAGAAGATATGAAAGGCAGCTTCCGATACTACTAAAGGGAAAACTCGAAATCTTTCGAATCCCTTTCGCCATCCTGTCGGACCCTATAAAGCGTTCGGTCGTCCGTACCTGATGCAACCGCGGACCGCACCAACCCAGCGCCGTCGGATAATTCCTGATTCGACCAAGAAACTGTCAATTGCTGGGATGCTGCGAAACAACTGTGCTAACTCGGATAGCACGTCCGTCACTGAGGCCTGAGGAGAAGCGGTCCTACAATGCATTGCCGCTGCAAGCTCCGTGATCGTTACCCCGTGCATACTACCAATATGCGAGCGAACGGAGTGTATAGGCCTCGTGTCCCTTGGCTACCGGATGGCGCGACCTATTCGCCGTGGAATCACTGAATGACGAAACTGATCGGATACTCGAGGTCACGTAGCCAATGTGCGGTCGTGTGCCCTGCTGTGAGGATGAGGAAGCATTAAGGACAGTCTCTCGGACTGTCAATATAACGGAGCGTCCCGACCGACAGACATATGCTCCAAATGTAAAATATCTGAACCACAACATGCGGTCCCCTATGTTGTTGGACGAGAGAGGGACCTCTCTCGCTCACAGCCCGGACGGACCTGGACAAGCCAGGAACCGGACTAACAGGCTTCCTCCGATCTGTCCTCAATCTGCCGTCACTGGGTGAGTACTAAAGTAATTAAAGTGCTCGCATCACCCAAATCTCCTTCCTAGACCGCAACGTACGAACAGGCAGCCGAACCATTCGATGAATGTACGCTACACCAGGTGAGCTAGCGAATGTCACTCCGTAGGCGATAGACATATTCCATGAGCACTTATTGCCGCTAGCTCTTCAATAACTATGACGACAGAGGCACACTTTTGAAAGACATCTCCGTAACTTTGCGAACAAGAAACCAGAAATGCTTGGTTATAGCAAGCATATAATAATAATATATAGCGTCGTTCAATAATTCGAAAGTTTGCGTGACATTATTGGACTATGTCGGAACTGAGGGACGATGTCCCTGAACCGAACAAAAAATTTCTAAGTCCTCCGACGCTATCAGTTTCTTATCCGGCATCGCAGCATTCTGGTCCGACGAAAGAAGCTGTAGAAGACCAAGTCAGATGACATACACAACAGCATATGTTGTTCCGAAAGGGAAAGCTCGAAATCCTCCAAATCCCTTTTGGTATCCCGTCGGACCGGATGAAATTTTCGGACGTCCGTACCCGCTTTCGCGGAGCGTCCCGACCCAGCATCGTCGGATAAAAAATATGCGACAGATTCAGTTGATGCTGGGATGCTGCGATAAACTGTGCTATTTAGGAAAGCACGTCCGTTCCCGAGGCCTGTGCAGAAGCAGTCTTATGATGCATTGCCGCCGGAAGCTCCGTGTACGTTGACTCCCGCACACTTCCTATGCGAACGTCCGGAGTCTGCAGGCCTCGTGTCCCTGGCTACCGGATGGTGTGACCTGGTCGCCGATGAATCTCTGACTGGCGAAGCTGACTGGATATCCGTGGTCACGTAGCCAAGAGCGGTCGTGTGCGCAACTATGAGAATGAGGAAGCCTTATTGACAGTCTACTCCGGACTGACTATATGTCGGAGCGTCCCGAGCGACGGACGTATGCTCCGAATGCGAAACATTTGTACCACAACATCTGGGGCCAGATGTTGTGAACGAGAGAGGGGCCTCTCTCGCTTGCCGTCCGGATGGACCGGAACGAGCTATGAACCGGACTAAAAGGCTTCCTCCGTTCTCCCTCCGATCCGCCGTCACTGGGTGTGCATTAGGTTGATTTATAGTGCTCGCATCACCCCAAAATTCCCTCTAGACCGCAACGGACGAACCCGGCTGCTGAACCATTCGGTGAATGGACGCTACACCGGGCGAGCTAGCGGACGTCAAAGGCCGTCGAACCTACTAGGGTCCTCTTAGGCAATTGGCGTATTTACATGAGCACTTTTCCGCTAGCCCTTCATTAATTGTGACGACGGAGGCACACTGTTGGAAGACATCACAGATACATCACCCTAATCTTGATCGTCTGAAATAGAAATTGATAAAGTAGAGTGACCCTGCGGGGAAAGGACCGGAGTGTCCATTTCCCCAATAACATACCGTGACATACGCTTCCCATATTGTCATCGAAATCATACGATACAGAACAGGAGTTAATGCGAGTACACTGACCACATATAGAATGATTATAAAAGTCAGAGGAAGACTTCCTCTTATTACAATTGATCAATATCCTTTCAATGTGAAAAGAAAACAAGTCCTGGTACTCGCACTAACCCCTGGCAATCAAAATACATAATAATAATATGATCCATTAATATTGAAAAAATAATTGAAATCAAAATATTTTGAAAAAATATTTTTTCAGAACAGCCCAAGTTTCTGAAAAGTAACGTTGAGCCCCAATGGATCCCAAGCCTAAGTGTGGACAAAAATTTTAAAAATATTTTAAACAATTTATTCAACACTTACGAACAATAATAATGTATGTAGTTATGATTAAAATAACATCAAGATATTATTTTCCTGAAATCCCCCCCTCACACAGAGGGCTGTTGAAAATGTAAACAATGAGTGTAAAAACACTAAAATAAGACTCCAGGCACCCAGGCCCGAAATCAGTTACCAAAAATACACTATCTGATGCAAAACAGAGACTTCCAGGGAAGAAACTGCAGAACATCCGATGGTAGATGCTGAACACAATGCCTAACCACCCGTAGGTGAAGACGAAAACATGGGGAAAAGAAACAGAATTCATTCTGTTATTCAGCTAAAACTCCCAAGAAAATTTAGTAATAATAATTACAAAAACTATGCCAAAAGCATGGGAGAATAGCAAGGGGGGACTTAAAGGACAGGGAGAGAGGAAAACACTTAAAAAACAGTGTAACTAATTAATCAGAATGACAACAAAATGGCTGCTGCCTCGAAAATAGGTAACTTAACATAATTTCATTAAAAAATTTTAAGTTACAGCCCTGATAATATTCTGTCACACATTTTTTTCCTCTCCTCCTTTTCTATCCTCCTTAGAATCACCATTTCACTAATATTTATGTGTCTGGCATCATTTAAACTGAGATTTACAAGCACAAAGATCAGTCAGATGTTAACTGATGAAGGGCCAAACTTAGAATGATTAATGGCGCCAATTTCGGAACGTCCTTGACACTGCGCATGCGCAGTAGAGGCGAAGTGTGGAGGGCCTTTCAGGACATGTTTTCTTTGGTTTTAGATGCAAATTTTGGGGATTGGGGGGCAAAATTTGTGTTTGGCCCTATATTTTAAGAGTTAGCACCAGCTATGTCTGGGTCATTGGTACAGTATAAAAATACTGATTTTCTAACGATAAAAGTGGTTCCACTGGAACCACCTGGGGCCAAATCAAAATTCCGAAACCTTCATGCACATCTAGAGATGTTACCTGAACACATTAGCATAGTTCAAACGTTTCGAATTAAATACCCTAGGAGCCTTTCGATCAAAACTGATTTTCTAATGATAAAAGTGGTTCCACTGGGGCCAAATCAAAATTTCGAAACCTTCATGCACATCTAGTGATGCTACCTGAACACATTAGCATAGTTTATATGATTCAAATTAAATACCCTAGAAGACCTTCGATGAAAACTGATTTTCCAGTGATAAAAGTGGTTCCACTGGAACCACCTGGGGCCAAATCAAAATTCCGAAACCTTCATGCACATCTACAGATGTTACCTGGACACCTTAGCATAGTTTTAACGTTTCGAATTAAATACCCTAGGAGCCTTTCGATGAAAACTGATTTCCTAATGATAAAAGTGGTTCCAATGGAATCACCTGGGGCCAAATCAAAATTCCGAAACCTTCATGCACATCTACAGATGTTACCTGGACACCTTAGCATAGTTTTAATGTTTCGAATTAAATACCCTAGGAGCCTTTCGATGAAAACTGATTTCCTAATGATAAAAGTGGTTCCAATGGAATCACCTGGGGCCAAATCAAAATTCCGAAACCTTCATGCACATCTAGAGATGCTACCTGAACACATTAGCATTGTTTAAGCGTTCTGAATTAAATACCCTAGGAGCCTTTCGATGAAAACTGATTTTCTAACAATAAAAGTGGTTCCACTGGAACCACTGGGGGCAAAATCAAAATTTCAAAATCTTCATGCACATCTAGAGTTGCTACCTGAACACATTAGCATAGTTTAAACGTTTCAAATTAAATACCCTAGGAGCCTTTCGATCAAAACTGATTTTCCAACGATAAAAGTGGTTCCACTGGAACCACCTGGGGCCAAATCAAAATTCCGAAACCTTCACGCACATCTAGAGTTGTTTCGAATTAAATACCCTAGGAGCTTTTCGATAAAAACTGATTTTCTAAAGATAAAAGTGGTTCCACTGGAATCACCTGGGGCCAAATCAAAATTCCGAAACCTTCATGCACATCTAGAGATGTTACCTGAACACATTAGCATAGTTTAAACGATTCGAACTGAATACCCTAGGAGCCTTTCAGGGTGTGACGTACGGACAGACAGGCGGATGGACATTCTAACAAAAGGCGACTTATGTGGCTATTTTATGGACATATTAAGTGGCTAACCTAAAACACATGTCCAACATAATAAAACAAGTTTTGGGGGGGGGGAAATTTTTGGGGGGTCAGCTAACACTAACCCTATCCTTTACTGACCCTAACCCTACCCACCCCTAACCCTAGCCACATAACTCTAACACCCCTTCACTGACCCCCCCACCCCACCCCACTCCTAAACCCCACCCTGGAATGCACTAACCTTACTCTACATTTATCCAAACCTCTAGCCACGTAACAGACTTTAACCACTTAGGTATCCTGTTTTACTAACTCTTAGCCACATAAGTAGTCATTTGTTAGTGCGGACGTACGGATGGACAGAGATCACGACTATATCCCCGCATTTTTGAAAATGAGGGGATAACAAAGTATGTGGTAGAAGCCCAATTTCAAATTTAAAGAATCTAAGTTCGAAAACCGTTTTGAAAAGGGTTATATTAACGCAAATATTATTTGAAACCACTGTATACAGCATTAGTAGACCTTGCCCCAAATGAAAAATGATAAAAATTATAGTGATTTATATATTTTTTATACTTACCAATGACCCAGACTTAGCTAGTGCTAACTCTTAAAAATTCAGGGCCAAACACAAATTTTGCCTCCCCAATCCCCCAAATTTGCATCAAAATCCAAAAAATCAATGTCCAATATGGTCCTCCATACTTTTGTACACTGCGCATGCGCAGTGTCAAGGAAGTACCAAAATTGGCGCCAAATCTTCATTCTTACAACCAGTGCCTGATAAATGTTATATAATCAGCGGGGAGGTATGAGTTCTCAACTCATGGGAGGGCCATTCCCGGCTGGGTCATTGGTAAGTATAAAAAATATATAAATTACCATAAATTTTTTGATATTTTTATACTGTACCAATGATCCAGACTTAGCTGAATAGAAAAAAGGCTGGAGGGCCTAGGACATAAAGGAAAATCCAATAGGCTCAATTACATATAAACAGAATTATCCCCTCAAGGAGAAAAGGAGAAACAGGATTTACATATATCTTTCTTGTTTATACAAAAAAAGAAAGACATATTACCAATCCGTAATTGAGCACAATAACATCAATGATCTCTAGTAACATCCAGTATAACCCATTACACTAATTTTTTTAAAGGAAAGCCAATAAATAAAGATAGTCCAGAGAATGAGACTCTTTATACTCATTTAAAAGTGTCCGAGGATTGTATATTAACGCTCGTATGACACGTGACGTATACAAATGCTTCCCACCGAGCTACACCTTAAAAATATTACATAAATGAGATAGACATTAGCTTTACACTTTAAAACCATCCCAGCACTGACTCGGAATTACTGACTCCAGAGGAGGTATTCCCTTGCTTTTCACTATAAAGCAGGTGATATAAGGGAACACCATCCCCCCCCCCCCCCCCCCCCCCCACCCCCCTTCCCCTTGCTCTGGGTCAATCACCCCAGAATGAAGAGGGCAGCAGGACAGAGTCACTGCTGGGAACAGAAAGCCTGCATAACTATAGTTGCAACTGTTTAGTGGATGACATTCTGAGCAACTGATAACGGACCTAAACAACGAAGGTCGCCAGAAATAGACTCAATATTTATAAGGTAAAAATATGTGAACATAGAAGGTTGAGACCAGTATGCAGCCTTCATCAAATCGGTAATAGCAATACTATTAGCATAAGCCCAAGATGTAGACAGCGCTCTAACTTCATGCGCTGAAATCTTAAGCACAGACTGCTGAGAAGAAGATAATTTTTCATAAGCAGTATGAATAGTCAATTGAACCCACCTGGAAATAGAATGGACCGAGATGTCCCTTATATTAGGCAGAAGAGACAGAAAGAAACGTTTTCGTACCTTTCTGATAAACTCAGATCTACATTTGTAAATACGCATAGCTCTAACTGGACATAGCAAAGGCCTATGGCCGTCTGAGGACAGAAGAGCCTTAATAACAATAGGCTCTGGGTACTTATTAAGAGCCTGATTCTTAGCCAAAAATCCAACATTAGTAGTCAAAGTAATAGTATTACCAACACTACGATAGTGAGAATCATCAACAGATAGAGCATGAAGCTCACTAACTCTTCTAGCAGAAGAGAAGGCTGTCTTATAAGATAAGCTGTCTTATAAGATAAGTATTTGAAGTCTACCATATCCAGGGGTTCAAATGGCACTTCTTTTAGCTTCAGAAGAACCCAAGCTACATTCCACTTAGGAATTAACCTAAGGGTTCTAGGTCTATTTATCGAAAAGTTTTTAACTAACTTAGATAAAGAGACATTAGATCGAATTTGCAAGCCATCATGATGAGCATAAGTATCCGATAGCATAGACCTATAACCCTTAATAGTTATTGGCTGCAGTTTGATCTCGTCAAACAAGTAGCTCAAAAAATTAGCAATGTCTGGAATGGAGGGATCATAGAATGATCCCTACACCAACGAGAGAAAACCTTCCACTTAGCAGCGTAATTTAGCGAAGAGGAGGTCCTCCTACAGTTGGAAATTGCGTCCACTGCTCGTCCTGTAAATTGCTTGCTGTGCAAGAAGGACCGCACAACGGAAATACGTGAAGGTTGAGACCTTGCGGGTTGTGAAGCAGTGTGTGCGATTTCCCCTGCGAAAGAAGGTCCTCCCATGGAGGAAGCTTCCAAGGAATGTCCCATAACAGACACCCGAGTAGATTTATCCATGGTCTCTGAGGTGACAGAGATGCTACCAACAGAATCTTGCAGTGAGATTGCTTGATATTTAGCAATATCTGTTGAATCAACGGAGCCAGAGGATACGCGTATCCTATCATTCCGTCCCAAGAGATCGAGAGAACGTCTACAGTGAACGCTCGAGGATCTGGGCATGGCGACACATATGTCTGCAACTGATTGTTGAGATGCGTCGCAAACAGACTATCCCATTGGTAGAAGAGCTGATTGAATACTCGTTTGTTGAGAGTCCATTCTGACGGCAACATACGACCTTTCCGAGAAAGGGAGTCCGCTAGAACGTTCAGATGACCCAGAATATGACGGACCGACAGAAGAACCTGATGCTCTAGGACAAACAGAAGGATTCTTTCCGTTAAGTTGAACAATGGAATGGAATGAGTGCCTCCCTGGTTCCGAATATACGCTACTACTGTCAAGTTTCGGACAGAATTTGAACATGTGAATTCTGAATAATGTTCATCCAATGACGTAGCGCAAGCCAAACTGACATCATCTCTTTGATGTTTATGTGCTTGTTCAGGAATTGCGGATCCCAAAGACCCTGGCACCTCGAATCTATTGGGCTCAAAGTCGCACCCCAACCTGTTTGACTCGCATCCATCATAATCGTAAAAATCGGATCCGGCAGTTGCAGTGGAACTCCCTGAGTTAACCACTGAATATCTGCCCAAGTCTGAATCTCTTGTTTTACTTGGTTCGACAAGACGATGTTCGTTTCGAGTGAATGAATCTTCACACTCCAATTCTGAGTAAAAAATATCTGGAGTGGACGAGTGCATAGACGCCCCATCAGAATAAGGTCCACACCGGCTCCGCACAAACCTATCAGTCGCATGAATTCTCTCGCTGTTACTACATCTGAGTGTAGACAAAAGCGAGCGTAACAACTGACTAAATTCGCTCTGGGTAACAGCAGACGAACCAGATTGTTGTGCATCTCAAAGCTCATTCCCATTCGTTTACTATGAAACCGAGACGTCGGAGCAGTTGAAGAAGACTCTGAACATTGTTCTGAAGCATTAATCTGTTGCTGTACATCTGAAGAATGTCGTCCAAGTTGGCTGACATTACCGCAGACAAATGAGCTCGGAAATGAGTCATTACCGAGTTCATTATTCAAGTGAGGGCCAGGGTGGTAGATTCAGTCCGAAGCACATTGCTCGGAACTGATAAACGACACCTAGGACAGCGAAGCGAAGGTACTTTCTGAACGCTGGATGTACCATGACATGAAAGTACGCATCCTTGAGATCTGTGCTCGCAGCATAATCGTTCACTCGAATGCTCGCTCTCACCGATCGAATGGTCTCCATATATACTCTCCCAAAAAAGAAAGTGTGCATGCTAAAAAATAACACTAAAAAAAGATATATATCATTTTCATTCATGGAAATTTTATTCAATCACAGATGAATCAATTTGTGATCAACACGAGAAATTTCATTACGCTACGACGAATACTCTTGGGGCCATGGAGAGTCAAAGACAATAAGGGTCCAACACAAAAGTCACACACTCAATATCTGGTATGACCTCCGTCTGCATCGACTACTGCTGTGCATCTACGTCTCATGGAAGCGAACAAGTTAGCATGGAAGTGGGTTGGGTTAGGGTAGGGTTAGGTTAGGGTTAGGGTTAGGTTAGGGGGGGCTAACCCTAACCCTACTCTACACCACTGCAGTCGAGCACGACGATGACATAACGTCAAAATTGGACGAATTGCAGGTCTTCGAGGTCGTAAGCCATATTCTCTCAGGTGGTTGATTACTGTTTGAGGATGTATCCGTCTCAGGTTAGGGATGTTCCTGGCTGTCGTCATTGCCGTTTGTTGCCGGTTCCGGAGATGGACGACACGGATATACCGATCTTGCGCAGGGGTGGTAACTCAGGGTCTCCCGGAGCGGGGTCGGTCTCGAACGTCATCATGTTGTGCATGTCGATGGACTAGCCAGTCTACAGTGTTACGGTGGTAGTTCAAATGCTGGGCAACCTCTCTGTGTGTTCTGCCAGCTCTAATCATACCCAGGGCAAGGAGACATTGATTCATTGTCAATCTGGGCATGCTAATGTGGAGTCGTTTTAACAGCAGCGCAAGTTTGAATGTGAACGATAGGAAGGCCTTACTTTAGTGTTTAAATACCCAAGGTTTCACACTGCTGCATGAATTTTCAGACTCTCCTCGTGCAAAACATGCCTTTTCACAAACATGCAGCACGTCATTTAACGTTAATGCAATTTTAATGGGGAAAGCTGTTTTTGTGTTCAATATAACTTATTCATGAACAGGTTAACACTCTTTCCACCTACGAAATTATTTAATTATTTTTTTGGAGTTTGATCAATTTCTGCAATGCACAGTTTCTTTTTTGGGCGAGTATAAAATTTTGGAGCCACGATCAGCTTGCTTATCCAGCTTAGATCTATAACTGGACAGAACGAACCGTCTGGTTTTGGTACCAGGAACAGGTGACTGTAAAAACCAGGAGATTCCTGGTTTTCTACGACCTCTATTGCGTTCTTCTCCAGAAGAGATTGCACTTCTGATAGAAGCGAATCTCTCTTCTGAAGGTTTGATGGCAGCTGAGTCCATCGTGGACTTCGTGTTAACGGATGTTGTCTCTCTGAAGGATAGTTTTAGACCTTCCGAAATAACCTCCTGAACCCATCGGTCATCTGTAATTGACAACCAATTGGTTAAGAACCTCGACAGCCTTCCGCCCACAGGAGCGCAATAGAGGTTCTGACCTTCACCTCCTGGACTGCTAGGCTTGCGGGAGGAGAAACTACGTCCTCCCCGACCCGCACCTCGACCAGTCGACCTAGGGGCATCTGACCGGTTGTCTCAGCCAGCATTACGTCCCCTACCTGAGTCGCTACTCTGACGGTCTCTGGAGTAAGACGTAGAGGCTTTCTTAGATCCTCTATAGGAACTTCCCTTGGACGTACTCGCCCCAGAAGTCCCTGACTTACTCCTCTCTACTGAGTCTGTTTTTTTCGAAACGGACTTAAAGAGCAGAGAGTCCGAAGCTTTCTTGGTAATCTGATCGTAGATTAGTGAAAGCATACCATCAAAGAGAACTCTCCTGAAACCGGAGCGACTCAAAGAGAGTTTTTCACCTTAGAATCCACCCTCGTGGATGAAGCCAGGGCAGCATCACGTCTGACTAACTCCAAATTTGCCACTGAAAGGGCGGAGTTATACGTGGAATATGCGATAGCCCTCGAAAGAACTCTCAAGGAAGTTTTAACATCCTGGAATTCTTTACCATCGAGACGTGATAACGCTCTGGTAAGGCGATCTGCGTAAGATAAGGCGTCTAAACTGGCTCTGTTAGACGAGATTGTCATCTCCAACGTACTGGAGAGAATCAACATAGACGCCGGCAATGACAATTTCAAATCTTCTGCCTGGTCGTCTAAATGCAGAGGAACTCTCGGAACGCCCTGTCCTGCCGTTTCAAATTTATTTCTACTGTTGATGAACGGCAGATGTAGAGCATGAGACGATAAGAAACTGGATCTGCCAGTCTTAGAGGCTAGCCTAAAATTAGCGTCATTCAGCAATTCAAACGTTGGTGAGACAGTGCTGGACTGGGCCGGAAATTCAGGCGCGACGTCCTTAGCCCGGCCGAAAAAGTCTGTGTCCAGTGACGCTATCAGTCTCTTATCTGGTATCGCAGCTCTCTGGTCCGGAGAAACAACTTCTGGAAGGTGTTGCCGGATGAAATCTACAGCAACTTCATGTTGTTCTGAAAGGGAAAAATCCAGCTCCGCAGATTCCCTTTCACCATCCGACTGGACCAAATGTGAATGTCGGTTGTCCCTATCCGACACTGCAGGGGAGCGTACCGACCCAGCTTCTTCAGACAGTTCCTGATCTGAAAGAGTTTCCGAAGGTTGCTGGGATGCTGCGATGAGCTATCTGTGATAGCAAGTCCATCACGGAGGCCTGTGGGGCTGTGGTCTTACGTTGTTTGGCCGCTGGAAGCTCCTGGGACAGTGCCTCTTACATAATTCTTTTATGCGAACGTCCCGACTGGTAAGGCCTCGGGCCTTGGCTACCGGATGGAGTGACCAGGTCGACGTGGAATCCTTGGACGGCGAAGCAGACTGGATATCTGAGGTCACGTAGCCAAGGTCGTGCAGTCGTGTGCGCTGGCGTGTGGAAGAGGAAGCCAATAGACTAGCCGCACCCGGCTGTCTATGCGACGGAACGTCCCGAACAGGAGGAGTGGACGTATGCTCCGACTGACGAACGTTAGGTACAACATCTGGCCCCAGATGTTGTTGTAAGTAAGAGGGGCCTCTCTCGCTCGCGGTCCGGGTAGACCTGAACGAGCTAGCTACCGGACTGACTGGCTTCCTCTGTTCCATCCTCCGATCCGTCGTCGCCGTGATTATAGTGCTTGCAACACCCCTTTTCCTCTCCTGGACCGCAACGGACGAACCTGGCATCACATCACCCGATCTACGAGTGATAGCTTCACCGGACGAGTTAGCTGGCGACAAGGTTGTCAATCCAACTAAGGATCTAGGCACTTGTCGAATTTCCTTGAGCACTTTTGCCACTAGCTCTTCAATGATTGCGACAATGGCAGCACACTTCCTGAAGACATTACGGAAACATCACCCTGTTCTTGTTCCTCTGAAAAAGAGACTGAAAAACTAGAGTGACCCTGTGGCGAGAGGACCGGCATGGACCTCTCACCACTAACAATATACTGTGACACATGTCTCCAACGTTTGCCATCCCAATTGGCACACACTGAGCAAGAATTAGTGAGAGTACATTCATTACAGCAAATACAATGAGCCTGAGAATCAGAGGAAGACTTCCTCGATTTACAATTTGAACAATATTCTTTCATATTTAAAAAATATTAAACAGCTGTAGTACTTGCACTAACCCTTGAAAATACAAAGATACATAATAATAATAAAATAATCCATTACAAAAATTTCGAAAAATAATTCAAAAGAAAAAATTTTTGAAAAACTTTTGACATGAGCCCAACTGGATCACAAAAAAGCCCAAGTGTGGATAAAAATTTTAAAACATATCTAAAAATTAATGTTACACTTACGGACAATATTAATGTATCTGGCAATAAGTTGAACCTTACAGAAGACAGGGAATCACTGTCAGAAGAAACCGCTGTCAACATAAACAAAAGTTAATAAAAAACGGAAACAAGACTCCAGGTACTGAAAATATGGCCCGAAATCAGTAACCAATTTTAAAACACTATCTGATGTAAAACAGAATCTTCCACAGAAGAAGCTGCAGTACATCAGATGGTAGATGCATGACCAAAATGCCTAAGCACCCCTAGGGTGAGGATGTAACCATGGGGATAACAGAATAAACATTCTGTAACTATGCTAAAACTCCCAAGAAATTTCGATAAAAAAAATTCAAAAATTATACCAAAAGTATGGGAGATTAGCAAGGGGGGTATCAAGGAAAGGGAGAGATGAAACACTGAACAAACAATGGAGATTTCATAGCAAGAATGAAAACATCAGGCCCATGCCCCGAAATTAGGGAATATGAAATAATTTTACATACAAATTATAAGTTACAGCCCTGAACACATCCTTCCACTGTTTCTTCCTCTCATCCTCTTATTGCGTCCTTGGATCCACCATTTCCTTCATGATTTTGTGTCTGGCATCATTTTAACTGAGATTATAAGCACAGATATCAGTGAGATGTTACTGATTGAAGGGCCAAACAAAGAATGAAGATTTGGTGCCAATTTCGGTACTTCCTTGACACTGCGCATGCGCAGTGGAGAAAAGTATGGAGGACCATATGGGGCACTGATTTTTTTGATTTTGATGCAAATTTTGGGGATTGGGGGGAGGCAAAATTTGTGTTTGGCCCTGAATTTTTAAGAGTTAGCACCAGCTAAGTCTGGGTTATTGGTACATTATAAAAATATAATGATGTTGTAACATAGTGTTTGAAGAATGAAAGTTACAACCTTGAAAAGGAAAACTTTAATCCAAAACTTTAAGCTGGGAATACAAAGTAAAATTAACTGCAAAAAAAGTTTAAATATTTCCTAAAACCCATAAAAGAAATCATTGATGTAAATGCAATCATTCAGTTGTATTTACCATGCAAGAATTAAAGTCACAAAGTATGTGGTAAAAGCCTAATTTCAAATACAAAGAAACTAAATCTGAAAACATGTTTAAAAAGTGGTTAAAATCCTGCCAATTAAAATCACTGTAGAAAGCTTTAGTAAACATTGTCCCAAATGAGAAACAGTGAATTCCACTAAACTGTTTGAAGAATTAAAGGTGTAACTTTGTAAACAAAAAAAAAACTTTAACCAAAAACTTTAACCTGGAAGCTGTAAGTTAAATTGCCATGAAAAAAGGGTTAAATATTTCCCAAAATAGCATGAAACATAATGAGATTGAAACAATCAATAGTAATTAATATTAATTAAAAAGAAAAAAAACACTTTAATCTTCACTGAAAAACGTTAACCACAAACTTTAACCAAAACTCTAAATGTTAACAGATGGATGGACGGACGAAAGTCGTGACTATAGCCATGACTGTAAACAGTCGAGCTAAAAATGATTCCTGTCAGTATTCATTAGTTATTGGATGGAAACCAAATTCAAGATGGCCACCATGGAAGCCATAATGAACTGGCCACTGATGGCCATCTTGGTTCAGCTGACTGGTCCAACATTGAAAGGAAGCTTCATCTAGACACCAACAATGCATAATTAAACAAGAGGACCTTAATTGCTCACATGATAAAATGGTTCAAAGAAGTATTTGGGTCACATTCAGTTAGTCATGATTCATGAACATTATGGAGGAATGAAGTCATAAATTATTCATAACTCTGGCGTCCATGTCAGAATGATTATCATAGGTATTCCTGACTACTTCCAATTCTATCAGCTGTAGACAAGCACTGCCAAACTTCAAAGGGTTGTTATGTCACTGCAGTTTGCAAGGCAAATTTTAAGGAAAAACACTAAGGAATGGATTTGAACAAACCTGAACCTATCCTGCCCCCAACCCCCCTGCCCCATAGAGAGCAGAATTATAAACTAGGGACTCAAATTGAACAAACTTGAATCTGATTCCCCTGGAGATGTTATTAACCAAATATGAAAGAATTCTGAGTGGTGGATCTGAAAAATCTGCCTGCCCCCCCCCCCCCCCCCCCCAGAGCCCAAATATGAAACCAGGGACTTGATTTGAACAAACTTGAATCTGACACTCCTAGAGATGTCACACACTAAACATGAAAGGATACTGACTTGTGGATCTGATGAAGAAGATTTTTAAGGAAATTTCCTCACATTGCATGAAATTTAAACTTTGGGCTCCAAGGGAGAGCCCAAATATTAACCCATGGATCTGAAATCTGACCCACCTGTTGTTGTATACCAAATATGAAAGTATTCTGACTGGCGGATCTAAAGAAGATTTTTAAAGAAATTTCCTCATATTGCACCAAGTTCAAATTTGGGCTCTCATAGGGAACCCAAATAATAATAATACAGGGACTCAATTTGAACAGACTTGAATCTGACACCCCCCCCCCCCCCCCCCCCCTCCCAACTGGTGGATCTGAAGAAGAAGATTTTTAAAGATTATTCCCCATATTGCACTGAGCTAAAATTCGGGGCCCCATAAGAAGCCAATATTAACTGAGGGACTTGATTTCAACAAACTAGAATCTGACCCTCGTAACAATGATGTATACCAAATATTAAAAGATTCTAACCAGTGGTTCTGAAGAAGATTTTTAAAGCTTATTCCCCATATTACCCCAAGTTAAGATTCAGGCTCCTGTATTGAGCCCAAATCTGAATCGAGAGGCTTATTTGAAAATTACTGTTATTTGACCCCCCCCCCCCCCCCCCCCCCCCCCCCCCCCATGATGCTGTATACCAAATATCAAAAGATTCTGATCAGTGATTCTGGAGAAGCAATTTTAATTTTTTTTTTTCTTCCAAATATGCTGACTCAGCATTTTTTCCATGCCCCCCCCCCCCCCCCCCCCCCCCCCCCCCCCTACAGAACACCCTGACACAACCGATGGCAATTTTTTTATCGTTCCATTCTACTGACGCTAAGGATGGTTCATACCAAATAACAGTTCTCTGTTAAATGTGGTTTGGGAAATATGGGTGTTTGAAAGTATTTCTATTTTTAGCTCCTGGGGTTCCCATGGGGGACACAGGAATTTGTTGTTGCATGAATCAAGTACTTATGTCTCAATAATACCACATACCAAATTTGGTTCAAATCAGACGATTGGTTCAGAAAACAGAAATTTTGGGTGGGGTCAAAAATCTTGCCCCTCCCATTATAAAGGGAAGTATTGCTCCAAGAACTTTGTTTGAACAAATTTGATTCTACACTTGAAAAGGAAGCTCCACATCAAATATCAAATCATTGTACCCACTGCTTCATGAGATTTAAAAAAACATTTTGGAGCATTTTCCCTCACCCCCTCTGTGGAGCGTGGAAGCTTTATTTGAACAAACTTGAATGACATGTGATAAGAACTAGCAAATTTGATACAATTCGGCCCTGTGGTTTAGGAGGAGAAGACGATAATGTAAAGTTCACAACAGACAGACGACGAACAGATGGATGACAGACAGAAGGTGATTACTTAAGTTCCACCGGACTTTCAGAGTGGTGAGCTAAAAAAATGCACGGAACAGGTATGCGGAAAGCACGTGGAAGTATACAGTAATTTCAAGTTTTGTGTTTTGAAAAAACATTGTGTTCAGTATGATAATTCCTCTTTCAGTTTCCGTCTCTACTGCCTTCGGTTATGCCTGTGAAATATATGGACATGTGTAACCAAAATTATGGCCCTGTTTTGATCAGTGGTTGTGAAGAACAAATTTTTTTTCTACAAGGCATAAGAATGCTTCATACCATATAACGGTTCTCTGTTCCATGTGGTTTGGGAAATATGGACGTTTGTAGGGCTTCAGGGTATTGGAATTTCAATACTGGTGACAGTATTGAAAAAAATACCGCGGTATACCGGTATATCGTCATCAACTCCAAGAGATGAAATTTGGGGAAGTTGCGTCTTTACCGAAGATGACTGTAGATTTGTCTGAAAAGGGATAGTGGGCACATGAAAATCATCCTTCTTATTCATTTTTTTTCTAATTTTGTCTGAGGTACCATACCTTACAAAACATACATTTTAATATCAACATTGAAAAATAGAATGTTGTCTTTGTTGGCAGAAAAATGTATATTTAATTTGGAACATAAAACTCGTAAACTTCGAGTGTCTGGCTGCCAGCACGTTACACCTTTTCAGTCGCCTACATGAGCCGAATGCCAAACGAATCAATCGACAGGATGATTAAAATTTAGTAAACGACAAATACGCATGCAGTCTTAGTTTACTCAACAACGGGGTCACGGAAAACATCATACTCAAAAACAGTGAAAAATGGCCGGAGAAAGCGCCACCTTGTCCAGAACTTGAAAATTAGTTCCAACATCTGGAAAGGAACACTGAAGCGGGCACATGTACTCGGCACAAGTTGAGAACCCGAAAAAATGATATTTGGTAATTATTTTTTATTGACATCTCTTCACCCCCTTAACAGATTTATATAATAGTTATACTGTATTTTTATATCTATTAAAGCAAGGAAGAGTCCATCAAAAATAATTATCAAGTATAATTTTTCCGAGATCTCACCTTGTGTCGAAAATCTGAGGCCAAGAACAGGAGGTAAGGAAAACGAACATTCATCGTATTCGCACGAGGCTCACAATGGGAAAGAAAAATTGTGTCCAATTTTTCCACCATTGTTTGGGAAGGATGAGAATTTAAAAAACAACAACATATTTTTTTATTGAGCACTTTTATTTCACTACGAAACTTCAAAACATCATAAATAACAAAGGTTAAAACTGATAAAAAGAACAAACATATTCTAACGATCTTCATGGAAAGTCATCACAAAATTACGACAGGATTAAGTTGTTAAATCAACAAGTATTTATAATTTCTGATAAAAAGCGCTAGCCAATTTTCAGTGCATCAACCACTGTGTGGTCCATGTGCTGAAAATTGGTTAGCCCTTTTTGTCAGAAATTATAAATACTTGTTGATTTAACAACCCAATCCTGCCGTGATTTAACTAAATGAGAGTGTCAATGATAATGTTCAATGTTTATGAAAGGATTATGAAATAAGACAAGAATTGTGATAATTGGGAATATGTTCACTTCTGTTCCCTGTATGCTATGTTTTTGATAAAAATAATATGAGGTGTACACTGTACTAAAGAGCTGATGGGTGGGTTAATATGACCTCGCAGTTAATGTATGTGGCCCTCACAGTTAACGTATATCAACGAAAGATACCAAGTTACAGTGAAATTATTCCAAAATGAGTCATCCTATCAAGTTACATTGAAATCCCTTCATAAATATGGCCTGTAGACTGTGCTAAAGGTTTTCTGGCCCCTGTAGCCGTCAGTTTCCCAACTGCGTCCAAAGGGGATGTTCTCATCTAGATATTATATGAAGTCAACCTACCAAGTTACAATGAAATCCCTTCATAAATATGACCTGTTGACTGTGCTAAAGATTTTTGGGCTTTGGGCTCGGGCAGCCATCATGGTTGAATGATTGCAACCAAAAGGGGACATTCTCATCTGGGCATCATCTGGAGTGATCCTACGAAGTTACAATGAAATCCCTTCATAAATATGACCTGTAGACTGTGCTCAATGTTTTCGGGCTTCGGGCCCCTGAAGCCTTCACAGTTGACCAATCACGACCAAAAGGCGATGTCATCATCTAGGCATTATATGGAGTCAAACTAACAGGTTACAATGAAATCCTTCTATAAATATGACCTATAGACTGTGCTAAAGTTTTGGTGTTTTGGGCTCGGGCAGCCATCAAGGCTGAATGATCGTGACCAAAAGGGGAAATTCTCATCTAGACATTATTTGGAGTCATCCTACCAATCTACAATGAAATCCCTTCATAATTATGACCTGTAGACTGTGCTAAAGGTTTTCAGGCTTCAGGCCCCTGTAGCCGTCACAGTTGCCTAATGGTGTCCAAAAGGGGCTGTTCTCATCTAGACATTATATGAAGTCAACCAACCTAATTACAATGAAAATCCCTTCATAAATATGAACTGAAGACTGTGCTAAAGGTTTTCGGGCTTTGGCTCGGGCAGCCATCATGGTTGAATGATCGCAACCAAAAGGGGATATTCTCATCTGGGCATCATCTGGAGTTATTCCTTCGAAGTTACAATGAAATCCCTTCATAAAATATGACCTGTAGACTCAAGATTTTTGGGCTTCGGGCACCTGTAGCCATCACAGTTGACCAATCACGACCAAAAGGGGATGTCATCATCTAGGCATTATATGGAGTCAACTTAACAAGTTACAATGAAACCCTTCAATAAATACGACCTTTTGATTATGCTACAGGTTTTGGGGCTCGGGCAGCCATCAAGGCTGAATGATCGCGACCAAAAGGGGGGCGTTCTCATCTAGATATTATTTGGAGTCATCCTACCAATCTACAATGAAATCCCTTCATAATTATGACCTGTAGACTGTTCTAAAGGTTTTCGGGCCCCTGTAGCTGTCACAGTTGCCCAATCGTGTCCAAAAGGGGACGTTCTCATCTAGACATTATATGAAGTCAAATGTACCAAGTTACAATGAAATCCCTTCATAAATATGACCTGTAGACTGTGCTAAAGGTATTTGGGCTTCGGGCTCAGGCAGCCATAATGGCTAAATGATCGCAACCAAAAGGGAACATTCTCATCTGGGCATCATGTGGAGTGATCCTATGAAGTTACAATGAAATTCCTTCATAAATATGACCAGTAGACTGTGCTCAAGATTTTCGGTCTTCGGGCACCTGTAGCCATCACAGATGACCAATCACAACCAAAATGGGATGTCATCATCTAGGCATTATATGGAGTCAACCTAACAGGTTACAATGAAATCCTTCCATAAATATGACCTTTTGCCTATGCTAAAGGTTTTTGGGCTCGGGCACCCATCAAGGCTGAATGATCGCAATCAAAATTGGGACATTCTCATCTAGGCATTATTTGGAGTCATCCTACCAAGTTACAATGAAATCCCTTCTTAAATGTGACCTATAAACTGTGCTAAAGGTTTTCGGGCTTCAGACCCCTGTAGCCATCACAGTTGCCCAATCATGTCCAAAAGGGGACTTTCTCTCTCATCTAGACATTATATGAAGTCAACCCACCAAGTTACAATGAAATTCCTCAATAAATATGACCTGTAGACTGTGCTAAAGGTTTTCGGGTTTTGGGCTCGGGCAGTCATCACGGATGGCAGATCACGCCCAAATGGGGAAATTCTCATCCAGACATCATAAGGAGTCATCCTACCAAGTTACAATGAAATCCCTCCATATTAAACATGACTTGCAGAGTGTGCTAAAAGTTTTTGGGTTACGGGCTTGGGCAGCCATCACGGTGGACAGATCATGCCCAAAAGGGGATGACAGTTTGTCAAGTTAAGCTAAAAATCATGCTACAATCAGTTACAAGATGGCTGCTAAGAAAGCTAATTTATTGACCTTGTCTCAATTTGGGGGGGGGGGGGGGGGGGCAACAGTTTGACCCGATGATTGGATGAGTTGAATTCAAGAGGGAAAACAAATTTGATGGGTTCCCCCCCATTGGAATTGACTACTTTGTGGCATTCTCTACATATAGCCCTAGTTTCATATTTTGGTTGATTTCTCTCGTCTGGTTCAAATAAAAAAAATGACCATATAATTGAGGCAGCTTTCTTTTTCTTCGAGATCCATTATTGATTACCGAGACAGTTGTGCTGTGTGATTGTTTGGTATATATATATCGTCAATGGTCATTGTTTGTACAACTTGCCATTGTGTGCACCTCTTCAATGTAGACAGATGTTGTTGTTCTTGTAATATAAGAGACAATGGTTAATTACCTATCAGACGATTTCTCTGATCTAGTCGGGACGGTTTGAATGGTGTTTCAAACACCACAGTCGATGCACAAGTATAAACAACACCGACCTCAAAAGAGAAATGCAACTTGCAAAGATGGCTTGGACACGCGACACACAATGTCATGGTCTCATAATTGTACACCTTTTAAAGTTTTTTTTTGTATCAAATGGATTTAACTGTTATGAAGACTATCGACTGGACTACAATGGGATTGCAGATAATTATATTCCTACAGTTATTTATGAAACTACATTTAAATTTTAATGTTTCAAGGTAAACGCAAGGTAATCTCCTATTTTCGTTTTCACTTTTTCAGAAGCTGAAAAATCAATACCGTCTGTGGCGGTATACTGGTAATAAAAAAAAGTGTTCGGTATTCAACAGGTAATGATATTAATACCGTTATACCAAAAAACCGTGAAGCCCTAGGCATTTGAATTTTTTTATATTTTTAGGTCCTGGGGTTCCCACGGGGCTGTTTTTCGGGTTCAATCAAATACTTAAGACCCAATTATACCACATGCCATATTCAGTTCAAATCAGCCCATCGGTTCTTGAAATACAAATTTTGGGTGGAACCCAAAATGGATATGCCCCCACAGAGAGCACAAACATTGACCTACAAACCTCCCTTGAACAAACTTTTATCTTCGACATCAAAGGATGTTCCATACCAAATATCAAGACATTTTCTCTTGTGGTTCATGAGAAGAAGATTTTTAAAGATTTTTAGGCTTTTTGGGCATTCCACTGACTTGCAGTCAGGTGAGCTGTAAATAAAAAAAAAATAAAAAAATTTTTGCTAAGCTTTTTTGAACAGGTGCATTTTCAGGGCAGATTTGATTTGTATGTAGTTCTGTAGTACTTGGTGGTAATTGGGCAATAGATTCCACAGAAAGGGTCCAGCAACTGAGAATGACCAATCACCTACTGTAACTAGGTCACTGGGAACATGACTAAGCCTGTAAAAGGTAGACTGCAGAGGTCTAGTGGGAAAATACTGCATTCGAACGATGTCGAGAAGTCTCTATTAACTTATGGTAAATGGTTTGGAGATGAAAAAATGTTAACAATTAACCCTTTACCCAATGCACACAATATCAAAATTTGTTATTTTAATTATATTTTTAAAAAATTTTCCCCAAATTTCAACAAAACCCCTAAGTGGATGAGCTAGTTCCAATGAGGGATTACATGAAATGGTTTTGTTGAAATATTCTGGAAATTTTTTTTCTTCTATTGTTCAGTTTGTAAATTATGGCAGCAGAAATACAAACTGATTAAAGGATCTAGAGGGATGTTCTGTCAAACAGCATACAATTAACTAGTTAGATTACCTCATTCTCAAAGCTGAAATCAAATGTAGGTGAACATACTGGCTCATCATTAGGATCATGGTATTGATTGAGAAACTTATGTTTCAGAGCTTGTTCTACAGAAATTCGCTCCTTTGGGTGGAGGACTAGCATCTTTCTTAGTAGGTCTATTGATTTGTTACTGGCATTTGGATAAAAACTTCTTAAATCCATTGGTTCTTTTTTACCCAGGGCTGTAAAGGAAGAAAGAAAAATTACAACAACAATATTAAAATGATAGTGTCAATGACACTGTAGCTTAACTTGTCTGTGTGTTGTGTTTGATGAAAAGGATAATGTTCAATGTTTATGAAAGGATTATGAAATAAGACAAGAATTGTGATAATTGGGAATATGTTCATTTCTGTTCCCTATATGCTATGTTTTTAATAAAAATAATATGAGGTGTACACTGTACTAAGGGCGGAGGGGTGGGTTAATATGACCTCACAGTTAATGTATGTTGCCCTCAGAGTTAACAAACGTTAAGGAAAGTTACCAAGTTACAGTGAAATTATTCCAAAACGAGTCACCTTATCAAGTTACAATGAAATCCCTTCATAAATATGGCCTGTAGACTGTGCTCAAGGTTTTCAGGCTTCAGGCCTGTGTAGCCTTCATAGTTGACCGATTACTACTAAAAGGGGATGTCCTCATCTCAACATTATACCGAGTCATTCTACTAAGTTACAATGAAATCCCTTCACAAATACGAGCTGTAGTCTGTACTAAAGTTTTTCGGGTTTTGGGCTCGGGAAGCCATCATGGTTGAATGATCGCGACCAAAAGGGGACATTGTCATCTGGGCATCATCTGGAGTGATCCTACAAAGTTACAATGAAATCCCTTCATAAATATGACCTGTAGACTGTGCTCAAGGTTTTCGGGCTTCGGCCCCTGAAACCGTCACAGTTGACCAATCATGACCAAAAGGGGATGTCATCATCTAGGCATTATATAGAG
Source organism: Pictodentalium vernedei (assembly GCA_031216915.1). Classification (NCBI taxonomy): domain Eukaryota; kingdom Metazoa; phylum Mollusca; class Scaphopoda; order Dentaliida; family Dentaliidae; genus Pictodentalium; species Pictodentalium vernedei. The sequence continues at coordinate 389,234,992 of CM062294.1, forward strand.
TCAACCTAACAAGTTACAATGAAATCCTTACATAAATACAACCTATAGACTGTGCTAAAGGTTTTCGGGCTTTGGGCTCGGACAGCCATCATGGTTAAATGATCGCGACCAAAAGGGGACGTTGTCAACTGGGCGTCATCTGGAGTGATCCTACCAAGCTACAATGAAATCCCTTCATAAATACGGCCTGTAGACTGTGCTAAAGGTTTTCGGGCTTCGGGCCCCTGTAGCTGTCACAGTTGCCCAATCACTCCAAAAGGGGACGTTCTCATCTAGACATTATATGGAGTCAACCTACCAAGGTACAATGAAATCCCTCCATAAATATGACCTGTAGACTGTGCTAAAGGTTTTTGTGTTTTGGGCTCGGGGAGTCGTCACGGTTGACAGATTGCGATCAAATGAGGAAGTTCTCATCTAGACATCATCCGGAGTCATCCTACCAAGTTACAATGAAATCCCTCCATATAAAATATGACCTGCAGACTGTGCTAAAAGTTTTTGGGTTTCGGGCTTGGGCAGCCATCATGGTTGACAGAATATGACTAAAAGGGGGCATTCTTATCTAGGCATTATACAGAGGCAGCCTACCAAGTTACAATGAAATCGCTTCATAAATACGACCTGTACACTGTGCTAATGGTTTTCGTGTTTTGGGCTCGGGCAGCCATACCGGTTGACCGATCGCGACCAAAAGGGGACATTCTCATCTAGACATGACCCCAAACCTGCATATGAAATTTCGTGACGATCAGACAAGAACTACAGGGTGTAGCCTGTGATAAAGGAAAATGTGAACAGACTCACAGTTTCACAGACTAACAGACATTCAGACTAACAGACTTCTGCATGCGTGATGGCAATAGCTTATCTTGACTTTGTCAAGTTAAGCTAATAAACATCTGTCTTGGTCACTCAGGAGATAATTTTGTGTATCCACTCAAAAAATTGAGACATCATTCATTTATCTTCCAACAAGCATATATTTTCTTTGATACAAGTTAAAATGTCTTAACTAAATAAACATCTGCTAGAGCTGAAATGGCTAATCGATTAATCGATTAACCAGTAATCAACATCTTGATTGATCCAAAAAGTAATTGATAGATTAACCGCTACTTTTGAACTACTGTATTATTAAATAGGTTAACAAAGGAACAAACCTCCCCAAAACAGGCAAACATTGTCACACTGACTTATATCAATTTTATGAGACAGAGTAAAGCATGCAAGTTACATGCTGACATACTTTTTCACTTGCATGATCATTATATCCTATCAGTAGCTGGAAATGGCCATTCTTAACCTTTTACCCATTGCGGGTAGCAGACGATACTTGCAAAATAAATTCTTGAATTATGAAAATTTTCAATTTTTGTCTCAAAATTGGGATGAACTAAACAAGCTCTCTCCAATGAGGGGCCATAAGAGATGTTTTTGAGACAAAAATTGAAAACATAATAAAATCTGAATGGAGAGTTGGGTAAAAAGTTAATGCTGTAAATCATCTATGGTACGGCAATTATTCAGCTACCTGTTAGGGCAAGTGATTAATCTGTTAACCAAGGTTAATCTATGTGATTAATCGATCAAGAAAACCCTTTAACCATTTCAGCTCTAACATCTGCTATGAGTTCAGCAACACTCCACACACATACCGGTACAAACAAAGGAAAGGAGATTCTCAAAGCTGCACTCGATCACAAAACCAAATAAATACTCTAATTCGAAAACATGTTGAGGTTACTGTTTTAGGTCATACTAATTAAACTAGATAGAGTTATCTGTGTGCAAAGCACACAATGGTGTATCCCCGCATTTCCATTGAAACACATGAGCACAGTTTAAATGTTTTGAATTAAATACCCTAGGAGCCTTTCGATGAAAACTAATTTTCCAACGATAAAAGTGGTTCCACCAGAACCACTTGGGGCCATATCAAAATTCCGAAACCTTCATGTACATCTAGAGATGTTACATGAACACCTTAGCATAGTTTAAATGTTTCAAATTAAATACCCTAGGAGCGTTTCGATGAAAACTAATTTTCCAACGATAAAAGTGGTTCCACCAGAACCACTTGGGGCCATATCAAAATTCCGAAACCTTCATGTACATCTAGAGATGTTACATGAACACCTTAGCATAGTTTAAATGTTTCGAATTAAATACCCTAGGAGCCTTTCGATAAAAACTAATTTTCCAACGATAAAAGTGGTTCCACCAGAACCACTTGGGGCCAAATCAAAATTCTGAAACCTTCATGTACATCTAAAGATGTTACCTGAACACCTTAGCATAGTTTAAGCATTTCGAATTAAATACCCTAGGAGCCTTTTGAAGAAAACTGATTTTCTAACGATAAAAGTGGTTTCACTGGAACCACCTGGTGCCAAATCAAAATTCCGAAACCTTCTTGCACACCTAGAGATGCTACCTGAACACAATAGCATTGTTTAAATGTTTCTAATTAAATACCCTAGGAGCCTTTCGATGAAAAGTTAAAAAATTTATAGTAATTTATATATTTTTTATACTTACCAATGACCCAGACATAGCTGGTGCTAACTCTTAAAATATAGGGCCAAACACAAATTTTGCCCCCCAATCCCCAAAATTTGCATCTAAAACCAAAGAAAACATGTCCTGAATGGCCCTCCACACTTCACCTCTACTGCGCATGCGCAGTGTCAAGGACGTTCCGAAATTGGCGCCATTATTCATTCTTATAACCAGTGCCTGGTAAGCGCTATGTACTCAGCGGGGAGGTAAGAGTTCCCAACTCCTGGGAGGGCCATCCCCGTCTGGGTCATTGGTAAGTATAAAAAATATATAAATTACTATAAATTTTTTAACATTTTTATACTGTACCAATGACCCAGACATAGCTGAATAGTAAAAAGGCTGGAGGGCCAAGGACATAGAGCAAGATGGAATACGCTCAATTATAAAAAATAGAGTCATCCCCTCTAGGGAAAAAGAAGTAATAGGCCTTACATGTATCTTTCTTATTTATGATAAATTAGAAAGATACAACACCTTCCAAAATTGAGCATCAAACATCCATGTACTCTATTAATATCTAGTATAATCCTAATACCAATAATTTTTAAAGTAAGCCAATAAATAAAGTAAGTCTAGAGAATAGAGACTCTTAATACTCCTTAAAAGTGTCTGAGGATTGTATAATAATGTCCGTTGACACGTGCTATATTCAAAAGCTATACTTTAAAAACTAAGACCTGAATGAATTTTTAAAACATAAACTTCTCACTAAACAACCATCCCAATAACAGCTCAGAATTACTAACTCCGGAGGAGGTATCCCCTTGTCTTCATAGTAAAACAGGTGACCCAAGGGAACAGACTCCCCCCCCCCCCCCCCCCCCCCCCCCTTTTTCTTGCCCTGGGTCAAATAGCCCAGAGCGAAGAGGGCAGCAGAACGGAGTCACTGCCGAAACAGACAGCCTACCTAGCTATAGTAGCAACTGTTAAGTGAATGACATTCTGAGCAGTAGATAATAGACCTAACAATAGAGGCCTCCAGAAATGGACTCGATATTTCTGAGATAAAAATTCATGAATGTGGATGGCTGAGCGCAATGAGCAGCCTTCAAAAATCTATAATAGCGACACTATTAATGTAAGCCCAAGATGTAGAAGAACTCTTACTTCAAGAGCCGAAATCTCAAACACAACTGCTGAGTGAATGATATACCATAAGCAGTATCGATAGTTAATTGAATCCATTAGCAATAGAATGGAGCGTAACGTCCTTCTATTAGGCATCAAAGACAGAAGAAGCTTACGCCCGTAGTAATAAACAGATATCTGTTTATAAATACATAAACTCTAACCGGACAGAGTAAAGGCCTATGCTCGTACGAAGACGGAAGGACCTTAATAACAATAGGTTCCGGATATTAATTAGGAGCCTGACTCTTATGCGAAAATCCAACCTAAATAGTAAAGGAAGTAGTAATTCCGAAACTACGAAAGTGAAAATCATCCACCAATAGTGCATGAAACTCACTGACTCTTCAGTAAAAGAGAAGCCAACAGAATTACTGTCTAAAAGGTCAGAATTTGAAAACTACTGTTTCCAGAGGCTCAAATGATTACTTAGCTAAATAAGAACCGAAGTTAAATTCCGTATAGGAATTTAAACTAATGATTCTAAGTCTATTTATCGAAAAGTTACTAACTGACTTAGATAAAGAGACATAAGACTCAATTGTAAACTATCATAGAGTGCATAGGTATGAGGTAACATAAACCTATAACCTTAATAATAACAGGCTGCAGTAGATCTTGTCAAACAAGTATACTAAAAAGTTGCAATGACTAGTATGGAGGAATCAACAAATCAACATAGTGATCCCTACACCAACGACGGAAGAGCCTCCACTTTAGCCGCATAGTATAGCGAAGAAGAGGTTCTCCTATAGTAAGAAATCGCGTCCAAAGCTCGTCCAGTACAATGCTTACAATGCAATAAGGACCACACAACGGAATACGTGAAGGTTGAGACCTTGCGGGTTGTGATAAAGATGACACGATTTTACCCTGCGAAAAAAGATCCTCTCATGGAGGAAGATTTCGCGTTAAGTCCCACAGTAGACATCAGAGTAAATTTACCCACGGTCTCTGTGAAGACAGAGATGCTATCAACAGAAATGTATTGTGGTTGTTTATCTTAGCAATACTTGCTGAAACAACAGCGCAGGAGGATACGCATATCCTATCATTCCGTCCTATTAGATCAATAGAGCGTTAACAACATAAGCTCAGAGAACCGGACAAGCAAACACATACGTCTGCAATTGATTAGCAAGTTGTGTCGTAAATAAATTATCATTGGGCGCTCCCATTGATAGCAAATCTGATTGAATACTTGTTTGTTGAGAGTCCATTCTGACGGCAACAAGCGACCCATAAGTGAATGGGAGTCCGGTAATACAATCAGACGACCCGGAATATGACGGACCGAAGCAGAACTTGGTGTACTATAACAAACAGAAGGATTCTTTCCATTAAATTGAATAACGGAAACGAATGAGTGCCTCCCTGGTTCCGGAGATACGCCACTACTGTCGAATTAACGGACAGGATTTGGACATGCATTTCTGAATAATGTTCATCCAATGACATAAAGCAAGCCTAAAAAAACATTATTCCGTGGAAGATAAGTACTTGCTTAGAGACTGCGGAACCCAAAGACCCTGGCACTTCGAATCCATTGGGATCAATATTATATCCCAACCTGTTTGACTGGCAATCGTCATAATTATAAAACTCGGATCCGGCAACTGCAGTGGCACTCTCTGAGTCAACCACCGAATGTTTGCCCCAGTCTGAATCTCTTGCTACACTAGATAGACAAGAGAACGTGTAAATCGAGCAATTCATGGATTGCTGAAAAGTTGCCGTCAAAGAGAAGCTTCTCCGGGAACGAAGCGACTCTGAGAGAGTTCTTCACCTTACTATCCACGCGCGTGGATGTAGCTAGGGCTGCGTCACGTCTAACCAACTCCAAGCAGCCACTGAAGGGCATAGTTATACGTGAACAAACTACTGCCCTCAAAAGAAATCACATTGAGGATTATATCCCAGAATTCTTTCTCTAGAAGACGTAATGATAACGCCTCAGTAAGGTGGATTACGTGTGATAAAGCATCTAAGTTAAGTCTATTAGACATCATTGTCGTTTCCAACATTGTGGTTGGAAAAGACATAGATGGCGAAAAAGATTATTTCCAGTCTTTAACCACGCCGTCTAGACGCATATGAACTCTCGGGATGCCCTGTTCTGCCAAAATAAATTATTCGTATAAATGATAAAAGGCAGAAATGAGCATTGCGGACAAGAAACTAAACTATCATGCTTGGTAGCAGGCTTATATATATATAGCGTCGATAAATAAAACACATGTTCTAATGACATTATTGGACTGTGTCGGTAAGTCAGGGACAATGTCCCTGAACCGATCCAAAATTCTGTGTCCAATGACGCTATAAGTCTCTTATCCAACATCGCAGCAATGTAGTCTGAAATAACAATCACTGGAAGATAATGCCGGAAGATATGTATGGCAGCTTCCGATGCTACGAAAGGGAAAACTCGAAATCTTTCGAATCCCTTTTGCCATCCTGTCGGACCCTATAAAGCGTTCGGCTCGTCCGTACCTGATGCAACCGCGGACCGCACCGACCCAGCGCCGTCGGATAATTCCTGATTCAACCAAGAAACTGTCGATTGCTGGGATGCTGCGAAAAAACTGTGCTAACTCGGATAGCACGTCCGTCACTGAGGCCTGTGGAGAAACGGTCCTACGATGCATTGCCGCTGGAAGCTCCGTGATCGTTACCCCCGTGCATACTACTAATATGCGAGCGAACGGAGTGTATAGGCCTCGTGTCCCTTGGCTACCGGATGGCGTGACCTGTTCGCCTTGGAATCACTGAATGACGAAACTGATCGGATACTCGAGGTCACGTAGCCAATGTGCGGTCGTGTGCACTGCTGTGAGGATGAGGAAGCATTATCGACAGTCTCTCGGACTGTCAATATAACGGAGCGTCCCGAGCGACGGACATATGCTCCGAATGTAAAATATCTGAACCACAACATGCGGTCCCCTATGTTGTTGGACGAGAGAGGGACCTCTCTCGCTCACAGCCCGGACAGACCTGGACAAGCCAGGAACCGGACTAACAGGCTTCCTCTGATCTGTCCTCAATCCGCCCTCACTGGGTGAGTACTAAAGTAATTATAGTGCTCGCATCACCCAAATCTCCTTCCTAGACCGCAACGGACGAACCCGGCAGCCGAACCATTCGACGAATGTACGCTACACCGGGTGAGCTAGCGAATGTCACTCCGTCGATCCTACAAGGGACCTCTTAGGCGATAGACATATTCCATGAGCACTTATTGCCGCTAGCTCTTCATTAACTATGACGACAGAGGCACACTTTTGAAAGACATCTCCATAACTTCGCGAACAAGAAACCAGAAATGCTTGGTAATAGCAAGCATATAATAATAAATATATAGCGTCGTTCAATAATTCGAAAGTTTGTGTGACATTATTGGACTATGTCGGAACTGAGGGACGATGTCCCTCAACCGAACCAAAAATTTCTAAGTCCACCGACGCTATCAGTTTCTTATCCGGCATCGCAGCATTCTGGTCCGACGAAAGAACCTGTAGAAGATCAAGTCAGATGACATACACAACAGCATATGTTGTTCTGAAAGGGAAAGCTCGAAATCCTCCGAATCCCTTTCGGTATCCCGTCGGACCGGATGAAAGTTTTGGACGTCCGTACCCGCTTCCGCGGAGCGTCCCGACCCAGCATCGTCGGATAAAACCTTATGCGACAGATTCAGTTGTTGCTGGGATGCTGCGATAAGCTGTGCTATTTAGGATAGCACATCCGTCCCCGAGGCCTGTGCAGAAGCAGTCTTACGATGCATTGCCGCCGGAAGCTCCGTGAACGTTGACTCCCGCACACTTTCCTATGCGAACGTCCGGAGTCTGCAGGTCTCGTGTCCCTGGCTACCGGATGGTGTGACCTGGTCGCCAATGATTCTCTGACTGGCGAAGCTGACTGGATATCCGAGGTCACGTAGCCAAGAGCGGTTGTGTGCGCTACCATGAGAATGAGGAAGCCTTATTGACAGTCTCTCCGGATTGACTATATGTCGGAGCGTCCCGAGCGGCAGACGTATGCTCCGAATGCGAAACATTTTGTACCACAACATCTGGGGCCAGATGTTGTTGTACGAGAGAGGGGCCTCTCTCACTCGCCGTCCGGATGGACCAGAACGAGCTATGAACCGGACTAAAAGGCTTCCTCCGTTCTCCCTCAAATCCGCCGTCACTGGGTGTGCATTTGGTTGATTTATAGTGCTCGCATCACCCCAAAACTCCTTCTAGACCGCAACGGACGAACCCGGCTGCCGAACCATTCGATGAATGGACGCTACACCGGGCGAGCTAGCGGACGTCAAAGGCCGTCGAACCTACTAGGGTCCTCTTAGGCAATTGGCGTATTTACATGAGCACTTTTCTGCTAGCCCTTCATTAATTATGACGACGGAGGCACACTGTTGGAAGACATCACAGATACATCACCCTAATCTTGATCGTCTGAAATAGAAATTGATAAAGTAGAGTGACCCTGCGGGGAAAGGACCGGGATGTCCAATTCCCCACTAACATACCGTGACATACGCTTCCCATGTTGTCATCGAAATCATCAGATACAGAACAGGAGTTAATGCGAGTACACTGACTACATATAGAATGATTATAAAAGTCAGAGGAAGACTTCCTCTTATTACAATTGATCAAAATCCTTTCAATGTGAAAAGAAAACAAAGTCCTGGTACTCGCACCAACCCCTGACAATCAAAATACATAATAATAATATGATCCATTAACATAGAAAAAATAATTGAAATCAAAATATTTTGAAAAAATATTTTTTCAGAACAGCCCAAGTTTCTGAAAAGTAACGTTGAGCCCCAATGGATCCCAAGCCTAAGTGTGGACAAAAAATTTTAAAATATTTTAAACAATTTATGCAACACTTACGAACAATAATAATATATCTAGTTATGATTAAATTAACATCAAGATATTATTTTCAAGAAATCCCCCCCTCACACAGAGGGCTGTTGTAAATGTAAACAATGAGTGTAAAAACACTAAAATAAGACTCCAGGCACCCAGGCCCGAAATCAGTTACCAAAAATACACTATCTGATGCAAAACAGAGACTTCCAGGGAAGAAACTGCAGAACATCAGATGGTAGATGCAGAACACAACGCCTAACCACCCATAGGTGAAGACGTAAACATGGGGAAAAGAACAGAATTCATTCTGTTATTCAGCTAAAACTCCCAAGAAATTTTAGTAATAATAATTACAGAAACTAAGCCAAAAGCATGGGAGAATAGCAAGAGGGGACTTAAAGGAAAGGGAGAGAGGAAAACACTGAAAAATCAGTGTAACTAAATAACAAGAATGACAACAAAATGGCTGCTGCCTCGAAAATAGGTAACTTAACATAATTTCATTAAAAAATTTTAAGTTACAGCCCTGATAATATTCTGTCACACATTATTCCTCTCCTCCTTCTATATCCTCCTTAGAATCACTAATATTTATGTGTCTGGCATCATTTAAACTGAGATTTACAAGCACAAAGATCAGTCAGATGTTAACTGATGAAGGGCCAAACTAAGAATGAATAATGGCGCCAAATCGGAACGTCCTTGACACTGCGCATGCGCAGTAGAGGTGAAGTGTGGAGGGCCATTCAGGACATGTTTTCTTTGGTTTTAGATGCAAATTTTGGGGATTGGGGGGCAAAATTTGTGTTTGGCCCTATATTTTAAGAGTTAGCACCAGCTATCTCTGGGTCATTGGTACAGTGTAAAAATATAATTTTCCAACGATAAAAGTGGTTCCAGTGGAACCACCTGGGGCCAAATCAAAATTCCAAAACCTTCCTGTACATCGAGAGATGTTACCTGAACACCTTAGCATAGTTTAAACGTTTCAAATTAAATACCTAAAACTAATTTTCCAACGATAAAAGTGGTTCCACCGGAGCCACTTGGGGCCAAATCAAAATTCCGAAACCTTCATGTACATCTAGAGATGTTACCTGAACACCTTAGCATAGTTTAAACATTTCAAATTAAATACCCTAGGAGCCTTTCGATGAAAACTATGTTTCCATGGATAAAAGTGGTTCCACCGGAGCCACTTGGGGTCAAATCAAAATTCCGAAACCTCCAGGCACATCTAGAGATGCTACCTGAACACATTAGCATAGTTTAAACGTTACAAATTAAATACCCTAGGAGCCTTTTGATGAAAACTGATTTTCTAAAGATAAAAGTGGTTCCACTGGAACCACCAGGGGCCAAATCAAAATTCCGAAACATTCATGTACATCTAGAGATGTTACCTGAACACCTTAGCATAGTTTAAACGTTACAAATTAAATACCCAATTAAATACCCTAGGAGTCTTTCGATGAAAACTGCTTTTCTAATGATAAAATGGTTCCACTGGAACCACCTGGGGCCAAATCAAAATTCCAAAACCTTCATGCACATCTAGAGATGTTACCTGAACACATTAGCATAGTTTAAACATTTCGAATTAAATACCCTAGGAGCCTTTCGATGAAAACTGATTTGCTAACAATAAAAGTGGTTCCACTGGAACCACCTGGGGCCAAATCAAAATTCTGAAATCTTTATGCACATCTAGAGATGTTACCTGAATACCTTAGCATAGTTTTAACGTTTCGAATTAAATACCCTAGGGGCCTTTCGATGAAAACTGATTTTCTAACGATAAAAGTGGTTCCACTGGAACCACCTGGGGCCAAATCAAAATTCTGAAACCTTCATGCACATCTAGAGTTGCTACCTGAACACCTTAGCATAGTTTAAACGTTTCGAATTGAATACCCTAGGAGCCTTTCAAGGTGTGACGTACGGACAGACGGATGGATGGATCGATGGACAGATGGACGTATGGATGGGCAGAGATCATGACTATTTTAAAAAATGCGGGGATAATCAATAAAGCATTCTAATTTAATATGGAGAGCAACATCGACCAACCTTGGAAATCAATTCGTTTTATGCTAATTTGAAATGGAAACTCCATTGACAATGACATAATTAATAACCAAGTGAATCACACATTACTGTGTTTTGGTTTGAGCACATGAAACTTGTTCCTTGTTTAAATGGGGAGTTGGTCACTTTTAGTGGACATATTATAATATTAATTGGTAATTACTCAGGTGTATAGCCAGGATTTTTGTTGGGGAGGTACAGTAAGTGGAGATCAATAATCTCTGGCAGCATGGTTTGCCACAGGGGAGAAAATTTTGAAGAAGGAGTATCAAATGAAGCTCTGTGATATGCTATATTCTGGGAATATATTGGGTGAAATTTTGAATCTAAAATATAAGCACTTTTGCAATAGAGTATATGAAAAACATACAAAGTTGATTAATAAAGTTGAAAGGCATTATTTTGTTTTCCAGACATATAGCGGGTACCAACACATGTAATTCCGTTAATATGAGATTCTGGCAGAAATCAAATGGCGATAAGCTCGGCATAACACATAGGGCCTGTAACACCAGGACCATGCAACTAATTTCTGTGAAATGCCTATGCACATTGATACTTTTTACAGCTGAGGCTGTTAAAAAGTATCAAAGTAGTTCCTTGGCACTCTAACTTTGTGGGTAAGTGCATTTGCAGCTGTCACACCTCCCCTGGCTACGTGCCTGTTACTTTCATACTGAGCAGTTCCAAGATTGAAGAATGGACCTCATCTCTGGACCACATTTCATCTTGTCTTTCCAAACCTTAAGACTGGTCTAATTTGGGGAAATCACAGACTTGCCAAGTCCATTGAAGTTTAGCCCCATAGAAGAAACTTTTGGGGGAACTTTGTAGGGCTGTCTTGGTGCATCAGAATACCAGCAGTACCTTGGTAAACTCGAAATTACATTATAAATATCTTGGCAGTTGATTCGAGTCAAGTCTTGTCTGCCTGTATGGACAGCCAAGACTTGCCTAAAGAAAACTGCAAAACCACAGGATATATAGTCTGTTATTATGGATCCAGATCGTACACCTTTTAGGAAACTAGTCAAAAAGCATAAACTGGGAGTCCATGATATGTACATGTGATGTGATGGTATATGTACGTGGTTGTTCACAGTACAATTAACATTCCCTAATAGTGTGGATCCACCTCACACTCTCCCTCCACATCGCATGTTTCTTTTTCTGTTTAACTTAGACTTGATATGCATATACTACAAATGGCAATAGTAACTGACAATCTCGCAGTGTTTCCTTCCTATGCATATGATGTCACTCATATCTGATTCTGAGACACTTGGTTTTCTGGTATAATTTTCAGTCAAATACTGATGATCACCCATGTTCTGAACATCTGACTGGGAATTATAAGTCAGATTCTACAGCAAATTTTGTCTACACATTGACTTTTAACGAGATAAGCTGACAGGGCAAAGTGTCAACAATGTAAACATTGAGCAGTTTTGCACAAATTACTGGCAGAATGAAATCAAATGAAAACTCCGGCCCACAGGTCCAGAGTATACTGAAACTACCAGACAAGCACATGTACTGGTATACTTTACTATAGGGAGGTGGTATTTGGCAAAAATCCTGTATTCACATTCAATCTGCTTTTTAAAGCTGTCTTTGCTCCAAACATTTCAGGTCTGCATAATCAATTTCAAGTCTTGGATCAAGGTTGTGTTTCGATTTAATAGTGTTTCCATATTTTACAGTAATCTTCTTCTACAGTCAGGCAGAACAATCGTGTCATCAGAAGTATATCTGCACACGACTTTTACCATCCTTTGCTGCATGTTATTTCACATCACTGGCAGGCACAACATCCTTGGCTACGACTGAGAATTATAAGTAAATACAACAAGAGGCCCCAGGGGGCCTTAAGGCACTCATCTGACATGGTAGTCTAAATATCAAACCAGCGACTTGACTTGAATAAGCTGCATACGTCCCTCCTAAGAAAAGCATATACCAACTAGACAAAGCTATTGTGCCCACACAATGCACAGGATTTTCCTTCTATTTTCAGTTCCTGCACTTGCACGTCCCCAAATTGAGATAAACTCATAAAAAACAGATTTTTTTTTATTTTTGTTCAGAAACAAGTCCCAAACAAAATTTTTTCAGACTAAAATTTTTTTTTCTTCCTCTTAAAATGGACCAAAACGCATAAAAAACCAAAGAACTAATTTCTGGATTTTGGTCCAAAATTTTCCAAGTCCCTCCCGGCCCCCAAATTTTCAGTGTAAAAAAAAATTTTTTTTTTTGTCTTAAAATTGACCAAAATGCCTAAAAAACAAAAAAAAACTCATTTCCAGATTTTGGTCCCACTCGGACCCAAAATTTTCAGTGTAAAAAAAAAAAAAAATTTTTTTGTCTTAAAATTGACCAAAACGCATAAAAAAACAAAAAAAATAATTTCTGGATTTTGGTCCAAAATTTCTAAGTCCGGACCAGGACCCCAAATTTTCAGCCCAAATAAGAACCCAGGGATTTGGCTTGAACAAACTTGAATCTCACCTCCCTAAGCATGCTGCATACCAAATATCAAAAGATTCCTATTGGTAGATCTGAAGAAGAAGATTTTTAAAGAATATTCCTTATACTGCACTAATTTAAACATTTGGGCTCCCATAGAGGAAATGCTTTCAATAAACATGTGAAACAATCTTCCAAAGATGTTATATGTGAAATTTGAAAGCTTTTGGAGCAGTGGTTTGGGAGAAGAGTAGTGTTAAATGTTTTTCCCATTACCCACAGTGTTAAAAAATGCTGACCCAGCACTTTTTCAAAGTCCCAAAAAAGTACTCCATGATAAAACCGATAGCATTTTTTTTTTACCATTCCATTCTGTTGGTCCGAAGGAAGCTTCACACCAAATAAGAATTCTCAGTGCCGTGTAGTTTTGGAGATATGAGCATTTTAATTAATTTTTTCTATTTTTAGCTCCTGCGGTTCCCATGGGGCGACGGAAACATTTTTTTTGACATAAAATAAGTACTTATGACCCAATAAGCCCTCATATCAAATTTGGTTCAAATCTGCCTCTCGGTTTGTAAAATAGAAATTTTGGGTGGAGTGAAAATTCTTGCCCCTCCCATAACAAAGGCAAATATAGCTCCTCGAACTTCTCTTGAACAAATCTGAGTCTACACCTCAAAAGGAAGCTGCACACCAAATATCAAGTCTCTGTTACTGCTGGTTCATGAGAAGAAGATTTTTTAAGATTTCAGCACACTTTTTAGGCGTGGCCCTACCGAGGGGCGAGTCAACTTGATTTGAACAAACTTGAATTGACATATGATAGGGTATATGCACAGCAAATTTTGTTGAATTTGGTACAGTAGTTTGTTAGAAGAAGTCGAGAATGTAGAGTTAAAGCCGGACGGACGACAGATGGAAAGTGATTAGTAAAGCTCCCCTTGAGCTGTGCTCAGGTGAGCTAAAAATTGAAAGAATGGGGTTTTTTTTAGACATGCATGGTTGTGACTTTTGTTTTTTTTCCTACAACCGACACTGAGAAGATTATTCAGTTTATCAGATAGCTCTATAGTTTGGTGGAATGTAAAGGTCTACACATTTCAGAATTCTCAACATATACAAGAGAGGAGGTCTTGATTTCAATAACAATCTCAGACCTCCCTGGTTGGTAATAACCTGTATGTCCATGATTGGCATTTTTGAGAAGAGTTATAAGGGAAAATGCATTGGAAAGTTATTAATTAAATAGTCATTATGCCAGTTGAAAATTTTCAAATAACAGAAATATTCAGTTCACTAATACAGTAGAATCCTCTTAACTGAATATCCATTTTGTCAGTGAAAATTATTCAATTAACAGTATACAATTAACAGGGATTTGGTCAGTTTCCTGTGTTCTGGGGGTAAACTGAGCATTTATTCTATTATATCTTGTTTGATAGAGCTCATAGAGCTCTGTCAATCAAGATATAATAGAATAAATGCCTGTATTGGATGTAGTGAGGCCAAAAAGGTTGATAAATAAGGGGAATTTGGTGCGTGCCACAGTAATTTTTTCGACATATTACAAAAATTTATATACAATTAACAGGAGTTTACTCTACAACCCATATGCAATGAACAGATTAAATAAGTACTGAGGGTATGGTAAATGGTTTTGTGTTTGAAAATTATATTCAATTAACAGGGATATACAATTAAGAGATATCGAATTAAGTGGGCTCCAACGTACTTAAATTTTTCTACATTCTGGTAGCAAACTGAGAATTTATGGTGAACGTCCTGGAGATCTTTCATACCAGATATTATAGATTAAATACTGGTACAGTGGAACATACTTAACCCTTAAACGGTGTGTATTTTCAAGATATTTTTCATAAAATCTAGTCATGGCTGCTTCAGGGTTTCTGCTATACCAGCAGAGCGGCCGTCAAACGGCTGCATTCACCCACCAGGAAACCTTCCAAACATTAATCAAGATGTTAAAATGCACCCTGACTTGCCTGATCCCTTGAGAAATAATTGATTCACAGATTGTTGAAGTGCAATTTCTAAACTTCTTTTGAAGATTTCCGTACACAAATGTCATAGAAAAATGACTGAAGAAGTGTACTCTGATGACACGATTGTTCCATGAGTACTGCATAACTTAATCAAACACCAATAAAAAGCTAGACAAACTGTGAACAATAAACCTCATTGAATGTTAAATGCATCACGTTACAAAACAATACAATTTGTTTGGTCAGTATGTGCACAAAATAATGCGAGTTGTAAAACTTCATTCAGTAGTAAATATCATTATGTGACGTTGCGTTTTCTGACCAATCTTATTACTCCAACATTTACCCAAAACAAGCATGTGTTGAAAAAGCATGAACTTCTGTAGATGTACTTCCGCTGTCAGCATTAATTAAAATGACACAACAGTTTGCAGGTATACTGTTCACACCTCATTTGTGTGTTTTAATTAGTGTAATGGAATCTTGAATCGATTTTCTTGAAAATTACAGAAGCGTGAAAAAGAGAGATTCTTGTTTCCAATTTAGAATTGCAAAAAAGCATGAGTGCGATAGCGCTTCTCAAATCGACAGCACTGTAATTTATTGTGTAAATGAATGGTTTTTCACCTGAATTTCTCCTCATTGGTCCTTATTCTTTCGCAATTATAGGCTCTTGAAATGTGAAAACCAACACAAATTTTGCTGTGAAAAACCTCAAAATATCCCCCCCCCAGATGCAACAAAATGGGGGTTTTGAGACCCTCAAAATTAAAATTTTGGTTGTTCCATTATATGGCCTCATTTCCCTAGCGGAAACACTGCTGCTTAACAACAGCCATGACTAAATTGGAGGGAAAATTCATCTAAATTTAATTCAAGAACTCATTGGTGAAAAATTACATTCCATTTAAAGAAGGAAAATTTTTATTAAATGAGACCAAAGTATCCTTATTTCAGTGGCAAGAGAAATCCTGTCCTGGGCAGGAATATTTGCCAGCAGCATGTAAGGAGTTAATCTGGTATCTCTTAACTGAACAAGGGCAATGCAAAGTGTGGGCCACTGTCCCCAACCTGTATGCAAGTTTGAAGTAATCTTGAAGGTATTGTGGGTCAGAAAAATTTTCGAAGTGGAAAGGGTGAAAACAAACATTTTCTATGTTGAAAAAAGTGCCATAATTCTGGGAAAACTTACTGTACAGAACCCATTCCTTCTGCATATCCGTTCTCCCATGCAGGTCTATCTGCATACCAAAGGAGATCCAAATCCGAGCAATGGCTTTGAAATTACAATGCAAAATGTTTCTAGACAGACCAATGGACAGATGGACCAGACAGACGAACAGATGGATGGATGGATGGACGGACGGCTTCACTAGATACCCCCGATTCCTCCTTTGGTGGTCAGGAACATAATAACCATGTTAAATGAATACAACTTCCAAACACAAAACCATTTACCATACCTTAAGTATAAATTTGACCTCTTAACCCTTTCCCTAACGAATCGCCCGCATCTGCCCACGTAAAATGCAAATTGAGCAGTTAAAAAATTTAAAAAATGATATTTAAAATAATAAATTTTGATATCGCCTGCATTGAGTAAAGGGTTAATTGCATATAAGTTATACAGCAATCTCTCATTAAATGAAGAAAAATCTTGTAATATGTCAAAAAATTACCCAACAATTGCAAATTCCTCTCGTTTATAGATCTGTTTGGCCTAAAAACAGCTAATATGGTCATTTTATTTATTATACGTTATTTGTAAGATCTCCATGAGTACTGTCAAAGAAGATACAATAGAATAAATGCTTAGTTTAACACAAGAATACAGGAAAGTGAATAATCGTGAATGGTAAAGCGATTTTTCAATTCACAGGGTTCCATTGTATTAAAAATTCTGAAGCAAAAGAGGTCTGTAAAGCCGGGAAATGTGGGTTTTCAATGAAATATTTTTTTTGTAAGATCAAACAAGAGCTATTGCTGAAGGCAATTTATGCCCCACTGGGTGCTGGACCAATGAAGTATAAATGAATTGGACCGATGAAGCATAAATGAATTAAAAACAAATTAAGGACCATAACTCTGTTGAAAAAATGTGGGCAACTTTTTTATAACATGTGCAGGAGTGGCTTGTTGCAAGGATCCCTCAAATCAAATTTCACTGAAATCCATCCACTCACTGATGAGATATCACTGTGGATGGACAGATGGATGGACAGACAGAAGGATGGACAAACACATGTTATCCAGTGTACCCCCCATTCTCAAGAGTGGGGATATAAATATTATTTATTCACATAACAAGGATTTATTTTTTTGGTAACTCATAAGCAAATACCAAGTCATATTTATATTAACCCTTTACCTAGCGAATCGGCCACATCTGCTGATGTAATATACAAATTAAGCAGTTGAAAACAAAGAATTTTTCAAGAATTTTAACAAAACTATATCATGTGACCCGTCACTGGAATGAGTTTGACCAGCTCATTCTAATGAAGGGTCACATAATATATTTTTTTTTAGAAGTTTTTGGTTTTTTAAAACTGCTCCATTTGTAAATTACGTGTGCTGATGCAGGTGATTTGTTAGGTAAAGGGTTAAAGAATTTAGTATCTCGTTTAACTCAAATTGTTCTTGACAAGATTCAAGAACACAAATATGCTGTCATGGATTTGAATATTTCCCCACTTGCATCTCCAGTGTCAGGTTTTAATTGTCCGAAGCCTTGTTGTTCTTCTTGGTACTTTAGATTAAAGACTTTGTGATTTTTAAGGATACATAGTTTTTCTTATGGGCCTCTAATGGTATTATTCTTATTATCATTGAAACCATTATTGTTAGTATTGTTTCAAGAAACAAAAGAGGCTGCAGTTGGGTGCTAGGGCTAATGTTGAGAGGTAAATAAATTATAGCTGGGGCTTCATGCAGGCAGGGAGTACATTTACTGCACGCAAATCAACAATCCTGTCGTGTTAACACAGATGAAGGACATAATCTATTTTTTACTACCTTAATTATTTCTTTATTGTTATTTAAGGTCACTTTAAAAATCTATGGCTATATTAAGACTGAAACATAAGTATGAGGAAAGCACAGCCAATTGTTTAAACCTATGCTGCCAACCTTAGATGACTTCTATTCCAGGCATTTGGAGATGTGTCATATTTTACCTGCATTCAACTACATTTCTAGCCCCAAAGAGGCAGTAGTGGTTGTCAAAACATTAGCAGTGGAAGATTTTAGATAAAAGTTGTTTACTGAATCTATACTGTCACAGTAGATTTACAAGTTTATCTCTCTGGATGTGTGCAGATAGATATGACAGTATGTGTATTTATTTGTTTATTGGGGTTTAACAACACTTTCGACAGCCAGGGTCACCTCGTGTCGGACAGTTTTAGGGTGGTGGAAGCCGGAGTATTACCCAGAAAGAACCACCAAGCAATGGCAAGCAACTGGCAGACCACAGTATGCATAAGGCATTTGAGAGTTTTAATTGTGCAGTGGAGTCCACTTAATTGGATATCTCTTAATTGTATATCCCTGTTAACTGAATATAACTTCCAAACACAAAACCATTTCCCATACCTTCAGTAAAAATATGACCTGCTAACTGAATATAGGTTATGGAGTGTACTCTGTTAATTGAATAAATAATCTTGAAATATGTCAAGAAATTACCCTGACAGTCACTTAAGTCCCCTTGTTTATAGACCGATTTGGCCTCCATAAATCAAATACAGGTATTTAATCTATTATATTTTGTTTGATAAAGCTCTTTGAGCTCTGTCAAACAAGATATAATAGAATAAATGCTCAGTTTATCTCTAAAATACAGAAAGGTGATGAGATCCAAGTTATTTGAATATTTCCGTTAATTGAATATTTTTTACTTGCAAAGTGGTTGTTCAATTAACAGGGTTCCACTGTAACTGAAATATATTTTAATTGCAATAAAAACATTACAACACATATAACAAAGAGGTTACCTACTGTTTTTAAGTAGGCACCAGAACTGGAGATCAAAATAGAGGATCTCTAATGAGTCACAATTTCACATGAAATTTCTATACCTAGTTCACTAAAATCAACCTGACCCGAGGTTTACAGAGGCTCAGACTGATTATAGTGAATGAGGTTAAGAAATTTCATGTCAAATCGTGATGAATTTAAGATTATTTTTATCACATAATGTGTAATTAACACAAAAGAAATTTTATTATTTTGTCCACTTTTGCCTTGAAATCTTAGCTTAAAACCCCTCACTGGAATAATCTCATGGAGCTTGTTCCAATGAGGTTTCATATGCTATGTTCCTGAGGCAAAAAATGAAAACTTTAAAGTAATTTGTATATTTTTTATACTTACCAATGGTCCAGACTTAGCTGGTGCAATCGCAATAATATCAAGGGCAAAACATAAATTTTGAACCCCCAATCAACAAAAATTTGCATACAAAACCAAATTTTGAAAGTCCTATATGGCCCTCCATACTTTTAGTACTGCGCATATGCAGTACCCAGGAAGAGACCGAAATTAGTGCCAAGCATCATTCTTCCTAGTTGTGCCTACTAATGTTATAATGTTATAACTCAGCAGGGAGATATAAGGGCCCACTCATGGGAGGGCTATCCTCGTTTGGGCCATTGGTAAGTATAAAAAGTATACAAATTAATTTAAATTTTTCCCATTTTTATACTAGAACCAATGGCCCAGACATAGCTGAATAGTAAACAGGCCTCCATACTTTTAGCACTGTGTATGCGCAGTACCCAGGAAGAGACCGAAATTAGTGCCAAGCATCATTCTTCCTAGTTGTGCCTACTAATGTTATAATGTTATAACTCAGCGGGGAGGTATGAGGGCCCACTCATGGGAGGGCTATCCTCGTTTGGGCCATTGGTAAGTATAAAAAGTATACAAATTACTTTAAATTTTTCATATTTTTATACTAGAACCAATGGCCCAGACTTAGCTGAATAGTAAACAGGCTGGAGGGACTAGGACTTAAAGGAATAGGAGACTAAATTTCAGCTCCTAAGCTTGCATGACTCCCGAAGGTGAATAGGAAATTAAAATATGAGGAATTACATATATCCCTCTCTATACAACAATAGAGAAGGATGTATCACCAAATTAAAGGAGCAATATCCAAGCGAGTCCTTATTACTTAGCACAAATGATTACGCTAATTGGGTATAACGAGCCCCCAATTTTAAGGCTAGTCCGGAATAAGATGCTTAAAATTAGGAAAAGCGTGTCGGAGAGTTAGAGACTAACACACACAGACACACACCATATACAATGCAACAAGCTTTACATAAAGATAAGCATTATCTATAGACAATAACAGTCACCCATAGTTACACACTTACTCTAAGGCCAGAAGAGGTAAGGAGAAATCACCCCAATTAGGAGAAATTAACCTTCAAAACAGAGAGGAAAGCGGCCTGGAATCAGATATAAAGCGGTACTGAATAATATCAGAAAAGAAACCTAATATAGGAATCTCTTCTGAGCAATAAAAGGCAGACTGACATATATATAATTGCCTAAAAGGCTCCTGGTTACTAAGATCGAAAGCTTCTAAAATGTATGCCACATCCAGAATACGGAGATAGGATGAGAACCGAGGATATTAATATGGACAACCTTAAGCTTGTCCAATCGAATCCCACTGGAAAGTTATCTGAGAGAACTCATATACTTTTGAGCCAAACAGGTGACCAAATTCCAGTGTACAAGTAAATCCCAATAATGAACATCCAAATTGTAGACGTTTAATCTACGAGAATGCGAGAGTAGAATACCCTTTGTGTACTGCTTCCGGTTGAAGACTGGATTCAGAACCACCAATGGGATTTGATTAAAAAACAAGAGGCCCCAAGGGGCCTTAATCGCTCACCTGCCAAAGTGGTTCAACACTACAACGGAATGAAGTCATGAGAGGCAAATTTTATGGAAAACACTATGGAATTGATTTGAACAAACCTGAACCTAACATGCTCCTCTGCCACCCCCAAATAGAGCCCAAATATTAAGCCAGGGACTCAAATTGAACATACTTGAATCGGATCCCCCTTGAAATGTCATATACCAAATATGAAAGAATTCTGACTGGTGGATCTGAAGAAGGTTTTTAAAGAAATCGCCTCACATTGCACCAAGTTAAACTCTGGGTTCAAATAGGGAGCCAAAATATTAACCCAGGGACCTGATTTGAACAACTTGAATCTGACCCACCTAGAGATGTTGTATACCAAATATGAAAGGATTCTGACTACAGGGTCCAAAAAAGGAGATTTTAAAAACAAGTCGGAACTGGACCCAAAATTTCCTGGCCATAAATTTTTTTTTTTTTTCATCTCAAAATTGAACAAAACACATATCCCCCCCCCCCCCCCCATCCCACTCCACCCCCAATTTTTTTTTTTTTTGGATCAAATTTTGGTCCAAAATTTCCGTTGGAACTGGACCCAAAATTTGTAGGCTAAATTTGTTTTTTTTCGTCTCAAAGCCCCCCACCAAAAAAAAAATTTTGGTCCAAAATTTCCGTTGGAACTGGACCCAAAATTTTCAGGCTAAATTTGGGGGTTTTTTCGTCTCAAAATTTAATAAAACGCATAAAAATCGAAAACAATTTTTTTTCAAATTTTGGTCCAAAATTTCTAAGTCTCCACCAGACCCAAAATTTTCAACCAAAGGACCCGATTTGAACAAACTTGAATCTGACCCCTCTAGAGATGATGTATACCAAATGTTAAAGGATTCTGACTGGTGGATCTGAAGAAGATTTATACGAAATTTCCTCATATTGCACTAAGTTAAAATGGAGCCCAAATATTAACCGAGGAACTCAATTTGAACAAACTTGAATCTGACCCCCTCGAGATTATGTATACCAAATATGAGAGGATTCTGAACGCTCATAATTTCTCACAAAGCTAATATGACATCATCAATATGGCTAAATGCATCAGACAACTAACACAAAACAAGAGGCCCCAAGTGGCCTTAATCGCTCACCTGCCAAAGTGGTTCAAAGAAGTATTTGGAGTCACATTCAGTTAGACGTGGTTCATCAATACTACAAAGGAATGAAGTCATGAAAGGCAAATTTTATGGAAAAACACTAAGGAATGGATTTGAACAAACCTGAACCTAACATGCACCCCCCCCTCCCCCCACCCATAGAAAGCTCCAATATTAAGCCGGGGACTCAAATTGAACAAACTTGAATCTCACCCCCTTATGGATTTGATTTCAACAATCATGTGAATGAATCTTCCAAAGATGTTATATGTGAAATATAAAAGCCTTTGGAGCAGTGGTATGGGAGAAGATTCTTTAATGTTTTTCCCATTAATCTCAGTGGTAAAAAATGATGACTCAGCATTTTTTCAAAAGTCCTGGAAAACTACCCTATGAAAAAACACGATGGCAATTTTTTTCTTGACCATTCCTTTCTGCTGTTCCTAAGAAACCTTCACACAAAATAAAAATTCTCAGTGAAGTGCAGTTTTGGAGATATGGGCATTTTAAATTTTTTCTATTTTTAGCTCCTGCAGTTCCCATGGGGTGACAGGAAAATTTTTTGGGGCATAAATTTACTACTTATGTCCCAATAAAACCTCATATCAAATTTGGTTCAAATCAGCCTCTCGGTTTGGAAAATAGAAATTTTGGGAGGAGCAAAAATTCTTACCCCTCCCATAACGATGGCAAAATAGCCCCTAGAACTTCTCTTGAACAAATCATCTGAGTCTACACCTCAAAAGGATGCTGCACACCTAATATCAAGTCTCTGCTACTGCTGGTTCATGAGAAGAAGATTTTTTAAGATTTAGGCTCACTTTTTGGGCGTGGCCCTACCAAGGGGTGGGTCAACTTGATTTGAACAAACTTGAATTGACATATGATAGGGAACATGCACACCAGATTTGGTTCAATTTGGTTTAGTAGTTTGTGAGAAGTCGATAATGTAAAGTTAACGCTGGATGGACAGACAGAAAGTGCCTGAGGGCACCCACCTGACATGATAGCCTAAATATCAACCCAGGGAATTGATTTCAACAAGTTGCATCTGCTCCTCCTAAGAAAAGCTTATACCAAATATCCAAAGATTCTGACCAGTGGATCTAAATGAAAGTGTCAATGACACTGTAGCTCAACTTGTCAAGACAAAGACATGCACATGTATAGTATGTGACACAGCAATGACAAACATCTAGGTAATGACCTGATAACAAAGGTACATATAAAGTATTGTAATGGTCTGTACATAAATACTGACCGTTGCCTGTAACAAATGTATAGGTAAAGTATTGTAAAGGTGGGTGACAGTCAGATGCTAAACTAGAAAAGAAAACTTTGAGTCCCAGAGTGGGTCTGACTGAACCCCAAAATATTTATTCTCATAGCACAGTGATAACAAAGGCACCCCAAAACACACTCGTTCCTGTCCCAAGGTGAAAACAAAGGTACCCAAGAAGTTTTGTGAAGATCAATTCATAAATACGAGCTGTATAGAACTTGTGACAAAAAACTGATTGGACCTAATTTTGGTACAAAATGGCCATTGGCAGCCATCTTGAATTTTGGACCGTACCCAGAAACACTCATTCTCGTCCCAAGGTGATAACAAAGGTACCCAAGAAGTTTTGTGAAGATCGGTTCATAAATACAGCCTCTACCCTGAGCCGTATTGACATGTGTGCTCACATTGTGCAAGTAGCACTGAATAAGTCAAAGTTCATCTAATTTGCATAATTTCTGCACGAAAAAAAACCCCTTAGAATATGTGATGTATTCCATGTTACTAAACATTCATACAAAAATTTATTCAAATCAGAACTTTCATACAGAAGTTCTGTACAAAAGACTGATTGCACTAATTTTGGTACAAAATGGCTGCTGGTGGCCATCTTGAATTTCGGACCACACCCCAAAACACTCGCTCTCATCCCACGGTGATAACAAAGGTACCCAACAAGGTTCGTAAAGATTGGTTCATAAATATGGCCTCTAGTCTGAGCTGTATAGAAGTTGTGTACAAAAAACTGATTAGACCTAATTTCGGTACAAAATGGCCACTGGCAGCCATCTTGAATTTTGGACCGCACCCAGAAACACTCGTTCTCGTCCCAAGGTGATAACAAAGGTACCCAAGACGTTTCGTGAAGATCGGTTCATAAATACAGACTCTAGCCCGAGCCGTATTGACATGTGTACTTACTGTGTGTAAGTAGCACTGAAAAAATCAAAGTTCATCTAATTTGCATAATTTCTGCACGAGAAAAAAACCCGTATTATATGTGATGTATCCCATGGTACTAAACATTCACACAAAAAATTATTCAAATCAGCGCTTTTATATGGAAGTTCTGTGCAAAAATCTGATTGCACCAAATTTTGTACAAAATGGCTGACATCGGCCATCTTGAATTTCGGACCGGACCCAAAAACACTCGTTCTCGTCCCACGGTGATAACAAAGGTACCCAAGGAGTTTCGTAAAGATCGGTTCATAAATACGGCCTCTAGCCCGAGCCGTATTGACATTTGCACTTACAGTGCTGAAAGTAACACCAAAAAACATCAAAGTTAGTCTAATTTGCATAATTTACGCACGAGAAAAAAACCCGTATTATATGTGATGTATCCCATGGTACTAAACATTCATACAAAAAATTATTCAAATCAGAGCTTTCATATGGAAGTTCTGTACAAAAAACAGATTTCTGCATCGTCGGTACAAAATGGCGGCTGGCAGCCATCTTAAATTTCGGACTGCACCCAAAAACACTCGTTCTCGTCCCACGGTCATAACAAAGGCACCCAAGAAGTTTCGTAAAGATCGGTTCATAAATACGGCCTCTAGCCCGAGCCGTATCCAATTGTTGACGGACAGACGGACAGATGGACAGACGGCCAGATGGACGACGGACGATGGGCCATGGCATAAGCTCAAATTTGGCTTCGCCAAAGTTGAGCTAAAAATGGATTTTTAAAGAATATTCCTCATATTGAACTAAGTTATAATTCAGGGTCCCACAGGGAGCCCATATATGAACCCAGGGACTTGACTTTAACAAACTTCAATCTCACCCCCTAAGGCTGCTGCATACCAAATATCAAAACATTCCGAGTGCTAGATCTGAAGAAAAAGATTTTTAAAGAAAATTCCTCATTTTGAACTAAGTTACAATTCGAGCTCCCACAGTGAGCCCAAATATGGACCTAGGGCCATGGCTTGAACAAACTTGAATCTTACCCCCTTAAGGATGCTGCATAAAAAATATCAAAAGCATTCAGCTGCTGGACCTGAAGAAGATTTTTAAAGAAAATTCCTCATTTTGAACTAAGTTGTCATTCAGGCTCCTATAGTGAGCCCAAATATGAACCAAGGGACTTGGCTTGAACAAACTTGAATCTCACCCCCCTAAGGTTGCTGCATGTCAAGTATTAAAACATTCCGACTGCTGAATCTGAAGAAGATTTTTAAAGAAAAATTCCTCATGTTGACTAAGTTACAATTCGGGCTCCCACAGTGAGCCTAAATATGGACCCAGGGACTTAGCTTTAACAAACTTGAATGCCTTTGGGTACCCCTCGATAAATTTTAATATTATGAATAGTTATTAGCCAAAAACCAACATAAAATAATTCAGCACCAAAACAGTTACTAAATTTTGTTTACCAGTCTCAGTTTGCATCTCATGCATCGATTTCTCACTCTTTTCATTTTTGTGTTTCCATATCAGTCCTTCCAAGCTACTACGACAACTTATATGTTCTCAATTTTCAAAGATTGTAATTTTATCAAACGGTTTTTGTAATAACAGAACGAATAGCTTCAAATGAATGCAACAACCAAATATAGATAGCAAAACCTGTACACGTGAAACACAATATGGGCAAAGTTAACACTGTGCCCAACTGATCGGCCAATTTAGACACATGAAAATAGAGAATTGTATATGTACACTTGTTTTATTAAAATTTATGGGACAAAGCCTTTGGGTACTCTCCGATACATTTTGGTATATTTTGGTGTACTGAACATTCATTAGCCAAAAACCAACATAAAATAATTCAACACCGATTCAGTTACTAAATCTCGTTCACATGTTTTAGTTTGTATTTCATGCATTGATTTTTCATTCTTTTCATCTTGGTGTTTCCATATTAGTCACTCCAACCAACTAAGATATTTGATACCATACTACAATTGGGGTGAAAAAATATTTAGTCGCATGTGGATATATATCACACACCTGGACCCGTCCATGCTGAATGTCCAATTCAGACACACGAAAACAGAGATTTGTTAATGTACACATGTTTTATTAAAATTTAATGGAGAGTGCCTCTGGGTAAACCCTCCCCTCCCCCGGCCCCCGATGAATTTTGATATTAGACAAATCCGAAATCATACTTCACTTTGTGCTATTGTTATTGCATATGTATTGAGGTCATAATGCATTTTGGGGAAAAAAAAAATATTTAGTGGCATGTGGATATATACTACACATTTGGACCCGTCCATGCTTGAATGTCCAATTCAGAAACACTTAAACTGAGATTTGTTCATGTACACATGTTCTATTAAAACTTACTGGAGATAGTTATTAGCCAAATAAGAAATCATACCTCACTTTGTTCTATTTTTAGTGCACATGTACTGAGGTCAAAATGCATTTTGGAGGGAAAAATATTTTGTGGTATGTGGATATATATTATACACTTGGACCCGTCTAAACTTGAACGTCCAATTTAGGCATACGAAAACAGAGATTTGTTTATGTACACTTGTTTTATTGGAATTTATTGGGGAGTGTCTTTGGGTACCCCCCCCCCCCCCCCCCCCCCCCCGAATTTATTGGGGAGTGTCTTTTGGGTACCCCCCCCCCCCCCCCCCTCCGATGAATTTTAATACTATGAATAGTTACTAGCCAATACAGAAATTATACCTCATTTTGTTCTATTTTTATTGCATATGTACTGAGGTCAAAAAGATTTTTGAGGAAAAATATTTAGCGGCATGTGGATATATTTTACACACTTGGATCCATCGACGCATGAATGTCCAATGAAGACTCACGAAAACAGTGATTTGTTCATGCACCATGCACACTGGTTTTATTAAAATTTATTGGAGAATGCCTTTGGGTACACCCGATGAATATTAATATTATGAATAGTTATTAGCCAAATCAGAAATTATAACTCATTTTGTTCTATTTTTATTGCATAAAAACTGAGGCCAAAATGCATTTTGGATGAAAAAAATATTTAGTGGTATGTGGATATATATTACACACTTGGAACCATCTACGCTTGAATGTCCAATTTCAGACACACGAAAACAGTGATTTGTTTATGTACACTTGTTTTACTAAAATTTATTGGAGAGTGCCTTATGGTACTCACCGATGAATTTTGGTATTATGATTAGTTATTAGCCAAATCAGAAATCATACCTCACTTTGTCCTATTTTTACCGCATATGTACTGAGGTCTAAATACATTTTGGAGGAAAAAATACTTAGTGGCATGTGGATATATATTTGACCCGTCAACGCTTGAATGAACAATTTCAGACACACAGAGATTTGTTTATATACACTAGTTTTATT
Source organism: Pictodentalium vernedei (assembly GCA_031216915.1). Taxonomy (NCBI): domain Eukaryota; kingdom Metazoa; phylum Mollusca; class Scaphopoda; order Dentaliida; family Dentaliidae; genus Pictodentalium; species Pictodentalium vernedei. The sequence goes on from CM062294.1 coordinate 389,262,780, forward strand.
AAAATTTGTTGGAGAGTGCCTTTGGGTACCCCCCCCCCCCCCCCCCCACACACACCTACCCCCCCCCCCCCCCCCCACCCCACCCCGATGAATTTTAATTATGAGTAGTTATTAGCCAAATCAGAAATCATATTTCACTCTGTTCTATCTTTATTGCATATTTACTGAGGTCAAAATGCATTTTGGGGGAAAAAATAATGTGTGGTATGTGGATATACATTACACACTTGGACCCGTCTACGCTTGAATGTCCAATTCAGAAAAACGAAAACAGAGATTTGTTTATGTACACTGTCTTATTAAAATTTATTGGAAAGTGCCTTGGGGTTCCCCCCGATGAATTTTAATATTATGAATAGTTATTAGCCAAAAACCAACATAAAATAATTCAGCACCGAAACAGTTACTAAATTTTGTTTATCAGTTTCAGTCTGCATCTCATGCATTGATTTTTCACTCTTTTCATTTTTGCGTTTCCATATCAGTCCTTCCAAGCTACTACGACAACTTATATGTTTTTAATTTTCAAAGTTTTTTTCAAACAGTTTTAAACGTTTTTTGTAATAACAAAACGAATAGCTTCAATTGAATGCAACAACCAAATATAGATAGCAAAACCTGTACACGCTAAAATGAGCAACATGTGGATTAACGATCGGCCACTCCTGACTTCATCTCCATGTTGTGCCATGAATTGCCAAGGTAATATATATGTAATGTTAACCACACCAAGAAGCTAACAAGCTGATAATGTCATGTTTAGCCCTCCTCGCTGAAACCTTCATTCGATATCCACTTTCTCTCGAAGACTGATTAATAATTCTTTCGTTCGATTCCGCAGTGACATAATCCCCGTAGATACCTATTTAGATATATTGATGATTTTTTCTCGTCAATATAAACAATTTACTTCTTATGTGTTGTTGTGCCGTAAATTCTACTTTGTATCTTTATCACTAAAATTACCACTGTCTTCAGTTTACCAAACACAGTCTTATAGTGAGCCCAGTTATGGCGAATTTTAACCCTACTTTGGATGAGATACAGAATAATGATCATTTCAATTTTGTTTCTATGTATAACGAAAAAACGAACGTCACAGACGACTACAGCCCTGATGTGTCCCCATTCTCTATTCATAATCATTCATGTAATTATTATTCAACCTCAAACTTTAAAAGAGATTTCTACAACAAAAAGATAAAAACTAGTTTACTAAACCTAAACTGTCGAAGTCTGAATGCGAACTTTGACTCGCTCACCAACTTCTTGTGTGACATTCAGAACGACGAAAATTTATTTGAAGTGATTGGCTTGACAGAAATATTTAATATCCATGAAAATTTGAATTATAAAATCGAAGGATATCACCCGATTGTTTACAGGGTCCGACCTAGCGATGATGATGGCAGAGGAGGTGTTGGCATCTTCGTTTCAGAAAAACTCTTGTTTAAGATTAGACCTGACCTAGAGATTTTTATTCCACACGTCATCGAAACAATCTTCATTGAGGTAAATCCGGGATGTCAAAACTCTTACGTCGTCGGGTGCATATATCGACCGAATTCACCTCCTCTGGCGAACATTGACACATTTCATTCCTCAGTAACAGATATTCTAACAAAAATTTGCTCTGAGCATAGTAAAGCTTTTCTACTGGGAGACTTCAATGTGGATCTACTTAGTTTCAACAGACACCAAAAAACTAATACATTCGTAGACAATATGTTCAGTCATGGATTCATGCCGGTCATAACAAAGCCAACGAGAGTAACAGAACACTCAGCGACCTTGATTGATCATATTTATTCCAACAATGTCACCGATAAATATCATGCTGGTATTATTATTACAGATATCTCAGACCATTTTGCGACATTTTATGTACAAGAAGGCACCCACGTTACCAGTAGTACATCATCCATTTATAGAAGGTCTTTCAAAAGAGAAAATGTGGAATTATTTAAAAACATTCTCCGAAACAGCTCCTTTGACTCGGTATACAACGGTACATGTGTTGAAACTGCATACAAATCTTTTATAAATATATACCTCAATGCATTTGAAAACGCATTCCCCCTAAAACAATTAAGGGTACATAAGAAACATGTGAAACGTAAGCCCTGGATGACAACCGGCCTTCTGCAATTATCGATCAATAAAAATAAACTTTTTCACCTAAAAATGAAAAAACCAACAGAATTTAACATAAACAAATATAAAAAATTTTGTACAATTTTTAATCAAGTAAAAAGACAAAGCAAAGCCTTATATTATATTGATATAATAGAAACAAATAAACACAACATGAAAAAAACATGGAACATATTACGCACTATAATATCCAAATCTAAATCAACTGCCAGCTTCCCATCGAGAATATCTGTTAATAATGAAGAAATAACTGACTCCAGTGAAATCGCCTCAAATTTTAATGACTACTTTGTGGGGATTGGTCAGACAATAAACGAGAATGTTCCATATACAACTAAGAATTTCCGAGAATACTTAAATGGCAATTTTAGCGAGACCTTCTTTATTGTCCCAACAAATGAACAAGAAATTATATTGACAGTAAATCAATTAAAAGGAAAAATGAGCTCAGACTACAATAATTTATCAACAAGAGTTATGAAAGAGGCAATACTGCAAGTGGCAAAACCCCTGACACACATTTTTAACCTCTCCTTTACAGAAGGAAAATTTCCCGACAAACTCAAAATAGCTAAAGTGATACCGATACATAAAGGTGGCAACCCTCAGATGCTAGGAATTATAGACCCATAAGCTTACTTCCAGTTTTCTCAAAAGTACTAGAAAAAATAATGTATCGTAGAGTCATCAGTTTTTTAAACAATTTCGAAATACTATATAAACACCAATATGGCTTCCGCAAAAGTCATTCCACAATTCATCCCATCTTACATCTTCTTCAGTATGTCGCGGATAGCAATGATAAACCCACAAAGGACTCAACCTTAGCAGTATTCATAGATCTGTGGAAAGCCTTTGATACGATAAGTCATGACATATTGCTTAGCAAACTAGAATTCTACGGAATAAGAGGCAAGGCGAACGATTGGTTCAAAAGCTACTTATCAAATAGGTTACAATTTGTCGATGTTAACTCGCACCAGTCCTCAACGCAAACAGTCAACTGTGGTGTCCCACAGGGCTCCGTTCTTGGACCCCTCTTGTTCTTGATCTATGTCAATGATATGAGCAACTCAACAAGGCTAAATCTACTTTCATTTGCTGATGATACAACCCCTTTTACATCTGGGCATGATCTGGAGAGATTAGAAACTGAATTAAACGCAGAACTTACAAATATTTTTATCTGGTGTTGCTGTAATAAACTTCAAGTAAACGCTAATAAGTGCAAATATATTATGCTGCACCCACCAAATAACCCAAACAAAGCAAATATGCTATGTATCTTTCTGAATAACACTAAGCTTTCACCGGTCGATAACTCCCAGTCTGAAAAAGGTGGCTAAATTCCTGGGAGTTTATCTTGATGAAAATCTCAGTTTTAAACACCAGGTATCTACTATTTGTTCTAAAATATCGAAAATAATATATTGTTTGAACAAAGTAAAAAACATACTACCACATAAAGCAATGAAGTCGTTATATTATGCACTTATACATAGTCAGGTATTATACGCAATCCAAGTATGGGGCCATGCATCTTCTTGTTGTAAAATATACACTCTGCAGAAACGAGCCATTAGAGTAATCAATCGCAAAAGACTTAACAGTCATACAGATCCTTTATTCAAAATGAACAATATTTTGAAATTTAACGACCTTTACAAATTAAACGTTTCATTATTTATGTATGACTGGAAACATATGAACCTACCACAATCGTTTGAAACGTTTTTTAATGTTAGATCCACTGGAACTCTTACGAGACAAGCAGGATTAATACAAATTGATAAACCAAGAACGCAGTTTTCTGCAAATCTGCCGAGACATAGCTTTCCAAAAATATGGAATGCAATTGAGTCTGGTATTCGAGGTCTCCCCACCAGAAGCCTATTTAAAAAACAATTAGCTATGAAATACACACATAACTACTCTTCGAACATATCATGCGCATATCGCATGTGTCCCGACTGCCACCCTAATATCTAAATATTACTATTTTTTAATATTAGTATTGCGAAATGTATTGGATAATGCCTTATGATGGGTATTCATCTTCTCTTACGAGAATGTGCACTCCACTGACATTTCCCCTACACTGACTCACACTAATTTACTAAATAATTCTTAATCGGTCGTCATTTCAAGCAACAAATTTATAAATTTATAAAGCCTTACCATTATCTTTCTGAACTGCCCTTTGCAAAATCTGGACCGGTAAGGAATTGCTTAACACTCATTTATACTTCGAGAAGGCATCTTTCTAGGATCCAACTCACCAGGCAAATATCTCTCTCCCTTTGTTTGTCTCCCACACCCCAAGGCAGGTATATACTTGTCAACTGTTATCTCATCCTAAACGGCCACTAATGTCTCATATGAGATCATTTTATGTGACAGCCGGTGGCCCTCGCTATAACTCTCTACACCCTATACTGAAGGCGGTGGTGATTATGTTTTAACGATGTCTACTGCATGACTATTGAATTTGTACGACCATACCAAGGAGACAACAGGAAGACAGCTAAATTTGCTATGTTGTCTCCTAACAATATATCATGTTGTGTTTAATTTTGTATAGTTGTGTCTTATGTTTTGTTATTCAGTGATATATTGTTGAATAAAGTATATCTATCTATCTATCTCCCCCCCCCCCCCCCCCCCCCCCCCCCCCCCCCCCCCCCCCCCCCAAGGATGCTACACACCACATATCAAAACATTCCCACTATTGGATCTGAAGAAGAAGATTTTTAAAGAAAATTACTCATTTTGAACTAAGTTATCATTTGGGCTCCCACAGTGAGCCCAAATATGGACCTAGGGACGCGGTTTGAACAAACTTGAATCTCCCCCCACCCCACCCCCCCCCCCCCCCTCCCCCCCAAGGATGCTGCATACCAAATATCAAAACATTCCAACTGCTGGATCTGAAGAAGATTTTTAAAGAAAGTTAAAAAATTTATAGTAATTTATATATTTTTTATACTTACCAATGACCCAGACTTAGCTGGTGCTAAACTCTTTAATTCAGGGCCAAACACAAATTTTGTCCCCCCAATCCCCCAAATTTGCATCAAAAACCAAAAATTACATGTCCTATATGGTCCTCCATACATTTACTCCTCTGCGCATGTGCAGTGTCAAGGAGGTCTCGAAATTGGCGCCAATTATCATTCTTACAACCAGTGCCTGGTAAGTGTTATGTACTCAGCGGGGAGGTATGAGTTCCCAACTCCTGGGAGGGCCATCCCCGTCTGGGTCATTGGTGAGTATAAAAAATATATAAATTACTATAAATTTTTTAACATTTTTATACTGTACCAATGACCCAGACTTAGCTGAATAGTAAATAGGCTGGAGGGCCTAGGGCATAAAGGAAAATCCAATAAGCTGAATTATCTATAACAGAATATCCCCTGCAGGAGAAAAGGAGAGATAGGCTTTACATGTATCTTTCTTATTTATATTAAAGAAGAAAGACACAATACCGATCAGTAATTGAGCATAATAATAATCAATGATCTCTATTAACATCCAGTATAACCCTTTATACTAATATTTTTAAAGGTAAGCCAATAAATAAAGGAAGTCCAGAGAAATGAGACTCTTTATATTCATTAAAAGTGTCCGAAGATTGTATATTAATGCTCGTTTGACACATGACATATACAAATGCTTCACACCGAGCTACACTTTAAAAATATTACATGGATGAGTAAACATTAGCTTTACACTTTAAAACCATCCTTGTACCGACTCGGAATTACTGACTCTAGGGGAGGTATTCCCTTGCTTTTCACTATAAAACAGGTGACCTAAGGAACCCCCCCCCCTTCCCCTTGGTCAAATACCCCAGAGCAAAGAGGGCAGCAGGACAGAGTCACTGCCAGAACAGAAAGCCTACATAACTATAGTTGCAACTGTTTAGTGGACAATATTCTGAGCAACTGATAACGGACCTAAACAATGGAGGTCTCCAGAAATGGACTCAATATTTCTGAGATAGAAATTAGTGAATGTGGAAGGTTGAGACCAATATGCAGCCTTCATTAAATCAGTAATAGCAATACAATTAGCATAGGCCCAAGAAGTAGAGAGAGCTCTTACTTCATGAGCTGAGATCTTGAGTGCCGACTGCTGAGAAGAAGATAATTTTTCATAAGCAGTACGGATAGTTAATTGAATCCATCTAGCAATAGAATGAACCATAATATCCTTTCTATTAGGCATCAAAGACAGAAAGAAACGCTTACGTCCCTTTCTGATGAACTCAGATCTACGTTTGTAAATACGTATTGCTTTAACAGGACAAAGTAAAGGCCTACGCCCATAAGATGATGGAAGGGCCTTAATAACAATAGGTTCAGGATACTTATTAGGAGCCTGATTCTTAGCCAAAAATCCAACATTGGTGGTAAAGGTAATGGTATTACCAACACTACGGTAGTGAGAATCATCCACAGATAGTGCATGAAGCTCACTAACTCTTCTAGCAGAAGAGAAGGCTAAGAGAAAAGCTGTTTTATATGATAAGAATTTGAAGTCCACTGTGTCAAGAGGCTCAAAAAAGGCGCTTCTTTTAGCTTAAGAAGAACCCAAGCCAAATTCCACTTGGGAATTAATCTAAGGGTTCTAGGTCTATTTATCGAAAAATTTCTAACTAATTTAGATAAAGAGACATTAGTTCCAATCATTAAGCTATCATGATGTGCATAGGTATCGGATAGCATTGACCTATAACCCTTAATGGTGATAGGCTGCAGTTTAATCTCATGAAACAAGTATACTAGAAAGTTTGCAATGTCTGGAATGGAAGGATCATAAATATCTACGGAATGATCCCCACACCACTAACGAAAGACCTTCCACTTAGCAGCATAGTTTAGCGAAGAGGAGGTCCCCTACAGTTAGAAATCGCGTCCACTGCTCGTCCTGTAAAATGTTTTCCGTGCAAGAAGAACTGCACAATGGAAATACGTGAAGGTTTAGACCTTGTGGATTGTGATGGAGGATGCGCGATTTCCCTTGCGAAAGAAGATCTTCCCATTGAGGAACCTTCCTCGGTATGTCCCACAACAGACACCTGAGTAGATTTATCCACGGTCTCTGAGGAGATAGAGAGAGATGCTACCAACAGAATCTTGCATTGCGATTGTTTTATCTTGAACAATATCTGCTGAATCAACGGCGCTGGAGGATACGCATATCCTATCATTCCGTCCCAAGAGATCGAGAGAGCGTCTACCGCAAATGCTCGAGGATCCGGACAAGGTGACACATACGTCTGCAACTGATTGTTGAGATGTGTCGCAAATAAATCTATCAATAGCCGTTCCCATTGGTAGCAAATCTGATTGAATACTTGGTTGAGAGTCCATTCTGACGGCAACAGCCGACCCCTCCGTGAAAGGGAGTCTGCTAAGACATTCAGACGACCCGGAATATGACGGACGAGAGAAGAATCTGATGTTCTAGTACAAACAGAAGAATTCTTTCCGTTAGATTGAGCAACAGAATGGAATGAGTGCCACCCTGGTTCCGAATATACGCAACTAGTGTCGTATTGTCAGACAGAATTTGCACGTGTGCATTCTGAATAACGTCTATCCAATGACGTAGAGCAAGCCAAATCGACATCATCTCTTTGATGTTGATGTGCTTGCTCAAAAACTGCGGATCCCAAAGACCCTGGCACTTCAAATCCGATGGGCTCAGTGTCGCGTCCCAACCTGTTTGACTGGCATCCGTCATAATCGTAAAACTCGGATCTGGCAATTGCAGTGGAACTCCCAGTGTTAACCACTGTTTGCCTGCCCAAGTCTGAATCTCTTGTTTCACTTGACTTGACAAGAGGATGTCCGTCTCAAGCGAATGAATCTTCACTCTCCAATTCTGAGTCAGATAGTCTGGAGAGGACTAGTGCGTAGCCGCCCCATTGGAATGAGATCCGCGGCAGCTCTGCACAGACCTATTAGTCTCATGAATTCTCTCGCTGTAACTTTGTCTGAGTGAAGACAATAGCGAGCGTAACAACTGACTAATTTCGCTCTGGTTAACGGCAGACGAACGAGATTGTTGTGCGTCTCGAAGCTCATCCCCAGGTGGGTGAATGACTTGGATGGCACCAGAACCGACTTCTCTTCGTTTACTATGAAACCGAGACGTCGGAGCAATAGGAGCAGATTCTGCATATCGTTCTGACTCGTTGCCGTATCTCTAAAGAATATCATCTAGGTAAGCCGACGTTACTGCAGACGAATGAGCTCGGAAATAAGTCATTACTCGAGTGAAAGCCCAGGGCGCTAGATTCAGCCAAAGCACATCGCTCGGAAGATAAACGACACCTAGGAGAGGGAAGCGAAGATTTTTTCTGAACGCCGGATGTACCATGACGTGGAAGTCGCAGCATAGTTGTTCACTCGAATGCTCGCTCTGACCGATCGAATGGTCTCCATATAAAACTTTGGAGCCACGATCAGCTTGTTTATCCAGCTTAAATCGATCACTGGACGGAACGAGCCGTTAGGGTTTCGGAACCAGAAAGAGATGGCTGTAGAAACCTGGAGATTCCTGGTTTTCTACGACCTCTATCATGTTCTTCTTTAAAAGAGACTGGACTTCTGATAGAAGTGCCGTTCTTTTCTGAAAATTTGACGGAAGCTGAGTCCATCTTGGACTTCGAGTTAATGGAGGTTTACCTTTGAAGGACAGTTTTAGTCCTTCCGAAATAACCCCTCGAACCCAAGGGTCCTCCGTAATTGATTCACAATTGCTTGAGATACTCGACAGTCTTCCGCCCACCGGAACGCGACAGAGGTCTAAACCATCACCTCCTGGATCTGCGAGGCTTGCGGGAGGAGAAACTATGTCCCCTGCGACCCGCACCTCGCCCCGTCGGCCTAAGGGTGTCTGACAGTCTCTAGAGTAAGACCTAGAGGATGCATAGGAACTTCTATAAGAACTTCCCTTGGATGAACTGTTCCCAGAAGTGCCTGGCCTACTCCTCTCTGCTAGTTCCGACTTCTTGGAAGCAGACTTAAATAGCAGAGAGTCCGAAGCTTTCTTAGTTAATCTATCATATATTGCAGAAAGCTTGCTGCTGAAGAGAAACTCTCCGGAGACCGGAGCAACTCTAAGAGAGTTTTTCACCTTAGTGTCCATGCGTGTGGAAGTAGCTAGGGCCGCCTCACGTCTAGCTAACTCCAGATTCGCCACTGAAAGGGCGGAGTTATATGTGGAAAAAGCTATGGCCCTGGACAGAACTCTTAAGGACGTCTGTACATCTTGGAATTCTGGTCCTTCAAATCGTAATGACAACGCTCTAGTAAGGTGATCTGCGTATGAAAGAGCGTCTAAACTAGCTCTGTTAGACGATATCGTCGTTTCCATCGTTGACGAAGGAAGTGACATAGACGACGGCATGGATATATCAAGGTCTTCAGCCTGGTCGTCCAAACGCAGAGGAACTCTCTAGATGCCCTGACCTGCCGTATCAAATTTATTCCTTTGATTGATGAAAGGCAGTTGTAGAGCAGATGCCGGAAGGAAGGCTGACCTGCCCATCTTATTGGCAAGTTTGTCAATAGCGTCATCTAATAATTCAAATATCCGAGAGACATTCCTGGACTGTGACGGAAATTCTGGGACAATGCCCCTAAACCGATTAAAAAAGTTGGTGTCCAGTGGCGTCATCACCCTTCTATCCGGCTGCGCAGCATTCTGGTCCGGAGGAACAACTTCTGGAAGGTAATGCTGGATGAACTCTACGGCTATTTTATGTTGTTCTGAAAGGGAAATATCTAACTCGTCGGAATCCCTTTCGCCATCCTGCCGGACCTCTTGCAATTCTCGTTCATCCGCACCTGATCCAGCGGCGGAACATACCGACCCAGCATCGTCTGAAACTTCATGTTCCGACAGAGGCTCTGCCGGTTGCTGGAATGCTGCGATGATCTTTGCTATCTGTGATAGCACGTCTGTTACAGAGGCCTGGGGAGGCGCGGTCTTACTGGATTTAGCCGCCGGAAGCTCCCTGGATGTTGCATCCTGCATACATCTTTTATGCGAACGTCTGGATGTAGAAGGCCTTGTATCCCTGGCTACCGGATGGCGTGACCTGGTCGCCGTGGAATCCCTGGTCGGCGAAGCTGACTGTATATCACTGGTCATGTAGTCAAGGTGCGGTCGTGTATATATACCGGAGCGTCCCAAGCGGCGGACGTATGCTCAGACTGCGTAACGCTACGAACTACAACATCTGGTCCCAGATGCTGCTGTATGAGAGAGGGACCTCTCTCGCTTGCAGCTCGTGCCGAGCTGGACAAGCTAAAAACCGGACTATCAGGCTTCCTCCGATCCATCCTCCTTTCTGTCATCACTGGGTGTGCACGTGGAAGTTTTATAGTGAGGACGAATCTGGGTGCTGACCCATTCGGTGAATGGACGTGACACCGAGCGAGCTAGCGGACGTCAACCCCTTCGAACTCCTTTCGGGTAATTGACGGATCTCCATGAGCACTTTTGCTGCTAGCTCTTCGCTTGTTTGTGACGATGGAGGCACACTTCTGGACGACAACACGGAAATATCACACTGTTCTTGTTCCTCTGAAAAAGAGAGTGAAAGACTAGAGTGACTCTGCGGAGAGAGGACCGGCATGGCCCCCTCTCCAGTAACAACATACCGTGACACACGTTTCCAACGTTTGTCATCCCATTTGAAACACACAGAACAAAGATCAGTGCGAGTATATTGAGTACAATTAATACAGAGATCATGAGAATCAGAGGAAGATTTCCTCCTATTACAATTTGAACAATAATCATTCATTGTGAAAAAAGGTAAACAATCACAGTACTCTCACTAATCCTTGAAAATAAAGATACATAATAAAACAATCCATTAGAATCATTATGAAATAATGATTTGAAAAGAAAAAAAATTTTCAAAAATTTTTTTCAGAAGAGCCCAAGTTCCCAATGGGAACCCTGAGCCCAATGGATCCCAAAAAAGCCGAAGTGTGGACAAAAATTTAAATTCATTTTGAAAAAATTAATGTAACACTTACGGACAATATTAATGTATCTTGCTATGAAATAAGTGATGCAGAAGACAAGTAATCACTATCAGCAGTAACTGTTGTCAATCTGAGCAAAAGTGTCAACAAACTGGAATCATGACTCCAGGCACTGAAAAACCTGGCCCGAAATCAGTTACCAATTTAAAACACTATCTGATGCAAAACAGAAGCTTCCAGAGAAGAAACTGTAGAACATCAGATGGTAGATGCAGACCAAAACGCCTAAACACCCCAAGGGTGAGGACGTAAACATGGGGAAAAAACAGAAAAAAATTCTGTTACCAAGCCAAAACTCCCAACAAATTTTAGTAATAAACATTACAAAATATAAGCCAAAACATGGGAGAATAGCTAGGGGGGGAATAAGGAAGGTAGAGAGGAAACACTGATCAAACAATGGTACATTCATAGCAAGAATGACAACAACAGGGCCATGCCTTGAAAATAGGCAACAAGAAATAATTTCGTAAAATAATTATACGTTACAGCCCTGAACATTTTCTTGCACTATTATTTCCTCTCCTCCTTATATTTCCTCTTTATTTCCGCCATTTCTCTCATCAAAATGTGACTGGCATCATGAAAACTGAGATTTGGAAGCACAAATAACAGTGAAGTGTAACTATTTTGAGGGCCAAACAAAGAAATGATAATTGGCGCCAATTTCGAGACCTCCTTGACACTGCACATGCGCAGAGGAGTAAATATATGGAGGACCAAAAAGGACATGTAATTTTTGGTTTTTGATGCAAATTTTGGGGATTGGGGGGGGACAAAATTTGTGTATAGCCCTGAATTAAAGAGTTTATCACCAGCTAAGTCTGGGTCATTGGTACAGTATAAAAATATTCCTCATTTTGAACTAAGTTATAATTTGGGCTACTACAGTGAGCCCAAATATGAACCCAGGGACTTGGCTTGAACAAACTTGAATCTCGCCCCCTAAGCATGCTGCATACCCAATATCAAAAGATTCTGCCTGCTGGATCTTGAGAAGAAGATTTTCAAAGAAATTTGCCTGAAATGCACTAAGTTCGAATTCTGGCTCCTATACTGAGCCCAAATATAAACCCAGGGGACCGATTTGAACAAACTTGAATCAGATCCACCCCTACAATGTTGCATACCAAATATCAAAAGATTCTGCCTGCTGGATCTGGAGAAGATTTTTTAATGTTTTTCCCATTGCCTACAGTGTTAAAAAGTGCTGACTCAGCACTTTTTCAAAAGTCCCAAAACTGTACCCTATGATAAAACCGATGGCAATTTTTTTAGACCAATCCTTTCTGTTGGTCCAAAGGAAGCTTCACACCAAATAAAAATTCTCAGTGCCGTGCAGTTTTGGAGATATGGGCGTTTTAATATTTTTCTATTTTTAGCTCCTACGGTTCCCACAAGGCTACGGGGAAAAAAATATTCGGCATAAATTAGGTACTTATGACCCAATAAGCCCTCACATAAAATTTGGTTCAAATCAGCCTCTCGGTTCAGAAAATAGAAATTTCTAGCGGGGCCAAAAATTTTACCCCTCCCATAACGACGTCAAATACAGCCCATCAAACTTCTCTTGAATAAATCTGAGTCTACACCTTAAAAGGAAGCTGCATACCATATATCAAGTCTCTGCTACTGCTGGTTCATGAGAAGAAGATTTTCAAAGATTTTGGTGCCCCTTAGGGGCATGGCACCACCCAGGAGGAGGGGCAACTTCATTTGAACAAATCTGAATTGGCATTAAGTAATAAACATTTACCCAACATTTGAATAAAATTGGGCTAGTGGTTTTGAAGGAGAAGTCCATAATGTAAAGTTAACGCCGGCGACAATGAACGATGGACGACGGACAGAACGTGACCAGTAAAGCTCCCACTGAGCTTCACTCAGGTGAGCTAAAAACACTGTTAAGGAGAGGACAACCTCTTTCCTTATAACGGTACCTTGTCAGAGAGGATAGTGGTCTCAGCCTAGCTGAAGCAGCTAAGGTCTTCCTATTCGTGAAGACAATTATATGGCTGTAAACTGCAGCCCCAGAAGCTCACTAAATGGAGACTTACAAACGCTAGTCGCTAATGATAGAGAAAAAACACTGCAGATAATTCTAGCTAGGCTACTATGGAGTTAACAATAAGACTAAAGTCTGTGACACCTAAGAATACAACACCAAGATGGAAAAAACATACTCTTTCCTTCTAGCGGTCCTATTCCCAAAAGACAGCAGTCTCAGCCCAGCTAACACAGCTTAGAAGTCTTCATCTCCATGAAGACAGATATCTTGGTGCAACTTGAGACCTCTGAAAGCTCACTAAACGGAGACTCACGATGTTAGTCGCTCATGTTAAGGAAAAAAGCCCGCTCTTAATACTAATATGGCGCCAACAAAAGGACTAAAAGCCTGAGACACCTAAGAATACAACAGCGAGAAGGAAACAACATACTCTTTCCTTCTAACAGCCTTAATTCCAAAAGACAGCAGTCGCAGCTTAGCTAATGCAGCTTAGAAGTCTTCATCTCCGTGAAGACAGATACCTGTGTCACCTCACATTGCACCAAGTTGAACTTTGGGCTCAAATAGGGAGCCAAAATATTAACCCAGGGACCCGATTTGAACAAACTTGAATCTGACCCACCTAGAGATGTTGTATACCAAATATGAAAGGATTCTGACTGGTGGATCTGAAGAAGAAGATTTTTAAAGAAATTTCCTTATATTGCACTAAGTTAAAATTTTGGCTCCCATAGGGAGCCCAAATATCAACCCAGGGACTAGGATTGAACAAACTTGAATCTAACCCTCCAAGAGATGTTGTATACCAAATATGAAAGCATTCTGACTACAGGGTCCAAAGAAGAAGATTTTAAAAACAAGTCGGAACTGGACCCAAAATTTTCAAGCCATAAAAATTTTTTTTTTTGCATCTCCAAATTGAACAAAACACATAACACCCCCACCCCACCCCCTCCCCCAATTTTTTTTTTCTTCCAAATTTGGGTCCAAAATTTCCGTTGGAACTGGACCCAAAATTTTTAAGCTAAATTTGTTTTTTTCGTCTCAAAGACCCCTACCAAAAAAATATGAAAGCATTCTGACTACAGGGTCCAAAGAAGAAGACTTTAAAAACAAGTCGGAACTGGACCCAAAATTTTCAAGCCATAAAAATTTTTTTTTTTCATCTCCAAATTGAACAAAACACCTAACACCCCCCACCCCACCCCTCTCCCAATTGTTTTTTTTCCTTCCAAATTTGGGTCCAAAATTTCCGTTGGAACTGGATCCAAAATTTTCAGGCTAAATTTTTTTTTTTGGGGTCTCAAAATTTAACAAAATGCATAAAAAATCGAAAACAATTTTTTTTCAAATTTTGGTCCAAAATTTCTAAGTCTGCACCAGACCCAAAATTTTCAACCAAGGGACCTGATGTGAACAAACTTGAATCTGACCCCTCTAGAGATGATGTATACCAAATGTTAAAGGATTCTGACTGGTGGATCTGAAGAAGATTTATACAGAAATTTCCTCATATTGCACTAAGTTAAAATTCAGGCTCCCATAGAGAGCCCAAATATTAACCGAGGAACTCAATTTGAACAAACTTGAATCTGACCCCCATCGAGATGATGTATACCAAATATGAGAGGATTCTGACTGGTGAATCTGAAGAAGAAGAGTTTTAAAGAATATTCCATGTATTGCACAAAGTTAAAATTTGGGCTCCCATAGGGAGCCCAAATATTAACCTAGCGACTCGATTTAAACAAACGTGAATCTGACCCCCCTACAGATGATGCATACCAAACATGAAAGGATTCCGACTGGTGGATCTGAAGAAGAAGATTTTTAAAGAAATTTCCTCATATTGCATCAAGTTAAACTTTGGGCTCCAATAAAGAGCCCAAATACTATCTCAGGGACCTGATTTGAACAAACTTGACTCTGACCCCCCTAGAGATGTTGTATACCAAATATCAAAAGATTTCAACTGGAGAATCTGAAGAAGAAGATTTTTAAAGAATATTCCACATATTGCACTAAGTTAAAATTTGGGCTCCAATAAAGAGCCCAAAGCTTAACTCAGGGACTCGATTTGGACAAAGTTGAATCTGACACCCCTCCTCTCCCCCCCCCCCCCTCCCCCCCCCCCAGAATATAAGCCTATCATAACAAAATAACTGGTCAAAAACCAAGCATGACCAGTTTTCTGACCCGGCGCTAACTCTAGTGTTAGTCATCTAGAATAATATAAAATTGCAGGGCTCCATCACATCTGACCAACTCTATACTGCCACTAAAGGATGGAGAGGAAGAACATGGCACTATTGCAAGGAATACACCCGACGATATAGCGTCAACATATAACATCCCTTGAAATCAAGACAGTATGCCAGGGCCCCAAAGAATACACCATATGGACATAATATCCATAATCCTCAGAGTGGAATAATAATCCACGACAATAGATTGGATAAAATGAAGCGGGCAACAAAAAACTAAGTTCCGGCACCCGATCATAAAAACCTAGATGAACTCCTTGTGCCTCATTCCGATTATTGCAGGAAACATATTCCTGAAAAAGGAAATAACTACAGGCAACTAAAAGAATGCTCATAATTTCTTACTAGGCTAATTTGACATCATCAATATGGCTGAATGCATCAAACAATTAACACAAAAAAACACTGTTAAGGAGAGGACAACCTCTTTCCTTATAACGATACCTTGTCTGAGAGGACAGTGGTCTCAGCCTAGTTGATGCAGCTACAGGTCTTCCTGTTTGTGAAGACAATTATATGGCTGTAAACTGCGGCCCCGGAAGCTCACTAAATGGAGACTTACAAACACTAGTCGCTAATGATAGAGAAAAAACACTGCAGATAATTCTAGTTTTCTACTATGGAGTTAACAATAAGACTAAAGTCTGCGACACCTAAGAATACAACACCGAGAAGGAAAAAACATACTCTTCCTTCTAGCAGTCCTATCACCAAAAGTCAGCAGTCTCAGCCCAGCTAACGCAGCTTAGAAGTCTTCATCTCCATGAAGACAGATATCTCAGTGTAACTTGCGACCTTTGAAAGGTCACTAAATGGAGGCTTACGTCGTTAGTCGCTCAAGTTAAGGAAATAAGCCCACTCTTAATACTAATATGGCGTCAACAAAATGACTAAAAGCCTCAGACACCTAAGAATACAACACTGAGAAGGAAACAACATACTCTTTCCGTCTAACAGCCCTAATTCCAAAAGACAGCAGTCTCAGCTTAGCTAATGCAGCTTAGAAGTCTTCATTTCCGTGAAGACAGATATCTGTGTCACCTGCTGCCTTGGAAAGCTCACTAAACAGAGACTTATGCTGTCAGCCGCTAAAGTATAAGACGGTTCTAAATTACACAAGGCTACTATGGCGTTAGCTGCTAATGTTATAGAAACAGACCGCTCTTAATTCACATAAGACTACTAAGGCAACAACAATAGGTCTAAATGCCTGTGATGCCTAAGAGTACAACACCGAGAAGGAAAGAACATACTCTTTCCTTCTAACGGCCTTATTCCAAAAAGATAGCAGTCTCAGCGTAGCTAATGCAGCCTAAAAGTCTTTATATCTGTGAAGACAGATATCTGTGTGTTACCTCACGGCCTTGGAAAGCTCACTAAATGGAGACTTACGACGTTAGCCACTAATGTATAAGAAAAGACCGCTCTAAATTAAATAAGGCTACTATGGCATCAACAATAGAACTAAATGCCTCTGATGCCTAGGAATACAACACCAAGAAGGAAACAAGAGGCCCCAAGGGGCCTGAGGGCACTCACCTGACATGGTAGCCCAAATATCAACCCAGAGAACTGATTTCAACAAGTTGCATCTGCTCCTCCTAAGAAAAGCTTATACCAAATATCCAAAGATTCTGATCAGTGGATCTTAAAAAAAAAAGAAGATTTTTAAAGAATATTCCTCCTACTGAACTAAGTTATAATTCGGGCTCCCACAGGGAGGCCATATATGAACCAAGGGACTTGGCTTTAACAACTTGAATCTCACCCCCCTAAGAATGCTGCACACCAAATATCAAAACATTCCGACTGCTGGATCTGAAGAAGAAGATTTTTAAAGAAAATTCCTCATTTTGAACTAAGTTACAATTCAAGCTCCCACAGTGAGTCCAAATATGGACCTAGGGACATGGCTTGAACGAACTTGAATCTCACCCCCCCCCTCCCCCACCCCCAAGGATGCTGCATACCAAATATCAAAACATTCCAACTGCTGGATCTGAAGAAGAAGATTTTTAAAGAAAATTCCTCATTTTGAACTAAGTTATCATTCGGGCTCCCACAGTGAGTCCAAATATGGACCTAGGGACATGGCTTGGACAAACTTGAATCCCACCGCCCTAAGGATGCTGCATACCAAATATCAAAACATTCTGACTGCTGGACCTGAAGAAGATTTTTAAAGAAAATTCCTCATTTTGCACCAAGTTATAATTCGGGCTACCACAGTGAGCCCAAATATGAACCCAGGGACTTGGCTTGAACAAACTTGAATCTCTGTCTGTGTGTTATGTTTGATTAAAAGGATAATGTTAAATGTTTATGAAAGGATTACGAAATAAGACAAGAATTGTGATAATTGGGAATAAGTTAATTTCTGTTCCCTGTATGCTATGTTTTTAATAAAAATAATATCAGGTGTAGACTGTACTAAAGAATTGAGGGGTGGGTTAATGTGGCCCTCACAGTTAATGTATATCAATGAAAGTTACCAATTTACAGTGAAATTATTCCAAAACTAGTCATCCTATCAAGTTAAAATGAAATCCCTTCATAAATACGGCCTGTAGACTGTGCTAAAGGTTTTTGGGCTTCGGGCCTGTGTAGCCATCACAGTTGACCCATCACAACCAAAAGGGGGCATCCTCATCTAGACATTATACTGAGTCATCCTACCAAGTTACAATGAAATCCCTTCATAAATATGACCTGTAGTCTGTGTTAAAGCTTTTTGGGGTTTTGGGCTCGGGCTGCCATCATGGTTGAATGATCGTGACCAAAAGGGGACGTTCTCATCTAGGCATTATCTGGAGTCATCCTACCAGATTACAATAAAATCCCTTCATAAATATGACCTGTAGGCTGTGCTAAAGGTTTTTGGGGGGGATTGGGGGGGGGGGAGTTCAAAATTTGTGTTTGGCCCTTGATATTATTGAGGTTGCACAAGCTAAGTTTGGGCCAATGCATGCTGGGGCACCTGTTCTAGTAGACACTAGAATATGCCTCTTATTTGTTCATGTTACCTACTACCATAATAATATAGAACATATATATACTCCTCTTAGTTTGCAAAGCACCAAATATTTGACACATCATTGTGAAATTTGCTTGTGACATATTTGCGATATTTTTGGTGGATATGATTGAGGAATGTATTGAGATGGACCCCAGTGTTTTCATTAGCTCTCTTGACAGGCAGGTTATCTCCCAAAACTCAGACATCCCATAACTTAGACATCCCATAACTCAGACACTCAGTAAAAGTAGTTAATTATGTTCACCCACTATTACAATGGAATAGACTGATATTATATTAATGAAAACAGGATTATCCAAACAAGAGAATTACCAAAGAATTGATTATTATTTGTTAGTAAAACTTGTTCACACAAACAAAACATCAAATAAGTTGTTAATTATTATTATTTATCTTCTAATCAAGGTCAAACAGAACATGTTTACAGTGAACTCAGTTATGTTATAAACGCACAGTCAAAAAAGTGCTCTATATAAGATGCCAGACTTTACTTGGGAATCATATCCTGAAAATGGCTACTGTTAAGAAAGATGAGTTTGTAATGTCACAGAAGGGCACGCCACAGGTACTTTTGGACGTCTACAGATATAACAGAAATAAAATAAGACAGAGCTGCACTCACTGGAGATGTATACATTCTACTTGCAGGGGAAGGTGCACCACCGTTGGAGACTTTGTCAGAGATATCTCTGATCATTCACATCCCCCAGAAGATAGTAACACTGTGAGGTTTATCAGCACAATGAGAAAGAGAGCAAGAGAAGAGACTACCCAAATGAAGTCCTTATATAATGAAGAAATAATTGGTAGAGACCAAGTAGAGTTACTGCCATCTTTTCCATCAATAAGTAGTGCCTTGTATAGGCACAGGCAAAAAAACATACTATCACTTCCCAAGACAAGGGCTGAGGTTAACCTCGACGGCACATGGTCTGAGACTTCTGATGGACGTCGTTATTTACTTTTAACTGATGGAGAGGAAGAAAAGATGATTGTCTTTTCTACTTATGACCAACTACAAGCTTTGCAGTCTACTGAAACCGTGTACATGGATGGTACATTTTCTTCATGCACTGACTTATGGAGCCAGGTTTACACCATTCACTTGTGTTTGCTCTTCTACCAAACAGGCAGACATCAACATATACAAGACTATTCCAATTCCCTCTTTGGAATCATCATCAGACAACAGGTCCCAGGACAAACAACCACCTAGAAGGCTTCCACAATCGCCTGAATGGAACACTTCCCCACAGACACCCAAATATCTACAGGTTTGTGGAAGTTATAAAGAAAATTGAAAATGCTGATAGAGCAAAATTCGCACAAATAAATTTTGGCGCAGCTCCACCAAGCAGGAAAAGAGTCTACAGGGAAGTTGAGAACCGACTTCAACGTCTAAAGCAAATGATGGTTGAAGGACAAAAATCGCCTCTAGAATTTCTGGATACAGCAGGACATCTTCTAAGACTAGCTTAACCCTTTACCCAACGAGGACAATAGATGACACTTGCAAGAAAATGTCTTAGCAATTGAACATTTTGTCTTAAAAACATAGCTGATGACCCCTTATTGAAACGAGCTCAAAGAGCTCGGTCCAGTGGAGGGTCATAAGCTATGTTTTTGAGGCAGTTTATATTTTTATATATATATATATTATGTAAATTTCAAAATTGGAAATAATACAGGCCGTTTTGGCAATTTTGTTGGGTTAAGGGATAAACGAGTGAACTATTGTAAAATATCGTGTGATTTTTATGTATCGGTATTATGTTTGTGTATTTTGTAAATTATCTTGTGTTTTTTATGTATCTGTATTATGTTTGTGTATTTTGTTTTTTATGTATCTGTATTATGTTTGTGTATTTTGTTTTTTATGTATCTGTTTTATGTTTGTATTTTGTGTATGTCTGATGGCAACAAATCGCCTATAGATTAGTGTTTTTATGTTTCTGTAATGTGTTTGAGCATTGTGTGTTTTTGTTCTTGTCTTAGTTTGTTACCTAATTTTGAAATGCTTTATATTCTGTATTTTTATGTGATTGAAATGAATAATGATTGAATTTGAAATTGCAATAAACATTTTTCCATAAATCAGACTTTGTGTGCATATTTCACAGATTAGTCCATTAGAATAATAGGTAACAAGCAGGGGATTAGCTGTACACTAAAGTGTGAATGTTGTTGTTTTAAGCTGTGTAAGTTATGGGATGTCTAAGTTTTGGGAGGATACCGACAGGCAGACATTTCTTGACACTCATGGAAAGCATGTACCCCTTGATTTTCATGATCGTTTCGTGTACTGTCTACATGTACATAACATGTGTAGGGTATTCAATCTTCATTTCAACACAAACCCTTGTGATTTAATGATTGAACATGGCAAATACAAATGTAAGAAGACATCATTCTGTCTGAAGCAGAAATGTGGTGGGCTGTGGGGATGGTGGAGCAAGGGGCTACCCATCATCAGGTTGGTGAAGCCCTTGGTGTGCACCATACAGTAATCACCAGAGCCTAGGCAAGATTTCAGCAGTATGGCACACCAGTAAGTCAGCACGGTGGTGGCAGCGACAGGGCAACATCTGCAGCTGAAGACCAGTTTTTGATCATTCAGGCCAGTGTGAACCGCTTTGCCACAGCAACCCAGTTTCGCAGTGACCTTCAGAATGCATCCGGGGTAAATGTTTCGACGCAGACTATCCGGGCAAGGTTGCACAAATGTGGTCTCGGATCGAGAAGACCATGTATTTGCATTCCTCTGTCCCAGAACCACTGCCAGGCACGATATGAATGGGCCATGGCCCATGTTGTATGGACCAGAGAAGATTGGCGACCTGTCCTTTTTATAGATGACTCAAGGTACTGCCTAGACCACACAGATAGGTGTTCGAGGGTATGAATAAAACCAGGAGAGCGATTCCATGCAGCCAACATTGCTGAGCATGACCGCTATGGTGGAGGATCAATCATGGTCTGGGGCAGCATCAGCAAGAATGGAGGTACAGAGTTCTGTGTCCTTGAACGTGGTACATTGACTGCACAGCGGTATATTGATGAGAACCTGGATGTCCACGTCAGATTGTATGCAGGTGCAGTGGGTGATAGATTCATTCTGATGGACGATAATGCCCGTCCTCATGTTGCCCATGCTGTCGGGGAGTACCGACAGAGGGAGGGGATTGAGCATATGGGCTGGCCAGTAAGATCCCCTGATCTCAATCCAATCGAACATGTCTGAAATAAGTTGCAGCTTGCAATTTCAGCCTGTCCAGTCCAGCCAAGAAGTGTCCAGGAGCTTGGTGCCATGCTGGTCCAAGAATGGAACAACATCCCACAAAGGACCACCAGGAACCTGACTGAGAGCATGAGAAGGCATTGTCAAGCTGTAATTAACACTAATGGGTCTCATACTCGATACTGAACCCATACCAGTTCGCTCTGTCAACGTTTTGGCAACTTGAAAAATTTCCTCTTTTACCAATAATATCCATTTTCCGTGGTTATCGTATTCAAAAGCTAAAAAATATTGTCAAACACAAATAAAATCTTAATTTCTGTACTTAAATATCACTAAAGATATAATTAAATAAAAAATATATACACTTTTCATTGCAATATTTCAACTGAAACGTAAAACAGGTAGTTGGATATACTTGGTGCTTAGCAAACTTTGAGTAGTATATGTTATCTGGTACATGTAATATATTTTACTAACTCTTCAAGTATCTAGTAATAAGCGGCGACTGGCACTGATCTAAAAAGGCTTGAGAAGGTGATCCCATAATTCCAAGTATCAGTTTAATCTGGCTTAAGTAATCCTTTCCTGAAAAAGAAAAACACATATATCAAATAATTTTAATCATTTTTAAAAACTTTGATAAACCAGGTTCTCCCTACAACTTCCGCTACCTATTCATGTACTGGGACATTACAAGTGTGTATTAACCATTTCCTAGAACTTTTCAAAAACTGAGAACTGATTACAAAAATTCTGAATTCAGAAAATTGACTATTTCACATGTGTATTGCAGTCTAAATTGTTACACCACCAGTTCTACTGTAAGCTGGGGATATATAACCCTGATCATGTGACCACATTAACCCTTCACCTAACATAATGAATACACCACCAGTTCTACTGTAAGATGGGGTATATACCCGGATTATGTGACCACATAAACCCTTTACCTAACATAATGAATACACCACCAATTCTACTGTGTGACTGAGTATATACCCTAATAATGTGACCTCATTAACCCTTTAATGAACATAATGAATACACCACCAGTTCTACCGTGAGATGGGGTATATACCCTGATCATGTGACTTCATTAACTCTTTACCAAACACAATGAATACATCACCAGTTCCAGTGTGAGACTGGGTATATACCTTGACCATATGACCTCATTAACTCTTTACCTAACATAATGAATACACCACCAGTTCTACTGCAAGATGGGGTATACCACCAGATCAGGGGACCTCATTAAAGCTTTACCTAACATAATGAATACACCACCAGTTCTACTGCAAGGTGGGGTATACCATCTGATCATGGGACCTCATTAAAGCTGTACCTAACATAATGATACACCACCAGTTCTACTGTGAGATGGGGTATAAACCTGATCATGTGACTTCATTAACCCTTTTCCTAACATTATGAATATACCACCAGATCTACTGTGAGATGGGGATATATACCCTTATCATGTGACCTCATTAACCCTTTACCTAACATAATGAATACACTACCAGTTCTACTGTGAGATGGGGTATGTACCCTGATCATGTGACCCCATTAACCCTTTACCTAACACAATGAACATATCCTGCCAGTGATATTCACAAAATTTGTCATTCAAACCTTATTATTTTTTCAATTTTTGCCTTCCAGACATAGCTAATGACCCTCATTGACTTGTCCCAATGAATCGTTATAAGCTTTGATTTGGAGGTAAAATATGAAAATGGGATAAAAGGTTAAACAACACTTAAATTCTAGGGGATCTTCAGTACCCCAAAACACTAGAGGCCCCAAATGGCCTTAATCGCTCACCTGACAAAGTTATTTAAAGAAGGATTTGAGGTCACATTCAGCATCACAAGTTAAACAAATTTAGCTAGGGGGTTAGGGGAATGGAAAGGGGTCAGTTGGGTGAATCATAAATCATTCAAAAGACATCATAACCCATGTTAAAGCCAAGAAAAAACAAGAGGCCCCACGGGGCCTGAAGCGCTAATCTTGAACAGAACACAATATAAACAGAGTCCAAGAATGCATCTACATTAAGCAATCCATCTCCATAGGCTACACTGTCAATCCTTGAGTCCCTCAGGAGTGACAAAAATAATCCGGGCATCATGCCTTTTCTTCAGTTGATCATAATGCAAAATGTAGAGCTCCCCTATGAAGCCACTTGATACAACCTATGTGGATTAATCTTAGTCACACACCTCTAGAGGGTACTGAATACAAAATTTTTAAATCTTCAGCAAAATGGCCAATTCTGGCAACCCATATGGAGCCCACATATTAACCCAGGCTCTCGATTTGAACACAGTTGAATCTGACCTCCCTAGAGATGTTGTATACCAAATATGAAAGCATTCTGACTGTTGGATCTGAAGAAGAGAAATTTTAAAGAAATTTCTTCACATTGCATTAAATTAAAATTTGGGCTACCATAGTGAGCCCAAATATTACCCTATGGATCTGATTTGAACAAACTTGAATCTGACCCCCCTTGGAGATGTTATATACCAAATATGAGAGCATTCTGACTAGTGGATCTGAAGAAGAGGATTTTTGAAGAAATTCCCTCATATTGTACTAAGTTAAATTTCAGGTCCCCCCCCCCTCCCCCCCCCCCCCCCCCCCCCCCCCCATGATGTTGTATACCAAATATGAAAGCATTCCGACTGGTGGATCTGAAGAAGAAGATTTTTAAAGAAATTTCCTCATATTGCACAAGTAGAAATTTGTCTACCATGAGGGATCTGATTTGAACAAACTTGAATCTGACCCCCCTTGGAGATGTTATATACCAAATATGAGAGCATTCTGACTAGTGGATCTGAAGAAGAGGATTTTTGAAGAAATTCCCTCATATTGTACTAAGTTAAATTTCAGGTCCCCCCCCCCCCCTCCCCCCCCCCCCCCCCCCCCCCCCCCCCCCCGAGATGTTGTATACCAAATATGAAGGCATTCCGACTGGTGGATCTGAAGAAGAAGATTTTTAAAGAAATGTCCTCATATTGCACAAGTAAAAATTTGTCCAAATATATACCTAGGGATCTGATTTGAACAAACTTGAATCTGACCCCATACCCCACCCCCCACCCCACCTCCCCTAGAGATGTTGCATACCAAATATTAAAGCATTCTGCCTGGTGGATCTGAAGAAGATGATTTTTAAAAATTATCCCCCATATTGAACAAAGTTCAAATTTGGGCTTCTGTAGGAAGCCCAAATATTAACCTAGGGACTTGGTTTGAACTATCTTGAATCTGACCCTCATACCAATGATGTATATCAAACATTAAAAGATTCTGACTGGTGGTTCTGAAAAAGATTTTTAAAGAATTTTCCCCATATTACCCTATGTAAAAAATTTGGGCTCCTATATTGGGTCCAAATATGAACCAATGGGCTTTATTTTAACAAACTTGTATCTGACACCAGAACGAATGCTGTATACCGAATATCAAAAGATTCTGATGATTGGTTCTGGAGAAAATTTTTTTTAAAATTTTTGCAAATGTGCTGACTCAGCATTTTTTTCGATGCCCATTACAGAACACCTTAACATAACCGATGGCATTTTGTTTTACCATTCAATTCTATTAGTCCTAAGGATACTGCATACCAAATAACAGCTCTCGGTTCTGTGTGTTTTTGGAAATATGGGCGTTTGAAAATATTTCTATTTTTAGCTCCCAGGGTTCCCATAGGGATGTGAGAATTTTTTTTTTTTGGCATGTGTCAAGTACTTATGACCCAATAATACCACATACCAAATTTGGTTCAAACTGGACCATCGGTTCAGAAAATAGAAATTTTGGGCGGGGCCAAAAATCTTACCCCTCCCATTACAAAACCAAATATTGCTTTACGAACTTCGTTTGAACAAACTTAATTATACACCTCAAAAGGAAGCTTCATAGCAAATATCAAGTCACTGTACACACTGGTTCATGAGAAGAAGATTTTTAAATATATTTTTGGAGCATTTTTCCCCCACTCCCTCCCTATGGGGATGAGCATGTTGAGTTGAACAAAAATGCAGTGCCCCTCCGGGGCCATCACCCACACAAACTTTCACTTGAATTGGCCAGGGCCTTTGGAGGAGAAGACCAAAACATGGTGTTAACGGACGACGGACAACGGACGGAGAGCGATGAGATTAGCTCAGATTGACTTTGTCAAGGTGAGCTAAAAATCACCTAATGAATGAATCCCCAATGAGTCTAAAATTCATCATTGAGTTCTGTGTTAAAATTCAAACCCTCTAGCTCTCAGCAAAATCAATCAAGTGTAACACTTTGAACAAACATTAATCTAGGAGTCATACTAATATGCTATATACCAAATATCAAAAGATTCTGCCTGGTGAATCTAAAGAAGGTCTTCAAAGAATATTCCTCACACTGACTAAGTTAAATTTGAGTCCAAATATGAATCCAGGAACTTGATTTGAACAAACTTGAATCTCACCACACTAAGGGTGCCGAATACCAAATATCAAAAGATTCTGACTGGTGGATCTGAAGAAGAAGAATTTTTAAAGAATATTCATCATATTGCACTGAGTTAAAATTCAAGCTCCCATAAGGAATACAAATATGACCTCAGGAACTTGGTTTGAAAAAAAATTTGAATCTGAACCTCCTTAGAATGCTACACATCAAATATCAATAGCTCCTGACTGATGGGTCTGAAAAAAGATTTTTAATTGTGTGCAAACTCCATAATACTTCAGGTTTAAGTGTTTTATTTTTCGAAATGGATGGCATGATTGAAGATTGCTTTAATATTTCAAACTCCGCACCAACTGGTGGGAACTGTGATAACATTTCTGTCTTTTTCGCGAAGCTCAAAAGAATAGTTGGCTGAATTGCCATTACATTTAAAGATGTGTGTTTCTGGCTGCGCTCATGAGATTTCAGTGCATATTCACCCATTTCCAAAAGATTTATGATTTTTTTACGCGCACATTTTCACATTTTGCTTCACCTCCCTGACCCACTTGTAAACACACTTTCCCATTATGGCGGCAAACACGTGAAGGGAAGAATGTTGGCATTACGTTCCACCATTGTTTTGCACGGCCTGAACCGACCAGTCTAAAAAATGACACTTTGCCTTTTCTTTTCGAATAAAATTCGATCCGTAACTATTGAGAATACCCAGAAAAATAAACAAGCAAACTGTTAACATTATGTCCTGACCGTATGACTGGGAACAGTTGAAAATTCAAGGGCTCTTCAAGACTTTTCCCAACATTCAAGGGTTTCTCAAGGGCCAAATGCCATTTTCAAGGGTTTTTCAAGAGCTGTGTGAACCATACAAAAAGATTCTGACTTGTGGATTCGAAGAACTTTTTTTATAGAATACTTCTTGTATTGTACTAAGTTAAAATTTGGGCTCCCATAGGGAGCCAAAATATAACACCCGGGACTTTATTTGAACAAACTTGAATCTCAACCTCCTAAGGGTATTGCAAATCAAATATCAAAAGATTCTGAATACTGAATCTGAAGAAAAAGATTTCAAAGCTCTTTTTAATGCACTGAATTCAAATTTGGGTTCCCACAGGGAGCCCAAATATGATCCCAGGGACTTGATATTTCTCTTGTTACCTGGAAATATGTGCTTTCTTCCAAGCATTTCTGCTAAAATACAGCCAACAGACCACATGTCTAGAGCTGTGCCATATTCCACAAAACCAAGCATCAGTTCTGGAGCTCTGTACCATCTTGTGGCAACATATTGTGTCATGAAGTGGTTCACTTCATCTGCACAACAGCACATCCCTCTTGCCATGCCTGGAAATAACAACACACCATCATTAACCACCGTCTGAATAACTTTAAATATTTTCATCAACAGAACCGTGTCTATAGGGACTGCCAATCGAGTATTGATGGAAAACAACGCTATCAGTGATGATGATGAAAGTTCCTAGAAAATTACAATACTGTTATCAGAAAAGTAGACAGAGCATTTTGACCAAATTACAAGTGGATCACTCAAAATGCTCTGCCCATAATGCCATGCAAAGTCACCACTAAAAACAGAATGTGAAAACATTGAACTTCAGATGCTATCATTGTTTATTTTTCTTGTTTCAGTTTTTATTTTGCAACTTTTAATGATGTCAAAATAAAAAAATTTCAAGCAGTAAATGTTTCCTATAATGCAGCTTGGAATTTAACCCTTTACCTAACGAATCGCCTGCATCTGCCCGCACAATATGCAAATTGAGCAGTAGAATAAATTAAATTTTTCAAAATATTTCAACAAAACCATATCATGTGACCCCTCATTGGAACGAGCACACTGAGCTCATTCCAATGAGGGGGTCACATGATAAGGTTTTGCTGAAATTTTCGGAAAAATTTTAAAAAATTATATTTAAAATAATAAATTTTGATATCGTCTGCATTGGGTAAAGGGTTAAGAAATTCAATCTTGTTTGACAGTGCTTAAGGAGCTCAAGTGGTTAAATTCCTACATGTAGTTGCATGTTTGGAAAATTTGCAGATTGAAATTTTGATGTTTTGACATCAGTGTGAAGTGGGTTCATTTCTGAAAACTTGCCCCACTGGTGTGTTTTTTTAATTGGAGTTTAACTTTTTTATTGGGGTTTAATGCTACCTTTGCCAGCCAGAGTCACCTCGTATTTGAAGTCCCATGTAACGGTATGGAAATATTATTGATATTGGTAACAGAAAGAAAGCTGAGAATCAGCAACAATAACTATGAATTCAATTATTCTGAAATTTAATTAAAAAAAATTAATATAAAAAAAAATGATACAAAGATCTTTTACACTAATTGGTTTACAGAAACTAAAAACAGTGGTACTTTATCAATTATAGAATTAGTCCAAAATACAATTTGACAGAATCCAGTAATCCAACGGTGAAGTATCTTGTGAAGAAAGTTTTCAGCTGGTGGTATTAAATCCAAGAATGTGTTTTCAGAAACAGTATCTTGTAGATTTGTAATAAAATTTTCACATAGAAATTTCAGTAGTCTCCAATAAAATATAATAAAATGCTCTGCAAAATTCAAATGGAGTAAAAATCCAAGAAGTATTGGCATCACAGGTAATTTCCAAATAATCCAGTAGAATCCTTTTCACAAAATAATATTATTCTGTTTCACAGAAAGTATAAATTCTCTTTTTCAAGACGAACAAATTCTCTTTTGGAATCAATCTTCCAAATTCACAAAGAAGCACTACTTCTATAATAAATGCACTGTTCTGAAACAATAATAATCTCCAATGGAAACAACTGCTGGATTTTAACTGAAGTGAGTCTTTCTGAAGTGGCTTTCTAAAAAATGAGTTTCGAATTCTGTTGACAAACCTTTATACAGTAACCAGATAGAATGTCCTAGAAGATGAAATGTCTACAAAGTTCTATCAGTTTCTAGTTGATTCTGTCATAATTCAAGTGAACAAGGTCCTTGACATACTTAAACAATCAACAGCTATATGTACAATAGATTAGTGTAACAGAGATATAAACAAAGGTCACTCAGTGCAAATGAGTCAGACCAGTCAGAAAATGCAGAAAAAATATCAACCTCAATATAATATGGGGGGCTATATAACACACCCCGCCTTAAAAGACAAAGTTTGAAGGTACCAAAAACTTTTTATATAACTTTAGCAGTCTCTGACTGGTTAACAATACACACGATAATCTTCGCAAATTTTTTAATAAACATATATACACTTAAAGTGAATGGGGACCGATCAGATCATTTTAAATTAGGATATTCTGGAAAGAGCATCAGCTACAACATTATCTCTTTCCGAAATATGCCTAATCTCTAAATTACATTCTTGAAGGGCTAAACTCCACCACAGTAATCTTTGATTCTTGTTTTTCATTTTATTGATAAAAGTTAAGGGGTTATGATTGGTGTAAACTGTAATTGGGCATTGAGTGGTTCCTAGATACACATCAAAATGGGTTAATGCCAAAATTAGAGCCAAAGTTTCTTTTTCTACCGTAGAGTAATTCTTTTGATGTTTGAGAAATTTTCTGGAGAAATAACATACAGGGTGATCAATACCTTGGGAATCTTCCTGGGCAATATACCCACCTGCTCCATTGTCACTTGCATCTATAAATAATTTGAAGGGCTTTTCATAATTGGGACTGCCCTGGATAGGGGAATTATTTAATAAAGTTTTTATTCTGTCAAAGGATTTCTGGCACTCCTCAGTCCAAACAAACTTAACCCTTTTGCTCAATAAACTGGTCAAAGGGGAGACAACATCTAAGAAATTTAAACAAAATTTTCTATAATATCCAGCCATACCTAAGAATCTCATGAGCTCTTTTTTAGAGCTTGGTACTGGAAAATTTACAATAGTATCATCTTTTGGCACAATCGGCCTCACCTGCCCCTGACCACAACATGACCTAAATAATTTACAGTTGCTTTGCCAAATTCTGATTTTACTAAGTTAATAGGTTGGCTTGGGTCACTTAAACTCACTTTGTCAAAAAATTCTTGAATATGCTGTAGATGATCAGCCCAATTTGTATCTGTGTGTATAATAACATCATCAATATAAGCTTCACTATGATATAGGTCTGCAATTAAGTGGTTAACCATGTGCTGGAACGTTGCCGGAGAATTTTTCATGCCAAAAGGGGTAACTTTATATTGATACAACCCAAATGGGGTAACAAACGCAGATATTTCTTTTGCTCTTTCTGTTAAAGGGACTTGCCAATAACCCTTTAACAAGTCAAATTTTATCACAAATTTAGCATGGCCAAATTTGTCAATGGAGTCATCAATTCTTGGAATAGGATAATTGTCTGTTTTGGTGAGGCTGTTCACCTTTCAGTAATCCGTACAAAATCGGTAACTCCCATCAGGTTTTGGGACAAGTATACAGGGCAAACTCCAATTGCTATGACTAGGTTCTATGACATTATTGTCCAGCATATACTGTATTTCGTTTCGCATGATCTCAGCTTTGAAAGGGTTCAATCTATATGGATGCTGTTTGATGGGATTTGCCTCTCCTACATCAACATCATGAAAAATAACGGATGTCCTACTAGGCACATCGGGAAATAAGTGTGGATATTTGAAAATTAAAACAAGTAAATCGTTTCTTTGGTCAGGCAGTGAATAATCTATTTTATTTTGTAGATCTCTCAGGACATCTGGGTTCTGTAGCTTCAGAGGTACATTTTCGCCGCCTTCATGAATATCCTCCACAGGAATTTTCACCTCATCCATATGGGTCACTGTTGAGACTGGTAGAGAGCTTGGTTCTCTCTCATAATATGTTTTCAACATATTTATATGGCACAGCTGAGTATTTTTGAGTCTATCGGGAGTCTCAACAAATAATCAGTATCACTGATCTTGTGCTTAACAATATAAGGGCCTGAATATCTTGCTTGTAAAGCATTGCCCTTTAAAGGGAATAATACTAGCACCTTGTCCCCAGGTTTAAAGGTGCGAAATGTCGCCTTTTTATCATACCAGGTCTTCATATGACTCTGGGCTTTCTGTAAATGATTATTTGCCATTTCTCTGGCCTGGTTCATTTTTATTTTTCCTTAAAAGTGGACACATAGTCCAAGAGAGAAATTTCAGGTGGCTCTTCCTCGAGCCATTTCTCCTTCAAAGCAGTGAGTGGACCCCTCACTGAGTGTCCAAACACTAATTCAAAAGGGATGAACCCCAGAGATTCGTGTACAGTCTCACGGACTGCAAAAAGGAGATGTACTCCTTCATCCCAATCCTTCTCATTATCCTCCCCATCGGCCTTTATCATGGTCTTCAGTGTTTGATGAAAGCGTTCAAGAGCACCTTGACTTTTGGGATGGTAGGCACTTGATGTGTTCTGCTTAGTTTTGAGCTCATACAACACCTGCTGGAAAATGTTTGACATAAAATTTGAGCCCTGGTCTGATTGCACTGACCTGGGTAGACCGAAAGTCATGAAACTTTTTATCAATGCCTTAACTATAGTCTTAGTTTTAATATTTCTTAGAGGAATAGACTCAGGAAATCATGTAGAAGCACACATGATGGTAAGAAGATATTCATTTCCAGATCTTGTTCTAGGCAATGGTCCAACATAATCAATAATAATTCTACTAAATGGCTCCTCAAAAGCAGGGATTGGTTGAAAGGGAGCAGGCGGAATCTTTTGGTTGGGTTTTCCTACAATTTGACAGGTGTGGCAGGTTTTACAAAATTCAACAACATCCTGTCGAAGCTTGGGCCAGTAAAGACATTGCTGAATACGAGAGTAGGTTTTCTTCCTAACTCCCATATGTCCAGCCATTGGATTTCCATGAGCCAGGCTTATTATTTCATTCCGGTATTTAGTGGGGACAACTATTTGATAAATAACCTCCCAATCACTACTGGAGGGTACCTCTGGTGGTAGCCATTTCCTCATGAGTACATCAGATTTTTTTAAACAACAGACTGGGGAGTTTTGGGCCTCAGCCTCTGTTAGAGCCTTTTCATGTGGCTCGGCAAGGTCAGGATCACTTTCCTGTTCCTGAATTAAAGAAGTCCGGGAAATGACATTCAAGGAGGTCCCCCTATCACTCTCAGGTGTAGTGGTCTCTTTACAATTTCTGGAGGAGTCATCACACGGACTCAAAAATGTCTGAGACAAATCAATGTCTTCAGAATCCGTAATTCTGTGACTGTTGTTATCCTCAGCTTTGCTGTTCAAATCAACACAATTGAGGTTGTTATCAACCTCAGCTTTCTTTGCCATGGACCGAGTCACAGCACATGCAGGAAAGGTAAAAGGAAAACATTCCTTCAAATTAATAATACTTTCATCTGTACTCAGCTTATCCACCACTTGAGGTTCTACAATGACTTTGTCACCAGCTAAGTCATTTCCCAATAATAAAGAAATATCTTTTACAGGTAGAGTAGGTCTGATTCCTACTGTCACAGTCCCATTTACTAAACTACTTTTTAAATTTATTTTATGAAGTGGGACATTTAAAGAATTTGACTCAATACCCGATACTAAAACTTGTTCCCCTGTAGCACTTTCTTCAGAAAATGGCAAAATGCCTTGTAACATTAAAGACTGAGTAGCCCCTGTGTCTCTCAGTATTTTTATTGGTAAGGAACAGTGCTTATCCCCCTCAAGGGAAACAAAGCCTTCAGAAATAAATGGCTTATAATTTTCTAAAGCAACTTGCTTTATTACATAATTTTCAGGGCATGGAGCACATGCTCGTGTATTCTGTGAAGTAGAGGCCTCATTTTTCCTTTTTAACAGCCAGCAATCAGAGAGTAAATGCCCTGGTTTCTTACAATAATTACAGACTTTAGTTGAACTGTTGGGTCGTAATGGTGTAGGATTGGCATTAGATGACTTATTCTCATTAGGCTTCCAATTAAATTTAGGTGGTGAAAAGTTTGGAGGATTGGAATGATGACTTTTATCTGAAGTTGGTCTAGGTCCACTTTGGAAAGAATTCTTGTGGGGCCAAAATTTTGTGGCGTTATGACTCATTTTATGAGTTAAGGCATAGTCATCTGCTAGTACTGCTGCTCTGTTCAAAGTGTCAACTTTTTGTTCATCCAGGTGGGCCTTTATATCTAAATGTATCTTTCCTTTAAACTCTTCAATTAGCATCATTTCTTTTAATTTTGTAAAATCTTTCCCTATTTCTTTGGAATGGCACCACCTGTCAAATAAATTTTGCTTCTCTCTGGCAAATTCCATATCAGTTTGATTTTCGTTTTTATAATAATTTCTGAATTTCTGCCTATAGGCCTCTGGAACAAGTTCATATGCCTTAAGTATAGCCTCTTTAACAGTGTCATAATTATTGCTTTGCTCAGAAGATATAGCGGAATAGATTTCTTGGGCCTTCCCTTTCAAAACATTTTGCAACAGCAAAGTCCAGATGTCCCTTGGCCATTCTAAACTTGCTGCCACTTTTTCAAAATGTGAAAAATATTTATCAACTTCTTTTTCTTGAAAGGGGGGAACTAGCCTAACATGTTTGGTTGCATCAAATCTACTTGGTGAAATTACATTTGAGCCTTGACGTTGAGATTCCAATTCTTTTATTTTTATTTCTTTTTGGGCCTGAATTTTCTAGTTCTCTTAAATGCACTTCTTTTTGGGCCTGAATCTGTATTTGTTCCCTTTCTTTTTGAGCTTCAATTTCTTTTAATTTCATTTCATTTTCTCTTTCTTCTTTTTCTTTTTGGGCCTGAATTTGTTCCCTTTCTTTTTGGGCCTGAATTTCAATTTCCCTCATTTTCTGTTGCATTTCTAACTTTTTTAATTCCAATTCTAACTTTTTGAGTTCAAGGGCATCAGTAGGTTGTGGTTCAGAGGGGGGAGTTTTAGACTGAGGCAAAAGGCCTTCCTCCATATAATGATTAACAATGAGCTGTTTAAGTTTATGTTTGTTCAGACCAGGGGTGGCAGGTAATTTTAGATAATGAGCAAGTTGGAATAAATCCTCCTTCTTAAGAGATTCTAAAAGGGCCAAACTAGGAGAGCTTTCAAATTCAGAAATAAATTCTGTCACAATAAATACCATGATGAAAAAAGGTTTGCTGGTTCTCAGATTATATAAATAATAATGATGAAATTTTCTAAGAAAATTTAAATGTTTGAAAGTGAGCCAAAATAATAATTGCAATATGCAAATAAAGCTTTCTTGTTATCTTATATTCAATCCCAGACGAGCCCCCAATTTCTGTTACGGTATGGAAATATTATTGATATTGGTAACAGAAAGAAATCTGAGAATCAGCAACAATAACTATGAATTCAATTATTCTGAAATTTAATTAAAAAAAATTAATATAAAAAAAATTGATACAAAGATCTTTTACACTAATTGGTTTACAGAAAATAAAAACAGTGGTACTTATCAATTATAGAATTAGTCCAAAATACAGTTTGACAGAATCCAGTAATCCAATGGTGAAGTATCTCGTGAAGAATGTTTCCAGCTGGCGGTATTAAATTCAAGAATGTGTTTTCAGAAACAGTATCCTGTAGATTTGTAATAAAATTTTCACATAGAAATTTCAGTAGTCTCCAATAAAATATAATAAAATGCTCTGCAAAATTCAAATGAAGTAAAAATCCAAGAAGTATTGGCGCCACAGGTAATTTCCAAATAATCCAGTAGAATCCTGGCTTTTCACAAAATAAAATTATTCTGTTTCACAGAAAGTATAAATTATCTTTTCCAAGACGAATAAATTCTCTTCAAAATTCTCTTTTGGAATCAATCTTCCAAATTCACAAAGAAGCACTGCTTCTATAATAAATGCACTGTTCTGAAACAATAATAATCTCCAATGGAAACAACTGCTGGGTTTTACCTGAAGTGAGTCTTTCTGAAATGGCTTTCTAAAAAAAATGAGTTTCGAATTCTGTTGACAAACCTGTATATAGTAACCAGATAGAATGTCCTAGAAGATGGAATGTCTACAAAGTTCTATCAGTTTCTTGGTGATTCTGTCATAACTCAAGTAAACAAGGTCCTTGACCTACTTAAACAATCAACAGTTATATGTACAATAGATTTGTGTAACAAAGATGTAAACAAAGGTCACTCAGTGCAAATGAGTCAGACCAGTCAGAAAATGCAGAAAAAATATCAACCCCAATATAATATGAGGGCTATATAGTTAAAAGTCCTATATTGTAAACCAATCCAGACAGAGGCTGTTTTCACAGAACTGTACTGGAAATAACAGACTCTTCACTCTTAGGTATACCTAAAAGGATTACAAACACCCGCTTTATTTCCAGTTGAAAATATTCCTTTTTCAAAACACTTCAACAACAGCATATAATGTGACCCTCATTGGAATAAGCTTGTTCCACTGAGGGGTCACATGAAAGGCTTTATTGAAAGCTTTTTAGAAACTTTGAAAAAAAAAATGAAAGTGTCAATGACACTGTAGCTCAACTTGTCAAGACAAAGACATGTACATGTATAGTATGTGACACAGCAATGACAAACATCTAGGTAATGACCTGATAACAAAGGTACATATAAAGAATTGTAATGGTCTGTACATAAATACTGACTGTTGCCTGTAACAAATGTATAGGTAAAGTATTGTAAAGGTGGGTGACAGTCAGATGCTAAACTAGAAAAAAATCTTTCAGAGTGGGTCTGACTGAACCCCAAAATATTTGTTCTCAAAGCACAGTGATAACAAAGGCACCCCAAAACACACTCATTCCTGTCCCAAGGTGAAAACAAAGGTACCCAAGAAGTTTCGTGAAGATCAGTTCACAAATATGAGCTATGTAGAAGTTGTAACGAAAAACTGATTGGACTTAATTTGGGTACAAAATGGCAGCTGGCAGCCATCTTGAATTTTGGACCACACCCAGAAACACTCGTTCTCGTCCCAAGGTGATAACAAAGGTACCCAAGAAGTTTTGTGAAGATCGGTTCATAAATACAGCCTCTAGCCCGAGCCGTATTGACATGTGCACTTACAGTGTATAAGTAGCACTGAATAAATCAAAGTTCATCTAATTTGCATAATTTCTGCACGAGGAAAAAAACCTGTACTATATGTGATGTATTCCATGTTACTAAACATTCATACAAAAATTTATTCAAATCAGAACTTTCATACAGAAGTTCTGTACAAAAGACTGATTGCACTAATTTTGGTACAAAATGGCTGCTGGTGGCCATCTTGAATTTCGGACCACACCCCAAAACACTCGTTCTCATCCCACGGTGATAACAAAGGTACCCAAGAGGTTTCGTAAAGATCGGTTCATAAATACTGCCTCTAGCCTGAGCCAAATAGAAGTTGTGTACAAAAAACTGATTAGACCTAATTTCGGTACAAAATGGCCACTGGCAGCCATCTTGAATTTTGGACCGCACCCAGAAACACTCGTTCTTGTCCCAAGCTGATAACAAAGGTACCCAAGACGTTTCGTGAAGATCGGTTTATAAATACAGACTCTAGCCCGAGCCGTATTGACATGTGTACTTACTGTGTGTGAGTAGCACTGAAAAAATCAAAGTTCATCTAATTTGCATAATTTCTGCACGAGAAAAAAACCCGTATTATATGTGATGTATCCCATGGTACTAAACATTCACACATAAAATTATTCAAATCAGCGCTTTCATATGGAAGTTCTGTGCAAAAATCTGATTGCACCAAATTTTGTACAAAATGGCTGCCATCGGCCATCTTGAATTTCGGACCGGACCCCAAAACACTCGTTCTCGTCCCACGGTGATAACAAAGGTACCCAAGAAGTTTCGTAAAGATCGGTTTATAAATACGGCCTCTAGCCCGAGCCGTATTGGCATTTGCACTTACAGGGCTGCAAGTAACACCAAAAAACATCAAAGTTAGTCTAATTTGCCTAATTTACGCACGAGAAAAAAACCCGTATTATATGTGATGTATCCCATAGTACTAAACATTCATACAAAACATTATTCAAATCAGAGCTTTCATATGGAAGTTCTGTACAAAAAACAGATTTCTGCATCGTCGGTACAAAATAGCGGCTGGCAGCCATCTTGAATTTCGGACCGCACCCAAAAACACTTGTTCTCGTCCCACGGTCATAACAAAGGTACCCAAGAAGTTTCATAAAGATCGGTTCATAAATACGGCCTCTAGCCCGAGCCGTATCCAATTGTTGACAGACAGACGGACGACGGGCCATGGCATAAGCTCAAATTTGGCTTCGCCAAAGTTGAGCTAAAAGAAACATTAAAAAAATCAAAGTAACAAATTTTGATATCGTGACATTGGGTAAAGGGTTTGTACAACTGTTTATTTATTGAGGTTTAAGGACACTTTCAATAGCCAGGGTAATATCATGTTGGACAGTTTTATGGGTGGAGGAAGCCAGAGTACACGGTGAGAACAATCGAGCAGCAGCAAGCAACTGTCACACTCTCAAACTTATTAACTCTGCACATCCAAGTTAGAAGAGGTTGAAAGAAAGTGTACCATCGATGTTCAGCATGCATCAGTACATAGCGCCACCATGCACCCATGTGGGCAATCAGCATTAACTGTCTTACCCAAGGACACAATGCAGTTACTGCTGAACCATCAACCTTTGGGTTTAATGTCCAATGCTCTAACCACTGAACCACCGCACCCCCATGGTAGAGTTAAGCTGGTGACTATTTATTTATTGGTGTTCAAGGTCAAATATTTCTGCACAATGGCTAATCGTGACAGCAACATGGAGATAAAGTGAAGTTAAGTCAACTGTTTATACACATGTTGCCCATTTTAGAAGACTTCCATCTCAAGCATTTGTGACTATTTCATTAAAGATAGAGCTTTGGGGTTCCGGTGGGGAAAGCTTGTGACTGGATATATATATTGTGGTAAACTGATAGAGTGCTGGAAGTCCATATTTGGGCTGTGATCTTACACACAGGTACCTCAACTTGGAGGGTACATTTCCTGTGGATGTTCTTCATATTACCTTTGAAGTAAAATTATTCCATTGTTTGGGATTTATGGGAGAGTGCCTCTCCCTTAAATTGTAGCAAGGCAAAGACATGTTAATTTAAAAAAAATAAAAATTCTGCACTCTTCCAATTAACACACCAAAACAAGATGCAAATGAAACAATGCAGTATTTAAATGTATATAAATATGTATGAGGTTTTGCACTTTTAAAAAGCAAATCTTTTCTGAAATTATTCACATAAATAAAACATATTTTTAAATGTATGTATGGGTACAATGGAGGTTAACACTGTTAACTGCATATGACTTCCAAACACCAAAGCATTCACCATAACTTCAGAATTAGTCTGATGTTAATTGCATATATGTGTAGGTCAAATAAAGTCTCCTTCACACATCATGAAATTGAAGACAAATTGCCTCAGAAAGAAGAAATATTTTTCATACAAATGATATATAAAGCGAAAGGGTATTTTGGGCAATTTTTTGCACAATGAAAATTGTGGTTTCATCAAATCGTCAACTTATTTTTTTTTAAAATTAACAGCTTTCTGTCCCTGTAAACTAAGGCATGTGCACCAGACTTGTTTTTTTTAAGAATCCAGGGTGGCAAAAAATCGCTCTCATTGGAGCTACTTTGGAATGCAAATTGATTTCCTTAACAACTTTTCATTATTTTGCTTCACAAACATCCTCTAACTAAATGTGTGTGTTTTCCATGAAATTCATTCAAGCCAATCAATGCCTGCTGTTGAACCTGTGTTCATGTTTCACAAACCCCACTACTCCAGTATGGGCCAGGTGACCAAGAAGTTCTGCCTGGCTTCCAGACAAAACTTCTTGCTCAATCAGCCCATTGAAGGATCGAGGGGTTTGTAAAATTCAAACAAGAGGCCTGCACCGCAAAGCACTGCTCATGCCCCAAACTGCAAAAATGTTTCTTAGTCAAGAAAAAAGGCCATAATTCTGGAAAGATGTGTGGAAGATACTCACGCTACACAGGTATCGTTCCCACATGATGCTCTATTACAACACCAAATATAAGTCAAATCAGAGTTGCAGGGGCTGAGATACAAGGGAAAATGTCGGTACAGATGGACGAACGAATGGATAGATGCACAGATGGATGGACGGTGGTCTCTACTAGATACCCCTTCAACTTTTCAAGTCGGGGAATAATAAAATTATAATAACATGTGCATTTCAAATTTTCCAAGTTGAAAAAGAGCCATAACTTTGGGGAAAAAATGTGGAAGAAACATTCATCATTTTCCCCATGCTGCTCTATCGCCATACCCATTATCATTCTAATCGGAGTAGCAGTAGCTGAGCTACAAGGTAAACCATTCAGATGGAAGGGAATTAAAAATTTCCTAAGTCGATAAAGGGTCATAACACTGGAGAAAATGTGTGGGAGAAACTCATGCTGGGCAGGTATCGTTCCCCTCATGCTGCTCTATCACTGTACCATATATCATTCAAAATGGAGGAGCTGTAGCTGAGCTACATGGGAAAACGTTCAGACAAAAGAGAATTTTGAATTTTCTAAGTCGAAAAAAGGGCCATAACTCTTGAGAAAATGAAACCACATGATGCTCTAACAGCACACCAAATATCATTCAAATCAGAGTAGCAGTGGCTGAGATACAAGGGAAAAGGTTTGGACGAAAGGAATTTTGAATTTTCTAAGTTGAAAAAGGACCATAACTCTGGAAATGAAAGTGTCAATGACACTGTAGCTCAACTTGTCAAGACAAAGACATGTACATGTATAGTATGTGACACAGCAATGACAAACATCTAGGTAATGACCTGATAACAAAGGTACATATAAAGTATTGTAACGGTCTGTACATAAATACTGACCGTTGCCTGTAACAAATGTATAGGTAAAGTATTGTAAAGGTGGGTGACAGTCAGATGCTGAACTAGAAAAAATCTTTGAGTCCCAGAGTGGGTCTGACTGAACCCCAAAATATTTGTTCTCATAGCACAGTGATAACAAAGGCACCCCAAAACACACTCGTTCCTGTCCCAAGGTAAAAACAAAAGTACTCAAGAAGTTTTGTGAAGATCAGTTCATAAATACGAGCTGTATAGAACTTGTGACAAAAAACTGATTGGACCTAATTTCGGTACAAAATGGCCACTGGCAGCCATCTTCAATTTTGGACCGTACCCAGAAACACTCATTCTCATCCCAAGGAGATAACAAAGGTACCCAAGAAGTTTTGTGAAGATCGGTTGATAAATACAGCCTCTACCCTGAGCCGTATTGACATGTGTGCTTACATTGTGCAAGTAGCACTGAATAAGTCAAAGTTCATCTAATTTGCATAATTTCTGCACGAAAAAAAACCCCTTACAATATGTGATGTATTCCATGTTACTAAACATTCATACAAAAATTTATTCAAATCAGAACTTTCATACAGAAGTTCTATACAAAAGACTGATTGCACTAATTTTGGTACAAAATGGCTGCTGGTGGCCATCTTGAATTTCGGACCACACCCAAAAACACTCGCTCTCATCCCACGGTGATAACAAAGGTACCCAAGAAGTTTCGTAAAGATTGGTTCATAAATATGGCCTCTAGTCTGAGCTGTATAGAAGATGTGTACAAAAAAATGATTAGACCTAATTTCGGTACAAAATGGCCACTGGCAGTCATTTTGAATTTTAGACCGCACCCAGAAACACTCGTTCTCATCCCAAGGTGATAACAAAGGTACCCAAGACATTTCGTGAAGATCAGTTCATAAATACAGACTCTAGTCTGAGCCGTATTGACATGTGTACTTACTGTGTGTAAGTCGCACTGAAAAAATCAAAGTTCATCTAATTTGCATAATTTCTGCACGAGAAAAAAACCCGTATTATATGTGATGCAGCCCATGGTACTAAACATTCACACAAAAAAATTATTCAAATCAGGGCTTTCATATGGAAGTTCTGTGCAAAAATCTGATTGCACCTAATTTTGTACAAAATGGCTGCCATCGGCCATCTTGAATTTCGGACCGGACCCCAAAACACTCGTTCTCGTCCCACGGTGATACCAAAGGTACCCAAGAAGTTTCATAAAGATCGGTTCATAAATACGGCCTCTAGCCCGAGCCGTATTGGCATTTGCACTTACAGTGCTGAAAGTAACCCCAAAAAACATCAAAATTAGTCTAATTTGCACAATTTACGTACGAGAAAAAACCCCGTATTATATGTGATGTATCCCATGGTACTAAACATTCATACAAAAAATTATTCAAATCAGAGCTTTCATATGGAAGTTTTGTACAAAAAACAGATTTCTGCATCGTCGGTACAAAATGGCGGCTGGCAGCCATCTTGAATTTCGGACCGCACCCAAAAACACTCGTTCTCGTCCCACGGTCATAACAAAGGTACCCAAGAAGTTTCGTAAAGATCGGTTCATAAATATGGCCTCTAGCCCGAGCCATAGCAGCTTGGCACTTACAGCTTTGAAAGTAACACTAAATAAATCAAAGTCAGTCTAATTTGCATAATTTACGCACGAGAAAAAAACCCGTATTATATGTGATGTATCCCATGGTACTAAACATTTATACAAAACTTTATTCAAATCAGAACTTTCATACAGAAGTTCTGTACAAAAAACTGATTTTTGCATCATCGGTACAAAATGGCCACTGGCAGCCATCTTGAATTTCGGACCACACCTAAAACACTCGTTCCCGTCCCAGGGTCATAACAAAGGTACACAAGAAGTTTCGTAAAGATCGGTTCATAAATATGACCTCTAGCCCGAGCCATAGCCAATTGTTGACGTACGGACAGACGGACAGACGGCCAGACGGACGGACGGACAGACGGACGACGGGCCATGACAATAGCTCAAATTTGACTTCGTCAAAGTTGAGCTAAAAATGTGTGGAAGAAACTAA
This sequence comes from Pictodentalium vernedei, assembly GCA_031216915.1. Classification (NCBI taxonomy): domain Eukaryota; kingdom Metazoa; phylum Mollusca; class Scaphopoda; order Dentaliida; family Dentaliidae; genus Pictodentalium; species Pictodentalium vernedei. Next base: position 389,304,970 of record CM062294.1, read on the forward strand.
CGCTAGGCAAGTATTGTTACACCCATGTTACTCTATCACTGTACCAAATATAATTCAATACGGAGTTCCTGTAGCTGAGCTACACAGGAAAATTTTTCGGACAAAAGGATTTTTGAATTTTCTAAGTCGAAAAAGAACCATGACTCTGGAAAAAATGTGTGGAAGAAACTCACACTGTACAGGTATCGTTCCCCCATAATGCTCTATCACATCACCAAATATAATTCAAATCAGAGTAGCAGTGGCTGAGATGCAAGGGAAAATGTTGGTGTGGATGGACGGACAAATGGACAGAGGTCTCCACTAAATACCCCTTCAACTTTTCAAGTCAGGGGCATAACAATTCTCCTTAAGAGAACAGATACTGGTATGCAAAACTGAAATAATATTGATCAGACCTAGTTAATTTACTCTTTTTTGAGGGTTCAAGATCAAAGGCAGTCTTAATGATACTTTTGTTTTACCCTTCGTGAAGGGATCTACAGAGCGGCGACATCAAAAATGACTGAAACTAGGCATGTAAAAAACAATGACATGGCATTAAAAAATTGCATGAGCGGTAGGCACATAAAAATAGCCTGCACCAGCTTCACATCACTGGTGTACTAAATAATTAATATTTTGATGCACTATAAATTTATTCCTTATAATAGCAAAAGTTTTTAGGTTTAATACCAGCATTTTTTATTTTTCTGGGTCTAATGTCTCACTTACCAAAGTCTCCAATACGAAGATGGCAGTCTTCATTAACTAACAAATTGCTTGGCTTTAAATCCCGATGTACAACATTTGCCGAGTGGATATATTTCAGTCCTCGTAAAATCTGATACAGAAAATACTTGACATGATCCTCAGTTAACTCTTGCTTTGAATAAATAATTTTGTGCAAGTCACTTTCCATTAAATCGAAAACAACATAGATGTCTTGGAAATTTTCAAATGATTCTGATGGCTTCAAAATGTCTCGTATGCGAATAACATTGTCATGTTTAAAGTGCTGTAATATTTTTATTTCTCTATAGGTTCGCTGAGTGATTTTCTTAACCTCAAACACACTTGGAATCTTCTTGATGGCTACCTTATCTGATGTCTTCAGATGAACAGCTGAGCAAACTACCCCATAGGCTCCAATACCAATGTTTTCTATTGGCTTGTAGTCTGTCCCATTTAAATTAATTTTCACATCAAGAGACCTTTTCTTCAAAATAGCCAAATTGCTATCTGTGTTCTCATTACTGCTGGTCGATGTTGATGACATTTTCTGTACACCTAAAAATAGGTATGAAACTAGAATGAATAATGAATTTGTTCAATGATGGATAGTTTTAAAAAATAATAAACCCCAGTTCATTTTGGCATGTTTGTTCGTTTAATGGAGTTAAATGTAGGGCCCAGCCAATCACAATGTTTCTCTAAAATGGAATCCACTTTTTCATTGTTGCAATACTACGGCGCTATCTCTGCCGTGAACCTAATATTAACAGGCGTACTAGACTAATAGGCATACTAGACTATTAGAAAATTGACAGATATTACAAAGGTGGTGAAAGAAAAGCCATTTATTGGCCTTTGAGTGCAACAATGTGGCATCTGCAATGCCAAAGCATTGCAGATGGTGCCTTTGTGAACTTAATAGACAATATATTGTGCAAATGAGCTGTAATGCAGCCTCCACTATCACTTCCAAAGTTATTTTTATGACTTTTCCGACTTAATTTGGGCTATCTAGTTAGACTGGATACATTCAATCTTATTCATCAGTAAACTGCAGGGTGAGCTGTTATCTTCAGAAAGTCGACAATAACGAATTGTATGAAATCCAAATCTCTCCAGGATTCGATAATGGAAATAGTTTCAAATCAAATCAAAACTGTGACAAGATTTGAAAAATCAAATTGAATCTCGAATGTTTGCTGGGCTCTAGTTAAATGCTGCTTTCAACTGCCAGGGTCACATTGTGTCGGACAGTTTCATGGGTGGTGGAAGGTGGAGAACACAGGGAGAATCAACATGCAATGGTGAGTAACTGTCATATTCTTCAACTTACAAACCTGGCACAAGCTGTGCTGGCATCAGTTGAAGGCAAGGGAATTGTCACAGTGCCCTACACTTTAGTATATGGTGCCATTGTGCTCCCACTTGGTCAATAAGGATGAAGTGTCTTTTCCAAGAACACAAAACGGATGACACGGGACTGGATTGAAAGACTGACCTTTTGATCTCAAGTCTATTACACTAACAAATGAGCTCCCAGCTTATATAAGATTGCATCAGTGTGTGTGTTTTAGAGCTGAAATGGTTAACCAATTGATTAATCAATGACCAACATCTTGATCGATTCAAAAAGTAATGGATTGATTAACCATTACTTTTGAACTACTGTATCACATGGGTTAACAAAGGAACAGACTTGCTCCAAAACAGGCAAACATTGTCACACTGACTCACATCAATTATATGAGACAGCGTAAAGCATGCAAGTTACTTGCTGACATACTTGTTTACTTGCATGATCATTATACTGTATCAGTAGCTGGAAATGGTCATTCTTAACCCTTTACCCATTGCGAGTAGCAGACGATACTTGGAAAATAAATTAATGAATTGCTAAAAGTTTTCAATTTTTGTCACAAAAACATTGCTTAAGACCCCTCATTGGAACAAGCTCAATTAGCTCATTCCAATGGGGGGTCATAAGCTATGTTTTTGAGACAAAAATTGAAAACATAATAAATTTGAATGGAGATTTTTGTACATAGGCCGAGTCGGTTTTGTTTGTTATGTTGGGTAAAGGGTTCATTCTGTAAATCATCAACAGTATGGCAATTATTCAGATATCTATTTGGACAAGTAATTAATCGGTTAACAAAGGTTAAGCCATGTGATTAATCAATCAAGAAAACCCCTTAACCATTTCACTAGTGTGTTTTGGGGATTTCAACCTAAAGCTGGTCCGCAAATTGGTCGGATGGATGAAAAAATTCATATCAAGGCTTTTACCAGATGGCAACAAGAGCTGATTAAGGGCTCCGATTTTCCCAATTCAAAACCTCAAAATTACATGTAAGTGACCCATTCTGAAAAATCCTATAAGTTTTTAATCACGTCATTTCTAGACACAGGCTCAGGAGCTGCCTGTTAATTTCAAAAGCTGTGGCTGACATGATGGCATATCAAATGGTTTGACACACCATCATGTTGATCTGCAAGGTCATGTAACTCAGACGATTATTGATTGAAGTCAAAATATAAAAGGAATTTCTATTACATTTTAAAGGGTAATTGTAATGTAATGTAATTGTCAAATTTTTAGAAGTATTTGTAATGAAATGTTATGGAAAAAATGCAAAAGTAATTGTAATGGAAAGTAAGTAAAGGAACCCAGTCCTGGTCCGGAGTCATTTACCAGCCTCTAGCATACAAAGTTTTCAAGAGTGTTTTTCCCGCTGGATCCATATCCCATTTGGTACAACTTAGTAGAAATCCTGAATTTAGGAAAACTCCTGAAAACTTATATCCCTAAAACTGGACAAACTTACAAGGATATGAATACAACTGGCAGATACATGTATATTTAAAAATGGGAGTCTGAACACAATGAAAAGTATAACACACAATATTGTTTCTGTGCCATACATCTCTCATTTCACTTTGGCAGTTGTTTTGAGGCAAGACTGTTAATGTGGAACAAAAATGTTTAAAACCCTCCAGGCTTTTAAGGCTTAAATCACATCTAATGAAATTTGACAGAAAACGAGAAACCCATAAAAAAGAATACAAACCATCCATGATACCCTGTAGTTTTGGGAAAATTCCATTAATTTGAGAACAATGGTAATCGCTGTGAATTTGGTGGAATTTAAAGGCCTGTGATATGGCTGACAGAAATTCCCAATTCTGGTCCTCTATGACACACATTTTCCCCAAAACAAGGGCCCAGGACTCTTTCCTAATACTAACAGGGGTAGAGAAATCTGTGCTTGCTAATCTGCATGTACATGTACCCACCAAACGGATCTGTCCAATCCAGAATCTTATGGCTTATTCCAGAATATTCTTTTATTAACCATCGAGGGACTGGACAAAACTTTCCAGAATTTTCACCGCACTACAACCAGCTCTTCTGTTGAGATGGGCAATATACCAAAAAAACCAAACTGATACTGATATCATGAGTATACCGAATAACCGAACTGAACCAATCATTGAATTGAGAAACCATTTGAATTATTGAATTTTCCTTTGGCCTGGGCAAATGTCCTGAATTCCACTAGACTACAACCTGTACATGTCGAGTTGCTTAGCAGTGATTTCTAGCCAACCCTTGGCTGCCTACAAAGCGCTACCATGCCCCAACATACATGTAGGCAATAAGGACAAAGTGATAGAGTACGGGGGACTGGAATCAATGACGCGAGTTGGAGTTTTTCCTATATTTCACCCGTAAAATACATGAAAAAACACAAGGGTTGTTGAATCGTGACCCCCATACATGTACATGAACTCTACTAAAGTTGCATTCTGTGTTTATACCACAATAAAACATGAATTACTAGTAAGTGAATGAAGCTGAAAATTATCACCTTCAGCATTCGGTTTACTTTCTTGCTCGACAGTGTTTTGGGTCAAAGCATTTCATTCACGTCATAACATCAATCAGATACATAATCACCAATCAGATGGGTTTTTACATGACATTCTTACATGATGGTTGGATTCCATGCATGCTGTATCTACATGTGTAGCACATATCAATATAAGTTATTACCACCATGAGGGTTTTCCGAGATGGTGTATTGAAGTCTTGACCTCCTCTCTGGCTTATATATCAACTCGTCCTAACAGACTCGTCAATATCTGCACAGAGAAGAGGTCTTGACTTCAACAGGGCTTTTGCAATTATTGGATTACATGTAGTCGACTAACCAATGACAGTAAAGATGACTGTTGCAGTAGTCAATGGTTTTTAGTCAATCGCCATTCACTTTTTAAGTGGGAGAAGTCGGGTTTAAATTGCACTGTATAAGGAGGTGAACAAACAGTTAGATTAGATACTGACCTTGAAAATGTCTAACCATAGTTACTACTAATATCCTACGGCATTTGTTTCCCACATGATTGTGCAGCAACATAATTTTAACAACACTGAGCCATGCCATTTGATCAATCTCTGTATACTGAAGTATTAACTATTAACCAGCCCTCTGTTAACTCGTAACCTGCTGAGTAATTTTAATATATTTTTCAACAAATCTAGTCATGGCTGTGATGAAGCAGCCATGACTAGATTTGATGAAAAATTCATGAACATTTGATACAAGAAATCATTTGGTTAAAAAGTCTACACAACTTACAGGGGAAAATTTGGTTAAATATCCTCAAATTTGACTTATTTTAATTGCAAGTGATTTCCTGTCCTCGGCAGGAATATCTGCCTGCAGCATGCAAAGAGTTAATCAATACTAAAGAATATCGTTCAAACGGCGTCCCTTTGAATAATTTGTGATTTTGGAAGTTATTGCAGACTGAAGAGTAAATAGAATCTTCGGTTTTGTCCACTCGAAATGACCCAACTGGAACAATCCGAACCACGAAAGTGAGAAAATTGTCACAAGACACACAATAATCAGTTCACTGGTAGTACCAAGTTTTAACTTGTGAAGGAATGGAGAGAGTTTTGTTCAAAATTTCTAGAAATTAGTTAGAATGAAAGGGTCAATGACACTGTAGCTCAACTTGTCAAAGTATGTGACACAGCAATGACAAACATCTAGGTAATGACCTGATAACAAAGGTACATATAAAGTATTGTAACGGTCTGTACATAAATACTGACCGCAGCCTTTAACAAATGAATAGGTAAAGTATTGTAAAGGTGGGTGACAGACAGATGCTAAACTAGAAAAGAAATCTTTGAGTCCCAGAGTGGGTCTGACTGAACCCCAAAATATTCGTTCTCATAGCACAGTGATAACAAAGGCACCCCAAAACACACTCTTTCCTGTCCCAAGGTGAAAACAAAGGTACCCAAGAAGTTTCGTGAAGATCAGTTCATAAATACGAGCTGTATAGAAGTTGTGACAAAAAACTGATTGGACCTAATTTCGGTACAAAATGGCCACTGGCAGCCATCTTGAATTTTGGACCGCACTCAGAAACACTCGTTCTCGTCCCAAGGTGATAACAAAGGTACCCAAGAAGTTTCGTGAAGATCGGTTGATAAATACAGCCTCTAGCCCAAGCCGTATTGACATGTGCACTTACAGTGTATAAGTAGCACTAAATAAATCAAAATGCATCTAATTTGCATAATTTCTGCACGAGAAAAAAACCTGTACTGCATGTGATGTATTCCATTTTACTAAACATTCATACAAAAATTTATTCAAATCAGAACTTTCATACAGAAGTTCTGTACAAAAACTGATTGCACTAATTTTGGTACAAAATGGCTGCTGGTGGCCATCTTGAATTTTGGACCACACCCAAAAACACTTGTTCTCATCCCACGGTGATAACAAAGGTACCCAAGAAGTTTCGTGAAGATCGGTTGATAAATACAGCCTCTAGCCCGAGCTGTATTACTGTGTGTAAGTAGCACTGAAAAAATCAAAGTTCATCTAATTTGCATAATTTCTGCACGAGAAAAAAACCCGTATAAAATGTGATGTATCCCATGGTACTAAACATTCACATAAAGAATTTTTCAAATCAGAGCTTTCATATGGAAGTTCTGTGCAAAAATCTGATTGCACCTAATTTTGTACAAAATGGCTGCCATCGGCCATACTGAATTTTGGACCGCACCCAAAAACACTCGTTCTCGTCCCACAGTGATACCAAAGGTACCCAAGAAGTTTCGTAAAGATCGGTTTATAAATACGGCCTCTAGCCCGAGCCGTATTGGCATTTGCACTTACAGTGCTGAAAATAACACTAAATACATCAAAGTTAGTCTAATTTGCATAATTTACGTACGAGAAAAAAAACTGTATTATATGTGATGTATCCCATGGTACTAAACATTCATACAAATGAAAGTGTCAATGACACTGTAGCTCAACTTGTCAAGACATGTACATGTATAGTATGTGACACAGCAATGATAAACATCTAGGTAATGACCTGATAACAAAGGTACATATAAAGTATTGTAACGGTCTGTACATAAATACTGACCGTAGCCTGTAACAAATGTATAGGTAAAGTATTGTAAAGGTGGGTGACAGTCAGATGCTAAACTAGAAAAGAAATCTTTAAGTCCCAGAGTGGGCCTGACTGAACCCCAAAATATTTGTTCTCATAGCACAGTGATAACAAAGGCACCCCAAAACACACTCATTCCTGTCCCAAGGTGAAAACAAAGGAACCCAAGAAGTTTCGTGAAGATCAGTTCATAAATACGAGCTGTATAGAAGTTGTGACAAAAAACTGATTGGACCTAATTTTGGTACAAAATGGCCACTGGCAGCCATCTTGAATTTTGGACCGCACTCAGAAGCACTCGTTCTCATTCCAAAGTGATAACAAAGGTACCCAAGAAGTTTCGTGAAGATCGGTTGATAAATACAGCCTCTAGCCCGAGCCGTATTGATATGTGCACTTACAGTGTATAAGTAGCACTAAATAAATCAAAATTCATCTAATTTGCATAATTTCTGCACGAGAAAAAAACCCGTACTCTATATGATGTATTCCATTTTACTAAACATTCATACAAAAATTTATTCAAATCAGAACTTTCATACAGAAGTTCTGCACAAAAGACTGATTGCACTAACTTTGGTACAAAATGGCTGCTGGTGGCCATCTTGAATTTCGGACCACACCCAAAAACACCCGTTCTCATCCCACGGTGATAACAAAGGTACCCAAGAAGTTTCATAAAGATCGGTTCATAAATAAGGCCTCTAGCCTGAGCCGTATAGAAGTTGTGTACAAAAAACTGATTAGACCTAATTTCGGTACAAAATGGCCACTGGCAGCCATCTTGAATTTTGGACCGCACTCAGAAACACTCGTTCTCGTCCCAAGGTGATAACAGAGGTACCCAAGAAGTTTCGTGAAGATCGGTTGATAAATACAGCCTCTAGCCCGAGCCGTATTGACATGTGTACTTACTGTGTGTAAGTAGCACTGAAAAAATCAAAGTTCATCTAATTTGCATAATTTCTGCACAAGAAAAATACCCGTATTATATGTGATGTATCCCATGGTACTAAATATTCACACAAAAAATTTTTCAAATCAGCGCTTTCATATGGAAGTTCTGTGCAAAAATCTGATTGCACCTAATTTTGTACAAAATGGCTGCCATCGGCCATCTTGAATTTCAGAGCGCACCCCAAAACACTCGTTCTCGTCCCATGGTGATATCAAAGGTACCCAAGAAGTTTCGTAAAGATCGGTTTATAAATACAGCCTCTAGCCCGAGCCATATTGGCATTTGCACTTACAGTGCTGAAAGTAACACTAAATACATCAAAGTTAGTCTAATTTTCATAATTTACATACAAGAAAAAAATCCGTATTATATGTGATGTATCCCATGGTACTAAACATTCATACAAAAAATTATTCATATCAGCGCTTTCATATGGAAGTTCTGCGCAAAAATCTGATTTCACCTAAGTCTGTACAAAATGGATGCCAGCGGCCAACTTGAATTTCGGATCGGACCCAAAAACACTCGTTCTCGTCCCACGGTCATAACAAAGGTACCCAAGAAGTTTCGTAAAGATCGGTTCATAAATACAGCCTCTAGCCCAAGTCGTATTGAATTGTTGACGGCCAGACGGACAGATGGCCAGATGGATGACGGACGAATTGGCCATGGCATAAGCTCTAATTTGGCTTCGCCAAAGTTGAGCTAATGAAAGTGTCAATGACACTGTAGCTTAACTTGTGTGTTGTGTTTGATGAAAAGGATAATGTTCAATGTTTATGAAAGGATTATGAAATAAGACAAGAATTGTGATAATTGGGAATATGTTCATTTCTGTTCCCTGTATGCTATGTTTATGATAAAAATAATATGAGGTGTACACTGTACTAAAGATCTGAGGGGTGGGTTAATATGACCTCACAGTTAATATATGTGGCCCTCACAGTTAACATATATCAAAAAAAGTTACCAAATTACAATGAAATTATTCCAAAATGAGTCATCCTATCAAGTTACATTAAAATCCCTTCATAAATATGGCCTGTAGACTGTGCTAAAGGTTTTCGGGTTTCAGGCCCCTGTAGCCGTCAGTTTACCAATTGCGTCCAAAGGGGACGTTCTCCTCTAGACATTATATGAAGTCAACCTACCAAGTTACATTGAAATCCCTCCATAAATACGATCTGTAGACTGTGCTAAATGTTTTCGGGCTTCAGGCACCTGTAGACATCACAGTTAACCAACCACGACCAAAAGGGGATGTCATCATCTAGGCATTATATGGAGTCAACCTAACAAGTTACAAAGAAATCCTTCCATAAATACGACCTACAGACATGCTAAAGGTTTTTGGGCTCGGGCAGCCATCAAGGCTGAATGATCGTGACCAAAAGGGGACGTTCTCATCTGGACACTATTTGGAGTCATCCTACCAAGCTACAATAAAATCCCTTCATAATTATGACCTGTAGACTGTTCTTCAGGTTTTCAGGCTTTGGGCCCCTGAAGCCGTCACAGTTGCCCACTCGTGTCCAAAAGGGGATGTTCTCATCTAGACATTATATGAAGTCAACCTACCAAGTTACAATGAAATCCCTTCATAAATATGACCTTAGACTGTGCTAAAGGTTTTCGGACTTCGGGCTCGGGCAGCCATCATGGTTGAATGATCGCAACCAAAGGGGACAATCTCATCTGGGCATCATATGGAGTGATCCTGCGAAGTTACAATGAAATCCCTTCATAAATATGACCTGTAGACCGTGTTCAAGGTTTTCGGGCTTCGGGCACCTGTAGCCATCACAGTTGACCAATCACGACCAAAAGGGGATGTCATCATCTAGGCATTATATGGAGTCAACCTAACAATGTTACAATGAAATCCTTCTATAAATATAACCTTTTGCCTATGCTAAAGGTTTTGGGGCTCGGGCACCCATCAAGGCTGAATGATCATGGCCAAAATGGGACGGTCTCATCTTGACATTATTTGGAGTCAACCTACCAAGTTACAATGAAATCCCTTCATAAATATGACCTGTAGACAGTGCTAAAGGTTTTCGGGCTTCGGGCACCTTTAGCCATCAAAGTTGCCCAAACATGTCCAAAAGGGGACATTCTCATCTAGACATTATATGAAGTCAACCTACCAAGTTACAATGAAATCCCTTCACAAATATGACTTGTAGACTGTGCTTAAGGTTTTCGGGCTTCGGGCTCGGGCAGCCATCATGGTTGAATAATCGCAACCAAAGGGGACAATCTCATCTGGGCATCATCTGGAATGATCCTATGAAGTTACAATGAAATCCCTTCATAAATATGACCTGTAGACTGTGCTCAAGGTTTTTGGGCTTCGGGCACTTGTAGCCAACACAGCTGACCAATTACGACCAAAAGGGGATGTAATCATCTACGCATTATATGGAGTCAACCTAATAGGTTACAATGAAATCCTTCCATAAATATGACCTTTTACCTATGCTAAAGGTTTTTGGGCTCGGGCACCCATCAAGGCTGAATGATCGCGATCAAAAGGGGACGTTCTCATCTAGATATTATTTGGAGTCATCCTACCAAGTTACAATGAAATCCCCTCATAAATATGACCTGTAGACTGTGCTAAAGGTTTTCGGGCTTCGGGCACCTTTAGCCGTCACAGTTGCCCAATCATGTCCAAAAGGGGACGTTCTCATCTAGACATTATATGAAGTTAACCTACCAAGTTACAATGAAATCCCTTCATAAATATGACCTGTAGACTGTGCTAAAGGTTTTCGGGCTTCGGGCTCGGGCAGCCATCATGGGTGAATGATCACACGTTCTCATCTAGACATTATATGAAGTTAACCTACCAAGTTACAATGAAATCCCTTCATAAATATGACCTGTAGACTGTGCTAAAGGTTTTCGGGCTTCGCGCTTGGGCAGCCATCATGGGTGAATGATCGCAACCATAGGGGACAATCTCATCTGAGCATCATCTGGAGTGATCCTAAGAAGTTACAATGAAATCCCTTCATAAATATGACCTGTAGACTGTGCTCAAGGTTTTCGGGCTTCGGGCACTTGTAGCCATCACAAATGACCAATCACGACCGAAAGGGGATGTCATCATCTAGGCATTATATGGAGTCAACCTAACAGGTTACAATGAAATCCTTCCATAAATATGACCTTTTGCCTATGCTAAAGGTTTTTGGGCTCGGGCACCCATCAAGGCTGCATGATCGCGATCAAAATGGGACGTTCTCATCTAGACATTATTTGGAGTCATCCTGCCAAGTTACAATGAATTCGTATCATAAATATGACCTCTAGACTGTGCTAAAGGTTTTCGGGCTTCGGGCTCCTGTAGCCGTCACAGTTGCCCAATCATGTCCAAAGGGGGACTTTCTCATCTAGACATTGTATGAAGTCAACCCACAAAGTGACAATGAAATTCCTCAATGAAGATGACCTGTAGACTGTGCTAAAGGTTTTCGGGTTTTGGGCTCGGGCAGTCATCACGGTTGGCAGATCATGCCCAAATGGGGAAATTCGCATCTAGACATCATAAGGAGTCATCCAAGTTACAATGAAATCCCTCCACATTAAACATGACCTGCAGACTGTGCTAAAAGTTTTTGGGTTTCGGGCTTGGGCAGCCATAACGGTTGATAGATCATGCCCAAAAGGGGACGTTCTCATCTAGGCACTATACAGAGGCATCCTACCAAGTTACAATGAAATTCCTTTATAAATACGACCTGTAGACTGTGCTAATGGTTTTCTGGTTTCGGGCTCGGGCAGCCATACCGGTTGCCCGATCATGACCAAAAGGGGACGTTCTCATCTAGACATGACCCCAAACCTGCATATGAAATTTCGTGACGATCAGACAAGAACTGCGGGGTGTAGCCCGTGCTAAAGGAAAATGTGAACAGACGTCACAGACTCACAGACTAACAGACTCACAGACTAACAGACTTCCGCACGCGTGATGGCAATAGCTTATCTTGACTATGTCAAGTTAAGCTAAAAATGAAAGTGTCAATGACACTGTAGCTTAACTTGTGTGTTGTGTTTAATGAAAAGGATAATGTTCAATGTTTATGAAAGGATTATGAAATAAGACAAGAATTGTGATAATTGGGAATATGTTCATTTCTGTTCCCTGTATGCTATGTTTATGATAAAAATAATATGAGGTGTACACTGTACTAAAGAGCTGAAGGGTGGGTTAATATGACCTCACAGTTAATGTATGTGGCCCTCACAGTTAATGTATATCAACAAAAGTTACCAAGTTACAGTGAAATTATTCCAAAACGAGTCATCCTGTCAAGTTACATTAAAATCCCTTCATAAATATTGCCTGTAGACTGTGCTAAAGGTTTTCGGGCTTCGGGCCCCTGTAGCCGTCAGTTTCGCAATTGCGTCCAAAGGGGATGTTCTCATCTAGACATTATATGAAGTCAACCTACCAAGTTACAATGAAATCCCTTAATAAATATGACCTGTAGACTGTGCTAAAGGTTTTTGGGCTTTGGGCTCTGGCAGCCATCATGGTTGAATGATCGCAACCAAAAGGGGACATTCTCATCTGGGCATCATCTGGAGTGATCCTACAAAGTTATAATGAAATCCCTTCATAAATATGACCTGTAGACTGTGCTCAAGGTTTTTGGGCTTTGGGCCCCTGAAGCCGTCACAGTTGACCAATCACGACCAAAAGGGGGCTCTGGCAGCCATCCTGGTTGAATGATCACAACCAAAAGGGGACATTCTCATCTGGGCATCATCTGGCATGATCCTACAAAGTTACAACGAAATCCCTCCATAAATATGACCTGTAGACTGTGCTCAAGGTTTTCGGGCTTCGGGCCCCTGTAGCCATCAATTTCCCAATTGCGTCCAAAGGGGACATTCTCATCTAGACATTACATGAAGTCAACCTACCAAATTACAATGAAATCCTTCCATAAATATGACCTACAGACATGCTAATGGTTTTTGGGCTCGGGCAGCCATCAAGGCTGAATGATCGTGACCAAAAGGGGACGTTCTCATCTGGACACTATTTGGAGTCATCCTACCAAGCTACAATGAAATCCCTTCATAATTATGACCTGTAGACTGTTCTAAAGGTTTTTGGGCTTTGGGCCCCTGAAGCCGTCACAGTTGCCCAATCGTGTCCAAAAGGGGACGTTCTCATCTAGACATTATATGAAGTCAACCTACCAAGTTACAATGAAATCCCTTCATAAATATGGCCTGTAGACTGTGCTAAAGGTTTTCGGGCTTCGGGCTCGGGCAGCCATCATGGTTGAATGATCGCAACCAAAGGGGACAATCTCATCTGGGCATCATCTGGAGTGATCCTGCGAAGCTACAATGAAATCCCTTCATAAATAGGACCTGTAGACTGTGCTCAAGGTTTTCGGGCTTCGGGAACCTGTAGCCATCACAGTTGACCAATCATGACCAAAAGGGGATGTCATCATCTAGGCATTATATGGAGTCAACCTAACAGGTTACAATGAAATCCTTCTATAAATATAACCTTTTGCCTATGCTAAAGGTTTTTGGGCTCGGGCACCCATCAAGTCTGAATGATCACGACCAAAATGGGACGTTCTCATTTAGACATTATTTGGAGTCATCCTACCAAGTTACAATGAAATCCCTTCATAAATATGACCTGTAGACTGCGTTAAAGGTTTTTGGGCTTCAGGCACCTTTATTATTTATTTATTTATTTATTGGTGTTTAAGGTCACATACTTATGCACAATGGCTAATCGTGACCGTGACAGTTTTACGGGTGGAGGAAGCCGGAGTACCCGGAGAGAACCACCGAGCAACGACGAGCAGCTGTCAGCTCTCCAACATCATAACTCTGAACTCTGCACCGCAGCACAGGCAGGGTTAGATTGGTTGAAGACATGCGCACCATCGACGTGCAGTACGCCTCAGTACACAGCGTCATCGTGCCCCCATGAAGGCAATTGGGGTGAAGTGTCTTGCCCAAGGACACAACGCGGTTGCCGCAGGTGGGATTCGAACCGAGGACCTCTCGACTTGCAGCCTGCACCTCTACCAACTGGGCCACCGCGCCCCCTCAGGCACCTTTAGCCGTCAAAGTTGCCCAGTCATGTCCGAAAGGGGACGTTCTCACCTAGACATTATATGAAGTCAACCTACCAAGTTACAATGAAATCCCTTCATAAATATGACCTGTAGACTGTGCTTAAGGTTTTCGGGCTTCAGGCTCGGGCAGCCATCATGGTTGAATGATCGCAATCAAAGGGGGCAATCTCATCTGGACATCATCTGGAGTGATCCTACGAAGTTACAATGAAATCCCTTCATAAATATGACCTGTAGACTGTGCTCACGGTTTCCGGGCTTCGGGCACTTGTAGCCATCACAGCTGGCCAATCATGACCAAAAGGGGATGTCATCATCTAGGCATTATATGGAATCAACCTAATAGGTTACAATGAAATCCTTCCATAGATATGACCTTTTACCTATGCTAAAGGTTTTTGGGCTCGGGCACCCATCAAGGCTGAATGATCGCGATCAAAATGGGACGTTCTCATCTAGACATTATTTGGAGTCATCCTACCAAGTTACAATGAAATCCCCTCATAAATATGACCTGTAGACTGTGCTAAAGGTCTACGGGCTTTGGGCACCTTTAGCCGTCACAGTTGCCCAATCATGTCCAAAAGGGGACGTTCTCATCTAGACATTATATGAAGTTAACCTACCATGTTACAATGAAATCCCTTCATAAATATGACCTGTAGACTGTGCTAAAGGTTTTTTGGGCTAGGGCAGCCATCATGACTGAATGATCGCAACCATAGGGGACAATCTCATCTGGGCATCATCTGGAGTGATCCTAAGAAGTTACAATGAAATCCCTTCATAAATATGACCTGTAGACTGTCCTTGAGGTTTTCAGGCTTCGGGTACTTGTAGCCATCACAACTGACCAATCACAACCAAAAGGGGATGTCATCATCTAGGCATTATATGGAGTCAACCTAACAGGTTACAATGAAATCCTTCCATAAATATGACCTTTTGCCTATGCTAAAGGTTTTTGGGCTCGGGCACCCATCAAGGCTGCATGATCGCGATCAAAATGGGACGTTCTCATCTAGACATTATTTGGAATCATCCTACCAAGTTATAATGAAATCCCTTCATAAATATGACCTCTAGACTGTGCTAAAGGTTTTCGGGCTTCGGGCCCCTGTAGCCGTCACAGTTGCCCAATCACGTTCAAAAGGGGACTTTCTCATCTAGACACTGTATGAAGTCAACCCACCAAGTTACAATGAAATTCCTCAATAAATATGACCTGTAGACTGTGCTAAAGGTTTTCTGGTTGTGGGCTCGGCAGTCGTCACGGTTGGCAGATCATGCCCAAATGGGGAAACTCTCATCTAGACATCATAAGGAGTCATCCTACCAAGTTACAATGAAATCCCTCCACATTAAACATGACCTGCAGACTATGCTAAAATTTTTTGGTTTCAGGCTTGGGCAGCCATCACAGTTGATAGATCATGCCCAAAAGGGGACGTTCTCATCTAGGCATTATACAGAGGCATCCTACCAAGTTACAATGAAATCCCTTCATAAATACGACCTGTAGACTGTGCTAATGGTTTTGGGGTTTTGGGCTCGGGCAGCCATACCGGTTGCCTGATCGCGTCCAAAAGGGGACGTTCTCATCTAGACATGACCCCAAACCTGCATATGAAATTTCGTGACGATCAGACAAGAACTGCAGGGTGTAGCCCATGCTAAAGGAAAATGTGAACGGACATCACAGACTAACAGACTTCCGCACGCAATAGCTTATCTTGACTATGTCAAGTTAAGCTAATTATTCAAATCAGCGCTTTCATATGGAAGTTCTGTGCAAAAATCTGATTTCACCTAAGTCTGTACAAAATGGCAACCAGCGGCCAATTTGAATTTCGGATCGAACCCAAAAACACTCGTTCTCGTCCCACGGTCACAACAAAGGTACCCAAGAAGTTTCGTAAAGATCGGTTCATAAATACGGCCTCTAGCCCAAGCCGTATTAAATTGTTGACGGACAGGTGGACAGACGGATGACTGGCCACAGCATAAGCTCAAATTTGGTTTCGCCAAAGTTGAGCTAAAAATGAAACATTTGCACAAATGTTCGTTCTTCTGTTAAAATTCCATTTTATCTCAATACTGAAATTTACACATTCAAACATCGTCAGTTTCAACTCTTAAATTTGTTTTGTAAGTTTATTACTAAGTAGAGACTGTTTGCTGAATTTGCAGGAAATCAACCAAACAGCCATTGATTAATGCTGGCAATTAGTCCAGGCCTTTAAATTCATTTATTTTGAAAACACCAATTTGCCCTAATTTGAGCACATTAAAACCAGAAATAACAGTTATCCTGTTATATTTTATTGCCATGCCTTTCTTTGTGTTTCTATGGTCAAATAATGATGGAACTTATTCTCAAATGCTGAAACGGCCCAGATAGTTTATATATTTTTCTTGATGTCTTCACACCATCTCTAATTTGGGCACACCTGTGAATGGTGAGAAATCTGGGTAATCTAATCTAAAGGCCCATTAGTCGTTCTGAAAATTGATAGCCAGAACAGCCCTAGACTTCAATACAAGATCTTAAAAACCCATTTGGTGGTAATAACCAATTTATCATACAATATCCCCCCCTTTCTCGACTTTTTCACATATATTTTGGCAATCATTCAGCATCTACATACCGGTATGTATGAAATGATTTTTTATGAATGAAGATCAAAACGTGACACTGACGTGATGGTATTACGTTCTTGAGCTGTGCATTACATAATCCCCCTTCAATGTTCCACTACATGTACATGTATAACTGCCGAAGTTTATAGTTGTGTTTCAGACGTTTGTTTTTAATTATATTTTTCAATTTTAATGCATGGTAGGCCTACATGTATATAAAAATCTTATCATGGCAAAAATGATCTAGTCTAATTTATTTTGTGGAGCTAGTGATTTATTGATCGTTCACTTACTTTTATCAAAATTGTGGCCTTGACGTGCGTAATCAGTTTTCAATAAGTGCGGGTAAAAAACATTATCCTGATTGAATGATCGCACATGCAGTTGCTACCCTCAATACAGATTTGTATTTTGTCTAGATGATTTTAAATGTATTGGGGATAACACGTTCTTGTAAGATAAATGTCTGTATTGTATCAGATAACAATCAATACACAAAATAGTTGTCATAGTCCTTCAGCCAGGCCAACTGGCCAGGTACAAAATCGCTGCGTAAATTATATGATTTCCGGATAGCTGTTATAAACCTATAAATGGGACCGTATGATAACAAGTTGAAATCCACAGCTTTCTATAAGGAAATCCTGATCTTGTTTGTGAAAATTTTAACAAATCTTCAAGTTCAATGCCACCTTCCATATAATTAAGCAATGCTGTAAACACGCATCGTTTTGTTTTCGGTCTGCTGAGATAATTATACAGTAAACAGAGAAATTTTTTGTGTCTGCGTACATTTGATGACAATATTGAGTGTCATTTGAAATATACATTATCAACATACCGTTATAATAACGTGCCAAGCGATTGACGACAATTTCAATTTCCATACCCATAAAAATAAATGTACTTTTGAAGAATTCCCCTTGACTTCTTGTATTTGGAATGTAAAAATCTATGGAACGCCAGATTGGTCTAAATTTTTACCCATTAGTATGGATGGTGCATATGATGAAGATTGGTCCTCTGAAGATAAAGCTGTTGCTCGGCAGCGGGCATGCGGCGAACCTCCTGACAAAATACAGGAAGTTCCCAACGGCTGCATAATTCATCTCCCTATATATGATACCGAATCTCAGTTGAGTTAGCCGAAAGACATCGAATCATGGAAGACACATCAGAGGGCAGCCAGGATTAGAAAATACAAAAACGTTTCGGATCTTGAAACTAGCAGCAATGGCATTTCAGATGTACTTTACCACAGGCAGTTTAAATCCAAGTTTACATTAAAACGAAGTTTGCTAGGACTACATGCCTTCACAGGATGCGATACTGTTAGTGCTTTTGCTGGTCGCAGGAAAGTGTTTGCTTTATGAATGTTGAAGCAAGATAAACATGTTGCCAAAGTGTTTCAAGAACTCGGGAGAGAATGGACGCTATCAGATACTCTCTACCAACAACTAGAACTGTTCACCTGCACACTACACTGTTCAAAAAAGTTAAGCCCCCTCCCCCCTTTCCCCCTATCAGACCTGTGGGTATACGAATATCTCATATTGTGACGTTCCCCATTCCCATATCTGAGCGGGCATAGATCCTCAAACGTGGTGAACATTTGTTGGCTATTGACCACTTCACTGCCGTGCATATGACATAAGCTGTACCACGTTCAGTCCGATTTTGATGAGACTGTTTTGGTCACTCCCTGTTATGCTTCTTGGAAATTGAGAGGAATGTTCAGTCTGTTGACCGTTTTGGTGGTGGAAACATCTTGAGGCAAAAACTCCACTTCACACTGTCGGCAGAAACATGAACGCACAAATGTACTTGGACACATGTTGGAGCCAATTGCCATCTACGGTCACTGTTTCCTTGGAAACTGATTTCATTATTTGGACGATAATGCCAGGCCTCACCTTGCGAGAATAGTGCGAGAATTCAAGGATATGCAACAGGACGTGGCCTGGATGGATTTTCCTGTAAAGAGCCTGGCCTGCAACCCGATAGAAGATCTGTGGGACATGCTCGACAGAAGAGTGGTTAGTAGACAGCCACCACCTCATGACACTGACAGCCTGCGCCGTGCACGTATAGAGGAATGGGACAACATCCAATTAAGAGAAATTTGCAAGGTCATCGACAGCATGCCATGCCGATTAAGATGTATTAGAGATGCTCAAGGTGGTCCCACCAGATACTTAATGTGACGTTTTTTGACGTTGTGATGACCTTCGCGGTGCCTTATGTTCATTCAGTAAAATTAAAAAAGAAATTGTGTCGTCTAAAACATGATGCAATCAAAAAGTGGATGCGGATGTAGATTTAGATTATTTTAGTAGTTCTGATGAAGTGACGACATCGACAATAACAGTGACATTGTCGGCGATGATAATGACGAATTCTGATTGCGATATCTATTTGTGTTACATGTGTTAAAACTCCCTGAACTTAATTGTTTCATGCGCATGATATAATGCCAACACTGTAGTTCTACAATCGCCAGGGATCCGATTTCGATACCAGAAGTTTTATTTATCATGCATTAGCTAAGTCTGAATTCGTTAATGGATATAACAACATCGGTGGCAAATTTTGAATCAGGAATGACTCAGGAACAGAATGCATACGAGTTAATGCACTCCAATATTTCCACTAAAATCATATTGCTATGAGCACAGCAACGAAAGTGGAGCAGAATTTCAAAAACATCTACAGTATATTTAAAAGTTTAGCTGGGTTTTTCCAGACGTCACGTAAAAGGGGTAACTCCGACTTAGTAAATGTACCAGCGTCGTTGGAAGGGAATTATATTGGGGTGGGAGTACAATGTAATAATTGCACAGCAATTATCAATACAGAATGCGTAGGGGTGAGAAAACTGGTGAGCCAGGACGTAGGAGAAGGGTAGGTCATGGAGGCTATGCCCACTTCCAATTTACAGTATGGATGGGCCACCATGGACCCCTTAACCTCAACACGGCGCTCACATTTATATTTTGCAATTTTACTTTTACCGATGGAATTATGTTAAAAACACCCAAGTCAGTTGAATCCGGTTGGTGTATTTTCACTGCATTACATTGCTCTCTGTAAGACATCACATGACCTCAGGCCTATTTGGGCTCTCTTGAGCGCAAGTGTGCCTGAGGTGAAGTGAAATCCTACAGAAACTGTGCTACTGACAAGACACCCGACTCTGACAGGGCACGCTTTGCTTAAAATCATTTAGAGTTTGGACTAGGGTTGATAATTTTGGGGAATTTCCACTTATATGCACGTATAGTTTATAAACAGTGGTGATAAAAACCATGATACAATACGAATTTATTATTCTCCGCAATTTATATTTTACAATGAAACTGTCAGTGACACTGTAGCTCAACTTGTTTAAGACATGTACATGTATAGTGTGTGACACAGCAATGACAAACATCTAGGTAATGACCTGACAACAAAGGTACATATAAAGTATTGTAATGGTCTGTACATAAATACTGACCGTAGCCTGTAACAAATGTATAGGTAAAGTATTATAAAGGTGGGTGACAGTCAGATGCTAAACTAGAAAAGAAATCTTTAAGTCCCAGAGTGGGTCTGACTGAACCCCAAAATATTTGTTCTCATAACACAGTGATAATAAAGGCACCCAAAAACACTTGTTCCTGTCCCAAGGTGATAACAAAGGTACCCAAGAAGTTTCATGAAGATCAGTTCATAAATACAATCGTATATAAGTTGACAAAAAACTGATAGGACCTAATTTCGGTACAAAATGGCCACTGGCAGTCATCTTGAATTTTGGACCGCACACAGAAACACTTGTTCTCGTCCCAAGGTGATAACAAAGGTACCCAAGAAGTTTTGTGAAGATCGGTTCATAAATACAGCCTCTAGCCCGAGCTGCATTGACATTGTGTATAAGTAACACTGAATAAATCAAAATTCATCTAATTTGCATAATTTCTGCATGAGAAAAAACCCGTATTATATGTGATGTATTCCATGTTACTAAACATTCATACAAAAATTTATTCATATCAGAACTTTCATACAGAAGTTTTGTACAAAAAACTGATTGCACTAATTTTGGTACAAAATGGCTGCTGGTGGCCATTTTGAATTTTGGACCACACCCAAAAGCACTCGTTCTCATCCCACGGTGATAACAAAGGTACCCAAGACGTTTTGTAAACATCAGTTCATAAATACGGCCTCTAGTCTGAGCCGTACAGAAGTTGTGTACAAAAAACTGATTAGACCTAATTTCGGTACAAAATGGCCACTGGCAGCCATCTTGAATTTTGGACCACACCCAGAAACACTCGTTCTCGTCCCAAGGTGATAACAAAGGTACCCAGGATGTTTCATGAAGATCGGTTCATAAATACAGACCCCAGTCTGAGCTGTATTGACATGTGTACTCAACTGTGTGTAAGTTGTACTGAAAAAATCAAAGTTCATCTAATTTGCATAATTTCTGCACGAGAAAAAAACCTGTATTATATGTGATGTATCCCATGGTACTAAACATTCACACAAACAATTATTCAAATCAGCGCTTTCATATGGAAGTTCTGCGCAAAAATCTCATTTTGTACAAAATGGCTGCCATCGGCCATCTTGAATTTCGGACTGGAACCAAAAACACTTGTTCTCGTCCCACGGTGATAACAAAGGTACCCAAGAAATTTCGTAAAGATCGGTTCATAAATATGGCCTCTAGCCCGAACCATATTGAATTGTTGACGGACAGACGGCCCAACGGATGACTGGCCATGGCATAAGCTCAAATTTGACTTACGTCAAAGTTGAGCTAAAAATGAAAGTGTCAGTGACACTGTAGCTTAACTTGTCTGTGTGTTGTGTTTGATGAAAAGGATAATGTTCAATGTTTATGAAAGGATTAGGAAACTAGAACTATCACTGAAGGTGATTAATACCCCCGCTTTGGGTTTTTAGAGGAATGCACTTCTGATCATGTAGACGAAGGCCATAAGGAAATGTATACATAAAGATCATTTTTTGTTGTTGAAATTTGTATTTGCATGTGGCCTTCCACAGAACAGCACTGAATACTTAAAGAGCCCACACATATATGGTTTACATTTGGAAAAACACATTTACAATGTGCAACATGTATTCAAAATCGGTTCATTAATGTAGGAGGAGTTGCACACACAAGAATCCCATTTGAAAACCCATAATAAATCCAAGTTAAAGGGAGATAACCTGGTTAAAATTGTCGCAGATCAAAAATTTGGGAATATGCGTATGTTCACTTAGTTGTGATAATGTTTGAAAGGTTTTGTCAAAATTGATTGATAAATGTAGGAGGAGCTGCACGCACAAGAATTTCATGTAGAAACCCATAATAAATCTAAGTTAAAGGGAGATAACCTAGTTAAAATTGCCACAGCTCAAAAATTTTGGAATATGCGCATGTTTACTTAGTAGTGATGATGTCTGTAAACTTTTGTCCAAATTGATTGATAAATGTAGGAGGAGTTGCGCACACAAGAATTTCATGCAGAAACCCATATTAAATCAAAGTTCAAGAGAGATAACCTGGTTAAAATTGTTGCAGATCAAAAAGTTTGGAATATGCACATGTTCACTTAGTAGAGATGATGTTTGAAAGGTTTCATCAAAATCGGTTCATTAATGTAGGAGGAGTTGCGCACACAAGAATTTGTTCGAACGGAAAGACATAATAAATCTAAGTCAAAGGGAGATAACCTGGTTAAAATTGTCGCAGATCAAAAATCTTGGAATATGCGCATGTTCACTTAGTAGTGATGATGTCTGAAAAGTTTTGTCCAAATTGATTGATAAATGTAGGAGGAGTTGCATGCACAAGAATTTCATGTAGAAACCCATAATAAATCTAAGTTAAAGGGAGATAACTTAGTTAAAATTGCCACAGCTCGAAAATTTTGGAATATGCGCATGTTCACTTAGTAGTGATGATGTCTGTAAACTTTCGTCCAAATTGATTGATAAATGTAGGAGGAGTTGCGCACACAAGAATTTCATGCAGAAACCCATATTAAATCAAAGTTCAAGAGAGATAACCTGGTTAAAATTGTCGCAGATCAAAAAGTTTGGAATATGCACATGTTCACTCAGTAGAGATGATGTTTGAAAGGTTTCATCAAAATTGGTTCATTAATGTAGGAGGAGTTGCGCACACAAGAATTTGTTCGAACGGAAAGACATAATAAATCTAAGTCAAAGGGAGATAACCTGGTTAAAATTGTCGCAGATCAAAAATCTTGGAATATGCGCATGTTCACTTAGTAGTGATGATGTCTGAAAAGTTTTGTCCAAATTGATTGATAAATGTAGGAGGAGTTGCGCACACAAGAATTTCATGTAGAAACCCATATTAAATCAAAGTTCAAGAGAGATAACCTGGTTAAAATTGTCGCAGATTAAAAAGTTTGGAATATGCACATGTTCACTTAGTAGAGATGATGTTTGAAAGGTTTCATCAAAATCGGTTCATTAATGTAGGAGGAGTTGCACACACAAGAATTTGTTCGGATGGAAAGACACAATAAATCTAAGTCAAAGGGAGAAAACCTGGTTAAAATTGTCGCAGATCAAAAATCTTGGAATATGCGCATGTTCACTTAGTAGTGATGATGTCTGAAAAGTTTTGTCCAAATTGATTGATAAATGTAGGAGGAGTTGCGCACACAAGAATTTCATGTCCGGAAAGACGTACGGACGGACGTACGGACGGACAGACGGACGGACGGACAGACGGACGGACGTACGGACGTACAGGGCGATTCCTATATAGCCCCCACTTCTTCGAAGCGGGGGTATAATAAGACAAGAATTGTGATAATTGGGAACATGTTAATTTCTGTTCCCTGTTTTTAATAAAAAGAATATGAGGTGTACACTGTACTAAAGAGCTGAGGGGTGGGTTAATATGACCTCACAGTTAATGTATGTGGCCCTCACAGTTAACGTATGTCAATGAAAGTTACCATGTTACAGTGAAATTATTCCAAAACGAGTAATCCTATCAAGTTACATTAAAATCCCTTCATAAATATTGCCTGTAAAATATTGCCTGTATAGACTGTGCTAAAGGTTTTCAGGCCTGTGTAGCCATGACGGTTGACCGATTGCAACTAAAAGGGAATGTTCTCATCTCGACATTATGCTGAGTCATTCTACTAAGTTACAATGAAATCCCTTCACAGATATGACCTGTAGACTGTTCTAAAGTTTTTTGGGTTTTGGGCTCGGGAAACCATCATGCCTGAATGAACGCGACCAAAAGGGGACATTGTCATCTGGGATTCATCTGGAGTGATCCTACGAAGTTACAATGAAATCTCTTCATAAATATGACCTGTAGACTGTGCTCAAGATTTTCGGGCTTCGGGCCCCTGAAGCCGTCACAGTTGACCAAATATGACTAAAAGGGGATGTCATCATCTAGGCATTATATGGAGTCAACCTAACAAGTTACAATGAAATCCTTCCATAAATACGACCTACAGACCATGCTAAAGGTTTTGGGGTTTTGGGCTCGGGCAGCCATCAAGGCTGAATGATCGCGACCAAAAGGGGACGTTCTCATCTAGACATTATTTGGAGTCATTCTTCCAAGCTACAATGAAATCCCTTCATCAATATGACCTGTAGACTGTGCTAAAGGCTTTCGGGCTTCAGGCCACTGTGACCATCACAGTTGCCCAATCGTGTCCAAAAGGAGACATTCTCATCTAGACATTATATGAAGTCAACCTACCAAGTTAAAATGAAATCCCTTCATAAATATGACCTGTAGATTGTGCTACAGGTTTTCAGGCTTCGGGCTCGGGCAGCCGTCATGGTTGAATGATCGCAACCAAAAGGTGAATTCTCATATGGGCATCATCTGGAGTGATCCTACGAAGTTACAATGAAATCCCTTCAAAAATATGACCTGTAGACTGTACTCAAGGTTTTCGGGCTTCAGGCACCTGCAGCCGTCACAGTTGACCAATCACGACCAAAAGGGGATGTCATCATCTAGGCATTATATGGAGTCAACCTAACAAGTTACAATGAAATCCTTACATAAATACGACCTATAGACTATGCAAAAGGTTTTGGGGTTTTGGGCTCGGGCAGCCATCAAGGCTGAATGATAGCGACCAAAAGGGGACGTTCTCATCTAGACATTATTTGGAGTCATCCTACCAAGTTACAATAAATCCCTTCATAAATATGACCTGTAGACTGTGCTAAAGGTTTTTGGGCTTCGGGCCCCTGTAGCCATCACAGTTGCCCAATCACGTCCAAAAAGGGATGTTCTCATCTAGACATTATATGAAGTCAACCTACCAAGTTAAAATGAAATCCCTCCATAAATATGACCTGTAGACTGTGCTAAAGGTTTTCGGGTTTTGGGCTTGGGCAGTCGTCACGGTTGACAGATCGCGACCAAATGGAGAAGTTCTCATCTAGACATCATTGGGAGTCATCCTACCAAGTTACAATGAAATCCCTTCATATTAAATATGACCTGCAGACTGTGCTAACAGTTTTCTGGTTTCGGGCTTGGGCAACCATCACGGTCGACAGATCATGACCAAAAGGGGACATTCTCATCTAGGCATTATACAGAGGCATCCTACCAAGTTACAATGAAATCCCTTCATAAATATGACCTGTAGATTGTGCTAATGGTTTTCGGGTTTTGGGCTCAGACAGCCATACTGGTTGACCGATGGCGACCAAAAGGGGACGTTCTCATCTAGACATGACCCCAAACCTGCACATGAAATTTAGTGACGATCAGACAAGAACTATGGGGTGTAGCCTGTGCTAAAGGAAAATGTGAACATACTCACAGACTAACGCACGCATGATGGAAATAGCTTATCTTGACTTTGTCAAGTTAAGCTAATAATGATGAAAGATTTACCGTAGTGGTGCTCCATTTCCATTTAAAATAGTGACATGTTCCCCACTACCCCATTGTCGAAACGAGTTTTGTTTTTCTGATGGCTGCATAGATTGAAAGCAGATTTTTCAGTGAAAGCTGTAAAATCTGACTTGCTATCATGCGTTTCCACATACTAGAGATACTGATCTCAGGGAAAAATGCAGTGGCAATTTGCACGCAAGTTTGATACCGGTGAGCTAATTTGAACCACCCCAGCTGAAGGACTATCAGTCTTTCGATTTTGAGGCGAGCTGCTGCTCTTGCGTGCAACAGCTCCTTTCATTTTTACTTTTTGCAAGTAGACAACAGGCACCTCAGTTCCCCCCAACGAACGATTACCCTGACCTCATGAACTGACTACATCTGTCGCATAATATCCATGTTGTGCTGCAGAAAAATTCAAAACATTTCAACAAAATCATTTCGTGTGATCTCTCCCCTCCCCAAATAAATAGGTATGTTCCCCCTCACCTGCCAGTAAAAGTAGGATAGGTGGGCAGGTCATTTTTTTAAACCATTTTTCAGTGGAGATGGACAATATACTGATACTAAACATACCAAACCGTTCATTGAATACTGAAACCATCTGGATTTTCAAATTTTCCTACATTTGCTGTTTATTATAAGCCTTATTGAGACTTGATAGCAGCTGAACTTCAACTGCTCAGGCTTGGCAATTTCAGGAAAGCGATTTTTTAGCTCTCCTTACTGCCCTCCTGAAAGAATTAAGGAGAGCGAAAAATTGCCCTCCTAAATATTTTGGTCTGGGATGATTGAGATTACATGTATTATGCTCACATTAAATTTTTGTTGTAAAGCAAAAATGTAATTTAACTTCCAAGTCACATAACATCACGTAATTTCATTTTGAAAGTGGTTTAGTGGTAAAAGGTAATGGCTGCAACCATACCCAAACACAGTTGCAATCATTTGAAGCAAAATGGGTCACAGCAATATTTTTTTTTCTGTCAGTTTCAAGTTCAACAACTGACATCACAGTTTGAGGGGTAATTATTCAAGGAATATTGACACTATAATATACTACCATTACTACTATCCTGTCACTTGAAGCACTTGCACCAGGATGTGACTGTAGATTCAAGCAGACCTGTTGTCCAAGAAAGTCATACGCCTACCACTACCACCTTCAACCGCCCTTGGGGGGTTGAAGGTGGTAGTGGTAGGCATATGACTTTCTTGGACAACAGGTCTGGGTACACACACAGGTCTTGTCAAGTGTGTGTTCGGTTGTTGAGTGAGACATCTAGATGTCTAAGAGATTTCGCTTTACCTCAGTAAAGTTAATAAAATCACTGATGTAGTCTGTTGGTTTCAGTTTCAATGAGTTCGTTCAAATGGATACTTAAAATGCTGTGTAAAGCTAATTGCTCTCCTAAGCTGATTGAGGAGAGCGATTTTTTGCCCTCCTGCATTTTTCAGAATGCCAGGCCTGACTGCTGAAGTGTTCATTTTCAGGAAAGAAATGACAGATTTTCTTTTCTGTTTTATTAACCCTTAAGGGCCTGGACAACTGCCTTGAATTCCCACCAGACTACAAACTGTACATGTCCAATTGCTTAGCAGTGATTTCTAGTCAAGTCTTGGATGCCTGTTAAGGTAGCCAAGATTAGAAATGACTGCCCAGGTGATTTGTGAATTGTCTATTGTCAGCAGGACCTCCTAATGATGACATATTAAGGGCACATGGTCAGGGATTGCAAAAGCCTAAGATACATGTAGGACATTAAAGGTTAAGGTGTCACAAAATTACTGTAGATATGATTTGTGTTGGCAAAAGAATGTAAATGTTGAGCTCATTGGCCGTAGCATTTGTGGCACTGTGTTAGAATGCTGTGGTAGAATGATACAGGAACAATTTATTCCCATTTGATTCTATCAGCAAATCTCAGTCAAGTCAGATACCGAACCCTGAACCTATACCATGGTATACCCACCTAAAAATATCAAAACCGATACCGGTACTGAACTCAAAATTCCTATACCGCCCATCTCTACTTGCCAGCACAAATTTTTGTTTACGGAAAACTGTATGCCCCCTATTCAAAAAGAATGTTAAATTCTACAATGTCACACTTTTGAAAGCATAACAATGCACTAAAGACCAATATATGGCAGTGCTGAACATTTTTTCAACTGAGATGTCAATAAAAAGTTTAGGGTTTGGCTCTAATTGCACTTTCCAATAGGGCCAAAATATGGGCTTCCAGCACTCAACAGTCCATAATAAATAAATAAAACTGAAGCAGTCTTTTGACTGTCGGTCTTGCTTGCATCGCACCTGCAATTTTTACTTTTTGCGAGTAGATAACACCCTTACCAAACTGCTGCATCCACCGTGTAATATCCAAATTGTGCAGTAGAATAAATTCAATAAATTTCAACAAAACCATATCATGTGACCTTCACTGGGACGAGCTCATTGAGTTTGTTCTAATGAGGGGTTACATATGATTTTGTTGAAACTGTTTAAGAATTGGGTGAAAAAATGAAAGTATCAACGACACTGTAGCTTGACTTCACTGTGTATTGTGTTTGATGAAAAGGATAATGTTCAATGTTTATGAAAAGATTAGAGCTGAAACGGTTAAGAGATTTTCTTGATCGATTAATCATGTGGATTAACTAACCTTGGTTAACCGATTAATCATTTGTCCAATCAGATATCTGAATAATTGCCATACCGTTAATTTACAGCATGAACCCTTTACGCAACGTAACAAACAAAACCGACTAGGCCTATATACAAAAATTTGCATTCAAATTTATTATGTTTTCAATTTTTGTCTCAAATACATAGCTTATGACCCCTCATTGGAACGAGTTTGTTGAGCTCATTCCAATGAGGGGTCATAAGCTATGTTTTGGGCTCGGGCAGCGTGACCAAATGGGGAAGTTCTCATCTAGACATCATACCGGGTCATTCTACCAAGTTACAATGAAATCCCTCCATATTGAATATGACCTGTAGACTGTGGTAAAAGTTTTTGGGTTTGGGCAGCCATCACGGTTGACAGATCATGACCAAAAGGGGACGTTCTCATCTGGACATTATACAGAGTCATCCAACCAAGTTACAATGATATCCCTTCATAAATATGACCTGTAGACTGTGCTAAATGTTTTGGGGGTTTGGGCTCGGGCAGCCATCACGGTTGACCCATCGCAACCAAAAGGGGACGTTCTCATCTAGACATGACCTCAAACCTGCATATGAAATTTTGTGATGATCAGACAAAAACTACAGGGTGTAGCATGTGCTAAAGGAAAATGTGAACAGACTCACAGACTAACAGACTTCCTCACGCGTGATGCAGTATTACAGATCCAAATCTGTTATAGTTAACTTTAATGTGGCTGTTGCTATCTCAAACTGAATGGAAGAGGTTTTAACTAACAGTCAGATATTACTGAAATGACTGCAAATTCGTATTACACATTTCTTAGTCATCATTCACCAATCACCACCACGGCCTGGGATATAATAATGGTAAATTTCCCTCTGAATCTGCGTACCCACTGTTCACCATGTAGTCGCAATCCATTATTATATAAATATGTTGAACCATTGTGACTGTATCAATAATCACTCATGAAATCATAATTGCTTTTTTAATGAATGATGCATGTTGTTTGGAATGAAAAATAAGAAGAATACAAAATGGAAAAATAAATATGTTTAACCAGTACGACCGTGTTGTTCTTTAATGGAGATCAAAGGCCGAATCTTCCTGCGGTTGAATCCTCCCAGGGTTGAATCTTCCTCTTCCCAGGATACATGTAGTAACCCAGGGCCCAGAACTTTGGAAGGCCTGGGCATGACACAAGAGTTCAGGACCTTACGACTGTTGGGTCAGGTCCGAGTCCCACCCCAATTCCTGGGGACTGGGGCTTCTATTGGAAGGCCCCCAGACTCTCCCATGAGTACCTGTGTCAGACCTCAGTCCCCCTCCCCCACCCAAGCTATTGCTATCTCAAAAATTGGATGGTTATGGTTTTACACAAATATTCACTACCAGGGCCAGGATACATTCAGGGGTAGTGTCAGAGGGGGTATGAGGTCTGGGGCTGCGGGCCCAGCCTATCATCAGGGAAACTGCCCCTTTATTGTGTGCTTGTTGGGGAATACCCTAACGCCTACATCGGGGAGCACAAATCCCCATGTCTGGGAAATTCTAACATCACCACAGAATAGAATGCCAGTGGGAGTGGGATAGTGACCCAAGGCGTTGAAATTTGGAAGGACCCCCCCCCCCCCCCCCAACCTCCAAGATATTACTGAAATTACTGCAAACTCAAATTACACATATATTAGTCATCATTCACTACCAGGGATACGGTCAGGGGTGGTGCTAAAGGGGGTGGAGTCTCCCCTGTCATGGAAATTGCCTCATTTATTGTGTGCTTATCAGGGAATGCCACTTGATGGGAGGAGGGGGGAGTGGGGGGGCAGGATAGTAACTGCAGGACTGAGAACTTTGGTAGGCCCAGACCTAGTCCAGGATCTGGGACTCTTGGGGCAGACCTGAGCCCATGCCTCCCCTCCCCCCCCCCCCAAAAAAAAGTTACGAGTCGTAAAACTAAAATGTTAAGAGGGAGCTGTTCCTCGAATAATGATGAAGTTATCAAGTCAAGAATTCTCCGGTCAAAAGATATCTGTCATTAGAGAATCGATTTTTAGTGAAAGGCTCTAGGGGTTTTTAATTAGAAATGCTGAGAGTGTGTTCATATGTTGCGGTAAGGTCTCTAGACTGGCATAAAGTTTCAGATTTTTGATTCTGCTCCAGGTGGCACCCGCAGTGCCACTTTTGTCATTAGAGAATCGGTTTCCGGCAAAAGGCTCCTTGGTGTTTTAATTCGAAACATTTAAAGTGTGTTCGTACGTTGAGATAGGGTCGCTATATGTGCATAAATGGAGTTTTTATGCGGCCCCTATGTGGTGCCACTTTTGTCATTAGAGAATGTAAATTAATTTGTGACTATCGTGATGGCATATTGAAAATGTGGGGATATTCTCTTTTGTGTGCTTTCCACACAAATGACACCATTCCAGCTGCTATTGTTACAAAAATCGGTTTCCACTGAAATGCTCCTATGGTCTTTAATTTGAAACCTTTAAACTATGCTAAGGTGTTCCGGTAGCATCTGTAGATGTCCATAAAGGTTTCAGAATTTTTATTTGGGCCCAAGTGGTTCTAGTTGAACTGCTTTTATTGTTATAAAATCGGTTTCCAGTGGAAGGCTCCTTGGGGTTTTAATTTGAAATGTAGAAAGTGTGTTCATATGTTCCAATAGGGTCTCTAGATGCGCATAAAGGTTTCGGATTTTTGATTCAGCACCGTGTGACAGACGTTGCGTCACTTTTGTCATTAGAGAATCGTTTTTTGGCAAAATGCTCCTAGGGATTTTAAATCGAAATGGTGAAATCTTGTTCATGTGTTCCAGTAGGGTCTCAAGAATTCTCCGGTCAAAAGATATTGCTCTTGGTCACTGGGTACCCACTAGTGACCTTGCAAAGTTGAAACTTGCTGCTAAAGTCATCATTTTGATGGGCAAAAAATAAAGTAAATTTCTATCCTAAAATCTGTCAAAAGGCTCCATTTAATAGCAATTTTCAAAATTTTCTTAGGGAAACCAAAAGTTAAAACCCTATTCCAGTATCTTGAAAGGAACCCTTCTTCGTTTTTGAGTGAGTACATTATAATTATTATAATTATTTATTTGCTTGATTTGAGGATGTTGGCCTACTGTGCTCATAAATCAGTTGTATGTACAATTTTCTTCATATTTTACACAGGGAGAAACTCTTTCTGCTGTTAAAAACGGGAAGCAATGCCACAATTAATTGGTTATTCTTTAAGCCAGAACGGGGTTTTGATATCAAAGTTGGAGGTGGGTGCTGCATAGTGAGACACCATCAACACATGTAACCCTGTTGAAGCACCCCTCCACTGTAAAGGCAGATGAGATTAAGTTATACAATATCCTACTACTAGAAGGTACACGTGGATACTAGATTCTCTCCCTCTTTGAAATTCTCTAAATATTTTTAAAAGAAGGGGGGTTGGTTTTTAAATTTGAAAGCTAAAATACACTGTAACCGGAAACAGCACAGGGTAGGCTAAAAGTTAAGTTGGCAACAACACTCATACAGTCAAAACCTAGTAATATGATCTGTTTCACTGAGAAACACCATTTTGATGTTCTTCCTTGTATATTTCTACTTCTTAAAGATTCATTAAGTTTGGGTACTGCAACATCCAGGGTCTGCACAAGAAAGTAAGCGAAATATCAACAATGATGGACGAAGGAGACTTCGATATAATGGGTCTAAGTGAGACGTGGATACGACGGGATGAGCGGGTTGATCAGATGAAGGGTTGCGTGTGGATAGGAGCTGGGCGAACTGAGGGTCAGAAACGGGGTGGGGGTGTTGGCATCTACGCTAAAGAGGAATTACAGCCCTCATTGATTACAGATCTCACAGAAGCAAGGACTCAGATTCCAGTATCCAACGAAATAGTCTGGGCAAAAATCAAGTTAGGAAACAGGAGTGTTGCCGTTGGTGTTGTATACTTAGCAGTGGAGGGAAGTAAGCCCGAGTGGAATGATTCAATATATACAACTCTTAGATCGAATATCACAGAGCTTGGGAGCAGAGGGTTCAGTATTGTCCTAATGGGGGACTTCAATGGGCACATCGGGGATAAGGAGGAGGGCATACAGGGAGGTGATAGGAAAATTAACACGAATGGGAGGAAGATGTTGGACCTATCAAAAGAGCTTGGTTTAAAGATCCTGAACAGGGATGCGAAATGTAAGGGTAAATGGACCTGGGAGAGGAACGATAAGAAAACAATAATTGATTATATACTCACTGACATTAGCGTATGGAGGGAGGTTATAGATGTAGAAATAGATGACGAGGGAAAAAATGACTTGGGTAGTGATCACAACCTGATAACAGTTAAGATTATGGGCAAAAAGACGAATAGAGACAGAAATACCTTCAAGGAAGTTTGGGGACTAAAACAAGGAGCCGACTGGAAGCAGTTTCGGGAAAAACTAAAACCAAATCTTGAATGTATACCTAGGGATGCAAATGTCCAG